>OX638140.1:23464244-24664244 GCA_951805005.1 Othius punctulatus | reverse complement strand
TACAACTGCAGCTAAGTCACACAGCACCTACAAGGTATGATTAAATATGGTAATACTTCATGTGAAAAATTAGAAACAATATCTACATCACGATCTAGTTTTAAAATCTGTGTGGACTTCACTATGAAGGATGTCGTAATGGATCCTCTAAACTGGCCTTAAAGAACAATAATAGCAATAATGAAAACACCGATGAAAATGGTCTTATGAAAATTTTATTTATCAACAGCAGATCAATAGATAACAAAATACTAATATTAGAGTCATATATGGCTGATCACAATCCTGCTTACAACTTCATTGGCGTCTGCGAGCATTGGCTCAAACAAATTGAGATGGACTAAAAATTGGAATTTATACTCGAATTTTTCTAAACTTGCGTACACGTCATCAAACAGCTGTGTGATGAGGTTTTTTCGTACCAACGTGATTGTTTTTGAGAGTTTGCATAACAATAGTTTAAGAATCGAAATTAATTTGAGGATTATTTGTTACATAACACTGATCACCGGTGGCTATAAATAGTTAATCGGTGTATTAACCGCGGACACAAATTTTTCCCTGCCAACCATGTAATATATCATGTTATGTTGGCGGCCGTGATATTTATTCGGCGACTTTTTCACTAACACATGCTCATACATGTGTGTATAACCAAACTTCTTTGACGTTTAACTTGTTACATTTAATCGATTATTACAATGCATATTTTACCATTGTTAAACCAATGTTAAACCATAACCACAAGATTGATATCGATTAACGGCAGAGAAATCGACGAGTTTGATAAGAACCGCGCACTGTCGCACAAGATTGCAGGGGCGCAACAGCTGATTGCAGCCATTTTTAATACCTAGGACAGCTGGCAACTTTGTAAAATTGTGTTATCATTATTATGATTATTATTTTGATGACGTGAACGCCAGTTTAGAAAAATTAGAGTATAACAACCAATTGTCAGTTTTTGCAGAAAACGGCCACATGGGGAATCAGCACTCCTATCGAACTCGTCGTCAAATATGATTCCTGTTGAAAAGTTAAATAAAGTTGTTACTTGAAAACATATGCGAAGTAGCAGCAGTCAAGGATGAACCAAATGACATCATCATTATAAATGTCTATCGTACGCCAAATGCCGATTTTGACGTATTGATAGACCAAATAAACACACTTCTCATAGATTCAAATACTCTGAACAACAGCATGATTATAGGAGGTGATTTTAATATACATCTTTACAAGGAAACTGATCCTGAAACTATACAGCTGTGCAGCCTTATGCAAACTTAAGGCTTTGCTCAAGAAGTAGACTTTAAAACCCGATACAAAAATCGATTAGAAAGCGTATTTACTAACATTAATACAGATTACGTTACAGCAAACCCATCAGAGTTAATAATAGCGAACCATACAGGCATTTCTCTTGAATTATATCTACCAAAGAAAAGACGGACTCAGTTAGAAGGTAAAATCCACAGACCTATAACCCTACTGGGAAAATACATATTTTATAGTGCCCTCGAACAAAGTAAACTGGGAATTTCTATCATCCAAGGGTGACGAAGACGCGAAATTTTATACTTTCATGCAAACATTTCAAGCTGCATTGTAAGAAAGTTTTCCTACGAAACGGGTAAACCAAAGAAACAAACAACCCTAAACCAATATTGTTCAATGAGAAATGGCAAAATATGCGAGAAACTCTATGATTGCTAACGGACTTGCACCATCATTTTCCAAATAACATTTACAACAAAGAAGAAAGGCTTCGCTTCAAAAACGTTTATAGGCAAGAAATTAGACTTACCAAAATTAACTTTAATGACATCTACATCAAATCGACAAGTAATTATCAGCGAGTCACGTGGAAAGTTACATGTTTTATGTATACTTTGTTTGAATGCATTACTTCTTCCTACCTATGTGCCAGTTGGGGGTAATCCGTTCCAAAAAAAACACACAATCACTACTCGTCACGTGGATGACATAAAAACATTAAATGAAATTAAACACTTGGCTGAGTTCACTAATTTTAATAGATTCCTCTACAATTGTTTCAGCTCCGCGACCATTCTCAAGTGTAATATAATACTAAATATAGTTTTCTTAAATTACAACTTATTGTTCTACCGTTGCAATGTAATAAACAAAATTGATCGCTTAAATTATTCTGGAGTTTCTGAAATGGCATGTTCCCGTAGATTTAAAAAACGATACAATATATCAGATATGTAGATATCAAAAACGAACATTTTGGCGCCTTTAGATTTAATCAAAATTGTAGTGCATTCGCAAACTATAGTTTAGATTGTAAATATGTACTTCCACAAATCGAAAACTACTTAAAAGAATTACATAACTGTATCAAAGGCACGTGCTTAATCTTTTAGAAGCCGTAGAAATTCACAAACGCAATAATAATCAGCTCGTTAACCTGTTGAATGACCAAACGAAGGTAATTTGCGCACCGCATTTCAAAACCCTATATTATAGTTAAGCGATTTGTCAAAATTCTCCCTGAGTAAGACGGCACTGAACGCCGAATTGGTCCGAGTGCGGCTTCGTTTTTGCCGTGCTCGACGAGACAGGGATGGCCAACCTCTGGCTCTTACCGACGGTGACATTCTTAGAGTCCAAGACTGTACCCCAACGAGACAGCCTCTTTAAAGTTGCAAAGTCTTTTTAAAGGTGCAATGGAAAACTAAATATTCTCAAAGTTGAAATTTTTAAATTGAAGTTGACCTTTCTACTATGAAGGCTCTCTATGACCTATGAGCTCCAAATCAAATATGTGGCCTTGTTTTGCTTCGTGATATTTGTGGTCCTGAGGATTATCTAGTTTACGCAGAGTATTTCTTCGATGGTATATATGTAATCGTATTCATATATCTACGCAACCAGTTATCATTCAGCTGTTGCTCGCTCTAGCTTTCATTTCAACTATGTAACAGTATATGGCCAAATGTAATTTGGCCTCTTGTTGTCATTTATGACATTGTTACATTGTTGAATTGTTGAAATGTGGATCTACAGAAGAATTCTAAAAATATCATGGACTGAGAAAATTAGAAATGCTCAAGTGCAGAATAAGGATGGGAAAGGAGGTCGAAGTGATCCACACTATTAATGCTAGGAAACTGGAATATCCGGGACATATTATACCGGAAAACTAGTGTAGGATTATATAGCTTATAATGCAGGGAAATGTTGAAGGTAGTAGAAGCGTAGAAAGGCGTCGAACTCTCGGGATAAAAAATCTCAGAGATTCAAGAGTACTCTACAAAAGAGTTGTTCAGAGGGGTAGTGTCTAAGGTGAATATAGCCATGTTAATTACTATGCTCTGAGTGGAGATTGCACATAAAGAAGAATACTATATTGTTCATATGTGGCGTTGTGCTGCTTCAGTTCCAGCAGCACCTGATGCTCTTTATAGTCCCACGAGTGTAATTCCAGCATTGATTAATTTCTCTGTTTTGTCGATTCAGTTGTTCATTTGTTTGTTCTTTTTTAAAACTTCATTACTGTATCAAGAAAAATTGATACATTGGTTATTGTCATTATCTTATCCTTATTCTGAGGCAATATGTCGTCTTTATACGTTTTGTAGGCTGCTACCTGCTCCTAAGAATACTTATTATTTATTTGAGGTGGGAGCAGGTGGGAACTGATGCTAGACTGACTATTCAATTCAGCCCCAGGCGGAATTCTACGCCATTAACATAAATTGCTGAATATGAGAGGTTTTCTTTATATATGTTGAAAGAGAATTGTATGTACATGGAGCTATAGGTCAGGCAAGTATTTGAAGTTTGAAATATTTTGAAGTACACAGTCCCTAGAAACTACGTCTTTTACTACTACTTCTGCAGTAATGCACGAGTCGTTTTAAAATATACAAATTAATATGTGTTTTCAACCAGAAACCGTAAACACCAATTAGTTTTGCATGTTGCGTAATTAAGCCACAGGTACCGCGCACTCGGGATTTAATTTTAATGATCCTGGCAGGAACAGCACTCATTTCTCTAGTGCACAGTTGTTGACTGCCATATTACACGAAACATCGATTGCATGTGAAGCGGGGAGATGTATTAACGCCCACGCGCCCGTTTTGAATACAAAGCGCGACGAGACAGAGCGGCGCTAATTATCACGCAATTATGCCGCCAAGAACGACCCGTGTTTAGATTATTGGCACCTCAGCACTTGGCACCGGCGAAATTGGCTTCCAATGTTTGAAGAATACATTAATTACAAACCGAGGCAATCAAGGCTCCACACACGGTTAATTGAAAACTTGAAATTACGAATTTTGACACGAGTTTGCTTACACCTGCGAACTTGATTAACGTGTTAACGTGGACAATGGTTGTGTCTGATGCTACTACCTCTTGACACGATATGTACGGTTTAACAGCACCCACTCCTTTTCCTATTTTCTGGTCCATTTGGGGTACTAAAACACCCTTATCTGTTGTCGATTTACATTAGGGGCGCGATGAGTGATACAACCCCGAAACGCGTCCATCGGCCATTACGCCCATTCAGGCCATTGCATCCCCGGCGCTTAACATCTGCACGAGTTCGATCTGCGATAGCGAACATTTGATTATTCCGGCATCGAATTTTCAGTACATTAGTGCCCTGGCAAATGCGACGGCCCTGAAAAAAAAATCGCGGTGGCGCTGAACCGCTGGAAAGCGTGAATTCCGATAACGTAGACGCTGGGTTTGGCGTGCCAAGTGGCGCAGAAGAGAATCGCGAATGGTTATATAGATTTCAATTTAAGCGCACACGTCTAGACGGCGTGTATTCAAATATATTTTCGAATTTTCTTCCTTATCTGCACGACTTGCCCCGGATAGAAATATATACCTGGGAGGAATTCCCGATGTGAAATATTTGCCCGCGGCTCCAAAACGGACGACGCCGACACTGGGATAACACCGGAATTCCAGTTTCTCAGATGGATCATCAATGCGCAAACCAGCCAATCTACAAATATTTCATCTGAAATACCGACCCAAATGCAATTCACATAGATTAACCCAGGATTACATTTCAACATGTAACATATTCTAGGAAATTGACGAAACCAGACGATTTTATTTGAAATTTTTCGGTTCATGAAATTCTATTTTAGAAAAGTTATCTTGTTTTTATATACTTATTTATATTTGTTTAGAAAATCATTGGAAGTATCACAAAGTTTCAAGGTCAATAGAAAACAGAAGCGGGTAACACAAAACTGTAGTTTTTTACTAGTTTCATGCTAGTTGACATATTTCCGTATTTTCCCACAAATACGAAATTAAAATATTATTATGGTTTTCTAAACGTTGGTTGGCACTCTCTATAATTATGTAGCATGCCGTCTATAAAACTGTACGCTCAAGTGTAATGCATGAAAGTAATCATCAGATACACATCATATTATGATAATAATAATACTTATCCAGTCGACTACTATGCTGTAAGTTGAGATCACTACAAGTGTAGAAAATGCACACGAATTTATGACTAAATTTACTTCGTAAACTAATAAGATAAGATCTGTAGACTGTCCTATACCTAAAGTCAATCAAATTCAAGATATAAGCGAAAAACTAATCTTTCCTTAAAACTTTCCTCACCTTTGGCGCCCTAGAACTCATGAAGCTCAAAGTCAAATCAAGGGTACTTTTGATATGTACTTTAAAAACAGTAAATAATAAACACGATAATTGTACACGAAAATTGGGCTCACTTTGAAGTTTTCCGAAGAGCAATATTTATGTGACTAGATTCATAGTCGACCCTAGTAGCCAATAAGCCAATAAACCTTTTGTAGCTGTTAAAGCTAATCAGAATATGAGGCATCTTGCAGAAATTACATTTAGTGATGTACTTTCCCACCGTTTTTAGTATCTACTAAGGTTTAGATGCTACAAAGCCAAGTGGCCAATCCAAATAACAGTCGCATAAATGAAACAGTGGAAACAGTCGTAAACTGCTTGCCGAGACTAGAAGAAAACATGACGCATTTTGATTTGTCCGATTTATCAGACAAGTAAATTTGATTTGTTTAGTTCCATTTTGGTAGTGCAATTTTAGCCGCAAAACATTAAAAAAATTGAGACGGAGAAATGGAGCAGTGATGATTAGAGACCGGATTCTAAGCTTTATGTTTTTGTAAATATCTAAAGCATTAACAAATGAATTAAATTTACATCCGATTTGGAAATAAACGGATCATTTAACAATGATTTTTTGTGCTTTTTTGCTTTTTTTTACAATGTTGTGTTTATTTTACACTTTTGTGCTTATTTAGAGCTTTTATCAGCTGATTCTGGACTGAAACGAAATTTAATTCATATACATGAATGAATTGATACATGTATCAATACTTATGCATACTGCACAGTTTTATATTCAGTGAGAGGTGCGAGGCATAACTTATAAAAATTAACAATTTTCCAAACCCAGTGCTGGGTAAGTTTTTACTATGTTTATTGTTTATCTAAATAAATTTAAACTACAAGTAAATACATTCATATCGTTCGTGTCGCAGAAGTTTATTAATTTTCTACTACATTTCTACGCATTTAGGTTGAGCGATTAATTTAAATTATATACAAAATCTTCCCAATGAACAAGCATTCGTAATTATGAACATTGTGCAATAAGTTTAGCCCTGTTCGTTACTCCGACAACGTCTCGTTAGTACAGTCATTATTTCTTGCATAATGCCTAAACAAAAACTACTCTAGACGAGTGGATTAAAGAATACAAAGAATTGAAATTTGAAAATAACAAAATATTTTGCAGAGTTTGTGTAAAGTCGGTAAGTTATTTCGCTTTAATATTGTATAATAATAATAATTAATTCACTACTTTGATTTGAAGTTCAATGCAATAAAAAATATGATATAATTCAACAGGTGAAAAGAATACTACACGAGCAACGCTTAGAAAAATTTAAAAATCAACCAACAATACCACAAATTATAGTAGAATCCATAGCATCAACTTCCGGTTGATATAACCATAACAATCAACAAAAACAATTTAATTTTGATATGTGTAAAACAATGCTTGAATCAAACATTCCCTTCAACAAATTATAAAATAATTCATTTAGGACATTTCTGGAAATATGTTGTAATAGAAATATACCAGATGAAAGTACTCTGCGCAAAAATTATGTTGAATCGGTAAATAAACAAATCATGCTGGAAATTAAAAATATAATTTATAACAATTGCATTTTGTTCAGTGTGGATGAAACAACCAACTCTTGTGGGCGACATGTGCGTAATTTTATTATAGGAGTCCTCGGTGACAAATGTTAGACGAAAGGATATTCAATCTGTTATTGTTATGTTATTCAAAATTTAATCCTTTGTACCTGCATAGTCCACGGACTAAAGCGCATTGCTGGAACTATCAGAATAAACTTTCCATTAATTGATGACTTAATAAAAAAATGGAAGTAATATATATATATATTAAAGCTCTCTAAGAGTGCAACTATTTAAAGAGCGGATGCACAATACACCACTACCTCCAGAACCATTTCTGACACGATGGGGGACGTGGGACGCAATATATTACGCAAATAATTTTGAACATTTAAAAAAAGTTATTTTTAAATTTGAACCAACAACTAGCAGAGCAATACAGATTGCCGAAGAATTTTAAACGAAAAATAATTAAAAAAATTATTTAGAATTTATCAATGCACACTATAGTATTGTGAGTCATTCAATTACCTCATTAGAGAAGCGAGGAATACCCTTAACGGATGCAATTGCTATTATTAACAATTAAAAAAAAACTATTTGTGGTATCCAGGGAAAAATTTGAGAGAATATAATAATAAAATTAAATGAAGTAATTTTAAAAAATGAAGGCTGTCAAACGTTAAATAATTTTGCAAAAAATTAAAGTGGTGAAAATGTGGGTGATTTTGTTATAGGTATAACTAAATTTAAATATGGGCCTATAACAAGTGTGGTTGTTGAAAGAAGTTTCTCTGTCCATAAATATATTTTGAGCGATAGAAGACACAATTAAATCATGGAAAATGTGGAGAAATATTTTATTGTAAATTGCTTACAAAGAAACAAGTATTTTAGAATGTGATTTTGATTATTAGTATGTACCTACCTATATTGACGATATTTTTGTATTTTTTCCATAAATATATATTTTTAAATTTTAAATTAAATGTGCTTTTATAAAAAATAAATTGTTTAAATTGAATTCATTGTTCTATCTATAACTAGACGCTCTTTCAGTCAATGCTTTCTTCGACTGTCCTATGTTTTGGACAAATTAATAAAAGGCAAATATATAATCTATGTAAGTTTACCATACTAGTCTGTAGTTACTTTATAATCGAAGATAAATAATAAATGCTAAAAATAAACATTTTATTAAAATTTGTCGGGGTTTTTGAAAATGTGCTTTTTTATGTAAAGTTATGCTTTTTTATGCGTATTGTATTTGTATTTGTATTTCGGGGGCGATAGGCCAGCTAGGCCATCCTGCACTGCGACCTGGGAGATCTTTTGTGCTCACCCTGCTCTACTCCGACCTTAGGAAGTCAACCTCACGGGTGAAGTCTATGAGCTTCTTAAGAGACTTGCTCTTTAGCTCCTGGGTTGATAGCGTAAAAGCACCCAGGGTGGCAAGCCTTATGTGATCTAATTCCTCACATTTACACATGTTGTGCTCGGCCGTTTCAGGTTCCGTTCCACACAAACTACAGATGGCATCGTTATCCTTCTTTATGTTGCACAGGTGGTATTTCACCGGGCAGTGTCCGGTGAGTACTCCCGTTACGACTCTAATCTCTTTTTGGGAGAGATGTAGGATTTCTTTCGTCCTTTCCTTCGAATATTCGATGAGCTTTTTTGACTGTCTTTGTCCTGGCGTTTTCCGCCACCAGCCCAGTTTTTGCTAAAACTCCCAATTTCGCACCACCCACCTGTTATGGGCCTTTGTAAACCCACACGTGGGCTCCGGGCTCGTAAAGGGGGCCTGCGCACCGTTCTTAGCGAGTGCATCGGCTACCTCATTACCCTCAATCCCCTGGTGTCCGGGCAACCAGGCCAGTGTTAACCTGTTTGCTTTCGCCAGTTGGTTTAGGGTTTGCTTGGTCAGCCAAGCCACTCTGGACTCAAGCGTGTACGCTTTTAGCTTCCATAGTGCTGCTTGGCTGTCCGTGAGAATGCAGATGCTCTTGCCTTTCAGCTTTCTGTTCAGGCATATTTGTGCGCACCTATCAATGGCGATGAGCTCGGCCTGTAGGATAGTGGGGCTCCTTCCCAGTGATACGGACTCTCTGTGTTTAACGTTATATATTCCAATACCGGTACCCTCCGACGTTTTAGATGCATCGGTGTACCAGACGGACGTTTGTTCCTCAAGTTGACCAATTCTTAGGACGCTGCTTTGGCGGTCAGTTACTACCACTTCGAAAGCTTTGCCCAGATCGTGGAGGGTTGGCATGGAGTCGCTGGGGTATGACCGATGTTCACACCTCGCCTGCTCCAGTATAGCCATGTGCCCTTTGTTAGGCTGCGTGTGCCTTAGTCTTAGAGCACTGGCTAGACCTTCTTTTGCCACCTGTATGTGCAGTGGAAGTAGGTCCAGTAGGACTTCCATTGCCGCGGTTGGAGTTGTGTATCTGGCTCCTGTGATACCCAGGCACGCGAGTCTTTGTAGCCTTTGTAGTGCGTAGTTTTATGCGTATGTTAATGCTTTTTTTTTCAAAAATATGTGCTTTTATAAGTGCTTTTGTTATGTTTTTTTATGCTTTTTATCCGGTCTTTAGTGATGATACTGAAACCCTAAAATTCAGTTCAGTTGAGAGTTGTCATAAACCTCTCTGCAGCCTTTAAAATCAGAATTTTGTAAATAGTTTTTGGCATTAGTTTCTGCATGCATAACCACAAAATTGACGAAAGTATTTCTCATACCCCTTGTTGCCATTGTTTATCAAAACATAAATACACTGTACACGTGGCGACGTGATTAAAGGATTAAATAAATAAATAAATAAATTATGATCGAACAATGAAATAACACCTAAATGTATTATAATTAAACGGTAACTTATTTAATTTTCATACAAATGTTTAAATTAACGCAAATACTTAATTTTGTATAAGTAGAAATATCCCATAATCTGATTTCTAAATATAATATTTCAAGTGAATCAATTACAAGTACATGAATTTTTTATATAATTTTTAATAAACTGGATAGAGTAGATAATTATTATTTTTTTAATTTATCAGATATGTATAACTAAGCCTCAGCTTACAACAGTTTGGGAATCACTGGTTTAGACCGGTGTAACTTTTCTAAATTGTACAAAAATGTACACTCGTTCGTATTTTTCAGTAACCAATTACGCCATAGGTGGAGGAGTAATATGGATTATTATTATTATATTATTTTGTTTTTTTTTTTCGGATTTACCATGTTATTCAATGATAAAGCTCAAAAATAACAGTTTTCTCAAAAATTTCCGCTTTGGATAGTTCTGCATGATTTGTGGATATAATATTTCAATTAAATCGATTTTACTACATGAAACTTTAATATTATTCTAATTACATTTTCTCAAATCTTCATTCAATATATGGACAGTCAGAGCAATTAGTTTCAACACCATCAGATATGTTATTACTAAACCTCAGCTTACAAAAGTTTTGGAATCACTAATTTACTTATTATCTTATCACTTAATAAGATTATTTACATACCAGGGAAATATAAGCGACAAAATTAATAAAACACTCAAACAATAAAACATTATAGCATATTTTAAAACAACTCATACAATATACACAGAACTTTTCAACGCTAAAGACACAAAAATTTTACAGAAATAAACGGAGTTTATGCATTAAATTGTAAAGTCGCTAGGGGGAGGGGGTAATATTTTATATTAAATTAACATACTTTTTAACATCTGCCCCGAAAACTGGTTCGACTTTTTTTTTATTGCATTGAAAGAAACTTAAATTTGTTTAATATAAATTGTTTTGGAATTTTTCTTATTTATTCTCGACAAAAATAAAAGTCTTTTTTTATTGCGCCACTAGATTAGGTATGTTTTAAGCTTTAAAATGAGGAATCGCAAGGTGGGGGGTGCCATTTGAAATTTCAAAGTGGGGCTGGCTAGGGGGGAGGGGGTGACAGTTATTTAATTTATGTTTAATATTTTTATTTAAATTTATTTGGCGTTGTTTTTAAACTTCCCCCTCCAAAAATCAATCGACGTGTTTTTTTTCTTTTGTTTTATCAAGTTAGCTTTCAAAAGTTATTGAGACTGGCTAGTTTTGAAATGTACACCCGGTATATGTATGTATGTATGTTCTCTGTAGAACCCCTGATGATGACTGAATATTAAGCGGAAACTAGTAGGGAAAAATAAATAAATAAATACTAGAAGATACCATAAAGTACTTTAACAAATAATAATTAATAATCAAAAATATCTGGTAAAATGGATGAAAAAACTTATTTATTAATATTATAATTTATTTTTATTTATTTAAATGTTTACTGGCCACTCAAATAAGCCAAATGAGAGCAGAACGCCGTGGAATTTGGTGCATGCACTTTTGCAGTCGACCTAAAGCTAGAAGGCTTACATTTTAATTCTGCTTTTATTAGACAACCGGGCTCTCCTAGTTGGGGTAATTATTTCTCCATAAAACCGGATTTCAATTAAAAAATTAAATCCCTAACGTAACCGCGCACAACGTACGTATACGTAGATTCATTTGGGTGATTTGTTGCGGCGATTCACAGAAATGCCCTCGCAATTTATGAGCCATTAGCGTTCTAGGTAATTTATTATTTTATTTTTTATTGCAATCAGTGCATGTAAATTAATTAAATTAAATGTTATAATTAACCCCGATTCAAAGTATATTTGGAATCGTATTATGCTGTCATTATATATTTATGAATGCCCATGTGGCGCTGTTTAGGTTCAGACTATTAATCTATAGATGTGAATTCGATTTGCTTCCGAAGCAATAGGGTCAGTCCATGCCAAGTGTACCAGTGGTCCCCGCTCGACCATCTCTAATTTTGAATAAAATTAATATGGATGTCTATGTATGTTTGAAAGGAACTTTTGTGAAGTTGTAGCTTCAGATATCAAATATCTGTGGAGGTCACGCCATCTGCTGCTAGAATTTTGCAAAGTTTTACATATTTCCACTGCGCATCTAGATTAGCTATGAAGCTGAAATTCAACACCTTAGATTAACTTTTACTGGTGAATACGAAAAACATAGTAACAATACTCAGTAAGCTATGCACCAATCCCAATGCAATCTCAAAGTGGCCTTAAAATCACAATGTCACGATCGGACGATTGTGCCATACATTAGCACCATGTAACTGAAAAAAGAAAACAGTTGATAAGTGTTTTTTTTTTAATGAATTACTAACCAACTATACTACAGGACATTGCATTGCTGGAATATAAAACTAATGGCTCACATTTTTGTGGAAATAGTTGCCTAGAAACATGGTGTTAAATCCTTAAAAGACAAATTTTACATATTTTCAAAGTCAAATATCTAAAAAGAGTCCCCCAAATTATATTTATTTTAGTACCACTGAAAACAGCATATTAATTTTTACCTTAAATTATCTTTTCATTTGTTGGGACCTTTTAGTTGAAGGCAAAAAAAAATGTCTTTGAACATGGTGCTCCTCATTCTGTGCAATGTACATTAATTTTGTTAATGACCTGGGTAATCATTATATTATGAAGTTAGTCAGCAGGACGTTAGTCATTCATAACCATTAGATAGGACACTTAACAATTCAATCTTCAAGATTATTATTATCATTAATATTATTATTATTATTAATATTATCTGGATTCGATTCTCTATCGATGAATTAAAAAAATGTTTAAATATTACTTTTCGGTCTCCACACCCTACGAGGAGTAGGATTATTATTAGTATTATTAGTACTACCATTATTATTATTATATATTTTAATTCAACGACTACAAGAATCCTTGCCTTAAATAATATAAATTAATTTAATAATTTTATTAACAAGGGCGTAAGTGTTACGAGTTTTGGGTTACACTTGAATTGTGAAGTAATAAATTATCATACTAGGTAAAGGCACTATTTAAATCTATCTCATTCATTCATTGTAATTATTTGACACGACGGTGTAAAGTCCGGACCACATAAACTTGAGCGTAACCTATCGTTGTTTGGTGGACCTGAAAAGAATATTTTGTTGCATGTAATTATTTTAGCTAGAATTTGCCAATGCCATTATTTGTCAATATTTTGTTGGAATTAAGAGGAACATTTTAGACCACTTTCCTAGACACACTGTATATAACTTAGAAGACCAAGGTCAAGATGCAAAAAATCTTTGCACACTTAAATTGCTTAAATTTAATAAATTTTGTTCTGTATCTGCTTAACGAGGAAATTAGTTTTATTACTATTATAATGATTCAAACGTATGTCATTAGTATTTTGTTAATGTTCTGTGAAATCATTGTGTTGTGAAGTTAGTCCGCAGGAATAAACGACTGAATAATTTTGTTGAGTTTCTTCCAACACAGTCATAACCATTATCACGGAATATTATGACTTTCAAAAAGTTTAACTTCTGCGTTTTTTTTAATGGAACCCCCTGTATAACTTTACATATTTGAATTTGCCCCTTTTTAGGCTTTATAAATCCGTTTCGTTTTGAAATTCGCTCTAACCGTTCGGAAGAGACGTATAAACCTAATAAAATATAGGGTATGCCATTTTAAAAAATCAAGTTATGGCCCTTCAAAATTTACCAAAATAATGTGTCACAGCAAGATGATGCACACAATGCAAATAAACGGTTTTGACGCCAAAAGATACCTCAAGCAGTTGTTTAGACACAGCCAAAGTCCCAACCTGATATTCCAAAAACCAAGTGCTCTGCAATTTTTTGAATAAGTGCCTGCAAACGCCTAAACAAATAAAAAAAACTTCTGAACGGTTAAAGCGAATTTCAAGAACGAAACGGATTTATAAAGCCTAAAAAGGGACAAATTCAAACTGCAAAGTTATACAGGGGGTTCCATTAAAAAAAACACAACTTTGATACTTTTAAGAATTTTGGAATAACCTGTATAATATGAAATTAATTTTAAAAAATAACCATAATGAACTCCCAAAAGTTAAACTTTTTGAAAGTCACATATTTTGGCCAAAATATTCCGTGCCGTATAGCGTGAATAACCCTGTATAGAACACTTAACAATTCAATCTTCAAGATTATTAATATCATTATTATTATTACTAATATTATGTGGATTTAATTCTCGACCGATGCATTATATTTCGTAATTGATTGTTGAGTGGGCTGTATTTAAAATTGTTTTTAACTTTGAATGAAAACACTGAATTTGGTCACTGGTTTTAATTGATACTTTTTGAATACAATATTTTGTGCTCAACACTGCCCGACTTGTTTACGTGGTGGGTGCAATTGTACTGAGCTCTCCCTGTACTTAAGGGTGAGTTTTCCTGGCATACAAATCGCGCAGGCGTCCAGCACGTACTAAACACATTCTATAAAAAATAATTATTTAAATATCAAGTCTAGGTCTGCACCTCCTACGAGCAGTAAGATTATTATTATTATTATTAATACTACTACTATTATTAGTATTATATATTTTAGTTTATCGACCACAAGGAGCCTCGCCTTAAATAACAAAAATACATTCAATAATTTTAATTCTGAAATAATAAATTATTGTAGCAGGTAAAAGCACTATTTAAATCATTCATTCATTGTAATTATTTGATACGATGGCGTAAAGTCGGGACTATATAAACTTGGGCGGGACCTATCGCTGTTGTTTGGGACCTGAGAAAAATATTTAGTTGCGCCTCGTTGTTTGGGCCTAAAGGAGATAAAATACAGGTATATATTGCGCATTTGCTGTAAGTGAAACAATATGTGTTATATCCATTGCATCAAATACTTACAATGGATCATACCCAAGTTGATTTTATCTCGACTATATTATTAGCGTTAATAGCTTAAGAGTGGAATAAATAATCCATAGATTCACATGACAAAAAATATATATTAAAATTGTTTTGTTAAAATTAAATAAAAGTAATTAGGTAGATAGATACTTATTAAAATAGAAGTTTAATAAAATCATTCACCTGAATAATCTGTGGTTAATTACAGAGGTAATTACTTAGATTGGAATTTAATGGAAAAATGAAATTCAATGAGGCCCGGATCGGGGTACCGCCACATTAATATTAATAACGAACAATTTAATCAGTTAGCTGAGTTAAGAGTCAAGGGATGTCAACTGTATATAAAGTTTCACTGGTCCATTTATAGGGGAGAAAAAAATATTTGGGCTGAAGTTCGTCGCGCATAAATAAATAAATTTGCACTTTTGATCAGTTTCGAGGCATAGAAGAAAAACACCGGCGGAGGGCCCGGAATAATTCCCCCATAAAAATGGGTTCGATGTTAATTAATCTGGAATGAAAATTTCATCCAAAAGAAACGCCACTGATTCGCATTCATTGTTGATGTTGGTTTTCTTTATTTTCATTAAATTTTCATGCGGACTTTTTTTAATCCTATTTTACCGCCATGTGGCTTAATTTGTTTCGCGTTTACTGGCACACTGATTCTATTTGAATTTGACGGCTCGTTTTTAATTGGTAGTTCTGCAAACATTGCCGCATGTGAAAAATTACATAGATACAAATGAGATTTTTTTTTTTTAGTAATCTAGTAAACTGCGAGAGAAGTATACAAACTCCACCTCTTGTTGAAATTAATTACAATTCTCCAGTTGTCCACGGAGATAATATCCAAATATTCAATTCTACAAACATTTAACATAATTATTATTTGCTAGAGTTTATCATCTGTATCGGGTGGATCAGGTAAACTTATTATTTGCGTACCAAATGTTGTTGAAGTAGCATTTATTCTTAAAAATTGAATTAAGGTTTTGTAACTTTTAATACAACACTTAGCTTTAGTTCTATCTTTCCAGCCATAAATTAGAGAAATGTGGATTAAATGTAATGGTTTAAGAAGTGAGCAGCCAGTAAAATAGTGTAACAGAGATCCGACGATTAGCTTGCTATTAGAATTGGAATTAGCACTTACCTAAAATTTACTATAAATTAACTATTATTTATATAATAGTTACATATTTATCATTACTTAATTAACAAATTACACCCGCAAGTTATTAGAGGCAATTGAATTGTTTCGGGAAGAACGCCCAGCGCGCGTCAAATAAGTCACGAATTAATTTGATGGAATTTATAGATACAGCAATGCTGAGTTGTATTTTCCTCCACAACCAACACTGTTGACTGCTCACGTTCCAAATTTCATCAATGACCGTTGACATTCATAATCACATCTCGCACATTAGTTCCATTTGAATATCCCACTCTGCGCCACATTGCCGTTGCCTGTGTTATTGCAGTGCACTAATTGGGTTTACTTGTGTTGAATTATTGTCAAATCCGTTAAGTGTCGCCCGCAACTGCCATACATTGTGCAAATAGTTCCGGACAAGATTGTAGACTTAATTAGCTAATCCAGGCAAGGCTGGCGCCGTTTGGGGAAAGATTTAATAATCATTTAGTTTATTTATGCCAATGCCAGTCGAAGCATTGACATCCTTGCCTTTATTATGTCTCGCACTTTTTTTTTAATCAAATATTATTTTTAGTTTGTGTTATAAATCATTTAAAGAAAATTATAAGCATTTGAAAAATATTTTTAGAAAAGTTAAGGACATATTAATGTACTGGTAATGGCTATAATGGTCGACATAAAAAAAAGTTAAAGACAATCTTAAGCAGAGTATTTTTTCTTAGACGGAAAAAATATCAATGAATGATGATAGTTTTGTACGGCTTTCTGCAAAATCGATCATGTCAGACTTGAAGCTTCTTCTTCAAGTTCTTCGTTTTGATGATCTGACTTAGTGGCTGTTTGTTATTGAAAAATGCGTAATTTTATCATATTCAAAATAATAAAATACTTTCAGAGATACTACTACTTCGTTTTCTAAAAAACCTACAATTCGTGCCTTACTTGTAGAGCACATATGATATAATCCTGTTACTAAAGTTCGAAATGTCTGAGTGTTGAGTGAATACATGAATAATAATTATTACATGTACCAATTAGACTGAATCGCTTCGTATAAAAGCGACGTAATATAACTTCTGCTCAATTGTATATTTATTCTGTTTCGCAGCCAGATGAGAAAATTCGATTCCAGTGGAGTTATTCATTGTTAATTTTCATACGTGCCCGCCGAGCGAAAGAGCCGAGGAATTTTTATTGCGTGGGCCGTCAAGAGGAAGAATAAGGTCATTGAACTATTGTGAAAATCAATGAGGGAGTCGCCCCCGAAAATATCCGCACGGGCAAAGCGCCGACTTAGATCTAGTGGTGTTTTCCTTTTTTTATATAGTTTTTCGTACGCAATAATATGTTCCTTGCCCATTAAAAGGCTCTCTTTTCTTTATTCCCACCGCAAAACATGTCTGCGGACGGCCAACGGACGCCAGTCGGTGGAAATAGAAATTTTCTGTAGCAATACGGTCCTGTTTTATGCGAAGATTGGTTCAATGAAGTTGTTTTTAACCACTTAATTAAGAGTAAGTATATACATGCGTATTAACTAAATGTAACGCTAAATGTATAAATGTATTCAGATTAACACTCGGACGGGTCGATTTGTATTTTTAAATTCACATTTAGAGATGTAATTTTTAACCGACGTACCCCTCAAGGCCTAAGCGCTAGTAACCCCAACTTTAAAAATTAGCAAAGTATCCCTTCAATTGATAGCTCTGTTTATGCTGAATATAGTAAAATATGTTTGCAAAATCCGTTGATAAATTACGGAGATATTTACCGAAATATACTTATTCAAATTAGAGTGCTAATATTCGATCAGGCGTTAATCGAATTAAGAAATAAATGAAGATAAATAAGAATTAAGAAATACAACAAAATTAAAAATATCTTCGAAACATAACAAAACAATGTAAAAATATAAATTACATTAAATGGTAAATTTGGTAACGCCCTAACCTAGAGACTAAATATTGAATTTACTAGAGACTAGAGACTAAATTTAAATAATAATAATAATAGATGTCGGCTATAATAGTATTCTTCACAATATTGTTGTATAATCTACTATTTTTCCACTAGTGTCATCAAAATTACTGTCTGGAAGAAATGAATAAAAATAATAACACTTGAAAATGAAAACGACGGGATTTAATTGATATTGATTATCTAACATGCTAGCATACTACCGAGTTTACTCTTGCGTTTACTACCATTCCTCTTACATGCCACATCCTTGTGTCTAATACTAAGAAATTCTCTTAGATCCCAGAGAACCATTTTATTGTTATTAGATTTAATTTCAGGAACACGAAACTGAAGGTATTAATTAAGAAGCATTCTGAGAAAAATGCACGCGCTGATTTGGGAGGGTCTATATTAGGCTTAGGATAGTTTTGCATTTGCTCAAACGCATATACATTTGCATCAATTGCATATTTTTGTCAGTATTAAGGATAAATGAATATTTCCAGCATTTTTGTCTTGAATGCATGTTTAGGTACTTACTTGATACTATCTTGGAAATTTGCAACAACTAACAAAATCTTATGGTTTTATACGGCGAGTTAAAGAACATATTGAAGCTTTTATGAGATACTTGCAGTAATTGCATTGAAATATAACGAAATTTGAATAAAAGAGAAACTACGAATTTTGCAATTAAGAAATTCAAGGAAAAAAGACTTCTGCAAGGAGTGGAAACTTTCAAGAGCATTTGGATTTGAGATGTTATTACACCTTCAGCTGTAAGTTATACATAGTTTTGTACACATCACTATCATGGAAATTTGCAACAACTAACAAAATCTTACGATTTTATAAGGCGACTTAAAGAAAATATTGAAGGGTCTTTTATGAGATACCTATATGAAATATAATGAAATTTGCATAAAAGAGAAACTACGAATTTTGCAATTAAGAAATCCCAGGAAAAAAAATTTCTGCTAGGAGTGGGAACTTTCAAGAGCATTTGGGTTTGAGATGTTATTACACCTTCAGCTGTAACTTATACATAGTTTTGTGCACATCACTATCTTGAACATTTGCAACAACTAACAAAATCTTATGGAAGATATACCACTTATAGAAAATATTGAAGGGTATTTTATGAGATACCTGCAGTAATTGCATTAAAATATAATAAAATTTGAATAAAAGGGAAACTACGAATTTTGCAATGAAGAAATTCAAAGGAAAAAAACGTCTGCAAGGAGTGGGAACTTTCAAGAGCATTTGGGTTTGAGAGGTTATTACACCTCCAACTGTACCTTATACATGGTTTTGTGCAATTGTAAGTAACGTATACCTACAACCTAGAGAAGATATTGACATGTCGAAGAATAAAAGGTCCGAAGGACCTTTCCTTCACAGCATCACAGCATTACGTGATTTTGTGAAAGAATTTGAACGCTTCAAAACCGATGGAAGCATTTTACTATGTAAATATTGTAAAGTACCTATAACATTGGACAAAAAGTTTCAATTTTAATACATATATCAAAACGGCAAAACATGTAACCCCCCCTCCCCCAAAAAAAAGAAGACTGGAACTCATCAATACAGCAGTATCATCAATACTGCCGTTATACAGCAGTATAACGGTTTGGATCCAAGATATCGACATCCAACGAGAGTTGTGCATAGCTGAAATATCAGCAAATATTCTATTGGACTCAAAAATGAGCAACTTTGTTGAGCAAAAATGGGCAAGTTTTTTGATGAATCAACTTGGAACTTGGAAGGAGAATTTGGATTTCTGTTGATGAAACTACTGATGCAGGGCCGCCGAGAGGGCACGTTGGCCAAGTCTGAAACTGGGGGCCCGGGCCCAAGGGGGGCCCGGGACGGGCCCCGGATTTTTGACTAATAAAAGCCAATGACACTCGGAGGGGACGCGGGCCGGGCGAGGGGCCCGGTATAGTCTACTAGACTTGGGGCCCCAGATTGGCTGTCAGCGGCCCTGTACTGATGTAGAGCAAAGGTGTAAGGCCAATTTTATATTTGAGAATCTTGCAGATGAGGCCGAAAATTCTAAATCGTATTTAGTCAATTTAAACGTTTCAGATAAGTTGAATTTTTACAATTTAATGAATAATATAATAGTGGCATCATATTCGAAAGCATTCTCGTAACATGTACATTAGGGTGGACCTTATCTGTACCTGGTGATTTTTTTTTTCGTTATATATTTCACGACGCCCCCTAGTATTGTATCACTTGATGAAAAAATAATGTGTGCCAAGTTTGAAATCGATCGGGCAACGAGAAGACGTGACACATTGAGTTTGAAATTTTGAAAACCCGACCTTGTGATTTTTTTTTATGAGGATCCCTCCAGAATTCGTTATGTTTAGTAAGAAAATGTTCTATGAAAATTCTCACGACTGAAATATAACAGGAACACGTGGCACAAGCCTGTAAAAAAATTAAGAAACATGAAAATTTATATAGAATAGTTAAACTCCCGTTGTAATAACTAGATTTAATTTTTATTACAATAAGTAAGTTAACATATTTACAAATGTTTCGATAATGTACTTTTGTTTGTGTCTGGGAATAGCCGTTGATAGTCCGCAACGATTTGAAGTATACATTGTTTATCCTCCTCGTTTTTAGTTAGAACTTCATTATAATCCTGCATGAGTTTAACTTCTCATTCTGCAACATCATAAACAACCCTGAGTCTTTTTACAATTTCAGCGCCTCTCTTAAATCCGTCATAATTCTCCCATATAGAAGGATCCATCTCAAAGAATTCCGTTGGCAATGAAAATCGTTCAAAAAGTTTCAGAGATTCTTTAGAAATCGATTTTCGATCGATTTGAGTATTCGCCAACATCTTTCAGTAGCATTGCACATTTCTTCCCGAGTTCTTTGAAAATATCATTGTATTTAAGACCATGTACCATTCGCCATCTTGTGTCTACAGATATTTGACTGTTAAAAAATGGCATCGCAGCTGTTTCGGGTACTAATTACCACAGATGGTTACAATTTGTTTTTTAACGCCATTCGACTTGTATTTTCGTCAATTTTGGCGTACGCCTGAAGATTTTGCATAAATTGCAAATCTTGGCATGGTGCTTTTACAGCATTAGGGGCTAACGTTTAGGCTTGAACGTATAAATGGTCTAAAAAATGTAAATGTCTCTAATTCCAGTTTCTCCATCTCCCAAACTGAACTTGCAATAGAGCATTCAGACATCCACGCATCGCATAGTTTACGTTATTTTTTTTTATTGGTGCATTTTAATACCAAAATATAGATATTTAAGCAACAAGACTTAATGATTGCGATTAATAATCTAGACAATAGCCGAGATTGTTAATTGCCATTAATATTCGTGTTGATTACAATATTTTCCCGTTGATTTTAAATCATTAGCACTATGAGAACTGCTCACAAATTTATTTAATCTGACTTCCAACGCAAAC
The DNA here is from genome assembly GCA_951805005.1 of Othius punctulatus. Classification (NCBI taxonomy): domain Eukaryota; kingdom Metazoa; phylum Arthropoda; class Insecta; order Coleoptera; family Staphylinidae; genus Othius; species Othius punctulatus. The sequence continues at coordinate 24,642,619 of OX638140.1, read as the reverse complement.
AAATTTGAAATGTATCGTAGTTACGCAATAATTATGGTCCCTTAAAATAAAAGTCACCGTTAATAAAGCATTTTAACGGTAGGTTTTTCGAAACAAAAAAATCAACAGAAAAAGTATATTAAAAATAAGGTAAGAATTTACACATTGTGTAATACCGTTGAGTGAAGGAGTCAAACTCCTTCACTCAACGGTATTACACTGTATATATGATATACAGTGTGCGCCCAAAGTACGAAATAAATTCATTAAAACCGAAATAAAAAGTTTTTGGAAAAAATCCTCCAACAGGTCCATTTTCTTTGATAAAAATACACATTTTTGCATGACAGTCGATCTTCAACCATCATTTGTTTTTGAGTAATGACGTCATCCATTGTTTGTTAAATGACAACCCCCTATTTTTGTTCTTGATTTTAAGAGATCTTTTTATAGTCAAAGTGACAGTATAAATATGTTGTCATGTTACATAAGAAATATTTCGAGTAAATGACAATTGAAAGTGAAAAAATCTCAAGGATAAATATGCAAGATTCGAAATAACAAATGTATTGGCATAGATAATATTTTTATTTCAAAGTCATTTCTATACATTTGAAAGATTTTAAGATTTTTTTAATGAAATAATATAAAAATAAAATAAAAATTCAAAAGCATATTAAAACATATAGTTTGATGGAATTTTAGAAATTCATATTTTTAAATTGGATGTGCCACGTCTTCCCGTTGTTCAATCGATCTCAAATTTTGCACACATTATTTGTTCACCTAGTGGCATAATTCTAGGGGGCGCGGGCGTCGTGACAATAATTTCAAGGTCCAAATATAAGGTCCACCCAAATGTATATATACTACCCAATAATGTGCATAGCAATAAGAGGGCTAAAAGTTTTGTCCCCGGACAAAATTTTATTGTGCCATACTTATCTCTGGTCTTGTTATGTTACATAGTAGCTAGATGAAGGATCTCATATTAGAGACCGAAAGCTAGCCTAATTATCCAGATTAAACTTGGATTTTCAACGTGGATTTTATTCCACTGTCCGTTCACTCATCCTGACTACCCACACCAATTATTCATATATGTAACATGTGTTACATATGTACATCGTCTATCAGAATTTAATGTATTTAACATGTGTTACATGTGTTCATCGTCTATCAGAATTTATACGATCTACATTTCCAAACTTCAATTCATTAATATCGGTGGTGACATCTCTTTGAAAGCTTCTACCCGACTGTAACTTTTCCGAGAAAATGTTTCCTATAATGCATTATCTCCAGCACGTAGTCATATTACAATATAAGGTACTAATTTAAAAATTAGCGATCTTTGTAGTTTAAAATGTATACTTATTACTAATGTTATATAGGGTGTCAATTGAACTTTTGAACTTTATTTACACTTATTTCCGAAACTAGTTTACCAAATCATATTGTATTAATAATGACTGGAAAGCATTTTTCAAGAGCTTTCCAACGATGTATTACAAGTAGGGGGTTCCATTTATTTTTTTAAGATGGAGGTGGCTGTGGCTTAAAGGGTGGGTAGGGGGTCGACACTACCTACACCTTTTTGGTTCCCCCTTCGAACCTCCCAAACGGTTTTGAGTAATTTTAAAAATAATCATGTGTTCTATGAAAACAGTCGATGGCAACTTTTCAAATTGACACCCTGCATGTGTTACTTTATAGTAATTAAACATTTATGCTGCATTATAAAATTGACTTAAAAATAAAGTGATATAAAACAGCTCTCTCTGTGTTTTTAATGCATATTTGACAGGATATTTTCAACATTTTGAGTGCATATATTTTTATTTATAGTGCATAAGTATTCTAAACATACTAATTTTAGTCATAATAGTTATATCTTTGGGCAGACATCAATTTTTGCTTTAATAAATGACGAGGGGATTCAAGATAAAATAAAATCAAATGCGTTAGAAGTGAAACTACTTTAGAACGTACGTCTATATGTCTAGACATCTTCGCATTTTGTCAATGACGTCAGCTCATAGTTCCAACGGTCGGACTATATTTAAATAAAACGCGAATTTTCAAAATACAAAAGGTTTTCTATTCAAGGCATATATTATGAACATTTTAGATGAAAACATCTCCAGAATTTTCAAAATTTCATAAAACAATTTATATTTTCGACGGTGTTATCATGTAATAGTTAAAATATCCTGACAACTAAACCACGAGGAAGTTGCGGTGTGTACTGTTCGAGCATATGTTAAAGTATTAATTTTCATGAAATTTTAAATTTATAATTTGCATTTTTACAAAAATTATCATTTTTCTGTAAACCATAATTCACACTTAAAATGTACGTATTTTTAGAGGGTTTAAAAAGAAGCGGACTCTTTGTGAAGGACATTTTTTGAGAAAGTAAAAATTTAAAAAAATCATATTGGACATACTGCATATGTTTGAATTTTTCCTATAATTGGCTATGATTAAAATATTGCAAATAAATAATTTTTATTATTCTAAAAAAAAAACGTGATTCGGTTAATTCTAGAAACATGTTTTAATTTCGAAAATTAGCAGTAAATATTTAAAACGCTTTGAATATTAGAAATAGTTTCATATTATCACAGACTACGCAAATTACAATATAAGTTGGATTTTGATAATATAATAAATTTGAAATAACTTTAAAAGTGTGAAATTACAGTCCTTTAATACTGTCAGATAAATATTGGTGACCGTTATGATAATAATTCTCATAATTCTCACCCCGTTTCGTGCACGCTTTACGATTCCGTCCCGCTTTTAATTAAACTTTTTATAAGTTGCCCCCGCGCCACCGCCTCCATGGACGAGCCTCAGCCACAGAGCGGAGTGCGTTTCTCAATGAAGACAAAGCTGCGCGCCGAGATAACAAACAAGTTCTAAAATTAGTATCTCGATGATTAATAAATATAATAACAATTGGAAAGCCACCGTGAAGGGTATCAATTTTCTGCAGCTTGGATTTCATGGAATAATGTCGCTGGTGCGATGAGGTGGGTAGAATTTCGTGTCTCACGATCGAGGGGGACAGTAATTAAGGCCGGAAGCGTTTTTGAGTTTACATGAAAATTATTATAAAGTATGTTGCTAACATCAAATTTATACAAATATTTCTCAAATGTATATTTTTTTTTGCATTTTTGTGACTTCGTTAAACCAAATTTTCCCGATAAGTCATACAAAATAAGAAAGAAATTCCTTCATTGTACATATTAAATCTATTCAATTAAAGTAATGTACGTCAAAGTTTTAACTGAAATTCGGAATATAGGCTGTAAACGCTTCATTGTACATATTAAATCTATTCAATTAAAGTAATGTACGTCAAAGTTTTAACTGAAATTCGGAATATAGGCTGTAACTGAAGTGCTTGGGCAAACGTCACGAACGTACAAGGGACAATATCGGTAGTATATTTCTGGATTTCTCTAAATTAAAAAAAGGACTTACATACTCTGGTTTATTACATTCTGTCAAGTATGACGCAAATAATTCAAATTTAATGTAATTTTGTCTAAAGCTCTTAAACCCTGAGACCCACTGATTTAAAAGTTTTATGATGGTAGTGTTAAGCACAAAAGTAGCTTCCATCAGTCTATCAGAATTTCGCAATTTCATTTCAATTATCGAAGTCATCTTCTGTCAGTTCCTGAATTGGTCGTAACTTAACTAACGAATTTTGTCGATTTTGAATTTATATGTTTAGCCAGTACGTAAATCATATCCACCATTTTATTATGCGGAAATTTCATTTTCACGTGAAAATTTAAACGTGACGTGCAATAAATGTCACTTTGACGTTGGCATATTAGAATTAATTGAGTTTCGTGGCACGCTAAGTTTATATCGATTAGATATGGGTTCATTTTTCAGGAAATTAGATTTATCTCCCAAACTTCAAACTTTTCAGAAAAAAAAATCGTTAAAAATATGTAAAATAAGACGCTCAATACGAATAAATAATAAAATATACTGTATGCGATTAAACGAAAAATCATTTATGGTCCTTCAAAGTTTACCAAAATTAATGTATCTCAGCAAAGTGATGCCACAATGAAAATAAACGGTCTTGCCGCCAAAAGCTACCCCAGGAAGTTGTTTAGACGCAGGCAAAGTTCCAACCTGATATCCCAAGTGCCTACAAATGCATTAATTTTTAGAAAAAAAAAAACTTCTGAACGGTTAAACCGACTTGCAAAAACGAAACGGATTTATAAAGCCTAAAGAGGGAAAATTCAAATATGTTATACAGAGGGCGCCATTTAAAAAAAACTAGGTTGAAATCTGCTCTGCAAAAATGGTACACCCTGTATAGGACAAACTAATTTTACAAACTGGACATTACAAACGCGACACCTACACGGTGTTGCGCCGCAGCGGAAAAGTGGCCAAAACCTCCAAAAAATAAAGTTATGTCCGCGGCAATAATTTTAGTTAATTTTGTATTTAATTACTTCATTTGACAAGAAATAAGAATAATATTCTTATTTTTATAAACTGTTTCTGATCTATAAGCAACCAAAGTTGGTCGATTTTTGTGTCTTTAATTGATGCGAAATTGCGTTCACTTAATTAACCAAATGATATATAATTACGATTAGTTTTCAATGCAGACTTTCTTTTTCTTCAATATGTATAGTTTTTCTTGTGTTTTGCGATGTTTTTGTTCAATTTTGTATATTAATAACCGCTGGCCAATTATTTAAAAGTTACCATTTTGTAGTAATAGATAAATATTTTGATAAGGATGCATTTTTTTAAAAGCAAATGTAGATGTATACAATCTGGTGCATTCTAAAACTACATATATCGTTTATTTGCAGACAAAAAAAATTATAACTCTACTTTTGCCCATAACGAAGATATACAGGGTGTTCAAAATAATGATCAATAGCATGGAGATCTCGGAAACTGTAAAAGTTACAAAGGCGGTTAAATTACAAAAAAGTTGTGTAATTTTGTGGTCAGTTATATTTTGTGGAGAAAACAAGAAAATTCCGCTTACTTCCGGTGATATTCGACAACATCCGAAATTTTGCGATATCCTTTTTATTTTACTGAAGTTATTTGAAAAGGTATAAAAAAACAAAAGGCACTTTCTCATTGCTCTACAAGACAGCGTTTATAATATTTCAGTACAACGTTTTGTTTCGAAGAAACCATCATCAACTTTATATTTTTATATGGCCCGTAAATAAAGTACACCCTCTATTGAATCGCATTTACTATTACGAATTCAACCATTCATATCACAGTCCAGTTTGGTTTGTCATGTTTTCATTCAGAAAAAAGGATTGTTAACACATTGCGAACATTTTGGTGTAGTCGGCGTTGAAATGAGCGACGAAGACAAAATTGATGACCTAATTTTAAAATTTTAAGATAATTAAATAAACAGAACAATTCTCATCATACTTCAGTAAAAAAATCAAGTGTGGTACTCAATAACTATAATATAGTTATTGAAACAGATTTTAACAGCTATACTGTTTCAATGTTTAACAACTATTCATTTTAGTTACTAAGTTACTATATTTTTACCTATTCTGGGTTAAAATTATATATTTTTTTCCTCGTCGTCATTTCAACGCCTACTACGGAGAGGTGACATGAAACGGACATTTTTGTTTTAAAGAGTCTAGTAAATAAATGAGGAAATAATTTGAAAAGTTACGAATAGTATTGAAAACTTCAATTAGTTCACTAGTGAAAGAAAATATAATAATATATTTTTTTCTATTTTTAGTTGTATATATTTTCATTTAAAAAAGTGTATATTGTCCCTTTTACCACTAGACTGTATTGAAAGGGACACAATAGTTTATGAAAGGGATAGCGCGCAGGGGCGGATGGGACCAGCAAAATCGGCGCAGGAAATACAGTTGTACAGTAATCTTAATACTTTAGCTTAGAGAAAGATCTTTCACATGAAACCAGCGATATCGGAAGTGTTAAAAAATACTTATACGCTAGAGCTAAGGTGGCATCCACTTCTCGAAATAAATTATATTTACCAATGACATAATAACAACAACTGGCACAGTTCTTGCAACTTTTACATGTTCCTAATTCTAAATTTGTTTCCAAAACTTGCTTCATCGAGTCTTCTAAATGTTATTCCACACAGTCCATCTCTAGTTCAAGATTTTGGTCTACTGTGAACACATAACAAATATTTTGTTTTAGTAGGTCCCAATTTTCAATAAAAGTGTTCTTCTTTTAAATTTGGTAATGTAATATTAGAATCTATTTTTTGTAATTTATTAGTTAAAGTTTCTAAACAATTTCTTGGAATATCTTCAGTTACGGCAATGATGTCTCAACTTTCATTTCAGAAATATGTTGTTCTAGTTTTTATTCAGCCCATACTACGAATTCGTCTGCGCGATTTTTCACTGAAAGGAAATTTCTTTGAAACTCCTTTAATTGTATTAATGCACTTTGCGCCATCTGTGTAGCTTTCAAAATATCTAGTCCTGGTGTGTGTAAATATTTTGACAGCGGTCTTGTAATGCTGAATATTTAAAAAAATATATTTGCTGTTTAAATAACTTTGTATTTTAAAATATATTCTTTAGAACTTTTTGCCATAGCTCTCACATTACTATTCATCTCTTTGGTTTCCTCTATTGTCTCTAACCCCAATATAACTACTATATACAAAGCTGATTCGATGTTACTCTATTTACAGAATATTTTTGACAGTGCCATTTCTTTAGCCCACCATCGAGTTTCTCCAATGATTTGTAGCTGTCTCTTCTTCGGGTCGTTCACATTATTTTTGATCCAATCATCCATCCGTTGATAGGATGCCTTAAAAATACTGCTACTTTATTTATGAGTGAGAAGACGGATGAAGTTTTAAAGCTACACTGCATTACATCGCAAATAACTAAATTTAAAATGTGACTGTAACACCAGATATGGATGTGCTCACTGTTTTCCTTCTTCATCATTGCCACTAAACCTTTATATGATCCCTGCATGTTGGCCGCTCCATCAGTGGAATCAGCGATACATTGGGAGATTGGTATTTTATTTTATTCCAGTTCCATTTCAATTAAGTTATGAATACCAGCTCCCGTTGAATGATGACAACTGACAAAGGAGAGCAACCTTTCTTTTGTTTGGTTTTCAAGTACATGTGTCTACTGCTTTTGAATACATTCTGGCAGTATTTATTTCGTATGCTATTATTTTTTTTATTTTGTCAATAATAAGAGTAATAATTTTATTAACTGAAAGAAAATAATGAAAGAAATGCTCCTGATCTATTTTTAATATTTAAACTATGTAGTCGTTTACTCTCGGAAATAGCTTTAGCTAAACGGTCTTTCAAAATTATATCATATTTTGCAAGCAATAGTACAATTTCTGAAAAGTTGCCGTGGTCCAAAATTCCGTTGTCCAGATAGTAGCATGATTCAAACTCTTTGCCCCTATAACTTAAGTCTCGTCTTCCAAGAAATTTAATAATATTTATTATTCTATCAACGATTTGTCCATTTGTCATAACATGTTTCTCTTTAAGTTTTATCTGTTGAGACCATAATAATTTATCAACACCAGAATTATTTTCATACTAAAAGTAAGCATTACAACATTTTGTATGTAGCTGTGACACATGGTGTTCTTCAATGTGTTGATATATATATATATGTTTCCAATCGGACATGCCACTGATAAAGACACTTTTGTCAGATTTATTACCAAAAGCTAAACACACCGTATACAATATGTATTCTGCGTCTTACTAAAACTTAGCCACTGCCGTGGTTTTTTGCTTTCTTGTTAGGAATACCTTTTGACAAATAAAATTTAAATGGCTATAGAGTACTTTTGGAAGGTAATCAAAATATGTCTCAGTCCATGTGGTTGAGGCTTCTGAAAATAGTTACAGTCGTTCATTTGTACTTGTTGAATAATATATTGTCTGCTTCATAATCTTGATCAATTTTGTGTATTGTTGTTGATGTATTAGTTGAAGATGAGTAGGATGATGGTGGTGTGAATGCAGTTTCGCAGTTTTGTATGGAATAACTGCACCCAACCACAGGTGTTTCGGAAGGGGATGAAACCATTGATTGCTTATTAAAAATTAAATCAAGTTTCATAGACCTTTTCGCCTCTTCGGCTAAATGTGTGCCTTCTTCTCTCCGCGCTTCCTCTCGGCACCACCAATCTTTCGTATCATATTTTTAGGCCTACAAAATGTATAGCTATTTGTTTTTCAGACTGTCTATGATTATTAAGTGATGGTAAGTGTATTTTAATTTTCAAACTACTTTTTAGTTTTTAAAGAATATTTTTGGTATTACAGCGGAATGATACATATGTATAGTTATAGTTAGAGTACCTTGTTCAAAAAAAAAAAAAAATCGAAACGGCGCCACTTCAAAACTATTAGTCGAAATATAAAAATGTTTACATCGAGATTATTGTTTTATATAGAGTGATTGCAAATGTAAACAAATCTTGTTTTTGCACAAATCAAGAAGAAGATAGCCAGACTGTAGCCTTAAAGACACAACAAAGGAAGCCAAATTGATCTAACAATAGTCACATTTTATAGTATTGTCACAACTCAATACGAGAATTCAACTACAGCAACCCTCCAAGAGTTATTTTAGAATTAGGTATTGTTAAGCCCGAATTTCAAAATTTCGGCTTACCATTTTGCTCTTTTCGTAGCAGTAATTGAAATTTTTCTTCGGCAGTTTCTGGTAACAATATTTTTGAGGACATGGTGCATTTGAGGTTTTATTTTCATGTTGCTTCCCTTAAAATACTTTTATTTTAATTTTTGGGTAAATTTTCATATAACCCAAACCCAATCCAACAATATTGTATTTATTACATTATTTTATGTTTTGTATTTGTACAGATTAAAAAACTCGACCAAAATATGGTCGATGACATCCACCGGTGGATGACATCCACCGAGCAAGATTTTATGTTGCAGTGTATGATGGCACCTGTCATTAAATTAAATAAATAAATAAATAAATAAATAATAAGAAATAAAAAAATATTGGTTTTCATTAAAAAAACATCAAAGACGTCACAACTTTTAACATTTTGTTTTTTCAAATCTGAAAAAAATATTATCGTATGCCCAGTAATTTATATCGCCATATCCCTTTTAGATTTTTTCTATCTCATACACATTAACGGTGTTACCGAATTTATCCGCTACTTAATTTCCACACTGTATAAAGATTAGACGTTAAATGTTTGTAACGCTACGATATTATTTTATTATAATTATTTTATTATTCGTCGTTTTTATCGTGAGATTATTATATAATTCCTTGATTATTTTGGCTCGTGATTTATTATATAATTTTTTAATTATTCTTGGCTCGAGATTTGTGATCGTATTTAGTACTTACACGTCGTGACGTTTAATTTAACTACCGTGATTACTCTCAAGGTATTTTGCTATTGGTAATGTGTTAATTAACGTACATAAATAATGGATTAATACAAAAAATCACAGATTTATTTATTTGTTTGTTTATTTAATAATAAACACGCTGAAATTGTAACACACAGGGAAATAAAACGAAGGTTGACGATGATGAAAATTAATTTATATAATTGTAACATACAGGGAAATAAAACACAGGTTGACGATTATGACATGAATTGATTTATTTTCTAGATATCGTTAACCATAAAATGAATTTGTGAATTCTCTTATTTATTCAATTGATAGTTTGAAAATGGTTATTACTACGAAGTTTGTTTACGAGAGTTCGTTATACATACACGTGCTTCTCTAGTTTCTTAGACCAGTTATTACCATGCTCTTTCACTCCATTTAACTACGGAAAAGTGATATGATCAAAAATAGAACTTTTTAAAGATGTTGAAATATCCCCAATAATTCATGAATGATTACCAAAGGTATCTCGCGATCTTCCCGAATTTAATGGTTGTGTCGGTGTCCACACAATAATGTAATTATTGGAGCCCCATTGTCTTCGTTGATTTAGGTAAATTAGTAATTCTACCCACGACCACAGCAAGCACCCATGTCAAAAGTAGTCATCACCGTCAGACATGTTACGAGTTGTGTCAAATAACAGTTCTGCTACCTCAATCGGAAATGTTTATGTAAAATTATAATATATTATTATTAGGAACATTGGAGGTTATTAATACCTTCTCTTGTGATTATACCAAGCTCCATTCTCTCGTTTATCATTCTCTCGGTTTATACGGGGTTTTAATAATTCCAATTATTTCTTGTTTACGATATTTAACCACAAATTGTCATTATGTCTTCAAATTATTGAGATTTAATCCAGCCTATTTTATTTGTACGATTCTAAATTAGTCTGCCCAATAATATGTACCTTATTTGCTTGTTTTATGATTTGACATCAAGAAACCAGTATTTGTATACATTATGTTTTTAAATTATGAAGATTTAATCCAACTTATTTATTTATACAATTATGAATCTCTCTGCCCAATAATATACACGTTATGTGCTCATTTTATGATTTGAAATGAAAAAGGTATCATTTTTATGAATTATGTTGATTTGAATATGATGATGTATGTCGGAGGGTAACACTGAATGCCTTGATTAGTTATTACAGTTTACTGATAGAAATAGGTAATCGGTGTTTGGTTTTTCTAAGTAACTTGTGGTTGATTAAATACACTATCTTCCGTCAATTTGAATCTAGTGCAGGAGTTTTGATTTCACAATAACAGGTGTGTGTGTGGTGCAACGAAGTGCGCGGGTGGGCGTCAATTACACCTGAGATTACTTCCTCTAATGATTCGTAAACACGAATAGCGTACGAGCCGCCTTTGTTTACTGATAGGAATAGGTAATCGGTATTTGGTATTTATAGGTAACTTGAGGTTGATTGAAAGGAATAAGCACTCCCGTGAATTTATAATAAGACTGGTTTAACAACTTTATATTATCGTTAATAATAAAAATCGATTTCGATTTATTCAATTTTCTATTCTACTTTGCGTTTTTACAACGTTATATGCAATCGTTAATTTAATTATAAACAGACGTGAATTTATATACTCAAACCGCGAATGTCGTGTGCGTTGCCCGTAGCCGACGCGACTTTCTTACTGATCTCGCTCGTGTGTGGCACGCTTAAATAGTTTTTTTCAGTTTCAAATCTCCACTCCCCTCACATATCTACTGTTAAACATTCACCCCTATCCCTTAGTTATCATGGTGATTATTAATCTTGAGTGTACGTGTGGTATTAATGCGTTTCTGGCGCAGAGTTTTACACTTAACTTAAAGAGTTGCCATTCGAGGTGATTTTCATGTGCCTGGCGCTTGTTCGATTCTAAGGGGTGCTGATACCCAAATTATTTATGTAACACTACGATATGGAATCTTCCAGACCCGTGCATATGCAGGCCTCGGCGCTTGAGATATTTGGCGACACTGTCGCGACTATTTCTCACATTTCACCCTGGGATTATTTGTAAATGAATTAATTTAATAATTTTGTTGTAATAATGATTTTTAAAATATGAGTTACTTTATTGCGTAAATGCGTATTATACTGGGCGTATATTTGGGCCCATTACATGTTTTAATAGGGGGGTGCTTGACCGCTACTTAATTTCCACAGTGTTTTCTTCTTATTCTCTCTTATTCTCTCTTATTCTTGAATTAGTGAAATTTTATGTTCCACTAGACTTAAGTCTCTTTTTAGGTGGAGACACAGTGTACTCTGTATTGTTAGAATATAGCAATTAACTACGTTGCCTCTCCGTGCAATAAATTTGATCTTGATTTCTTGGTTTCTTGGTTGATTGGTTGCATGAATTAAATTGAAACAATTTAATTCATGGTTGCGAAATTCGTTTAGAGAGCCCATAAAGTATTAAGAGCTGGCTTTATTTTTCCCCTGTATAAATTTTCGAAAGACGCTTCAACAGGTCAAAATTAGCCATTTTTTTAAAATTATAACCTATATTTTTGAAAAGTGCGTTAAATGAAAACTATTACATTGTTATTTCAATATGCAGAATGCATCTAGTTACCATTCAAAACAACGTCAGTTAAAACAAAATTAGGAAAACAGGCCTGGATTTTAAATACTGGAATAAAACAAAATTGATCAACCTGAAAAACATTCTTATTACAATATCATCAATTACAAAAATAAGAACAGAAAAATTAAAAAAAATATTATCGAGAAAAAATACTAATGACTTGTTTTAAAATAAGTTTTAAAATAATATGAAGTCTCAAAAATAATTAAAATAACGAAAAAAATAGGGACAAAAAATGTTCAAATTGTTGACCATTTTGTTTTTGACAGTGTTCAAATCGATGTCGAAAGGCCGCACAGACATTGAGGAGCAGTTTCCTAATTTTGTTTTTAATTGTAATATTTTCCTTCTTTTATTTATTGAAAGCATTAGTTATTTTAACACTGAAATGTGAATTTTCGATCTTATAATATTTTATTATAATACATTCTTATAATATCTCATATCCAATATCCTTTTTTCTCAGTGTATTAATAAATACAATTCAGGTGGTAAAATGCGAGACCTGTAACGCAGGTTCCCATAAAGAGTTAGAAGTATAACAGGGGGAATGATGGTGCTGTAGGATCTCTGATTTCCCAATTTCCCATATTAGCCGTTTCCGTAGTTCACTTGTTGATGCTCCCATTAAAATTCTATAGCAGCACACAACTTGTTTAAACACCATTATAAATTCTTCGTGTTCCCAGGATATTATCCAAATCGTTGTATTGATGGAACGGAGTGTTTGCGTTCAGTAAAACTTTGCGAAAATATTTACTCCAATTCGCAGCGTTAAAAGCGCGAAGGCATCGGTCGTTTAAAATCGACGTAGTATATTGAACGGGAACTTCTGATGGGTGTGTGCGCGCCAGTGTGTATATTTACGCATGCAAAATATTTATTCGCCCCCATGATATAAGCCGAAGTATGGAAATAAACTGTTTATGAGTAAAACTTCGCGTATGATTTACTCCCAGAAGACGTGACAGTGGGGGCCTCTTCCCATTCCGCGAAAGAGAAAAGGAAGCACGAAGAATAAAACGGGGGCGAGGGACGAGGCCCTTTCCCTTTGCATCTCTCGTAAGTAAAAGGGAGCTCGTTTTAAAGTGATCCGCGCGGCAAGTAGAAATATAAAACCCACCTTCCGGATTTGCATGATACGCGTGCGATTTACGAGTCCCAGCGAAACGGATTGATTGAACTCATTTTTAATCTTATCGCCAGGACTTCGTGGTTCACCTCGCGCCGATCGCGGCCCTTCCTCGGAGAATAACACATAATAAATAAATAAAATACACACACACACGCGCGCGTGATATACGGTTTACTTTTATTTGACGTTTATTACGTTTGTGAAAAGAAAATTCCTCGCAGGGTGTAATGTACAGCTGTAGAATACAACTTGCAGATGGAAAATCACGGGGGACATGAAGGAGACCGTAAAATTCATAATGAACGAGCGTTATTTCCATAATATTTCCGTGATCAAATAAAGCACGGTCTAATGCTGTTATTAGTATTATCTCGAAACACGTATAAAATATGGTGATTTACGTACCCATCTGCAGTAAAAAAATACCAATTTTCTCCCATAAAGATTTGTTTATCATCCTCCGCTACACCAATCTTCATCTCATTAAAACACTGGCGTTTACGAGATCCCCATATTGTCCAAGATAATTGGGACATCCTGTATAGTGAGTACTAATGGAATGTCTACTGAATGGCATTCCACGATTATAGTATGACGATTGACTTTATTGTGCATTATATCCCTAGCCCTAGTCCCTCCCTAACCCGAGATTTTTTATACATATCATCTGTTTATAGTTTTATATAAAAGGGTCAATGCAACCTATATGTTTATAACAGTATACATGATATTAAAAAAAAACTCCCTTTATGAGTATTATAAGTAAAGCCGTTTATTTTTAAAATGAAACATTGCAAAATAAATATCTAAACTGCCGACAGGATTATTAAAGAATAATTTTTGCTCCGAAAGAGGTGTGACTTCCACATGAATACCTATTGCCACTCTATGCCTCGATAAAGTATTAAATTTACAGGCAATATTAATGAGCTAGAATATCGTGTACATCACGTCGGCAGCGATGTACACTTTTTCACGAGGAAACACCATTAACATGATGGAGTGACCGTAATCTATACACAAAAAAAGTAATTTGTCGACGCGCATCCCTACAAAACAGAGGAAAAAACAAACACGTCGTAATAATAACGTCGCGTTAGCGCCAGAAACGTAATAATGCGGTGATTAAAAATGATTACGGCGAAAAATTTAATGCGGCCTTATGATTTTTATTAAATTTAATATTTAGTTACGTTTTTTATTACGAAAACACAGTCCAGATTGCGAGAGCCTCGCATTTATGCGGGACCTTAACTAGCAACCGTCCGAAAATAATCAGCTGCGTTTCAAAAGGGATTGTTTTAAAGAATTTTTCTATAACATGGGTTGCGAATAAAGAGAGATTAACATTAAAAGGGAAAATCATTAAAGTACTAAGGTATAGCAATACAATTTTCCCTTCTTTAGTACTAATAATAGTAGGCATTTGATATCAATAATTAATTGAATTACTTAATAGTCTATCAAGCGTATAGATACAAAAGCACACACTTATTATTTTGTAAGAAGATGGAGAACTGTATTCGATATGTGAAATTGAAGAATTCGACATTTTGACCGTTAGGAGCATAAACCCACATTTCAAAGTCTTATTGGATAAATTTTGCCTTATATGCAAAAGCAGACATTTGCCTTTGAACAAATCAGGATTCTTCAAGATTCTTCTCTCACGTGATCATGTTGTTTACATTATGTCAATGGTAAAATCGCCGTGAAAACTATGAATACTGATATTCATAGTTTCCACGGCGATTTTACCATTGAGCCAAGTCCTCTTGGAAAAGGCAGAACAAAATTTGTAAATATGCAAGAATGGAAGAGAAATAAAGACAATACACTAAGTTTGGTTTCTTTCAGAATGTCTCTTCAATTTCTTTAATTGCATTATGTGCTTAATAACAGTTGAAAATGTTAAATTATTTTTCTAGGTCCTCTCGAATAACCTGAATTTCCCACATGCGCACATAAAACCGAAACCCCACAATGTGTATTGTTGACTATAAGTGTAATAAAAAAATTCAATAAAAATGTTTACATCAAGAAATCCAAAACCTATCAAGATTTGCTTATGTTGAAGCATTTCTTTACAAAAGGCACAAATAGGCAATGTAACAAAATTAAAGAAAATGTTAAAAATAAACCAAAGACAGTGAATTATAACGTTAAAACTTTAGACGGAGAGATTCTTGTGTGCAACATAACAAAATCGACTTCTGCCAATATTGAAGTAATACCACAAAGCCGGAGTTTTGCTAGCAGAAAGAAGAGGGCGTGATAGATGTTTCACAAATAAACAATTGGTAAGCGTCAAGCAATAAATAAATTCATCTGATCTTTAACTTCTTGTGAAACGCATCATGCAAGAAGCAAAACAATTATTAGATGATACTTAACCTGTTAGTTGAATATAGTCAAATTATAGAAGATATAAAATTATACAAGAAGATAAAAGATAAAACTAGGGCGGAGGAATACCTTAAAGTTTACCAGAGTTTTTTCAGAAATATTGTTGTAAAAGAAAACAAGTTTCGTTTGGAATTCCAAAGGTTGATGTGTATTCACGATGCCTACAATTTTCAGAAAAAAATTGGAAACATTGCCGACCCACTAGAAAAAAAAAAAGATAATGAGGAACGGTGTCTATACAAACTACATTGTAAAGCGTTTTGTCTCATGCTAAGAGAAAATAATACCAAAATTGCAATATTTTCCTTGGTTTTTCAAAAAAAAATGTATTGTACTTTAAAAATGTACTGTTACTTTACATCCAGGAAAACCTCTACAATTTTACGTGGGTAGGCGGGAATTCAAAATCAAAACTCAAGTCTGAAACTGTAATAGTTATTTATGATATAAGTTATTATTCGTGGGGTTGCTTCACTCGCTTCGCTCGTTCCGCAAACTTTCTCCACTCACAAAATAAAATATCACTTTTAACACACATATCATACAATATTTTATTCTAAAAACACCTTTAAAAGCACAATAAAGTTCTTTAAAAAGGTTGCAATCAGCTTTCAATCAAATAAGTCAGTTGTGAAATTTATGAAGTAAGTAAATCAGGTTACGTTTTGTATGATACATGTATCAAACAATAAAAAGTCTCGCTAATAACTATGCATGAAGAGTTGCCGAAATAAATTGAAGCAAACCTAGGGCAACCTTAAATCTGGTGCCCACGAAATATTGTAAGATGTTATTATTTCAATCAATGTATTATGTTTGTAATATTTCAATAAAATTATATAAGAAGGGAGGGGTGAAGGGACGATAGGTGGGAGGAATACCATAAAAAGTTTTTTCTGTAATATTTTTGTAAAAGAATACAAGTTTGGTTTGGAACTCCAAAGGTTGATGTGTGTTAATGTGTGATGGTGCCTACATTTTCAGAAAAAAATGAAAACATTGCCAACCAACCAGAAAAAATATGGATAATAAGGAACAGTATCTACACATTACATTGTAAAGCGTTTTGTCTCTTGCTAAGAAAAAATAATTCCAAAATTGTAATATTTTCCTTTGACTGTCAACAAATGTATCGTTACAGTACTGTTACTTTACATGCAGGAAAACCTCTACAATTTCACGTGGGTAGCCGGGAATTCAAAATCAAAAGTCAAGTCTGAAACTATAATAGTTATTTATGATATAAGTGTTAAAAGTGAGATTTTATTTTGTGAGTGGGGAAAGTTTGGAGTGGGGAAACCCCACGAATAAAATAAAATCAAACCTAGGGCAACCTTAAATCTGGTGCCCAAGAAATATTGTAAGATGTTATTATTTCAATCAATGTATTACGTTTGTAATATTTCAGTAAAATATATGTGACTTTGTCAAAAGCCTGTCAGGTTACTTTTAACACTAGTATTAATAGTATATGATTTTACGTGGAGGAGAAGTGAGACTTTTCATGGCGCGACTGAGTTTGCGCGCCGAACGAAGTGAGGCGCGTAATATAAGGCAAGCCATGAAAAGTCACTTCGCCTCCAAGTGAAATATACTATTTTTTTTCTTTTAAACGTACGACAAAATACGAAAAATCGTAATTTTGATATAGAATAATTACAAATAAATTTAATATCAAATAATGCATCGTATTTTATTTTTGTTTTCTTGACAGAAACTATTTCAGCATCTGACAGTAACAGTGATAATTTTTGTTGAAGAAACCATTTATAGATTTAATCTATTATTAGTGAAAGCAGTATAAGGGTAAGCGTCAGGTATTGGGAGAATTTGTAAAATTTATTTGGAAAACAAAAATATGTTTTTTCTAAAATAAAAGAAGTTGCATATTGTACTTATGTACATATTGTATGCATATATATTGTTAGCAGCGATCAAAATTGAAAAACCTTCTGGTATTTCTATAATTAAAGAAGTCATTTCAGTAATGTACAATGTCATTTCGGTAATGCATAATATCATTTCGGTAATGCATAGTGTCATTTCGGTAATGTACGTTATTTTGTTTAAAAGCCTATATTAATACCAAAAATGAAAGATAAAGGTTTTTCAGCGAATCTTGCAGCAATCTTGTCTGCTTTTTGACCGTAGAAGAAGGAAGAAACCAGAAGGTTTATTTTCTTTCTTTTATACTGTGTTAATTGAACACTGCTGTGAAACTTTTTATGCATTTTGTAGCTAGTTAGTGTCTTTGCTTCACCAATAAGACGATATTTCTTCAAAATATTACCACTAACTACTTTTCTTAGTATTTGTTTCTCCTTTTCATTATTTATTATACTTATATTAGTCTCGAGCTTGTGTGCCAATACTTCACCAAACATTTTTTTATTTGTCGTTTGAGTCGACAGTCTATACAACCGTTTTCTATATTTAGCTACATGCTTTTTAAGTTTAAAAATTATTCAGCTGCGCACAAACATCTGTATGCTTGCGCTCGATCACGCCATACTTTCCTTCTACCTCGTATTATTTAAGAACTACCCGTTAATTGTTCCACATTTATAGGAATTTCTTCATTGTCCGATAATGATGGTGTATTTTGATTCAACACGTCTCTTGTGTCTACCTTCAAAATCTGTTTTTTTTTCTTTATGTTGCTGTTGCGACTTTCCACTTCTTCCGCTTAATACGCTTTTCTCTTGCGACACATTTCTTTATACTTATTATTAGTCCCAGTTATTTTTCTTATTATATCGTTCTCGGTCTTTTCTCTGTTTTTCCTCTAAATCAGCTTCAGATATTTTCTGCTAAAAAAATTTAACTGTTGCAGTTTTGCAGTTTTTCACGTGCATTTCTATCTTTTCTAACTTTTGTCACTTTTGCCATTTTCAATTTAAACACGTTGTAACACAATTTAAAGGAAACCCATCAGAAAATTAAAATTTGTCATTTCGGTAATGAATACGTCATTGCGGTAATGTGCAATCATTACCGAAATGACCATTACCGAAATGTCAATCTACAAAAAAATGAACGAGACCACTTTCTATTACGATAATATTTGGGAATAAAAATGAGGTAATGTTCAGGCTTTTAAAGCATGTTTTATCAGTACATTAGTTTTTTTTTTTATTCAACAGGAGCTAATCAAATAGAACATTACCGATATGACGTATATTAAACATACGGTATCAAAATGTAACATTAACTACGTTATTGATGTTAAAATACGGAAAAATAAAAGAACTTACCAATCAAACAGTGGTGTGCCGTCGATGATGCTAACTACTGAGCCTTACATTGGCGCATCCAAGTAGTGATTTATAAGGTAGCCACCTGACAGCTTGGCATTACCGAGATGACACAACAGTGGTGGACAAAGAATAGCTTTTAATTAATGCAACTGTATAATTAATCACGGACAATTATACACATGTTTTAATTAGTACTATTCCTATTTTTATCACAGCATAGCATGGGACCTAAATTCTTCCAATACCTGACACTTACCTATATGGGAAATAAGTAGTTAGGCAACACCGATTCCAACGCAGGTTAGGTTAGTTTTCGATTAATTTAATCCGCGGTTTTTATTGGCGGATTAATCAATTACCGCGGGCAGTAACAATGGGTTGATTGCGGAAATCGCGAGTAATTTAATCACAATTGCAGGATAACAATGGAATAATTGCAGATGCATTACATTAATTACAGGTGCATTACTGCAATTACAGGTACTTTAATTGCAGGTTAATTGACGATCCGCGAATTTAATTGGCAGTCTAATCACCGCGAGCAGTAACAATAGATTGATTGCGAGTAATTTAATCACAATTGCAGGATAACAATGGAATAATTACATCAATTGTAGGTACTTTAACTACAGGTTAATTGACGATCTGCGAATTTAATTGGCAGTCTAATCACCGCGGATCAAATTGATATCATAGATCGCAAGACTGAGGGCCGCCACACAGTCGCCGCCCCTCGACCCCGCCGCCCCCGACCTCGCCGCCCCCAGACCACCCACGAGGCCAGAGGCCGCCGCCCCCGCGCCGCCCCCCGCGCCGCCCCCACCCGCCCCCCGGGCACCGTGGTCCACTGTCACACCACCCCCGATGCGGTCGTGCGGCGCGCGACTTGAACCAGCGATAAGGCCGGGGTCAGCCGAAGGGTCGCCCCACCCGCGGTATGTAATGCGATACACGATTCGGCAGGAAGTAATCACTCAAACCTCCATAAGTATGATAAACTTAAGTTAATGAGCGTCAAAGGTCGCATTCCCCCGTTATCGTACGAGCCAGTTACCAGCCAGAACATCTTCGCGCGAGACTGGCCATAAAAACATTTCCCCCGATTTTAAGGGCCGATAGAAAAAAGTCGTATTTAATATAGGCGAGATTAGATATTTAACTGCGGAGATCAACGGATGTCAATTATATCAATAGCGTAATTAGACAGGATGTATTTACCTTAAATTAATTAACTACAAAAAGCTACAGGTACACAAACAGCCTTTCTGTGCTGGGAGGTAAAAAACACCATATTTATCCGCCAATAATTAGGTTTTATACGTATGCAATATAGATAAGGAATATGCAAGACAGGGGACAGACACATTGTAGGATTTATGTGTATACACTAGTAGTTGACCTGAGCCCTGAGGCTTGCAGAACGTAACTCCACGGTTTCAAAGTAACAATTGCAAGAAATTACCCAGAGTCTAAGTAAATGCATATACACTTTAAATAAACGCCGATACAATCAAATCAACTTCGAACTACTTAGCAATTCGTTGTTTTATTAATCAGCCGAGCATAAACTAAATTGATTACACCTGTTCATAGACAATAAATTATACTATCGCAACATAAATTTATTTACAATTAATTAAAACGAATTAAAAGGACAGCGATGGCAACATACTAATAGACAAAAACGCAATAAAGAACACATGGAAGCCGTATATCGAACAACTATTCCAAGACGAAAGACCAGAAATTCAGCATATACAGCCAGAAACAGGCCCAAGCATTCTGAAAGACGAAGTACGAAATGCCATAAAACAAGTTAAGACGGTAAAAGTCCAGGACCAGACGGATTCCACGCGGAATTTCTAAAACTACTAGACGACGAAGGAATTAAATGGCTAACCGACATCCTTAATAATATCTATAACACAGGTGTAATACCACAACAGTGGTTGGAATCAGAATTCGTAACACTCCCAAAAAGGCAGCGGCAAAAAGATGCGATGAATATAGAACAATAAGCCTAATGAGACACCTATTGAAAGTGTTTCTAAAAATAATACATAAAAGAATATACAATAAAGTGGAAGGACAACTGGGACCCACACAATTTGGATTTAGAGCCGCATTCGGGACAAGGGAAGCTCTCTTTAGTGTTCAAGTATTGGTACAGAGATGCAGAGACATGAATTGTGATGTATACGCGTGTTTCGTTGATTACAAAAGGTCTTTGACAGAGTCCAACACCAAAAACTGATACAAATTCTGGAAAATACAGGAATAGACGACAAAGACCTCAGAATAATTACAAATCTATACTGGAACCAAACGGCAAGCGTAAGAATCGGAGACGATAGCACAGAAAGAATAAAAAAATTACGCGGTGGGAGGCAGGGATGTGTACTGTCTCCTCGGCTATTTAACATCTATTCTGAAGTCATATTTCGGGAAGCCCTAGTAAATACACAAGAAGGAATTTGTTTAAACGGGAAACGTATAAACAACATCAGATACGCAGATGATACCATGATCATGGCCGACAACATAGAAGACTTACAACTAATAATGAATAGCTTAATAAGCACTAGCCACTGACATGGGCCAGATATCAACATAGACAAGACCAAATTCATGATTATAAGTAAGAACAACAAACAACACCACCAACAGCAACTGGAGCTGGAGCAGGGGAACATCGAACGAGTTAAAAAATATGTATATCTAGGCACCGTTATTAATGAGCAATGGGACCAGACACAGGAAATAAAAAAGCAGGATTGAAAACAGCGAAAATATATTCATTAAAATGACCACAGCCTTTAAAAGTCGTGATGTAACTATTGATACCAAAATGAGACTCTTGCGCTGCTCCGTATTCTCTGTGTTATTTTATGGAATGGAAGCTTGGACGCTCACGGTTGCTAACACAAAATGCTAACGACACCCCTCAGCCAACAGAGCAAAAGAATAGAAATAAACTCAATAAAATTCAAATAAAAATATTAAATTCAATATAAACACAATAAACAATCCTACTTTTTCACCAAAAATAAAATTAAATCACAATTACCTAGCGCTAAAGATAAACTGCAGCGTCTATGCAAAACGGACTAACTGCAAATATTGTGAAGCAAAATATTGTGGGGTAGAAATATATATATATATATATATATATATATATATATATATATATATATATATATATATATATATATATATATATATATATATATATATATATATATATATAGAAGAAACCTGCCGAGCCATAAAAATTAGAATAAAAGAACACCTATGCTTCTAAAACAGCTCAAATTTTGGTCGCCACTTACCACAACCACATTTTCGACCACAACGCAGATATAAAACTCTTACATAACATACACTATTAGAAGCGTGCACAAAATTGATAAAATGCTAAATATAGATCTTAATGGCTAAACGAACAAACATAATTAAATTCCAGCTGATAACACGGGAGTAATATGATACGCGTTGTGAGCGCAAACTATAAACATGACAATTTTCATCGTTATGAATATAAGAAACTGCCTGGAAATTAAGCCAGACATGATAAATATGGCAATTTTATCATTGCGAGGGTCATAAATTCAATACTAATAGGCAGATGCAGCCGAAAATTGAGGATTAGGTATCGGGAAAATATGTCAGGCGGTAAACGGAGCAGAGCGATTTATGGATGGCAGATGCTAACCAGACATGGCCGCGGTAATTTAATTGGAGTGGAAACCATCCATCACCTGACACATATGGGCAATAAAAACTGTACCCTTCACTGATAATTTAATCAGCCCAGGAAGACATAAATACGGCAAAAAGCCATTAACATGTCATTTGCCCATAGTGTAATTCGAGCAGCCATAACGACGCATAAAAACTATACCCTTAGCCGGTAAAATAATCGGCCCAGGAAGCTATAATTTAGATAAGACATCGTAAAAATATGAATTCCACCTCGTTCACTGACATATTTATGTCCGTTATATATGGGCACCTGACATGCTCCCAGCAAGTCGAGACGTGTTTACCCCCACCACCACCACCGAAGCTTACTTAAACGCGAGGATTCTAGACACCGCTCCATTTCCAACAACACAGTTTCGGCGAGTAGAGTTATCTCACAGTCTGCGAGTGTGCTACAACAAAGTGTTCCTTAATTTAAGCTTACCGTCCAACATACAGCTATAATCCAGCGCCCGCCCAGTTTCGAATAGGTAAGTGATCATTTATATTAAATTAAATATACGCGGACCCCCGTTTAAATAAAATTATTCGTGTAGCTGCGTAAACTTAATCAATTTGAATGCATTATCCTGGATATATAGCAGATGCCTCACATCGTAATTTAATGCAGCTTTTGAATCAGCATGAATTAATAGATTGTATTTTATTGCTCACAGATATGGACTTCGTAAGTAAGCTGAATAAGATTGGGGCCAAAGAGCCAAAAGCTTTCATCAAAATCGGTGAGCTGCAGCAGGACGCTCGCTATCGCATCATCGAAGGCAGGAAAATAACCACCAAATTTGGCGAGAAGCAAACGGTCGACCTTGAGCAGGGAATACTATTCCTACCGAAGCGCTTCAACAACATCAGCAGCGATGAGTTTGGGGAGGCGGTCGCACGAGGCCTCTACATCAGCAGGGGATCGAACAATGGACTGTCGTTTGAGAGTGATGAAGAGAGATCTGCGAGCTAGGACGCTGTTGCTAAAGCATAAAATCGAGGAGGTTAAAAGGATGGTCGAGATGCGCGAACTCACGAAACAAATGGCAACGCTAAAATTTTGTGATTAAAATCAAATATTTCTGTATATATCTAACTAACCAACACAATAAATAAAGAAATAATAAGAATAATATATACTTATTTCAACACTAAATTATCTATCCTATATTGCAAGAGAGAGAGAGAGAGAGAGAGAGAGAGAGAGCGCGCGAGAGAGCTAGGAGGTTAAGAGGAAAACACATGACAACACAGTAAAAGTATTAAAAAATAAGGCCTGCATTTATCGAATGCGTTAGCCTATTAGCGGCAGTGTAAAGACAGGGGCTATTATAATGATGTGAAAAAATGAGCACGCCCGATGTGATGGATAATAGGTTCGCATAAACAAGCACTTCGAGTACAAATAATGTTAGAGGGCATTTACATGTATAGTGATGCTGTATTGTCAACATTTGAATGTTTCAAACAAATGACTCTAATGAAGTGTTTTATCAACCTACAATAAATAGAGAAATAATACGATTTATTACTCATGCATATCCTCGAGTAGCTAGGAAACTGGATCAGTAATTCGAGCCTGCTTAATTACAGTATTAACTCTAATCGCCCGCTAGGTCATAGGTGCATTGATTTGTACACCTGTCAGAACTTGTAGCTGGCAGGGCGCTCCTCCCCACCACATGAGTTTCGGGGGGCTATCTTTAAGCTTGATTTCTGCATACATTAGGGTAGTTCTCAGGCAGCAACGACGAAGCATGCCTCCACCCAAGAGCACTAACACTCGCAGTCCTCCGCATATTAAGAGAAGTAAGTACACCGCTTCTAGCCAAATAATTATGAATAAATCATATATTTTATTGCTCCCAGATATGGACTTCGTAAGTAGCCTGAATAAGATTGGGATGGTAAAAGCTTTAATCAAAATCAGCGAGCTGCAGCAGGATTTATTATTAAAAATAGTATTGTATATGTTTGCATGATTTTTCTTTATTTAATATGTTCTGTTCTCTCTATACACTATGGAGGGGTGAATAAAAATAAAGTTTTACATTGTATTATTATTTTTTATTACCATATAAAATATCAACTACATACTCGTGACGGAGTGGCGGAGGGGCTTCGGGAGGAGCGGAGGGGCGGAAGGGCTGGTTGTGTTGGTGGAGGAGCGGAGGGGCTTCGGGAGAAGCGGAGGGGCGGAAGGGCTGGTTGTGTTGGTGGAGGAGCGGAGGGGCTTCGGGACGGTACGGAGGATATATATATACCACCACCAACAGGTGTGTCACAGGTGTCTCACAGGTGTCTCACAGCTGTCTCAGAGGTGTCTTACAGCTGTCTCACAGCGGCTCACATGTGTATCACAGCGTCTCACACGTTACTACATTTTAAGAATATAAAGGGCGGGGGTGCTTCGGGAGGGGCGGAGGGGCTGGTGGGGCTTCGGGAGGGGCGGAGGGGCTGGTGATGTTGGTGGTAGCGGAGGGGCTTCAGGAGGGGCTGGTGGAGGGTACGGAGGGGCTTCGGGAGGGTCCGCATACTAGCACAGTGGCTGTCTCAGAGATATCATTTGCATTCGATCCATCAGCATGTATAAGTGTAATAGATGTGAGTCTTCTTTCCGGTGGCTGCGTGGATTGAAAAGACACAAGACTACTAATTCTGCCAGATTATTGAAGTGTTTGCACTGTGAGAGAACATTTACAAGAAGCGATAATCTCAAACGGCATGAAACTAAACATCAAACAAATGCCACGATGAGACAACCTAAGACCGAAAAGGATGCTTTGAATGGATCAGGGAGAACCTGTAATGACCAGCAAACGTTAAAAGGAGGTGGTGAGCTAGAGTCTCATCCGCGGTGTGAGAGGTTTGGTACGATGAAGGTCGTCAAGCAGCAACAATCGCTAGAGGTGATCAATATGGATCAATGGACAGGGGTGCTGGATTCGAGTCGAGCTTCACTAGACACAGCAAATTGCTACCCAATACAATCAGGGTGCTAGTATGCGGACCCTCCCGAAGCCCCTCCGTACCCTCCACCAGCCCCTCCTGAAGCCCCTCCGCTACCACCAACATCACCAGCCCCTCCGCCCCTCCCGAAGCCCCACCAGCCCCTCCGCCCCTCCCGAAGCACCCCCGCCCTTTATATTCTTAAAATGTAGTAACGTGTGAGACGCTGTGATACACATGTGAGCCGCTGTGAGACAGCTGTAAGACACCTCTGAGACAGCTGTGAGACACCTGTGAGACACCTGTGACACACCTGTTGGTGGTGGTATATATATATCCTCCGTACCGTCCCGAAGCCCCTCCGCTCCTCCACCAACACAACCAGCCCTTCCGCCCCTCCGCTTCTCCCGAAGCCCCTCCGCTCCTCCACCAACACAACCAGCCCTTCCGCCCCTCCGCTCCTCCCGAAGCCCCTCCGCCACTCCGTTACGAGTATGTAGTTGATATTTTATATGGTAATAAAAAATAATAATACAATGTAAAACTTTATTTTTATTCACCCCTCCATAGTGTATAGAGAGAACAGAACATATTAAATAAAGAAAAATCATGCAAACATATACAATACTATTTTTAATAATAAATCCTGCTGCAGCTCGCTGATTTTGATTAAAGCTTTTACCATCCCAATCTTATTCAGGCTACTTACGAAGTCCATATCTGGGAGCAATAAAATATATGATTTATTCATAATTATTTGGCTAGAAGCGGTGTACTTACTTCTCTTAATATGCGGAGGACTGCGAGTGTTAGTGCTCTTGGGTGGAGGCATGCTTCGTCGTTGCTGCCTGAGAACTACCCTAATGTATGCAGAAATCAAGCTTAAAGATAGCCCCCCGAAACTCATGTGGTGGGGAGGAGCGCCCTGCCAGCTACAAGTTCTGACAGGTGTACAAATCAATGCACCTATGACCTAGCGGGCGATTAGAGTTAATACTGTAATTAAGCAGGCTCGAATTACTGATCCAGTTTCCTAGCTACTCGAGGATATGCATGAGTAATAAATCGTATTATTTCTCTATTTATTGTAGGTTGATAAAACACTTCATTAGAGTCATTTGTTTGAAACATTCAAATGTTGACAATACAGCATCACTATACATGTAAATGCCCTCTAACATTATTTGTACTCGAAGTGCTTGTTTATGCGAACCTATTATCCATCACATCGGGCGTGCTCATTTTTTCACATCATTATAATAGCCCCTGTCTTTACACTGCCGCTAATAGGCTAACGCATTCGATAAATGCAGGCCTTATTTTTTAATACTTTTACTGTGTTGTCATGTGTTTTCCTCTTAACCTCCTAGCTCTCTCGCGCGCTCTCTCTCTCTCTCTCTCTCTCTCTCTCTTGCAATATAGGATAGATAATTTAGTGTTGAAATAAGTATATATTATTCTTATTATTTCTTTATTTATTGTGTTGGTTAGTTAGATATATACAGAAATATTTGATTTTAATCACAAAATTTTAGCGTTGCCATTTGTTTCGTGAGTTCGCGCATCTCGACCATCCTTTTAACCTCCTCGATTTTATGCTTTAGCAACAGCGTCCTAGCTCGCAGATCTCTCTTCATCACTCTCAAACGACAGTCCATTGTTCGATCCCCTGCTGATGTAGAGGCCTCGTGCGACCGCCTCCCCAAACTCATCGCTGCTGATGTTGTTGAAGCGCTTCGGTAGGAATAGTATTCCCTGCTCAAGGTCGACCGTTTGCTTCTCGCCAAATTTGGTGGTTATTTTCCTGCCTTCGATGATGCGATAGCGAGCGTCCTGCTGCAGCTCACCGATTTTGATGAAAGCTTTTGGCTCTTTGGCCCCAATCTTATTCAGCTTACTTACGAAGTCCATATCTGTGAGCAATAAAATACAATCTATTAATTCATGCTGATTCAAAAGCTGCATTAAATTACGATGTGAGGCATCTGCTATATATCCAGGATAATGCATTCAAATTGATTAAGTTTACGCAGCTACACGAATAATTTTATTTAAACGGGGGTCCGCGTATATTTAATTTAATATAAATGATCACTTACCTATTCGAAACTGGGCGGGCGCTGGATTATAGCTGTATGTTGGACGGTAAGCTTAAATTAAGGAACACTTTGTTGTAGCACACTCGCAGACTGTGAGATAACTCTACTCGCCGAAACTGTGTTGTTGGAAATGGAGCGGTGTCTAGAATCCTCGCGTTTAAGTAAGCTTCGGTGGTGGTGGTGGGGGTAAACACGTCTCGACTTGCTGGGAGCATGTCAGGTGCCCATATATAACGGACATAAATATGTCAGTGAACGAGGTGGAATTCATATTTTTACGATGTCTTATCTAAATTATAGCTTCCTGGGCCGATTATTTTACCGGCTAAGGGTATAGTTTTTATGCGTCGTTATGGCTGCTCGAATTACACTATGGGCAAATGACATGTTAATGGCTTTTTGCCGTATTTATATCTTCCTGGGCTGATTAAATTATCAGTGAAGGGTACAGTTTTTATTGCCCATATGTGTCAGGTGATGGATGGTTTCCACTCCAATTAAATTACCGCGGCCATGTCTGGTTAGCATCTGCCATCCATAAATCGCTCTGCTCCGTTTACCGCCTGACATATTTTCCCGATACCTAATCCTCAATTTTCGGCTGCATCTGCCTATTAGTATTGAATTTATGACCCTCGCAATGATAAAATTGCCATATTTATCATGTCTGGCTTAATTTCCAGGCAGTTTCTTATATTCATAACGATGAAAATTGTCATGTTTATAGTTTGCGCTCACAACGCGTATCATATTACTCCCGTGTTATCAGCTGGAATTTAATTATGTTTGTTCGTTTAGCCATTAAGATCTATATTTAGCATTTTATCAATTTTGTGCACGCTTCTAATAGTGTATGTTATGTAAGAGTTTTATATCTGCGTTGTGGTCGAAAATGTGGTTGTGGTAAGTGGCGACCAAAATTTGAGCTGTTTTAGAAGCATAGGTGTTCTTTTATTCTAATTTTTATGGCTCGGCAGGTTTCTTCTATATATATATATATATATATATATATATATATATATATATATATATATATATATATATATATATTTCTACCCCACAATATTTTGCTTCACAATATTTGCAGTTAGTCCGTTTTGCATAGACGCTGCAGTTTATCTTTAGCGCTAGGTAATTGTGATTTAATTTTATTTTTGGTGAAAAAGTAGGATTGTTTATTGTGTTTATATTGAATTTAATATTTTTATTTGAATTTTATTGAGTTTATTTCTATTCTTTTGCTCTGTTGGCTGAGGGGTGTCGTTAGCATTTTGTGTTAGCAACCGTGAGCGTCCAAGCTTCCATTCCATAAAATAACACAGAGAATACGGAGCAGCGTAAGAGTCTCATTTTGGTATCAATAGTTACATCACGACTTTTAAAGGCTGTGGTCATTTTAATGAATATATTTTCGCTGTTTTCAATCCTGCTTTTTTATTTCCTGTGTCTGGTCCCATTGCTCATTAATAACGGTGCCTAGATATACATATTTTTTAACTCGTTCGATGTTCCCCTGCTCCAGCTCCAGTTGCTGTTGGTGGTGTTGTGGGTTGTTCTTACTTATAATCATGAATTTGGTCTTGTCTATGTTGATATCTGGCCCATGTCAGTGGCTAGTGCTTATTAAGCTATTCATTATTAGTTGTAAGTCTTCTATGTTGTCGGCCATGATCATGGTATCATCTGCGTATCTGATGTTGTTTATACGTTTCCCGTTTAAACAAATTCCTTCTTGTGTATTTACTAGGGCTTCCCGAAATATGACTTCAGAATAGATGTTAAATAGCCGAGGAGACAGTACACATCCCTGCCTCCCACCGCGTAATTTTTTTATTCTTTCTGTGCTATCGTCTCCGATTCTTACGCTTGCCGTTTGGTTCCAGTATAGATTTGTAATTATTCTGAGGTCTTTGTCGTCTATTCCTGTATTTTCCAGAATTTGTATCAGTTTTTGGTGTTGGACTCTGTCAAAGACCTTTTGTAATCAACGAAACACGCGTATACATCACAATTCATGTCTCTGCATCTCTGTACCAATACTTGAACACTAAAGAGAGCTTCCCTTGTCCCGAATGCGGCTCTAAATCCAAATTGTGTGGGTCCCAGTTGTCCTTCCACTTTATTGTATATTCTTTTATGTATTATTTTTAGAAACACTTTCAATAGGTGGCTCATTAGGCTTATTGTTCTATATTCATCGCATCTTTTTGCCGCTGCCTTTTTGGGAGTGTTACGAATTCTGATTCCAACCACTGTTGTGGTATTACACCTGTGTTATAGATATTATTAAGGATGTCGGTTAGCCATTTAATTCCTTCGTCGTCTAGTAGTTTTAGAAATTCCGCGTGGAATCCGTCTGGTCCTGGACTTTTACCGTCTTAACTTGTTTTATGGCATTTCGTACTTCGTCTTTCAGAATGCTTGGGCCTGTTTCTGGCTGTATATGCTGAATTTCTGGTCTTTCGTCTTGGAATAGTTGTTCGATATACGGCTTCCATGTGTTCTTTATTGCGTTTTTGTCTATTAGTATGTTGCCATCGCTGTCCTTTTAATTCGTTTTAATTAATTGTAAATAAATTTATGTTGCGATAGTATAATTTATTGTCTATGAACAGGTGTAATCAATTTAGTTTATGCTCGGCTGATTAATAAAACAACGAATTGCTAAGTAGTTCGAAGTTGATTTGATTGTATCGGCGTTTATTTAAAGTGTATATGCATTTACTTAGACTCTGGGTAATTTCTTGCAATTGTTACTTTGAAACCGTGGAGTTACGTTCTGCAAGCCTCAGGGCTCAGGTCAACTACTAGTGTATACACATAAATCCTACAATGTGTCTGTCCCCTGTCTTGCATATTCCTTATCTATATTGCATACGTATAAAACCTAATTATTGGCGGATAAATATGGTGTTTTTTACCTCCCAGCACAGAAAGGCTGTTTGTGTACCTGTAGCTTTTTGTAGTTAATTAATTTAAGGTAAATACATCCTGTCTAATTACGCTATTGATATAATTGACATCCGTTGATCTCCGCAGTTAAATATCTAATCTCGCCCTTAAAATCGGCCCTTAAAATCGGGGGAAATGTTTTTATGGCCAGTCTCGCGCGAAGATGTTCTGGCTGGTAACTGGCTCGTACGATAACGGGGGAATGCGACCTTTGACGCTCATTAACTTAAGTTTATCATACTTATGGAGGTTTGAGTGATTACTTCCTGCCGAATCGTGTATCGCATTACATACCGCGGGTGGGGCGACCCTTCGGCTGACCCCGGCCTTATCGCTGGTTCAAGTCGCGCGCCGCACGACCGCATCGGGGGTGGTGTGACAGTGGACCACGGTGCCCGGGGGGCGGGTGGGGGCGGCGCGGGGGCGGCGGCCTCTGGCCTCGTGGGTGGTCTGGGGGCGGCGAGGTCGGGGGCGGCGGGGTCGAGGGGCGGCGACTGTGTGGCGATCCTCAGTCCTGCAAACTATGATATCAATTTGATCCGCGGTGATTAGACTGTCAATTAAATTCGCAGATCGTCAATTAACCTGTAGTTAAAGTACCTACAATTGATGTAATTATTCCATTGTTATCCTGCAATTGTGATTAAATTACTCGCAATCAATCTATTGTTACTGCTCGCGGTGATTAGACTGCCAATTAAATTTGCGGATCGTCAATTAACCTGCAATTAAAGTACCTGTAATTGCAGTAATGAACCTGTAATTAATGTAATGCATCTGCAATTATTCCATTGTTATCCTGCAATTGTGATTAAATTACTCGCGATTTCCGCAATCAACCCATTGTTACTGCCCGCGGTAATTGATTAATCCGCCAATAAAAACCGCGGATTAAATTAATCGAAAACTAACCTAACCTGCGTTGGAATCGGTGTTGCCTAACTACTGAAATATTAGGTGTACAGTCCATTTGAAATCTATAATATGTCGATGAAGTAATATTTGTCTTAATTTTATTACGTACGTCATTACTCAAAACAGTAAGAATCTATGCCTGTGAGCGGTGTGCTAAATGATGAACAATTCTTGTGATTGTATCCTTAATTCTAGCTACATGGCATAGGAATAAAATTGCATCTACTATACGGCAAAGTAATAATCTAAGCTATTCAATATTCGTACTTTACTTCAACTGAATATTATTATCACTTGTACAATTTAAATTGAGACGTATGATAATTCTTGCCAAGAAATAAGTGTTTATTATGTGACTTTTTGATAACTCACGATTACTGATGAATTACTGTACTCAATTTTTGCCAATTATTGTATCCACTAATAAATCTAATACCATTTTCCTTATTCTTACAAAATAACAAACAACAAAAACAAAACACTAAATCTAAATATTTAGACATACTAAACCAGCTGCATTGTTGTTTATCACCATTTGGCATAATTTTATGATAATACGAATATAAGAATGATCCACCATCTGCATTTCTAGGAAAATATTATTTTTCTTATTGTATCGGTCCGCATCTGAGACACGATAATCCGAAGTCATCATTAATGGTTGTTGATCACAAGCCAGGGTCTTGTAGATTATTAATCTCATTGCTCTCATAACCCGTTTCTTTTTGGGAAATTCCGTATATTGCATCTTGGTAATTTTGTGCAGGATTTTTACCGGCATATAACCGGGCATCCTTGTTCACAGCACGAAAGAAACGGATATCTACCCGCGCGTATTTCGCTTTCTCGGTTAGGGGGCACCGGGCGCCCCCTTGGGGCCATGGACCCGGGTGCTTTGTATCCGAGTTATTGCACAGTAATTGAAAATTCTGTTCATCAAATTCGTTCTTGTGTACGAAGTCGAGGCGAGCACTTAAATGATATGTTATTCAAAACAGAATGTAATAAACTATGTTTCATAATAATAGAATGTAATAAACTATTCTTCAAAATAATATTAAAAGTTTGGTTGTATCTGAAATAGTGGGTGTGTTTTATATAATTGTAAAATCATATCATTCAAATGCGAAACCATTAGTTAGCAAGGTTAAGCTTTGCTCTCAGTTAGTCCTCAATGACCTGTGCCCAGTGCAGGTACCTTTTCTTAGCATCTCACTTGTGTTCAAATAATCCTCAATGGTGGTCTGCCCGGTACTGGTGGCGTTATTGATAATAATGACGCATAATGTAATGATGATGATTGATGATGGATTATGATTCTCTCATTTGTGTAACTGCGCTGTAACGCTGTTCGTTTCTCTGGACATGTTTTTAAGAATTCCAGAATTTTTTTTTTGCACGATTTAGTTATAATATAATAATAAATTAATGATGATCAAATAACTCAGTAAACTAATTAGATATATCGCAATCTAATTGTGTACTACCCTCATCAAAATTAAATCCATCCCGTTCTTTATAGGAGAGTGCCGGAGTACGTAAATGTGACCCACTATTTTATTTATTTACTTTTATGATATTAAGTCGGATGAACCTTTTTTGCTGTATAATCCCACCTTGAATGTATCCAAGCAGTATTTCTGTGGGAATAATCCTGTCGGAATAAAAACGATCGTTGGGCTGGAGCTGCGCTAGTTGCCGCTTAAGCGCTTTGGATAATTATAAATAATAACCTCACATAGGTGCGGTTCAAAGGCTTCTTTCACTTTTATGAAAAATACATTTGTGCAGTCGTCTCCATAATTAATTATACTTCTTTGTAATGAGGTGAAACAACGTAACTCACTGAATAAGTTAAAAACGTAATCCAATTAAGGGTGGTTGGCAATTAAAACTAAAACCGAGCTAGAAGATTAAAAGCTTTATATTAATTAACTGAACCTGTTTGATTTAGAACGGAGGTAAGTTTCAATTAAGTGATTAAAATTGTACACTTTAGTAATGATTTTGCACGGTAATGTGGAATTAAAGATCCATTAATATGATTAAATTTGTAATAAATCTATTTATTTTAAGGCAGGTAGATAGAAGAACATTCATTTGTGTTACTAGTATGAAAGTATGCTCGATATACAAACAGCCCGCAGAAATATCCGGAACCGGTCTGACTTAATTTGGTAAATTCAATATTATTATATTTTGATTTGTTTACTATTAATTTTTAATTTAGAAGTAGTACATATCTTTATTTTAAAACGAACGCCTTCAGAACCTTCATAATTTTATAATTTAAAAGGTAATCGGTCATTCATCAAAAAGAAAAATTATTATTATTTCGTTTTTTAAGATTTACTTTTGAAGGCAAGATGGACGAAATTTAGATATTACAATTTTAACTAGTGCCAATATCTTCTGTAATTGAAGTTTATCAGTATGAATTATTCTACCAACCTAGAACCAAGTATTTAGGAATATCAATATTTCGAACAGGTGGCAGCAACTCTTAAAATCTTTCTTGTTTTAAATTAAAAAGTGTTAGTTATTTAACTACTTGTAATATTTCTTGTTGTAAATATTATAACTACCGAAGGGTAATTCAGAAATTTTTGTAGTTAAATGTTGTGCGCATATTAAAGTAGGGTAAAGCCGATAGTTATGGGACACTTAAGGAAATAACTATCTTAAAAAATATATTTTCATCGTAACATGTAATATATGAGAATGAATTAACAAGGTCTAAGCTTCTAGGTATGATCAAAAATACGGTTTGCTTAATTTTGTAGGATTTGCTGTTATTAGAAATTATGAATTTTTAAAACAAATTATGCACAAAAAGACAATTATTGGACAGTTTTTTGCAGTTATTGGACAAGAATTTAACAGTTATAGGACACTCATTTGTATATTTAAATTATTTTATTTGCAGCAATAAACATCGAATAAAAAACGCTTGCTTAATAGGCAGGCCCCTAATTACCCAAGAGATTTGTTTGCCTTAAATACATATTATATATTCTTTATATAAACATATTATATAATTGGTCGACTTCATCATCAGGTTCAATATGTTCACTTATGCTTTCGTTATCTTCCTGGTAGCAGTTGTGACACACATATTTATCTTATTCTTCTTCAAATAGTATGTGTATGGTATGTGATGGTGGTACACATTTTTCATAAAAATGATTATTACATGCGTCGCACTGTAAAGCCTTATTGAAAGCAAGAATCACACTTTTGCAAACATAACATGACGTTCTAGTATTTTTTGTTGTTGTTTTGGTGTTAGTCGCCTGAAGTTTAGATTCTTCTCGTTTGCGTTTTCTTTCTTCTTTTTCGTGATTTAAGCAGTTTTCTCTTTTTTTATCTACATATATTGTGAAAAGTCTGTGATGTATCACAAACGGCAATCTCTCCATTTGTGTTTTTTCCCCTTTCTTGTAGGTGCATTTGGAGATGGAAGTATTCCATGGAAGAAGTCTTTTGTTTCGGTGATAATGATTGTTGTTGCCTTCGTAATCATCTACAGCATGAGGGCTGCTGGGTTCATAGGCGCCGACTTTTCAGAATCTCGAGGGGGGCAAAAAGTGGTAATTCTTAAAACTAATAATGAAAAATAAAAATTCTTAAAACTAATAATAAACCTATAATATAAATAAAATATAAATAATATAATATAAAATATAATAAAATTTATCATTCCCGAGAAAATGTGTTTTGCTTCACAGTTTTGCCGCGAAATAAACTCGTTGGCAATGTCGTCAATATTTATTGAGTGCGATAGATCTCGGTGAATATTTAAAAGTGAAATGTGATTTATCACATGTCGGCCCATTGCCCCATTGTCGGTCTTAAATAGGATTTTAAATATCGAAGACTAGAGAATGTTCTTTCCGCCGTACATGTTGTCGCAGGTATAGTTAAAAATATCTTAACAAATTTATGAATTTCCGGCAACATTTTCATGATATGTTGACGACTTTTTAGAAATGTACAGACATCAGTAAATGAATTTAATTTCACTGCTTCAGTCGAAGCCCAATCTAGAAGCATGTCCCTGTGAAGCTTTAATCGCTCTACATTAAAATCTTCTCCATAAAATGTGCAAAGCTCATTATCAACTTTTTCCAAAATAAACTGTCCCACGTTTATCAAATGTTGTATAGACGCAGTTTCGAAGCCATCGTCCAGGCTTACAATGACCTTATCATCAACTACACAGAATATTTCTTTATAAAAATCAAACGCATTTAAAAATGAATGCCCTAAAGCAGCGGTTCTCAAAGTGGGTGCCCCGAGCGTTTGCCAGGGGTGCCGCGGAAATAATCAAGAGAAGTTGGCTGAAAATGGTGAAAATGTTAAATAAAGAAGCCATAAAGATAAGTTAAAATTTAAGTTGTCTTTTGTCGAAAAGAGTTTATTTTTTGTTTCACATTAAGCCATGTTTCATATTGTATAAAATGCCAACCGTAACGTGCAAAAAAATATCCTTGCATTTATCTTGAGGTACGCATATGTTTGCGAATTTTTATTCGCTCGGCTGGAATCGATGGCATGACCCTACGCAATTTCACGAAATTTTTCGTCATGTTTTAACAGACAAAAAAAATATTTATTTGAGTCCCAATTTTTATTGCCGAATTATGGAAAATTGGCTAAAGAGTGGCTCTTTAAAACGGAAAGGTGGTGAACTCACTGAAGCTTCTGATAGTCGCTCAATTCAATGACAACCAGTATTATCTGTGGTGACGAAATGTCCCAGCAGACATCTGCGAGCCTAAAACATCCAAGTTGCTCGGCCTAAGTTCGCGCAAAGGCAACTCACGACCGAGAGGAAAAAATAAGAAAATATGATTCTAACTCACGTTGTTTGGCTTTGTTCGGGTTGGGAATGAACAGGCGCCGGAAGGGAATGCGTTAACTGTCATTAAATTGTTGCTAATGGCTGCTTGGTTCCATCCAAATTTAAGAGATATCTGGAATGCAATCATTCTGATTTAGTACATAAAGGTGAAGCAATCTTCAAACGCCACGCCTTATCTCTTCAGGTAGGGTCATCCATGATGGAGAGAATTTATAAAAATGAAAATATTTACGCAACTGAAGCTTCACTTATTGTCAGTTCACACATTTCAAAAGCTGGGAAGCCCCATACTATTGCCGATGTTGTAAGTTGCATGTTAGGTTCAGACATGGCCCACAAGATTGATACTGTGTAGCTGTCAAATAGCACTAAAAGCAATCACATTTACACAATTTCAGAGTCTGTGGAGATCGAGCTGATAAGAAAATTGAAAACTTGTGAATTGTTTGGTTTACAGCTTGATGAAAGTATCGACGTTGTACTTACTGTTCTTCTTGTGTTTGAGGTATCCATTCGAAATGCCAATAGATGAAGAACTTTTGATGAGTGCAGTGCTTGAAATTTACACCACTAGCGACGAAATTTTCAAAGCTATCGAAAAATGACTTGGAATGGATCAAGTGTGTGGATATTTGCAGCGATAGCTCAGCTGCAATGGTTGAAAAAGTGAAGGGAACCGTGTCTAGCATGAAGCAAGTGGCAGGAAAGGCCACTAGCAACCTCTGTGTCATCCATCGACATTCTCTGACAACTAGCAGGATGCCGCAAAATTTAAAAGTCATATTGGATGCTGCTGTGAAGATAATCAATCATGTTAAGAGCCGCCCACTTCAAACACGCACCATTCCGGTCTTTGAACATGTCTCGAAGCCTGTCTCATCACCATTGTAAACCCGTGAAGGGTCACTAATTACGTCGTTTAGGTTTGCATCATTGATATAATTTTCTACTTCCAGAAACGATTTTCGAAAATTCCTTTCGGTGACGAAGGCACTTGCGTACGACACTGATTCGCTAGTTTTATCCGATATTTCGAAATGACGCTTTAAAAATGCCTTGAAATATGGTTGAGTAAATTGCGATGAAATAAAAGGCAATCGCTCTTACCATCCACTTTAACCATCCATCTCCAGGACGATCGTCTTTGAAAGAAATCTTTCGTGGATTATCTTTAAGGAATTTCTGGACACTCGTTGTTATATCCTGCTTTTTCCTGGGAAAACTTTTATTTGCTGACTCTATTAAGCATCTAGGTACAAAAAAAGGTTTTCTTTAGGTATGTAGAAACCTAGGTACTAACCTTTATGTTTATGTAACAAGATATTTATTGACTTACGTTACTAAACAATGTTATTCTTGAGTACTCAAAACTGGAGAAGGACCACAATTTGATCGATGTCCAGGATTTTTTTATTTAACGCAATATTAGATTTTGGGATTCC
This sequence comes from Othius punctulatus, assembly GCA_951805005.1. Lineage (NCBI taxonomy): Eukaryota > Metazoa > Arthropoda > Insecta > Coleoptera > Staphylinidae > Othius > Othius punctulatus. Next base: position 24,604,778 of record OX638140.1, on the reverse strand, counting down.
GTATTTTATAGACGCAAGGAATTTCCACACAAGGCATTTTGCAATGTATAGGTGGACTTTACTGTAGAAATCTATGCGTTCTAAATGCAATCTAAAAAATCGTAAATGTTACCTACGTATCTACCTATGTAGGTACGTAGGTAGGTAGCGAATTTGTGTCATAAACCAATATAAGTTATTGTGTCCAATAACTGTATTAATATCAAAATTAATGAATTGTGTTATTGGACACCCCCGTCCAATAACAGTCTAGGGTAGAGATATTTAGATATTAGAAAGATACCTTTATATAGCTTGAAATGTGCTAGAAGAAAATGGATAGTGTACACAATTTATTTGAAACTCAGTTATTAGACGCTGTGAACAGGGGTCTGAATTTTCAAAAAATCATACTTTCTAAACGTTTTGAGATGAAGATCTGAAATTTAAATAGTGCACAATATATATATATATATATATATATATATATATATATATATATATATAATTATCTTCCCAACTATGTCTCAGTGTTTTTTTTAATGCATAGTTTCGGAGATATCGCAAAAAAAAAATGTAAATCGTATTATTATTTAGAATCACAAGATACGCGGATAGATATTTATAAAATACATTCAAATTTTTAATTTCACCAGGATATGTTTGCCCACTGTCAATTTAAAACGTATCAAAAAGTACACATTTTCCGTTCAGTACAGTACTGCTCTCCTGGCGGACATTATCTGTAGCTCACTGGAATAGCTGTGTTCTGCAACCTCAAATTGACCGATGGTAATTTATGACCATCGGTCGTAAATTACCCACTCATAAAATGTAAAATGTATCCTAAAATGGGTCCTATTCTGACAGGTAGAGAAGAGAAAGATTTCCGTGCAATGGTATTTTTGCGTAGTATAATAATTGGTATCGAGAAAAAAAATACATGAATACCTATAACTAGAGCAACTATAGAGTTAGCATGTTTTAAAATAGATAATAATAATAATAATAATAATTTTCATTTAATCCATTTTTGGTCCATTACATAGTACAGATCCACATAATTTATTCTGTTCATCAATTCTTGTTCAATTTCAAGTATTTATTAAAAAAATCATATTATTTAAATCGTAATGTAAATCATTTGATTTAAATCCCATCCACATTGGCCAAGACTGATCAGAAATACCTCCCACATCAATGGATAAATTAAATAAAATTAGGAAAAAAGTAGTGACACTTTTCCATCGGTTCCATCCCAATACTAAATCTGTCTTGAAAATTCCGTGATCTTGTTGTAAGGGCGAAATATGTTCAACATGAAAATTAATTACACCGTCTCTCACAGTAGGCCAAACCATGACTCATGTATAAAAAAAATGTCTAAACCCAATTTTGAGTTAAAACTATTTCTTGCTATTCTTTTTTAAATAAATGTAATATTTAAAAAAAATCCTATGGAGTTTTTATAATGCATATTTTATAAACAAAATATATTGCTATATTTTCCTCTCCAAGTTAAAATTTGTTTATTTATTTATTATTTTCGAAATTACCTTACGAAAAAGTTACGTTTTTAATATTAATACATAAACAGCAGCATGCAATCGAAGAAAATATTATTTCAGTAAATACAAATACAGGATTTACAATTTCTGTAAACCTCAATAAAATAGATTCAGTACATAAAGACACAAATTTGTTTATAGACTAGCTTGCAAAACTGTAATTTATCTTTGGATTTTTCCATAAGAATCAGCATCAGAGCTGCGTAAAGCTGCTGGAACAAAACTATTTGAATCAAATATTTCAATATTCTTTTGACCAAGGTGTAATTTGGATAAATATCATTTGCTCAATAATGGTATTTCAAGATCTTTATGGAATATTAAAAAATACATAATTATTGGTCAGTTGGTACAGGAAACAAAAATGATTTGACGAAATTTGGCAAGTGTATTTTTCGTCCCATCATTTAATCATCTGAAACAATCTGTAAAATCAGCTGAAATCGTAGTAATTCTATAAATAATTCCACCTCCAGAAATACACATAATGATGGGTATTGCCAACGAAGATATATCCTCTGGAGGATTATATTTTCTTAGGCGTTGCTAATAATATTTATATTGCTACAACAACAACAAGCTTCAGAACAAGCTTCAGAAGCTGTACACGCCGATTTTAAGAAGATGTGATGATCTATAATTGTATATAAACACAATGTGTCATTTTAAAACTGTAATGTCATAATGTGTACCATGTATTTGTTTCTTTATGTTATACTATTTTTTTTATTTTCTGTCTTTTGTTTCTTAATGACTGACTTATCACATATGTAACATCCACGCATTGATCTTTTTTTTTAAATTGAACATAGGAACGTTGTATTGACAATATGAAGAGTTAAACAAATGGTAAAACAAACATGTAAATGCATTAGTCAATAAGACTCAATAAGTACATGTTTAATAATACATTTTATTGGCAGCAGAATATCATAATTGATGATACTTTATCTTTATAATGTAATACTACTTTATTCTTATCTACAATTTCGATAGAATATTATTGTGTGTAATATCAAACCAATTAACAGTATATTTGCAGCAAGGTAACTATCAGTGTCACAATACAAATTGCTGAAGTTAAAGTTTCTAACGTCGGTTCCATAAAAATGAATGCATGCTTCCATTTAATGCCATTCCATTTTCATATTTATTTTCATATTTAGGTGTGCAACAATTTTCATCTCTATAGTGAAAGAGATCACTTTCATGTATGGTAAGCCGTGAAAAAAAAATGCATGGGTATCTTTCTTGTTTTCAAAGCTAGAGATCTGGTTAAATGAGAAATGTTATGTAGTTTTGTATGCCGGTTCAGATTATGTTAAAAAAAATCAAAAGTCCGAGGAAGTTAGAAATTATTCTAAAAAACCAAACAATTGTGATTTTCTAAAAAGTCCGATATTTCCATAATTATTAAAGATGCAGAAATAAGTTTAAAATAAAAGTTACTTGGTTTGATCACAAAAACTTAATAATCAAGTTAAACAAAAGTCAAGATGGGGGTTTCCGAGATATTAACAGCAATATTCTTATTTTAAATGGCCGCCATATTTGATTTTTACACGCCTAAATCGACATTTTTTTTCTCTTTTCAACGATGTATAATAACCTAGGTCAAAATTAAAAATGTGGGGTATATCTATTGTTCCAATTTTTATTTTTATTCTCGAAATTATTTAAAAAAATGTAAAAAAAATTAAAAATAGCAATACAACTAAGCAGTAAAATAACAATAAATTATAAAAAATGCTCAAAATGCTGACTGTTATTGGCAAAAAGGCCAAAAAGAAGCTAAACACAATTGACAGCGTTTTAGAATATTGCCAGTTACTTATCGTAATGTGTTGCGATTAACGTCCTTTAATGCCTCTATCATTGCTTCACGAAGTACATCTACATTATTATAATTAAAGTTACTTTCATAAATTTTGCTTTTTAAAGTACCCTACAAATAATAGTCAAGAGCCGTCAAGCATGCACATCTGGCTGGCCACTGAACATATGTATTAGTCGCTATCACTTTGTTATTAAAACGGCCATTTCAATAAGTAATAACATCTCCAGCCAATTCTAGAGATGCATCTCTAGCTGATCCTTCCACTCAGTAGTGGAAGGGCACCATCTTACTGGTACTACAGGGTCCTTTAACAGTGCGTCGGGCTTCCCTAGCGCGTTTTCCGTGAAATATAGAAGAAAAAAAAATGTTTTGTACAAAAAGTAATTGGTTTAAAAATCTTTATGCCGTTAAATTATTTTCAAATATACAGGGAGTCCCAATTTTGCGGAATAACAAAAACAAACATTTTTTTTAATGGAACACCCTGTATTTATTCAAGGTTTCTGATGACATATTTCAACCTCTACATTGTTCTCTATTTAGTTTTTTATTATGTTAGTGTTGCCAATTTACAATTTTTTTCTCCAAGTATCATGCATAAGCAAACTCAACTTTAAAAGATCGTAGTGACCTCGTTTTTTGAAGGTAAGAATAAGTTTTAGCAGTATTCTGAGTGTGGTTAATAAGCAACATGTTGGTAAAGAGCAATTTGAATTTAGTAATACAGGGTGTTCAGAAAAAAAATTCAAACTATGCAAATTTCCAAGCGGTATAACCCTTTTTTTTAAGTAGAATGCCCACTATTTTATGTCATTATTCGATAGGTCTCTTTCCTTCTTCAATTATATGGTGCATATCTTATGTCTGATCCCCATAGTTGTTGAGATATTCAATATTTTTCACAAAAGTGATTTAATTACATTTCTATGCACTGAAATAGGTCATGCTGAGACAAAGCAACTGTCAAAATGTAACTAAGAATCAATGTGAGATGAATGAAAATAGTAAAATAGTAGATAGTACTTTGTAATACGAATAATTATTTTATTCCAAAACCATGAGAGATAATAAAATTAATAATAAAAAAGAGAAACGATCCTACAGCAATGTTCAAAATGTATTTGTTCATTTCACATTGATTCTTACTTACATTTTGGCAGTTGTTTTGTCTCAGCATGACCTACTCCAGTGCATAGAAATGTAATGAAATGGTTACTTTTGTGAAAAATATTGAATATTGTTTTAGGCCAATAACTGTTAGAATTTTGAGCATTTATTTTAAATTTATTGTTAGTAGTAGTACTGACTGTATTTGTTAGGGATATTATCCCTAACTAGCTATCGACCAACGTGGGTCCTTCTGCCGTGTGATTTGTGTAAATGTGTGTACCGAGTTAGGGCTTGTTACTCTAGAAATTCGCCCCCGATCTCTAGAGCGCCGTTAATGAGCTAACAACGGCGAATGGCACTAGTTTATCAGTACAAATGTACTACCTGCACTAGGGCTCGAACCCAGGTCTTCGTGCATGCTAAGCAAGCATTCTAACCTGTCACCCAAACTAGCGGTGTAATTTATTGTTATTTTACTACTTAGCCCTATTACCTTTGTTTAAATATTTTTACATTTGTTTAAAAAAAAAAAAGAAGTGGAATAATTAATATTTCCCATATTTTTCATTTTGGCATAGATTGTTATACATCGATGAAAAGAGGAAAATAAAGTCTATTTAGATGTTTAAAAATCAAATATGGCGGCCATTCAAAATTAAAAAAATGCTATTAATATCTTGGAAGCCGCCATCTTGACTTTTGTTCTGACTTGATTCTCAAGTTTGTGCGATCGAACCAAGTAACTTTCATTTTAAACTTTTTCCCGTATCTTTAATAATTATGAATGTAACGGAGTTTTTAGAAAATCACGATTTAGGATAACTTCTAAACTGATCGCACTTTTGAAAAAAATTATATACATTTTATTATCATTGTATAATACACCTCCTACAATTTATATTTCCATGTATTTCAATTACACCTGCAAGTATCCACACTACCGCCCGACCGTCAGTGGTTTATTGTAGTTCCATAAAGTATGACCATAAAGTAATAATAAGGGTGCTTCAATAAACTACCCTACAATTTCGAAAGCAGCTCCTCGTCGGCCGTACTGGTATCCTGTCATCCATTTTTAATTATTGCCGTTCTTGCAACACCTCTGCCGACGGGAATCGCTATATTCCTCTTAATGCAAGATTTTTCATTGGAGTTATTGGACACTTAGTTTAGCAAAAAAACAAACAATAACTGTAGTATGGGTTAGACCCAACAGTTTTCTAGATTTACCTCTTTAACACAGAACAAAACTTTTGCACTAAACACTCTCAATACGGCCGATATTTATTAATTGACACCTTCACTATCCTTAACCTAGCAGTGTACTAAAGCTGCAAAAATGGCGGGAAAAAGAATGCAAATTCATAGTTAGAGGAACCTGTACCATATTCACAGTTTATTGTCACGTTCCACAAACATTGCATAGATGTCTCTATGGTATACAGCAGAATTGCCTAATTCGCATAGAAACCTTGTTTAAACAATAAAAAGTCACATTGTCCAATAACTGTTAGTGTCCAATAACTATTGTGTTTACCATTCCCCAATTTTCGAGTGCCACTCTTACATTGGGTTACTTGGTCATCAAACCTGATAGCCCAATGATATTTCTGATTAAAATTCAATGTAAAATGTAATTCGCTGTTTCACACATTGTATTTTTTATGCATAGAATTAAGTACAATTTGAAACATTTGCTACATTTACGAAATTATTACACTTATATTGCCTTTATTCCGTGCTTTACGGCCCGTGGCGCGAATTCAGGCTGTTTTATGTCTCGCATGCATTAAAGCCGTGCAAAGTGCAACTACGGCAGTCCGTACATTGTTGACGTAATTACTAAACGTGGAATCCTCATAAAAAGGCAACCAAGCGTCGAAAGTGCGGAGCAGTGAACGTTGAAAATCGCGTTTTAATTTCGCGCAATTACAAAGTCCAGAGGCGCCCAGGTGAGAATTGTCTGCTCGCCGGGGAAGTGAAGAGTTCCCGGCTTAAATACATCCTAGGTATTTGCAGCGCAGAGTTCCTCGGTATCGACCCGACCGGCGCGACCCGACACTTTCCAAACAACGAGGGACCATATTTTAATATTATTTCACTCCAACCGGGGCGATCCCCCCAAAAATGCCTTAATGAGACGTCCCGGGGATGAAAGGGAACTGCCGGCGCCCCCATTAATTTCGCCCCCTAAAAGGTTATCGTAAGGCGCTTTTTTATTCCATCTCGACCGCTTGTTTTTAGCGTTCCGCGAAACTGTTGCCCGCTTTAATCGCCATTTTATTTAAATTGTTAATTCGGCGTGAAATTTTCGTTCTCCAGCAGCGGCGGATTTGCGAACCAAAGCACTACAATCGCGGTGGTGAGTCGTTAAGCTGAAATTTATTCAGACTCTTATGGTTAATTGTATGGGAATGAAATAATAGCTTGGGAATGGTTCGGACTTCTTATTTTTCCTGCTGATATACGATTATATAAGTATATTTCTTTTTTATTGAACAAACGATAAATAATTATTTTTGTTGTACATATCTAATGTCCTAATAACCTAATATGCATTAAAAAAATGAAAATTATGCTCTTTCTGAATATGCCACAGCTTAGTTTGACTTTTATTTAAATTTAAAAAAAACTTGAACCATGAATGATCTGTCAGTTTTAATAACAATTTTATTCTACTCAAAATAGACTCAAAATATCAATTCAATGTAAATTCGATTACACGAGATTAAACGAAAAATTGAAAATGCAGATTTTTTGGGTTTTTGCCAGCCAAACGATTACATTTAGGAAAATTTTATTTTCCATGTAAGTACCTCTAGGCCTCAAGCAGAGGCGGCTTTACAACTGTGCCGCCTATGGGTTCAACCAAATAGCCGCCTATACTATATTTCTTATAAAACTAAAAATAAATAATTAAATAAGAAATACGAAAGTTATGCAAACGTTTATTAGAATCACATAAAATACAACAAAAACCTCATTCGAACAGAATATATAAACTATCATATAGTAGTAAAATATAAACTAAAAATATTATCTGTTTACATGTTATTAATTATACAAGTAAATAAAAATCACCTCTCCTTGCATCACACATTTCGTCTTAATTTATTCTCAATGAAAATTTTAATCACATCGTCAAATGAAATCGAATTGCCAATATCAGATTGAATTGATAAAACTGCTAAATCGTTCAATCTGCTCTCGGTCATACTCGAGCGTAAGTATGTTTTAATTCGTATCAAGCATGGGAACGAACGTTCCTAAGAGCAATTGCTGACTGCCATTCATTTGTAAATTCTTAAAACTATATCGATAATAGTAAAAATATCAATCAGATTCCGATCTCTAATCCAGTACATTTATTGTTGATATTTACATGTCTTTTATCTTCTCTTCTCTTCTCATATACTCTTTGAGGTGCAAGATCTCTTCAACAAGATTATCTGAAATATCCTGTGAATAAACTTCACATAATTTTAATCCTTCACTCGATATTTCCCCAACAGAGAGTTCGCGAAATTTGAAAAAGAAGTAGAAAATTGTGAACACTCCGTCGTACGCACATTTTCGACGGTCCAATTCTGAGATTAATCGATTCACAATTGTAATAAATACGATTATTTTGAAATCATCCTTAGCATCGAACAAAACTTCATCATCATCGCTTTCATCAAAATGTCGCTTTCTCTTTCTAGTACGCATTTCGCGTGCAATATAGTATTGCTTACCAATCATCGCTTTAGCCTTCTCTTCATAGATTGTGAAGTTTTCACAGCAAGATGAAATAAATGAAATTAAGGATTTGTACAAATCGATAACCTATACAATACCTGCGTCTTCCTGTTATAGTTTTTTACTGACCACATTGATGCATGTCATAAACGCAGTTTCAAATCTGGCCATCCTCTTAATTAATCTTTCTGCTTCTGCCTTCGTAATCGCCTTCTCTGTACTGTCATTTGAGATGAATTTCAAAGTATTGTGAATGTCTTTCCAAGACTTCAATGAGCCCTTGCAGGCGTCATGTCTGCATGACCATCGCGTGGACTCTTTGGTGTTATTTGTACATCGTTCTTCTTCAATATCTCCCAACGCATCGTGGATGCCGAAAAGAAATTGTAGATTTCTTGCAAAAATGTAAAATAATTTGTAGATTGAATACAACAACTAGCCGCCGAAGTTGCAACTAGATTCAGAGAATGGGCTAAACAGGGTATAAATTCAGCATTATCGTACGACTAGCCTCTACAACGGTCTAAATTAATTTCAAGGGATGCCAAGGTGTTAGTTATAGAAGGGTACAATTCCTCGGATTTATGTCTAGTATTTGGTACGAATATTAGGAATACCTCTATTGGTGTTTCACATTCTTGGACATATCTCATGACAATTGATAACTGATCTATATGTGAGATGTCAGGTATTGAATCCACAATTATGGAGACATATTTAGCTGCTCTTACATTGGCAGATATAACTTCTCTGCACTTTTGAGCCATTATATTTCATTACACTTCTTCGTATGATAGATGAAAGATAATTTGTTTTACCGCTACCTGGTCTTCAATAATTCGTTAGATGTTCCTCCAAGATTGGATCAAATTGGGCCAATAGTTCCACTGCCATTAAAAAGTTTCCATTGTGACATAATCCAAATACTTCATCAGAACCTCTCAACGGAAGACCATGACTTGTTAACTTTCGTACGATGATGTTAACGCGATGTAAAACTTCCGTCCAATAATGTTTTTCTCGGGTAATCCCTGCGTTCAGTGTATTGATTAAATTCTTATTGGAAACTCTTGCCCTGAGAGCAACCACATAAATTTTATGATTTATAAATCTTTCGTGCTGTTCTATGCCTAGTTTCAGGTTTTGCAATCATTGAATCCATTATCTGTGCAAAAGCATATACCCGCTTTAGATAATAAACGACAAGGCTCACAATAAATACTACCATTTGTTTCAGAAAAGATTATCCATTGTCGGATTGAAACTTAACCATTCTGAAGCTCTCTCTTGAAGATTGTTGAACTCAAAAGACGTGTTTGATCTTTGTAGACTCGTCTTGAATCTGATAGTCAGAATCGGCATTTTGAGATACGCCGTTTCGAGTAACAAAATCTATAAGTTCATCATTAACAATCCACTTTGCAGGGTCTTCGTTAAATTTAAAAGATTGAGACGATAGCGATAATAACGATTATATTGGTTGATCCTTCTCATGATCTCGTTTATAATGGTTTTCTGTAGATCTTCATCTTCACAGAAGGCCGAACACTCGTCTCCTTTTATGTACTGGGTACATCACCTTCAAATTCTTCAATTCGTGGTTGATGAACATTTTTTGTGAAGAAGGAATCATTTTTTTTTAGTTCTCCAAGATTTCCTTTTGTTATATTTCTGACTTTTTTGTATTCCCATCCGCCTAAACGCTTTCAACCATCTGCCATTTGTACGAATTATATTTATAAGGTAAGAAAACAAAAGAAAGATAGAAAACAAGCCATAAATAATAAAATTATAGTGTGTTTGGAATATATTTGGACATTTCTATGTAAACTATGTAACTATGTAAGTAAGAAAACCTGTGAACTGTCAACATAGAAAAAATTGCTCCTAATAAAGCATTTTTGAAGCAAAAAAAATACGTTCTTGAGATAAATAACTTGAGAATAAAATAAGTTGATATTATAAATTATTGCAAAAAAACTGCGACAAAACATTACTTCTAATTATTATAATATAATTTGTAAGGGCAATAATTTACTGTATTTGGCAGAAAAGGATTAATGTATAAATGTCAAAAATATCTTTCGAATCAACACTTTGTTCGTAGTCATTTAAAATAAAAAATAAGCAAATTAGATGTACTTACAAGTCCAATCTCAAACAATTAATCAAATAATTGGCCTGTATAGCCTGTAGTATGCACTATTTATATTTTGGATCACTGTACACTTTACTTTTGAATTGCACATGTAGATTCGAGGGTGTTTATTCAAATTCAAAAACTGCGAACGATACCCCGTTTTTACTGGCCGTGGAAAAAAACCGCCAACTAAAATTTGCCGCCTTCGAAAATTTGAGGCCTACGAAATTTTGCCGCCGTAGGCTATAGCATAGCTAGCCTATTTAGAAATCCGCCACTGGCCTCAAGATTATTTTATCTAAGTTAACCAGCTCTTATGGTAAGATATTCCAGAAGAATATATTTCTATACAGAGTGAAAACCCAACTTGCCGCATACAGAAAACATTAGCGGGCAAAACGTAATGAAATTTTGTGTCATATCATTAGTCATTAGGCAACCACTTGTGACTTGTGATAGTTGAAAAAAACGGCATTTATCCGAGTTACGTGCTATAAAAAATATGGTATGATGTATATTCGACGGATTTGATTTATCTAAACTCCTCCGCGAGATTTATTGGTAGTGGCCGGTATAAATCCTTTATTGTTTGCATGAATCGCTTTTCAGGTTGAGTCTTAATACTCGCACTGTGCATCGAATGCAGATTGGTTATGAATGAACATATTTGTTTTGAAAACATCGCGCTATTTAACGGAATTATTGAACGTTATATCTATTAGGTCTCGGAATCCTATCGAATTAAGAACTATTAATTTTTTTTTTTTGGTGTGATTTGTGGTGAAATTTATAATATATTTATTATAATATTATGAGGAAACCATCAAGATGTATGTATAACGCTTTGAAATTGCCCAGACCCTTTTCCTAGAGCGGGTAATCGAAATAAACGTCCTGAAAGCTTCGTTTACATTTGGAATTTACTGACAGAAAGTACTTGCCGCTAGTAAACTTCCTACCATATGTGTGTCTACACATTAGAAGTTTACTTGATCACTAATACAGAAACAAATGGCTTCAAGAGCGGTAGTGAGACTGCTGTCACAGGAAAAGCTGCTGGTATTGGTGAATATTTAAATGAAAAGGAAAAAAGAAGAAACAAATATGGTATCTGCCTTCGAAAACCAAATAAGCTTTCTGTTCATTATCTGTACCGGATCCACTTTTTTTGGATTTCAAAACCTTATTTAATTCTTGCCTTTATACAGTTTTTATTGTTTTCACTTTAGTCTTAAGAAAGGTCAAATCAAAGTTTTCAAAACCTTCTAGTTCTTTCAATTCTTGTAAAAGACGGTCAAAAGCAGTATTTCTCTTTGATTGATTCGTATGATCCTTCATTCTTATATTCCACAAAATATCGTAGTTTACATAAAGATATAAAAATGTTATTATTTCATCAGTGTTCCACTCCATTTTTTAAAATTTACTCCTGCAACGTGTTAGGATACTGTTTGTACGCAGAGAACTACAAGAACGGACGAGAAAGTAAACTAGCCGGGTCTTCAACTTCGCTTGCTACTTACCGGAAAGTAGAAAGTAAGACGTTTTTCTAGTTTACATATCGTAAGTTTACTTGCGACAAGTACTTTCGGCCAGTAAACTTTCCAAATGTAAACGAGGCTAAAGATTGATTTTAAAGAAGTAACTGTGCGACACTGACAGTAACATCAAAGCGATAATTCGATCTAGACACGAAATAGCGGTAATTTTGCTAATTGAAAATTTATCACTAAATAGAAGGCTGATTTGGTGAAACTTTTAAATTCTGACAACATAATTGGCTGACAAATGTCAGGTGATGCCAAATACTCGTGCACTTCGTGCACTCGTAAAAATATTAAGGATGGCATGCAAAAGGGATATATCGAGGACTATTTCCCGCCAAAATTTTCTGCGTAGTAGTAATTTCGCGATATAAATAATTAATTACCAAAAATAAATACTTAATTACGATAAAAAATCAAGAATGTAAAAGTACTGTAACTATGACATCTCAAACGTCAAAAAGTAAATAAGTTAAAAATTAATGTCAATTATTATAAAATGTGTTCTATTCGCTCTGGTCAATCAAGCTCGAGTAAAATAGATGAAGAAATTGCCATATTAGCGCCTGTAAATACAATCAAAGCCAATACATGTATGTGGAAGCAGTTTCAAGCATTCTGCATGGAAAGGGATTACTCACTTAATGGAGATACCTTAGTTAGCATAAATTCTTGAAGATGTTTAATATGAAAAAGCAAAACGGGTCCGACTACAAAGAAGGTATTGTAAAGACTCGGTGGAACCGAATCCCGAAACTTCTACAGGAAAAATTTCATAAGGAATTTGGAACAACGTTCGATCCATTTGAAATATGTGGTATTTATAGACGCGAGAAGAGCACGAGATGCAAAATGAAGACAACTGCAAGTTTTTGGTGAGAAAATAAAAATTAGCGCTGCAATTTTAAGCGAACACGAACAGAACCAAATCATAAATTTATGGGATGAAGACATGAATCCAAATATGACGATGTTAAAACAAAAGTTGGTTTTCAGTGGAGCCAGTACTTATAGCAATTGCACTTTCAATAATAACTATAATTATTATTGCTCAATTACGAATTGTAATTTAAATCAATAAATGTATTTTGTAATTAATAGCCCAAAAGTTTTTTTCTACGAAAGTGTTGAAAGACACGTTTTCTGTCATAAAATTTAACCTTGAAAATTGGTATTTGTTACAAGGAGTGCAGAAAGTACTTTCCGCACTTATATGAGTGCGGAAAGTACTTTCCGCACTCACTTTCCGCACTCCAATACCTCTCTTTTGATTTTTGAGGCAATAAATCGGACGAAACTGTGGATGCAATGGCCGCAAGTTCCGGCGGAGTGTTTGTTATATCGTCACTATCGGAATCCATTATTGATATTCTTCTACTTCCAGTATTAATGTATAAATTTCGAGTCTCGATTTGGTGACAAGCGATTTATAAATTTTCTGACGTTTAAATTAATGACAATGACATTTATTTTAAATTAATGATAAAATTTACATTAATCTTTAGTTTTCTACACTTTCGTAGAAAAAATAGTATGTAACACTCTTGCGGAAATGGCCATTGCAAACCTCGTATGAATGAAGCACTCGCTGGCGCTCGTGCTCCAACTTTCTTACTCGTTTTGCAATGAAGCCCTTTCCGCACTCTTATTACAATATACTATTAAAATGTCAAAAAAAATCACTTAATGTACCATGAAAATACCCGGGTATTTTCAAGGTGCATCAAATACTCGGTGGTATTCGTTCGTTGCTCGGTAATGCTAGGTCCAAACAGGTAAATTAAATGCATTGCGATATGTTCAGATTAAGAGGTAACATATGTGCTATACCGGGCTTTTTTTCGTTATTACACATACTAGTGACAATGTATAAGTGGTTTCCTGCACCCAAGGATGGTAAACTAGAGAGGATGCCTCGATGCGCTGCGGAACAGTGATTGGCTGACACTGATGTGACGTCACTGTAGACCTTGTGCAGGGTAATTCGTATTGGAAATGATTAGATTTTCAAGCTGTTTATTAATATTTCTGCAATAATTACATTATATAGCACGGGTGATCAACCTGTCGATCGCGGTATCGTTTTTGGCGGATCACCTATATACCGGTTGTGTAGCACAAGATTCAATACAGCAGATGTCATAAATAATACATTCAAAATGGTAAACTCAATCCGCGGAAAAGAATTACAACGAAGATTATTTAAATTACAACCAGTTGATGTTGAAAAATAACTTCTATTGTACAATAAGGTACGTTTGCTCTATGATTTCCCGCAATTAAGTGATAAAAATTAGTTATTAGATTTATCATTTTTAGAAGATTTTTGCCTAAAGAGGACAATTTAAATTTGGAGTTGCAACGAAAACACACAAGTTTAATAGATGATAAGGGCAATACGATCACTCGACCAATTCTTAAATTTACTAAAGGAAAATTTAAATTCTCGCAAATTACGCCATTTTCCATACTTGTTAAAGTTTCTCAATGAAAATCCGGAAATGAGTTAGTATGACTTCAAGAAATTTATAAATGAAATAGAAATAGTCGAGAGGGAAGTTCATGCAAGATTGGGAGATTTTAATAACATTGAAGGAATTTAATCTTTTATTAACAATCCGTTTCAACAAAATTTAAACATCGCAGAAATTTTCAACTAAATTTCTAAACTGTTTGTTTCATACCAATCTAAAAAAAATTGAAATAATCAAAATTCCAAATAATATTTATACATATTTGTCAGTTTTCAAACATGACAACTAAGAAATAGAATTACAAATATTTACTTCGATCAATAAATCAGGTGTTCAGCTGTCCACACTGTACCTAATAACATTATCTAAATGTTTATGAAATGATTTTTTTTATTTTTTTATTTTTTTGTCTATTTTTATCACTTTCACATTCCAAGGGTCTTTTATTTGATGTGAGTTTTTGATCCAATAAATAATTTAAATAATTAAACCTTATCATGGTTCTTTGCTTAATAAATGTCATAATTATGTCTGAAGATAGTTTCCCATTCATGCGTTGCACAATTTTTCTTACTAAGTTAGAAACCAACCCTTTACCCTTGCGGAGTGACACAGCAGTGGTATTTTTATCATGATGGTACCTATTAAAAGTCTTATCTATTAATACTGCTGCTTCGAGCCATTGTGGGCTTGGCTTCTTGAGGCCTCCAAAAGACAGATGTGCAACCCATGATGGTAGACAATAACCATGCTCTTGTTTGTTTTCATAGGTAAATGTCCCAAGATTTGGATGTGTAGTTAACTTATATGCTACCCATCCTGCTAAGTATTCTATTGCGTCAGCTGCAGTTTCTCCATAATGTTTGATTCCTTCAAGGCTTACATTTCCCGACATGGTGGAAGAATCACTGTTTGAAGACAAAGATGTATTTTCCTTGGACTGAAATACATCTAATGGTTGCGGTTCTACATCAACATTACACGTCTGAAGGACTTTTGCTACAATATATTCATCTGGGGAAACATCCACAGTATTGACGTGGCTCTGAACCAGACCAGGATTTTTACCTAAAACATAATTAAATGTATCTATTTCTATAACGACAATACCGGGATTTTTACCTAAAATAATTAAACGTATTCTATAGAGAGCATTTAGTGGAGTTGGGTGATCATCCAGTCCACCGCGAGTTCTTAATTGAGAAAAAAAGTTCTCTAAAGAGTCTTGGTTCAGTTTGTGTGTAAGAATATATGATAAACCGTATCTCTCGTGCATATCCTTGCGAAGGGCCTTTAATGAATTAATCGACGTCAGAATTCCTTTTTGAAAAACTTGAAGAGTATTTTTTCCAATGCAACGCATGGTTTTCACGGTGTTATACATTCTATCCAAGATTTCATTTTGATTTTCGAAATGTAGTCCATAACCACTTTTTGAAGGAAAAAATGTTACTTCTGGTCTGTATGTGTTCATTAGATCGAACCAAGAATTGACTAATTCAATAAAATCTCCTGTATCAACTGCAAGATGCTTATCTACATTGAGATCATAATGTTTTAGAGCAGTTGCAGTTGAATGTGATAACAGTTGTGAAGCCAACTTTACATTTTGTCTTTGGCTCTTTTGGCAAGTTATGTGTGTTTCAGTGAGTTTAAAACATACACTGACTTCATTGCCTACTAATTTCATTAACTCAGCTAATGGTTCTTTACTAATTATTTTTCCGTCTTCGAGTTTAAAACCTGTATCTATTAGCCAATTTCGTAAAAGCTTTAGCATGTGGGGTGCATCAGCAAAAAAATATACATTTGTGCCTGTCTGAGGATGAACAAACCAGGGTTTTTCAAAAATAATATCTAAGCTGCGCCATAAGCCCACATTGCCACCACCACAATCACTGACACAAGCAACTACCTCATAATTAATATTGTTCAGTTTGCTGATTATTTCATTTAATATAGATGGTGTAATTTTTTGGTCGAAGTCAATATATATTGGTTGTTTCCATTTTGCAATGAGTCCACGAGCCATAATCACTTGCATTTGGGAATGGGGACCCACTTCTTCATCATTAAGTCTGTCGTACTCGTGTCTTGCTTTAACTTTAACTTCATCAAATTGTAACAACTAATTTTTCAGCGGAAGTCATGGTCTGGCCAGCAATTTTCATAAAATTCATAACATCTGTTAAAATTCCTTGCCTCATATTTAACTTGGACGCATAGCGCTGCAGTGTTGATAATCCAGGCAAGGGATATTTTAAATCTTTTCGCAAAAATGTATAGCAACGTTTGCTAAAATATCTTATAGTAAATGCAATGGAGATATCTTCTGAAGTCCAGTTTCTTTTTACATAAAATTAAATCCAACTGTGAAGATGTAAAAATGGAAGATAACATCGTTCGAATTTTTTCATCCATTACTTTTTTCGAATACGTCTTTGACTTAAGATATTTTATTTCTTGTTTCATTTTTGAAACTGTTATTGATTTAGATCGATTAACTTTCTTTAATTGTGCGTTTTCTATCTTAAGTGTTTCAATGATGCTTTTTAATGTGGCAATTTCATTTTGGATTGAACTCAAGGTTGATTTTTTTTCAACGATGGCTTGTGGCAAATTCATAACTTCCTGTGGTATCTCATCTGTTTGTTTAATTTGAGAATGATCATTTTTGACATTTAAAATGGTTTCAATCATTTCCTTATTTTGTTTGGCACAAAATCGTTCCGCTTAACCCCACAATTAATTATACATACTCTGCATTGCTTCCAAGATCCCGCCTTGCGTATTGCCTTGAAATAACGGAGGGCATTTTGAAATCTTACAGGGACATCAGGATTCAACCACACTTAACCTAGGATGTTGCCATGTTTATCGTTTGAATAATAGAGTGTTCATTTAAAACTGAATTTTTGCGATTTCTTTATTGTAAAAAATATAACCTCTGTGGTTGTCAGTCTTAACTGTGTGTAACTGGTTGCCTACACCTAAGCCGCTTTATGGGTTGACATTTTATTTGACAGTTACAGATAAGAATGCTATGTGTAATAAAGAATAATAAAGCCCGGTATATTTGTCACAGTGTTTGCGATCTATTTGAAGGGCTATGGGGAAGGACGACCAAGTCCATATTTTATCGAAACCGAGCTGATGGCCATGCCACGTCTTCTCATACGCGTCATCATTATTAATTATATTTTCAAGGGCCATTGCAAAACGTGTATTGCTTAAATTTAAATATGCCGTGACAGTTAACGGAAGAATTAAAAGGTTATGTTCGACGGCGTAAATTTTAAGATGGGTTTGCGGCCGCTCTTCACAACTTATATTAAGCCTCTCTTGAGACGTTGTTAAAATGCGGTGCAAACAACTTTCTGACTCAAGCCTTGCTCACATTTTTAATTGTGTGCCTTACTTGTTTGCTGTGGTGCAAGTGGCCATTAGAGCTATGCAAAATAACTTGCAAATAACAAAATATGCAGGGTGTTTCAACGGTCTGAGAACGGTCAACCACGGGGTTATTAAACAAAATATCAAAAAACATTTTGTAGTCGACTAGCTTCATAAAGCTATGTATGTTATAGAGAAAATCATGCATAAGCACCTATATTATGGCATTATGCCGTAAAGTGTACCATAAAGTAGCCATAACAACAAAATAAGCGCAGTCAAAGATTACGTTGTCTTTTATTCATAGCATACATTTCAACTTCCAGAACATACACCATAACGAAGAAGATTTGCAAAGTTTTGACTAATAAAAGAAGGTACGATTAATTAATACATAAATAATATAATCTAAATTCGAACAATTTACCTGATCTAAAAAGTACGCAAGCATAACCTTTTCTGTCTCCACGTTTTTGATCCTTGGCCATTTTCAAAACTTGTCATTCTCTTTCTTATAAAAATCTTCCGACTATTTAGGAATTAGACTCAGGTTAGCTTCTACAGATATTTTCAACATTTCATCGGTTATTTAATCTTCGTCACAACTTTTCATTTTGGCAGAATATGAGAAAAATGGTTACCGTAAACAAGAGTAACCGCATCAATCAGATCATCATGAAAATACTATATCAGCACAGGCCACCTCTTGTCAATTTTTTATACGCAGATTAGGTTTGAACAATTATTTATCAGACATTTATATTAATGCTCCAGTCGACTACAAAATAGTATATGAAATTCATTTATAATTCCGGATTATGGCGTTCGTGAAATTAGCCATCCATTCACTCATGCCATAATCCTGTGAACTATAAACTAATTTCATAATTATACAATAATGAGTTACACTTCATTCAAATATTGGAATTTATACAGCGTGATTCATATACAAGTTAAGGACTAAACTTGTATTTTTTTATAGCACGCGCTATATATTTGCACTTTTGGATCCTGTGTTACCACAAAATTAAAATAATAACAGGTTATACGGGTTTAAACCTAACCGTTTCCATGTTATTCAGATGTTTATAAAAAAAAATTATGCAATAAAATATTGTTTTCCTGCTCTTATTGATGAAGTTAATATGCAATAATTCTGTTTGTAATTTTATTCATAGTTGGCCTTCACTAATAAATTTTCATCTGATACATACATCACGATATCATACAGGGTGATCGAAATTTAAAAACTGCACCACTTGCCTGTAGTATCCACAATAGCACTCCAGACAAGTATGCTCTGTTGATGTTGGTGATTCATAGATTTTGTGAAATGATGATTACGCTCACTGTAGTAATTGGGATAATGACTTGGCCATTATTGTTTAATGTAGCCTCATATGTAGATAGTACAAGATAAAAAAAAATGTCCACTATTCATGGCATTGACTGCACAGTGACAGAAATCAACTCTGCCACGAAAATCTGCTCCTCCAAGGTGCTACTATAGATGAACGTGGTAGGGATGAAATTAGTGTTCAAAATTCTGCAACTTGATGATAAGCTAATTCCCAGTTGGGTTTTAATTTCATGTAATTTTTACACACTGGATTATACCCAAAGGACGTTAAAACCAGTAGGTAATAATTTTTTGGGTAATAATCAGGTTTGTTTTGCACACGTTTGGGGTAGTTTACATTTCCTGTTGCCTCAAATCTTTCCTGTAATCTTGTGAAGGCTTCTTATTTGGACAACGTCTCTCAGGATACTTCTATCGAGTTCCCTATACTCGCGATGGTAAAGCGCAATTTTTTTAACATTCCCAATGATACAAGTCGTATCGACTATGTCTTGTTGAGAAATATATATAGACTCTACTTAGTTAGAAATCATTCTTAGGAAGAAAATTTAAACGAATCTTACAGTCGAATGAAATAATTACTTGTTCAAATATATAAACAAACTTTATTGGGCTATCAACCCCACGGGATCTTTCCGCCTTGTCTAACATAACATTTAATTATAAATTACATGACATATTACATTACATTACATACATGTGATTTATGAGTGATTGTTTTGATAAGCGAATGTTATGAAGTGTGATATGATTCATGAAGCGTTTTTGTCGGATGTAATTTTGTAGTTCGTTTGTCTTTTAATACATAATGATTGTCGAGTATAGTCATATTTTCCTGTTTTTGTTGAAATTTATTTAGTAGTTTGTCCAGTATTTGTTATATGGGTATGAATTTTGTGATCTTGTATCTTGTATAAATTTATGTTTGATATGTTATGAAGTTGATTGTCCTTGTGTCTTAGTTTGGTGAGCAGTCTTCCGTTCAGTTACGTCCGTAATTCGTTTGCATGTGTTTCTTACATTTTTCAGTATGATCTGGCCGTACTAATCATGGGCCTGCAGATGGATTTGTAAATTTTTGTTGTGGTCCTAATGGATATTCATACATACATATATATATATATATGCTGTACAAGAAGGGAGATAGAGGAGAACCCTGTGGTAAACCTTGTTCAGGCGAAAATGATCTTGAGTATGTATTGTTCGTTTTTATCCGTAGTGTCTGTCTGTCAGGAAGCTGTTGGTGAATAGAATGAGGGATCTTCGTTTTTGTAGGGTATGCATTTTGTATAGTATTTCTATGTGCCATACGGTGTCGAAAGCCTTTTTATGTCCAAGAATAGTGCTGCGGTATGTCTGTTTTATAAATTAAGTTAGGGTAAGTTAAGTCGGTATGTGTCATTTTAGTTATTATTATGAATGAACCCCACAATGGACAAAAATAGAAAACAATATTTAGATTACGAATACATTCCGAAATATTAGAGTAACTGTTAGGTTTGAGTATAGTAAACCCTGTATTAAATGAAAGCTTATTTAATGGACTTTTGTACTATGAAATAATATATAGGGCGTTCCATTTAAAAAAATGAACAAATGGTGCAATTTGCAAATATCGATGACCCTGTATGATATCGCAATGTATCGTATCAGATGAAAATTTATCATTAAAGGCCAAATATGAATAAATCTACGCACCGAATTAGAGCTGATTAACTTCATCAATAAGAGCAGAAAAATAGCTATTTATGGTATAAGTGAATAAAATATCGAATTTTATCCACGAAAAAACAGTTTAGCGCATGAGCCGATGCGAGTGCGGTAATGTTTTCGACTGGATAAAATTGCTTTATTCACGTGTATCATATAAGATTTTTTACAATTCGTTGTCAGAATTGAAGAATTTGCATGAAGTATCACATTGTCAGGTGACAACGAAAATTTCAAGGATAGTGCGAATTTACCTATTTTTTTTACTTTAGTCACGTTGTCAATGGTTATAGTGAATAAAGTGAAAACGTAAACATTTTATTCGCTCATTCGATCAAAGTGTAGTTTTAACGATGAGATTCAATATGCATAATGAACATTTTAATAATGCGAATTGGAAAAAAGAATTATATTGCATAAATTTTTGTATCTGTAACATCTGAAGAACATGGAAACGGTTAGGTTTCAAGCGCAATTATGTTATACAATAATATCATTTTAATTGTGTAGTACCACAGGAAAATGAAAATATATATAGAGTGTTCCATGTAAAAAAAATAAAGTTTAGTCTGTAACTTTTATATGAACTACCCTGTATAAATTTCAATGTTTTTATGAAAACTTATGTGTATACCAATTTTTGATATTTTGATTAATAACCCCGTAGTTGACCATTTCCAGAGCTTTGGTACATCCAGTAAATTACATCTACCCTGGCAAAAACTGATCAGAAAAAAAAAATCATTGATTGTGATGAAAGAAAAACATGATTTGTTCCAACCCTGTCTTCAATGCACTTATTGGTTTGCTCTTCAAATGTTGTACACATCTTAAATCTGATTATCATCATTTATGTGCTACATATTTATGTACCTACCACCATTTATATACCTACATATGTAGATATTATTATCACCCCGCTGCCACAGTGTAGTATTTTACATATCTAGCGGGACAAAATTAATTATGACACTAAAATAGCAATCTATTATATCAATTTATTTACAACTGTGAAATAACTAACCCATATATGGAAAAAAAGACATAATTATATAAATTCACACTGTGTCTCCACCACTACCACTACCAGAATCTTCAGAATCACTGGCTTCACTAGTAGAAGCATTACTGCAATTTCCTTGTGCCTCCTCTTTAGCTTGCTCATGGATATTTGGAGACTGAAGGAGTTTTTGAACAGAAGGATGTATATCTGCTACATTGTGCTTTTCTTTTGGCATAAGAGACGTAATTACCGGATCTGAAGAAATTAAAAGATGTGCAGTATGTCCGTATTGGTGGTCGTCCTTGACACTTTTCTTGAATATTCAAGTCGATATTTTCGAATTTCTTTATGGCGAGACTCCTGAGCCTCCTCAGACATCTGTCCGATAGGAAGTATGAAGTGCTGAATTACTTCTGGCCCATGCAACAAAATCTTGTGTAATGTAACGGGCATTGGATACCAATTGTACAGTGATATGTATAAAGTGGCGGTCTCGTCACAGTATTCTGTAAATGCAGGTATATTTATCTCATATCCACAAGTCAATGTGCGTAATATTACATTAAATCGGTCAATTTGAGACTGATCGACTCCTGTTATTTTAGCAGCCAGGGCAGGATTTTTAAAAAATCTTCTAGCACTATTACCATCATTCGTATTGCCTCCACCTTGTTTCGGAGTGTCTAGCAATAGTCCTGTTTCCGACCTAAATTTCTCTATAATGAGTTTCTTTCTATTGGCTATCTTTAATTTGTCTTCAGGTGTACGGCATTGCCATTTCTGTATATCTAACCTATACGCAATATGTAAGACACATTCCATAAGTCTTATTTGGGCATGTAATGTGGATAAGCCTCAAGAAAATGTCTGCCGATCGCTTATACGTCGTCGAATTATTTTTAAATTATTCATGTCTTTGGATGTTGCTTGACAAATATAGCACTTTTGAGTGGCTCTGTTAGACGCTAAAATGTTGCATATTTTCCCATCAACCATCGTCTCTTCAAATTTATGTTTGACTTCAAGAATAATTCCATTGCATTCTACCAAAGTTGGCAAAATTTCTGAAATTTGCCTTCTCACGTTAATAAATTCATCTAGAACTAATTGTTCAGTCTCCTTGGCAAATCTAAATCTTATAGGTCTACAGTACGAAGTTGACGACGGGCGTGGATTTTGCCATAATATGTTTTTTTGGTTTGTTTCTCCAAGAACATATAACTGCAAAGGTACCAATGACGTTGCTAAAATATTTGAATCTTCGAATTCATTTGAGTTTGCCTTTTGTTTGTACCGGCTTTGTCCACCACTACCATCGCATCCCCATTTGAATATCATTGTCAAAGTCATTGGTACTATCATTTTTTCAACAAGAATACTGTTCAAAACTTCGGCTTGCACAATACAAAGTCGTTTTATAGTCAAATCAACTATTGATTGCAACTTAATTTCTGCCAATGAATCATTTATTAAGCAATCAGCGTTAGGTGGATACCACTTTATTTTGGCACTTTTTATTTGTTATGATGGGTATAATTTCAGACCTTTTCCATTTGCAGATTTTCTAATAAATTGATATTTCCGGTAAGATAATTTTGTTGCAGTTATTAAAGCTAACGCTTCATCAGATGAATACTGGGGTGTTTGTTGCGCTGCTCCGTGAAAGGCTTTTTTGACCTTAGTTGCTCTTTTGGGACTAGAAACCAATTGCGTCAGCATATAAGCAGCGTCCCTTTTGCCAGATTGCCTCAGCTTCATATTTGTAGCAAGAGTTAACTCGCTTAATGTATGATCTGTAAATAATGGTTTCACCTTTCTCGCTTTTGATTTCAAACCACTGGAGCTGAAATCTAATTTTCTCCGCCCACCTTTTTTTACACTATGTATACCGCTTGTACTGGTTGCATCGAGATCATTTATGGTTACCGTGATATTCAACCAATCATTATATTTTTTTAAGAACACAATCTTATTACGATGGCACGTCTTCCATCTTTTATTGAACCCAATCATAAATGAATGGGTAATCCGGTTCAATTCTTCAAACATTCGTTGAGAACAGTGGTGCATGTTGAATTTCATTTTCAGATAATTCACAAGTGTATGTTCCGGCTTAACAGAAGATTTTCGGCTGTTATTATCCTCATTTCTTAATACTTCGAAAAAATCATTTCTTGATACGCTTTGTAGCATACCTATAAAAATACAGATATTTTGGAAAAACGCATGTTGTTGCATTTAAATTTTGTTGTATACAATTGGTATGACTTCTAAAATTATTTAAAAAAACAAATCATGATGTACAAATGTGTACAAAAATGTTGGCTGTCTAAAGAATGCACTACTTCTAGTTAATTTTAGACAATTTTTCCAATCCATTTCAACGGTAATTCTTTAAATATTCATTGTTAAAGAAGCTTTTTTATACACTAAATATAAACTACATACCTTCACGTATATTATCCATGATGAAAACGATAACTCAAATTAATCCGATAGCAGTAAGATCTGTAGAACTTAATGCGTATCAAACCACAGGAGACTGATTATGGAATGAGCAGGAAGAAACCCTATTTTGTCCGCAGATTGACGCTAAGGGTGGCTGCCTACAGATGTTACATTTTGTAATTGTCTTATTTAGTGTGTCAGCTCTATTTCGAGAGAATAATAATTCATATATTGCATACTGTTTTTATGTATTTTGGCCCGCTAGATTCGCAAAATACTACACTGTGCGCTGGTGAGAGGCAAGGGTACTCACTAAGAACAAGCATTTAGAAGGTAAATAAAAAAATAGTTTTCATTGTTGCATCATTTTGAAATAAAATACGAGGATTTTCGTTATCAAATCAACATAACTAATTTTCGCCGAATACAGCGCCATCAACAAAGATTGCAAAAAAAAATGTTTCGTTTTAAATCTCCATAGTTATTGTCGCAGAATCCAAATCTGCAATAAAAATGGTGGGTTGCCATTTAAGATTTCATGGGTGGTCTAATTTTAGTACCAGTGAATGGGTCCCCTCAATTATATTTACTTTCATCTGGAACCTGATTTCGTACTGTGCTTATTTTTTAAGATATTTTGATGTCTTCACTTAAATGGACCACCCGGTAAGTTACAAGGGCGGTTAAAGTAAAAAAAAAATGCGCAATTTAGTGGTCAGTAATATTCTGTTGAGAAAACCAGAAACTTCCGCTTACTTCCGAAGATATTCGACAAAATCCGAAATCTTAGGATTTCGTTTTTATTTTTTTCTGAAGTAATTTAAAAAGGTATAAGAAAACCAAAGGCACTTTCTCATTGCCACTTTTTTAGCTCTATAAGACAGCGTACAAATTTTCAGTACAACGTTTCGTTTCGAAGAAACTATCATCAACTTTATTTTTTGTATGGGCCGTAAAAAATGTACACCCTGTATTAGATACCATTTCCTATTACAAATTAAAATGGTAATAAATTTTGTCTTCGTCGCTCATTACAATGCCTACTACAGCAAAATGTTCGAAATGTATTAACAAGCTTTTTTTCTCAATAAAAACATGAGGAACAATTCTGTGATATAAATCGTTGGATTGGTAATAGGAAATGCTATTTAATAGAGGGTGTACTTTATTTATGGGCCATATGAAAATATAAAGTTAATGATGGTTTCTCCGAAACGAAACGTTGCAGTGAATATTTATTAACGTTGTCTTGTAGAGCTAAAAAAGTGGCAATGAAAAAGTGCCTTTGTCTTTTATACCTTTTTAAATAACTTTAGGAAAACATAAAAACGATATATCTCAAAATTTCGGATTTTGTCGAATATCTCCGGAAGTAAGCGGAAGTTTCTGGTTTTCTCAACAGAGTATTACTTATTGTAATAACAATATTATGTCAAAATATGAGTAATACCCGTATAAAGTGTTATACCAAACAACATCCAAATCAATGTAAACGTTCTCTCTTTATAAGCAAATTTTGTTTTTTTTTTAATTAACTTTGAAGCTGAATACTAGCTAAACCAAACGCATTTGTATATAGAAAAGTTTTGTTAAATCGTCTTCTTTTGATCCCAGTAACGTGTGGTTAAGCCATGTCCACATAATTGAGAGACACCCTGTATAATCTATATATTTTTTTCTTGATGAAAATTTCAAGTGGGGCATCAGTTGATGTTTAGCTATGAATAGTCATGTATACTATCGATTTGCATTTTCATAATAGCATAAAGTGAACTCGTGAAGATAATCCATTTGAACTTATAAACCTCAATTCACAATATCAGCAAATAATTACTGCTTTTGATTGCAACATTGATAAATCGAATGGCGACTTCTTATCTCCACACTAAATAGATAGAGCAAAGTTTTGTTCACCCCGACTTTCCCGCCGCTTGGAAACAAAACACAGGCAAAAAGACCCCTATAAACTGCAAAACATCCGCGGGGGCCGTAGGGAAAACACCGCGAGCCTTCGAAAGGTCGTCAGAAGTCGCGCCCTTAACTCGAAGCCGCCCCTCGCCAGAAGCATACACGCGCTTTCCAACTTTTTCCAGGGGTAATTGAGGCAAAACGTTCGATCGTCCGCTCCATCCCCAATTCCTGGCAGCTCGGGGAAATTATGCAGCACCAACTGCGGTTGCAGTTTCCGAAGTTGGGTCAGACGCTAATTAATTGTGTAATAACCTGACAGCTTATTTCAATACTTTGAGTTTCAAATACACTGCATCGAGCTTTTAACTAATCAATCGAAAATTTATGAAAGGAGCAATAAGTTCTCTTGCAAGAAATGTGAGCAGAAATGGCGAAAGTCCCAAAAAAGCTTTTTTTTTTGGCTTTGAATTAAAGAGAAAGTGTAATATTAATAATACATATTTTACATACATATATTTACCGGTACCCAAATATATTAGTGGCGTCAGTCATGAAATAATTACAATAATAATTGAGGCATTTGCTTCAAGAAGAACGCCCTCAAAATGAAATTTTAAACAAACACAGGTGTTAAATGTGAAAGTCTATCCAGTTAATTAACTCTTCTCAATATTGTATAATTTATTTAAAGCTAATAAATATAAATAGGTACATTTCCGATTAAAAATTTGGGTTCCAAATCTGTTCCAATTTTTTAGTAATACAAAATTGTTGCTTAAAATATTTTCAAAAGCCAATATCGTTTCATGATTTAATTGCGTATCTGAAACTGTTGTTCTCATTTAATTTTATCCAAAATTCTAGGGTAAAACTTATAGTTTCAATGAACTTTCATAAAATAATTACCTGGTCGATATGGCGTGCATACCAAAATTATCGCGTAAATCTTTTAATACAGGAAGCAATCCACTAAAACCTATTCTGCACAAATTAATAATAATATTCCATATAATACAAAGTTTAATTACTCTTTTCAATTAGCGACCCCAATAATATTTGTGCAACATCCAACGGAACATCGGAGCCCGTACACTATTGCAAGTTATAAATAATGGAATCGATTAATTGAAATTATTTTAATCCGACTGAGCGGCGGACAATCGATAACGCAGTTATTCCGGCGTTTTGCATAAACGATCAACAAATACAGTCTGCATTAATTGAACAACTTCGGTTCGCACGGTCCAGCATTATACGGTGAATTATTTTTAAAAAAGAGCTATCCTCGCTGCATTTACGAGCATCGGCGCAGCTCGTTGTTTATGCAACGAGGGCGCAAAAAATATGCATTCGATGCGATTTAGCGAAACAGTTTTCATAAAACAGGGGCAATGTCGCCATTGTGAATGATTATTGATGCATTGTACGCGGACACATTGCGAATAATAGGGAGTAACATAGAGGAAATTGTGTCATTTTAGGGTAAATATTGTAATAGAAATGTACAAATGTTGCTATCAGTGATTTAATTATAATATCAATAATACAATGAATAATTCACAAATACAATATGTTGGGTAAATTATAAGTAGGGAACATTGATGATAGTTCTATTTGTACTAATTTTAGTAAATAGAGAGTTTCAATGAAAGTTAAATGGCCATTCATTTACTATAATTAGATTATTTTGACAGAAACATGTAATCAAAATGGATAATAATAAGGTAGATATGTCATAAGGTACATAAGGTTGAAAATTATTTTATGTTGGACTGTCGGAAAATATGAACTTGTTATGTTTGTTAATTGGCCAGAATGTCGCCGCAGAAGACGCCTGCTAATGTCTGAAATAGCAGCTTTTAATATTAACCAGTTAAACATCAAATAAATACAATAAACATTGATTTGGTTGACAGTAGTGATTCTCTTGCATCCAATGCTTGGCTTGCAATCTCCTCGGCCACTGTAATTTCATAAAATTTATATTAAATTTACAATAACCGGCATTGGTGTGACAGTCTGATAAAAAATATGTAAGTTTATATTGTTTCAGTTTCTATTTCATTAATATTCTGAAAATGCTAAAAGCAGTCGAACATAAAGCTTTGCATGCAATGCGTACATAATAGGACTTATGGATTCGCAATATTTATAGTCCTAGCCGTAACTTCGCTCGGACTTTAAACTTTAGGGATCATCCATAAAGTCCAAAATTATGTACTTATTACATATGTAGCTATTACGAAGATTATGCAGTAGTATATCATAATTTGGAGTCAGTTGAGTTGTTTCGGCGTGTATTTGTTGTGTTTGGGCCGAGAGGAAAAAAAATGATGAGTCGTAAAATCACAATCGTTTTTACAGTTGTGAGTTAGTCGCGGCCTATACCATTTGAAACGGCACGGCTTGTAGTGTGCGAGATTTTTCCGCCAATTTTAGCGTTGCAAAAAAGTTCGCAATTAGGGCCTTCGTGTTCCGCTGGCGTGCACACATAGAATCTTCAGAATCAGAGAGAAGAATTTAGTTCGAAAGCAATGTTTTACATTTTATCAAATAGTATATCAAAAGTATATCAAGTCACCGCGTGACAGTGGCAAGTAAACACAGTTAAATCAAGTGAAATCTAGTGTAGAGAAAATCATAAGCAGAAAGGAAGAATGGGTGAGCAAGAAGTACCTCCATAGAGAGGAAAGGAAAGAAAGGCCGGAGGAAGAAACAGGGAAAATAAAAGAAATCCTTAGTAGAAAGAAACGTTAGAGTAGTGGTGGTGGTGAAAGACCCGACAGGTAACAGATCCGACAGGTTGGCTGGTGATATGGACTCTTGCCGCCATCTAAACACCAAACGCGCAATTAGTGCAATCTGCTTTCAGATAGCCAACTCAATTAACTATGAACGTGTTACTTGAGCTATCTACTTAGTCTCATCTAAAGGCGAAAATAACAAAATAATCGAAAAAGTGAATAGAAAACTAGAGCAGATGAAAAGAGGAGTGCAAGACACGAGCTTTGAAAACACAGAAGACGCAACTACGAAAGAGAAAACAAAAATTGCAAACAACAGCAAAATAAAACAAGCAGAAGCCGACGAGATGAATAAAAAAAATCAACAATTAAAACTAATAAACGAAAACATGCAAAATGGTTTCGATGAACCAAAAAAAATGAACAAGCGAATTTAAGAGCATAAATTATAAAATTGAAAGAAGAAGAGCAAAGAAGGAAAAAGGAATGGAGAGAGGATAAGAAAAATCTCGAAAAAATAATTGAGAAACTTGAAGAAGAGAGAAGAGAGAGGAAGCAAAAGAAAAACAGCAAATAAGAAACAGCATAGTGTTAAGTAACATAAGCTTCGACAAACGAAACCTAAGAAAAGGAATACAAGAATTTATAAAAGATAGCAAGAAGATCTGCGACACAAATGCGACAACTACAGGGGAATAACGATCCTAAACTCAGCTTTCAAAATACTAATAAGCCTAATACACAAGAAGCTAATGAAATATATCCACATGGCAGAATACTAATGCGGCTTCGTAAAAGGCCGATCAACGATCGACGCAATACACCTAGGAAAACAATCAATCGAAAAAGCGAACACCCAGAACCTAAAGATACATATAATGTTCATCGACTTCAAGAAGGCGTTCGACACCGTAAAGAGATGGTAAATAACTGGAATAATAGAAACCCTAGACATACCAAACAAACTAAAACATATGTTTAAAATAACAACAACAAAAACAAGAGTCACGGTATTGACAAGGAAAGGAGAAACAGAACCTTTTGCGACTACAAAAGGAATCCGGCAAGGTGACACACTGTCGGCAACAATATTCACTTTAGCCCTCTCGATCGCATAATGAGAAATATTGATAAAGCGGGGACTATAAGGAACAGAGGTGCGCAAATAATTGCATACGCAAATGATGTCACAATAATAGCCAAACAGGAACAAAAACTATTAGAAATTCTGGATAAGATCACAAAAGAAGGGAAGAAATTCGGACTGAAAATCAACACAAAAGAGACCAAAATTAAGATAACAATAAACAAAAACCAGAGAAAAGGAGTAACTTTCGACGGCAACCCATACAAACGAGTGAATATCTTCAAATACCCAGGAGTGACAATAAATAACGATAGAAGAAACGCGAGTGAAATTGAAGAAACAATACCGGCAGGCAACAGAGCATTTTATGCAAATAGCAAAATATTAAAAAAGCAAACAAATATAAACAAAAATAAAAATACACATATACAAGACAATTATAAGACCAGTCTTAACTTACGCTGCAGAAACGATGACCATGACCAAAAAAGATAAAAACCAAATCGCAACAACGGAAGGGAAATTGTATGGGCAATTACAGGACCGGACAAATTAGAAGACGGAAGCTATCAACCTAAAAACAACAAGAAGATAAAAGAAATACTAGAAGGCGACACAATAATAAGGAGAATTAAGAGGCAAAGGTTAAACTGGCTAGGACATATATGGAGAAGACAAGAAACCGAAGCAATAAAGCAGATAATGGGATGGAAACCAACAAGCAAAAGGAAAATAGCAAGACCCAGGAACACATGGTTAGAAGAAGTAGAGGAGGACCTGAAGAACATTGGAATGGTGAGATGGAAAGAAGAAACAGAAGACAGAAAGAAATGGAAAGAAATCACGGAGAAACTTTAAGGGAAACGGGAGTAATCCACCCAAATATAGAATTTTTTAAACTTAAAATTTAATTAACTTAAATTTTTTTTATATATATATATATATATATATATCATAATTTGCGGTGAGGTATACAAAGCAACAAACCTATTCATTTTAAAGTCCTACGGATGCGATCTGATAAATAACTGTTATAATAATATAAAGATATTGAGCAGACCGAGTTTTAAAAATATTAGTGCAGAATCGTTGATAACAATAAGGCTCACGTATTTTTTAGCCAAACCTGTGATAATATACTCGTATATTTACGAAATAAGTGCCCACAATTAAATATAATTGTATTACAGTTCCCTTGTAACGTTTTCTCTGCAAGCATCAAATAGGAAAGCATTCTTTCAATTACAGAAATATTTTCCGCCAACGAATAGAAGCAAGAGCGCGTTCATTCCATTACATTTGCAGAATAACCAGGCATTGTGGTAGTCGAACTGACACTGGGAAAAATCGGACCGTGAAATAATTATCGCAGACGTTATACCAAAGGATCGTGTAGCCGAGGCGATTTTATTTTTTGCCTGCTGTACGGCAAACGTTCCCCACTTGTCGGATTATATAGTCCTATTTTTAAAGCTGCTTAGTGTGCATTACGTAAATCACGAAGGCAGTGCCGCGTTTCTCTACCTGTCGTCCTGTTGCTGCGGCGAGGGTCGCGTGTTCGGCAGGAATTCCCAACAAAAATGCGTGAAAATTTATTCGGAAAATGCACGGCCGCTACATCTGATTTCGCCCTCTCCGGAAATAATGGAGTGCCAGAAATTATATCTTGATATCAAAAGTAATCCTTTTGCAGTTCACAAAAGACTTTTCAGATTATATCATCATTAATTAATCAGTAAAAAATATATATGTATTCCATCAAAACAGCTATAACCGCATATGAGTAATGAGTTAAGGCTCCAGGTAATAAATGATTTGATATACACTGTAAATAAAAAAATAATTAGATAAAATTTTAATATATTTTTTTTAATAAGTTAATTGCTCTTGCATTGAATTGCTCTTGTACAAACTGTTTCTTAGTGTACAGTAGATATTAATTAAAATATAAAATTTATCTGTAATCAAAAAGTCATAAAAAATGTTTTGTTACCAAAAGTGCACAGTATTTAATTGTTTTTAACTTTTATTAAAACATGTTTCATATACTTCTTAAATAAGTACTTATACCCAAAAAACAAAAAAAATATGACATGATAAACTATTAATTCCGGATTTTTTTTTTAACCCAAAACGCTACTTAGATTGCGAAATTATTATATATCAGGTGTGAATTTAAAATTTCTTTAAATCGTGACATATACATACATACCTACAAACACACAAACACACATCCATACAGCCTTCCATAGAAAAAAAAACAATTTCGTGATAACGGTATCCCAAAATATGCATATATCCATAAAAATATAAAATACAATATTTTTCTCCCGATGGGTAATACACCAAAACCTTATATATCTGACAATCGACACATACTACACTACATTAATCTTGCATTTTATAACATATCCAGTTTCCATATGGAATAAAATGAACCACGTGTAATTTTTTTTTTTTTGTAATTGTAACAGTAACGTTAGATGAATGCACAATATTTACATACAGATAATCATCTGATATCTGGAGGTTCGATGTTACTTCAGGTAATGGGGCGAGGCGTGGCGTGTGGGCACGTGGTCGTGCGTTGATACTTAGCTTTTGAATACCATAGATATGAATTTAGGTATTATTTGACATTAAAAGGTTGTCAAGATTACAGCTGCCACAGCTGTCGCTACTAGAATTTTCAACGAGCGTTTCAACTATCAAATTAAAAATCGAAATAAATATACAAACTTAACGGTCGTTAGAAAATTTGAAAATTGTATGCAATTCGGGAACAAACCTCAATAATCCCTGAGCCGAATATATCCTGGCTGCTTGACGGTTGCTCAGGCATAACTTATGGCTTCGAGTTTAGATCCTTCGTTTATTCTCGTAATGCATAAATAACTATTATCTGTACTACAATACTACATATGATAAAGTAATATCTATATTACGTATGAAGAAGTAAAATATAATTTAAAATAAAACAATAATAATAAAAAATAAGGAAACAAATCAAAATATTTGAAGGCATTATACACCTCTCATAAAGATAGGACTAATTTCTGTCTTTATAATATTTTATAAATATAAAAGTAATCGAATTCTGCCGTCACCCGAATCAAACCAAAAGCAACTAAACATAGCTAATTTAAGAAATGAATGTAATGAAGGGAATGTTTAATGAAATTATGTCGGATTTAAGGAACACATCATCGAACTTAAAGAGCTCAGAGAATAATTAAGAATAAAAGATGAGAAGTCAAAACAAGAAAAACAAAAATTAACTAATTGTGTTAAATTTTTGGAAGAGGCAGTGTAGAAAGGATCACAAAAGAACAAAACAAAAGCAATATTTTAATAACGGGAGTTACAGATGAAAATATTAGCAAAGTGAGATAAAATAGATATTTATGCATTAAGGGAGATATGGATGTTTTTTTCCTGAAGTTGACTGGATTACAAACCGAGGGCCCTTGGCCCGAGGTTTGTAAGTCAACCGAGGGTAAAAAACATCCTATCTTCCGTGGTGCATAAAATATTTTATTTTTTAGAAACATATTGGTAAAAATTTTAGGTATTGTATCGATCCACAATGTTTATTTCCGAGGTTGCTATGAGTTGTTTGACAGTATATAAAAGTTATAATAAAAATGGCAGAAGGTATTATTCCTCAAAATGTAAATGAAAAAGCCAAAAAATCCCGTGAATTATTGGTACCCCAAAAGTCGGAACATTTATACGCAAAAGAATATGATCGATTGCATGAGTGGATGTTAAAAAATGATGTCACAGTTATAAGTGTAACTGTAATGTTGGCATATTTTCAAGATTTGTCAAATTCGTTTAGTCCGAATACGTTGTGGAGCAAGCTTTCGATGATTAAATCTATGTTATTATTGAGAGATGGCATTGATATTTCAAATTACCACGAATTGGAAACATTCCTTAAAAGAAAAAACAAAGGCTATGAATCCAAGAAGTCTGAGGTCTTGACGCGTGAACAGGTTGATATGTTTTTACGAGAAGCACCGAATGACACTAATTTGATGTTTAAAGTGGTAGTAATTATGGGTATGTTTGGCGCTTGCAGAACTGACGAATTGGTCAAAATGCAAATTGGAGACATCAGTGACAGGGGTTCAGTAATTGTGGTGCAGATTCCGGACACTAAAACATTGGCAAAGAGATCCTTCACTATAGTTGAAGAGGAGAGACTGAATGCGTTGTCGCTTATCAGAGGATACATGTGTTTGCGTCCTGCAGGAGTCTCAAGGTTTTTTTTATCGTACAGAAACAGAAAATGTACAGTGCAACCTGTTGGGAAAAACACATTTGGCAGCATTCCGTCAAAAATTGCTGTCTACTTGGGTTTGCCGAATCCGAAATCTTTCACAGGTCACTGTTTAAGACGAACATCTGCAACTTTGGCAGCAGATGGATGAGTAAGTATGACCAATCTGAAGCGTCTGGGTGGATGGAAAAGCTCTACAGTAGCGGAAGGCTACTTGGCAGACAGCATGGCATCCAAGAATAAAATTTCACGCGTGATTGCTGGACTGGAAGAGACTGAAAAAGTAAGATCGTCGGCATCTGCTAGTGGCAGTGGAGGCCATGAGCAGACGCAAAATTGCTCATCTTCAAGTACCGTCTTGAATGGAAAATTTGTCAATTGTACGATCTATTTGTCAAGTGGTCATAAGGTTGAAGGAGAAAAAAATGTGATTGAGAGTGAAAAAAATTGACATCTCCCTAGGGAGATATGAGTTGCTTTTCATAGATTGTATCCATGACGAAAATAAATAATATCATGTTTCTAAAAAATAAAATCGATTACAAGTGCACACCGGAATTGACACAGAAATTTAAAAAAATCAGCAATTATCAAAATCTAGGAAAGTGCTGATGGTAGAACTTGAATCGTTTGAAATAAAACTATAAGTACAAGCTAAGGAAAATACAAGCTGAAAATGCTGAAATAAGGAAAATCGCTAGAGAAAAAAGGGAACAAGGTAAAAAAGTGAGTCTCACAAATTAACTGTGGTTGATAAGGTGTACTGATGGGATAGAGAGGAACGGGATTGGTGAAGTCGAGTCAAAGAACAAATAGTACCACACCCGGAAATAAAAAATGATCAATGCAGAAGACAAATGGCAACGAACAATGTTAGGTGACAGGGGCAGGAACATGAACTAGAAGGAAACGAGATGGAAGTGTTCAGACGAAGTAGAGATTGAAAATGGTTGCAAATTAGTATATTCAGGAAAAACTGCAGAAAAGTAGAAACATGAACATGGGACTGCAATTATACTAAATAAGGGATAGCAAAAAAGTCACTTGTATAGTGGCTGGCTATATCGAAACGTATAATTACCGCTAGGTTAAGAGTACGATTTTACAATTTATCTGTAATCAATATCTACACCCCTACCAATGAGAAATCAACAGAGGAAAAAGAAGAAACGAGATAAAGAATTTTACCAAAAGCTTCTACATACATTTCATAATCTCAAAAAGCGACACAGAAGGGATATATTAATAATAAGAGACTAAAATAGGTTCGGATAGTACCTGTAAAGAAGAAATAATGGGCCTATATGACATAGACAACATGAACGGAGAAACGAAGAAATATTTACAGATTTTTGCGCAAGTAATAATCTACTAATAGGTGGTAGTATATTTAAGCATAAGAATATACACAAAATAACTTGACATCGCCAGATAAGAAATATATTAATCAAATAGAGCATATAACTATCGAAAAAAAAATGGAAAACATGTTACTGCACGTGAAGGAAAGTAGCAAACAACCATCCCCTTCTGAGAGGAAAACTAAAAATTAAGCCGGCAACAGACAACGTGAAAAGATATCGGGGAGAGATCTATAACGTACAATGGCCCACTGAAGATTCGGAAACAACAGTATCATTTAAACAACAGCTCAAAGAGGCCATAGACAATTTATGAAATGAAGAACGGAATACCAACCAATTATAGCAGACATACAAACACCTATTTAAAGAGGCCACAAATACATCAGTAGGCAAGACAAGTAAAAATCACCAAAACATAGTTAACACGGGAAGCCTGGCAAGAAATTGAAAAGAAAAGAAAGAGAAAACTGAAAATTCTGGTGTGTAATAACAATGAAAATAAAATTAAACTGGAACAGCAATATCAAACTTTTGACAAGAAGATAAAAAAAATAGCCAGAGGAGTCTAAAGGAAAATCCTCCAAGAAAAGCTAAACCTAGCAGAACAAGCGACAAATAAATATGATTTTATAATATGAAGAAACATACAGAGAATATATGAACCCAACGTTAGAAGAATTAGAAATAGCAAACAAGACCTAGACATATCCACCGGTTCAATATCAGAAGATGAAATTCGGAAAGCCATAAGAACACTAAAATGGGGCAAAACATCTGGGATAGATGGAATAGGAAATGGAATGCTGAAAGAAGGGTTTGGGGGAAATATACACTAAAAATTATGCAGGTTTTATTAAATAAAATATGAATAGGACTTAGGAGAAGAAATACCACGTGGCTGGGAAAAGGGTCCAATAGTACAGTAGTATTATGGCAAAACATGTTACCTGCCATTTTTGTTATTTTACAGGAAAAGCCAAAACAGTTTTGCATTTATAATTGTGAATATAGGTTAGCATGTATCATTGCCATTGTTATTTATAATACAAAGATACAATAAAGATACGTCGTTCATTTATACTTAAAGTATACTTTATTTGTGTACATTTTATGCCCAAAAGTGCATTTAAAAAAAAGCAGGTAGCATGTTTGGCCATAACACTGCTGAGTTGTCGATTACATGTCCTTTACATTACATGTCCATTAAAAAAAAATCGCAAAAGTTATTCTATTAATTGAATGAAAATATTTAAAATTGATTAAAATCGTAGAATTATTCAAAAAAATTTAAGCCGCGGTTTAATCTTAGAACATTGGTAACCCTTTGTAAAACACCGCTAAACTACCGCTAAAGCATAGTGTAAATTTTTATGAATATCTCTGTTAAGTTTTAAATACAAATAATTTGTCTAATATGGTGTGTCTCAGTGACTCCCGCTGTTTAATTTGTGACAGTAACATTTTCAGATACATACACAGCAATAGTCGATCCTTGCATAATTCACCAATGTTAATTTTGCTATGTTTGGTAGTCACTGAAACACACTGTATACTAAATGTGAAAATGTAAAAATTGCGTTTTTAAAATGAAATTTTACAGCAGGAAATCATTTTAAAGAATATCTGAATATAAAAGAAATAGTTAAATATAGCGTAACTCCTCTAAAGCAAACAACAACCAAGAAGAAGCAAAATTTATGGAGAAGCATTACAAAAGCAAAATTGTCAGACTTCCGACATTCCATTTGTGACGTACCTGAAGGGCAGTCAGCGCGTTAGGCCGTGGAGCGAGTGGAGGGTCCCTTCGAAGTAGTGACGAGGGCCAGACTCTCGGTGTCAGAGAGTGGGGGGGGTTAAAAAAAGGCTCCACGTAATTTTAACCTCGTTGCTACTTCGTCGCAAAGGGGTGGCTCCACCCTACCTGCGTGGGTGGACGGCAGACAGTCGGCGAAGTTCAGAAATCACGAACTGTCACAACGCTGACCATTTGGCGCCAACACCACCAGATTTAAATCTCGCAGTGAGAATAAAAAAAACTGAAACTGAAATAAATGCCCGATCGAGAAAACGTGGGAGGAACAAAAAATAACAGGTGTGAGTTTGTAGTGTAATATCGGCGTTTATTCACACACAAACGACGGACACCGTGTCCGCGCTCCTGAAATAAATACCTCCGAACGCCACCCTTTCGCGCAGGGTTCACTCTATTCGGCCGAATATAGTAAGCTCCTAATCGCGCGATTCAAAGGGCCGACGGAGCGACCTCTCTCTTACACAAGCGCAAAACACGTACGGCACGAAACACGTAACGCAACTTATACACAAAAGAATAAACGATCTGGCTCAATTGAGCACACAAAAAAAAAATATATCAATAAATAGAATGGAAACTCTGGCCTGTGTTCCTGGTGGTCTCGCTGGTGGCTGGGTTCAGCTCCGGGATGTCGGCGGTTTGCGTCGTGGACGCCGATCCCTCGATTCCGGCCTCAGGCAGGATAATCGCTGCCTCCGACCGGGAACGGTTTGGCCGAGCTACTTAGCCCGTAACAAAATGCTCAGGTGTTATGAGCGTTTTAGTCCTCTGCCCTGTACTTGGTGCCTCAATCCCCTCAAGGGTGGTTAACTGAGTCCCCGTTGATTATCCCGTAAACCGGATGGTGATACCCTTATCTCAACGGTTCTTCTGGCACGGTCTGTACTAGGCACGAGTCAGCTGAAGTCTGCCTCATGGCGGCGTCTCGCCGGCGAATTTAAAAATCGCTCACAGGGGAAACGCGTCACCACAACAAAAAAATGCGAGCACGGTTGTCTACAGTGCAGGTCCATGCGCCAATTAATTATTAAAATGTAGTTTCTGCCAAAGACGTTTTCGGACCGTTACACATTACACATTTTTTAAATTATGATAACTACTTGATACAGACGACACATTATTACCTTACTGAATTATAATATGCAGTATTAGTAAAGTATGATATGTATTATCGTAATCAGCTAAATCAATGCCACATTATGACTTTTATAAAACAAACATGATTAATAAAATATGTGATGATTATGACGTCATCAATACTTAATTATAAAATGCAAACCTGTATCTTACAATAGTATTTACTCACAACACGTGAACTAAGTTATTGGTTATAGCAAGAGTCCAAATTCAAAACATTCGCGGAATATGTTTAATATTTTGATGGCCGAATGCTACAATTTACTTACTGATGAGTTTTTATACGATATTTTATAATTTGCGCCGTTTTTGATACACAGTAAGTATATATTTTCTATAAATAAGTCACAGTTTTAATAGTTCTTTAATTTCAGTTGGTAACAATCATTTCACATTTCTTTAATTTGAAGTTCAAATTAAGAGAGAGAGAGAGAGAGAGAGAGAGAGAGAGAAAGAGACAAATTTATTCAAGAACCATGTACATGTTATATGTTATATACATAACATATTTTTAATTAATTTCAAATGAATTTATGGACATTTGTACATATACCTTACATTTCAATATATTATACACTTTATACACTTCTTGTAACGCCTATCCTCCAGTTTGGTATAAAGCTGCCATTGGCGATGGTGGCCCTATTGTCATTGATCAGGTCATAAAATTCTATGGTCAGATGCTCATCCGTTGCACATAACACATAACCACAAATAACACTTTTAAAATATTTAAAATAATTCAAAATAATAGTGTTGCTTTTGATATTTTTGCCGTGATAAATGATATTTTGATCGCGGAAAATAGAGAAATATCATTGGAAACCAGAAACCGTTTCATTCGATTTGTGTTGTTCTAATGAAACTATAAGAAAACTGAGACCGTGTAACACGAATAATTAAGTAATAAAGATATTAATAATACAAATAATATTTCCAATATATAATTTTGCCATAAAACGTAAAAAATATCAAAGGCAATATTCTTTTGAATGATTTTAATTATTTTAAAAGCTTTCTACACATGTTAAGACATTGTTTGGCGAGGATTGGTTTATACCATAAGTATGGCAACACAATTTATATTTAAGGGTGCTAATATTATTATATTTTGACTAGGGGAGCAGCACACCAAAGAAAACCATTTCCCCTTATTATTTCCCTACGTTCCGCGGCAAAACGATCACCCGGTATATTGTTATTGTAATTGTTATTGTAATTATTATTTTTATTACAATTCTTCTTAATAATTGAATAAGTTTTGCTCTTTTCTTCACTGTTTTATTTTTATAATG
Organism: Othius punctulatus; assembly: GCA_951805005.1. Classification (NCBI taxonomy): domain Eukaryota; kingdom Metazoa; phylum Arthropoda; class Insecta; order Coleoptera; family Staphylinidae; genus Othius; species Othius punctulatus. Next base: position 24,564,838 of record OX638140.1, on the reverse strand, counting down.
CCATTTATTTTTATGTCACTATTGGACATATCACAGGTCAATGGGCTTAACTTGCAAAATCACCAAATAATGTCTACATTATTTCAGGTTATTATTTATTTTAAACGTAATAATAAATTTAATGAATATCTAGCGATAAATTGACGTTTAATATCATTCTATCATAATAAAAAAAATTGTTTATTAATTAAATTAAATATTTCATTATTTATTTCGCCTCCTGTAAAATTATCATTTTTATGGTTACGTCCATTGACATAAGATATGTCGATATTTATTTATATATATATATATATATATATATATATATATATAAATATATGTATATATGTATATATATATATATATATATATATGTATATATATATATATATATATGCGCTAAATGTATTCCGAAAATTTAGATATCTAGTTAGCGATGGAACCCAAACCAAAAAGTTCTAATTTTGTCCCAATTTTCTAAAATTTTATTAAAATTAGTGATAATTTCGCAAAATTACAATTCTTCTTGTTGAAATTTTTATTGTTTTTGTTGTGGGTAGTTATTGGTGTTTTTTTGTTATTTATGTTGTTGCTGTTGTAGGTACTTAATGTCTGCATTAAGCAATTGAAATTAGTGAACCCCTTTATTGAAGAACCAACTTTTTTAAATCTCATTGTATCATAAAAGCACCATGAAATATTGAAGAACCTACTCAATATTATTAATTTAAACATGTTTTTAATGTAACAGTCTTTGTCCAGTGTTTTGATTTTAGCTCAGCAGAGTATAAAAAAAATTCTTAATCAAAATATTGTATGACTTTCTTCATTCATTTATTTTTTATTTAAATATTATAGTTACGTAACGATTTTTTTTTCTAAATAACAGTACATTAAAAAGGAAAGTGATATTTTTATTTTTAAGAGTCTAGTAAATAAATGAGGATATAATTTGAACAGTTACGAATAGAATTGAAATTTTTTTATTGAACAATTACGAGAAAGAATAATACAAGAACGTTAAGCTATTATAAGATAAACCTTCAAAAAGTTCGCGAAGAGTTTGAAAGGAGGCATTTTAACATGTTATTTGAATTAATACATTGAACACTTTTGCACTTTATTTGCACTTAAATCCAAAACTAGTTTACCAAATCATATTGTATTAATAATCACTAGAAAGCATTTTTGAAGTGCATTTCAACGATGTATCACAAGTAGGGAAGTGCCATTTAATTTTTTAGGTGGAGGTGGCTTTGGCTTAAAGGATGGGTAGGAGGTCAACACTACTACGCCATTTTGGTTCCCCCTTCGAACAACCCAAATGGTTTTGAGTAATTTTAAAAATAATCATGTGTTCTATAAAAATAGTCGATGGCAACCTTCCAAATAGACACATTGTATATGATATTGAAATAAATTCTTTAAAAGTATTTTGACTTTTTAAAAAACGAAAAAAAAGAAAAAAATATATCGAATGATATAGTCTATGTCAGATATGTTGCCACTCTTTCAGTGAAATTGTGCCTAGCCTTCTCTTTCGTTAACTTCCTGGCGGGCATTCCTCGCGTGGGCAAGCAAGAAAAACGCTTTAAAGTATAGCGATTGGAATGGGGATGACAGTACTCACTGGCTAGCTGGGCCGCATGCGACCTAATAGCGCCTTTACTGTTCATGCCATAAAGCACATAATAGTTCAAAGACCCTCCTTGCCTGAATTTTAAAAAGGGTCGGTCGCATTTTACCGTAAAAGTGACAACACATTTCACGTGGACTTTATCAATTTGCCTTATTTTGCGTTTAGAATAAGTCGATTCGAGCACCCAAATGATGTCATTTGAGTGTTAGAATAAGCCGTTGGTGTGCTAGAATAGACTAGTAAAATTTACTGCATTGATGTTGGTAACGGTAGCCCTAACGGTTGACGTTGAACTGTCAACTGACATACGTCAAAAAATAAATTTCACAGAGAACAGAAAAATTATTGAAAACGAAATTTAATTTAAATTGTAAAAAAAGTTGAAAGTATTGAAAGTACAATTATTATACACATTAATTTTCAATTTTTAATTTATAAAATAGTATCATGCGGCAAAATAGAAAAAAATAGTATAAAACACTCGTTGCAGAAGGTCCTCCAAGCACTCGCTGCTACGCAGCTCGTTTCGGAATTTCAAACTCTTGCTTGAATAGATGCCTTTTGCAACTGGTATTTTAATATACTATTAACGAATTATTCTGTACAAACAGAGCGTTCAAGAAAGTGGTATAAATTTTTCGCTAGACACTAATAGATGACACTGCTCCAGATGCAAATCAAATATGTTTTGTAAATTTGCTGAATGGTTCCTAGGATTCAAGCAAACAATTTAAGTATTTTTTTCAATTGTATTTATTTGTCATTATTTCGTTGGAACCATTTGGAAAAATTGACAGCAGTCTTTTGAGCGCTCTGTAAAATCGAAATAATTCTTGTTACATTTCTGGTTGAGTAATGTAATCAACATGAAATTGTTTTGATTAGAACGCAAGTCGTTTTGGCCAGCTGTAATATAATTGAAACCGTGGTGACTTTTCGACGATTTATCATTGCCTATTACATTTATGCACATTTAACAAATTGCTAAACTGCACGGAAAATTATAGAAAATCCTGTGCTCTTGCCACATTCCAGTGGGTCGCTCCTTTCGTAGTTTTCCCGTCGGTTATTGAATCCATAATTTGTGCCCTTTCTACGGGCGCTTTCCTTTGTCGGAGTAGCTGCAGTGTACCTTTCCCTTTTTCCTCTTGGATGATTTTATTATATCAACTTATCAGGCACCGAAGCGTTTTTTCCGCTGCTTAATAAAGTTTAAATTTTCTTATTCCTTTCTTCCACCTAATCTTTGCCATTGCGTTTCTCCCATCAAAGATTTTTTTTCCTATTCCGGAGACTCGGCGCAACACAGGCATAAAATTCCGAACATATTAGTTTTCAGTGAAATTGCGGAACATAACACACACTTTGCTGGTATAGAATCAATAGCAAAAGTACTAATATCGGAATTTATTAATTTTATTGAACTTTTGTACTCAAATGACATTAAAGTGATGTTATTTTCATATGAATATGAATATTGGATGTTTTTACAACAATATTATTCTATAATATGCGAGCAACGCGCAAATACAATATAATTGAAAGAGGAAACTCTGAATTTGTATATTCTCAAGTTCTGCAGGATACGTAGGTATGAAATGTTTCCGCATTTTAACGAGTTTCAATATTCGCCCGCTATGTAATGTATACTCGGTTTGTTGGTGCGAACATTGAATAAATATATGTAGCTCGTCTACTGGGGATGCATTAAATGTTTTTATACATATGAGCTAGTCAGCCATCAAAAAACAAGTGAGCTAGCCTAGAATTGAGACTGTGAATGACAGCCCGCTGTATTACTATTCATGCTGCTTGCTGCACACTGACCACAAGCGAAAGCTTTATGAATAAAAATGTCAATATTTACGAGAAAAACACGATTGATGGAGAAATAAACATCAATAATATAATAGTCGTCGGGCATCCAAACATGTTCTGGGCCGCTATTCGATAAAACTGGTTCTACATTATACGGATTTAGCTTTTCAAGAGAAGTTGAATACAATAGCGGTTATATAAATAGTGGAATATTTGGGAAAATTATTATTATTTATGGATTATTTGGGATTTAGTGTAACTGGCAACTAAAACAAAAAATACTTCTAGCTGCTACGTATATGGTACTAATGTTTAGACTCTCCTGTTAAAATTACAGCATAGAATTCAAAAGGAATAATTTATAAAGGAAATACAAATTTATCTTTCTATATTAACATAATAACGTACCCTGCAGCATAGTAGTTTGGGTATCTGGCTGCTTTGTGGGTTCATTAACCACCTGGCACCTGGCAAGGCGTGAAAATATTTTTTTTAAATTACAATTTAATTAAACCTAAACTCAATTATTTAATTTTATAAACAAAACGAGAACTATTAAAAAAACACAAAAACTACTTTAGAAAAATATACAAATAATTAAAAAAAAACATACTACCAATGAATCCTATAAATTTACATAAAAAAAGACAAGCCAATTGTATTAATATACAATTATATTAATTAATTATACAGGGTCCTGCAACAGTGCGTCGGGCAAGCCTAGCGCGTTTCCCGTGAGAGATAGAAAAACATGTTTCGTACAAAAAGTTATTGGCTTAAAAATCTTTATGATGTAAAATACGCTACGATTTTTTAAAGTTGAGCTTGCTTATGCATGATATTTGGAGAAAAAAATTGTAAATTGGTAACACTGTAACATTATCCAAAAATAAATAGACAGCATTGTAGAGGTTGAAAAATGTCATCAGAAAACCTGAATAAATACAAGGTGTTCCATTTAAAAAAATGTTAGTTTTTGTTATTCCGCAAAATTGGGACACCCAGTATGTTTGAAAATAATTTTACAGCATAAAGATTTTAAACCCAATAACTTTTTGTACGATATATGTTTTTCTATCTTTCACAGGAAAGGCGCTAGGAAAGCCCGACACACTGTTGCAGGACCCTGTATATTACCAATTATAATTTCTATCAACTCTCCAACACATAAATTAGCCAACATTTTAAATAATATAATTAACAACATTATAAATTACAAACCAAAACATACAATAAATAACAGAAACGATCTTACTCCACACATAAATAACACAAAATTACCTACAAAATACACTTTAACCTCGTTTGACATCACAAATTTATACACAAATGTACTAAACCGAATATCAAATACCATACTAAATCGAACAGATAGTATCTTCAATTTAATTAAATTAATAGTAGAACCAAATTTTTGTTTTTTCTATAATAATTATTATAAAATGAACGATGGACTATCTATGGGTTCACCATTTAGAGGCTTAATAGCGAACATCTTTCTTGGACAATTTAGATTATAGAGGCGAGTGTGGTGAAACGGTCAGAGTGAAAATATCTAGAAATCCGCTCGTCTCCTTTCAGAAGGGAATGGGAATCTGATAGTGATCTGCCCAGGAAAGTTTCCCCAAACCACTCGTTCGCAGCCTACGTTAAACTGTAGGTACCATACGTCAGTGAAACTATGATACAGACACTCATACACTGATCTATGCGCGGAAATCGCCTACGCTCTAAACCAGAATAATTCTCCAAGAAGAAGACAATTTAGAAAACTTAATTAATAATAATACAAACCCTTTCAATGAATACATAACTTTTTGGAAACGCTACCTAGATGATATATTAATAATTTGGACAAATTATAACAAACACACAATCACAGATTTACATAATTACATATACACATTATACAAAAATATCAATTTTACTTTAGAAATAGAACAAAATAACAGTATTATAATCAAAGATCAAACACAATATAAAACAAATAGCAAAATCGAATTCGATATATATATATATATATATATATATATATATATATATATATACTGTGTGTCCCCGTAATGAGTTTACAAGAGGGTTTTTTTTTCAAATTTTACTTTTAAGTAAAAATGTTATAGAAAATAAAATTTTTGCTTGGTCTGAAAGTACCAATAACGCTCTTTAATAGAATTACCAAATACTGTCAATTTGACGGTATCTTACCTTGTACTTTTGTTGCTGGAATCATTTTTGTTACTGGAATGTCATATCTATTTTGTACTTTGTTGAACTTAAATTAATTTATTTCTTAAAAAATAATCGACAGATTTTTAAAAATGATACACCGTTGTATTGCAAATTAAGTTATTTTTGAAATGAGCTATCAATCGACCTCTACTAAAATTTTAAAAAAGGTTTACCCTACCTGTAGCCAGGGGGTTAAACAATTGAAGATCATTTGCCTGCCAAAAGTTGTCCCCCTTGAATCAAAACTTGACGAATTTCAGCGACTTCGCGAAAAAAACGTAAATATTTAGGATGTTACCTATGTCTCGGAACATTCTGTATATAGCTACATATTTACAACCTTTAGAAAACTGCAGAAGCATGTGGGGTAAGTGAAAAACAGTAACTTGTACACGATTCAAAGATGCACCTCGGGTGCCTCTTTTTCTATCGAGTGGTAAACCCATATTTTTCTCAAATAATATAATGGTTATAAATAAAGACTAACAATAACTGTAATATTTTATACATTCACGCCCTTATTGCAACTGACTTGACAGGGTTTTCTTTTTGTCATGTTGGACAAACTGATTCAGTGATGCAACGGAAGTTAATTATTTTTGTGTGTTTATGTCTATTAGACATTTCTTCGTACAACATTGTCATATTTATAATGTATATCTTATAACAAGGGCATAAATGCTAAACTTTCATCCAAGGATAAGGTTAAGAAGTTATGGCTTGAGTCAATTCCCAAATGTACTCCAGAAATGTCACAAAATTATTGAAGACATTGCAAAGAACTTATTTTGGCCGATTGGAAAAAATACATGGGAAATTTTTCGTTTGAAAGCATACCTCCTTTTATTACTTTGCTGGGCGAATCTGATTCAGAATCAGATGATGAAAATTATTATTCTGATTCACTTGGCGAAGTAATGGAGGACGAGTAAATAGCACATACATAATTAGGCAAATTTTTAAGTGACTATTTAAAATCATAAGATGTTTGTCAGAAGATGTTTTTTTAACAATTTAACCAAAGTTAGTTAAAATATTAATTAAACTGAGGGTTTAGATTATATATTGCAATTTGTTGATCGACTCATTTCAACGTCCTTCCATGGAGGCAGTGTGAGATTATCTATAGTGTCTTAACGAAAGACATACTATCTGTACTATACTATTAATAAAACGACTGAGAAAAAAAAATTGTACCTACTTACACTAGAGACAAGTCTATGAAAAGGAAAAGAAGCTTAGGAAGGTCCAAGAAAACCTTGAATGGAAACCTTGGCGTCACATGAGGGAGATCATTGAAAAAAAAGAAAAAAATTATTTTAAGGAGAAGACTTTGACTTGTTTATTTTACCACACCAGTAATTAGGGCAGCATTTAATACAAATTGGCATACATAAGTCTTCACACAATCCTTGTCCAAATTGCAATAAATTGAATGTTTTTCAATGCAATATTTTACATTTTCTTTGCTGCCGTTCCATTTGCATCTCTAATAATTTAAACTTTATATCTGGCAACAATGTTCTTTAGAAACTATAACCTCAAATTTAAAACAACTTAACCTAAAAAAAATGACAAGTTCCATTGGGGAACTCAGTTACTTTCGAAAAACTACCAACCTAGATATTCATAGCCCCCCCCTCCCCCCCCCCCCCCCCCCGTAGTATCAGAAAAATGAATAAACCGTTTCAGTCCTTCAAATATGCGGTAAGGGCATAACTTCAGAAATTTGAGACGATTTGCTATTAGTAGACCGGTCTCTTCTTCTTGAATGTTGTGTAATGCGAGACATCCAAACCAATATTCCTAAGAATTGATCTATTTCTTTAGAGTTAGTTGTAAGTGGTTTGTTTACTCTTTTCTGAGAACTGTATAAACTTGTCTGTTCTACAGTTCGAGAAATAAAGTCATCAGTGAGAAAATATTTGAATATATTGTATCCGCCATTCAATTGTAATATTTCTTCTGGAAGATCAGTTTCCCCCAAAAATATATTTTGTTGAGGATCTCTTAGAGTTTTAGAATCTTGCCAAGTTATGTTATCATTTTGGGGAAAATAATATCGTGTGTTAGCTGGGAGATTAAATAATTGAGTTAGAGGTACGAGTATATCAACTCGAATTTCGTCATCTTCTAAGTCGTCAATGTCCTGTGATTGCTCCATATCAATCCTATTTTCACGAACATTAATTTCTTCTAAAAAAAATACAATCGTAAAGTAATTGTTTTCAAAGGCCATAATTACATGTTACCTTCATCTTCGTCATCAGACAGTGCAGAATGTTCACTATCTGATGGAATACAATTTCTAGTGGCCTTTTTCAATAAAATGAGGCAGTGTTTATTGCAGGAAAGTCCATAGTGGATCTATTATAAAACGAAAGTTTATTTGTATCATAAAAGATAAAATCAATGTTTATCATATTATACTTCATATGCACATTGTTCCCAAATGGGAACAATGAGGTTATATCATGTTGTAGCCACAAAATTGAGTAATAATTATAAAAAATCGAACTAATCTACTGCTTACAGTTACATCTAATCATAAAAAAATATATAACTTACCAGCAAATAATATAAACCACAATGTTTTATTTTCAAATGAGGAACAACAATAGAATTCGCGCTTGGCTAACTGACAAACCTAAACACGGTTGGGCAGAATAAAGCGGAGACGTCTATGACAAATAGCTATTTAAAGTTGGAAACTGTACTGTAAATAAAGATATCTTTATAAAATTCAAAAGAAATTTGTAAGATGGTACCACTTTACATAACAAAGATGGATGTGTTCCTATTTGGGAACAATATGCAATAGAGGGATATCTGAGATTTATAGACGAAGCGAATGAACTAATTAAAGGCGTGAATATACGTACATAAAAATTTGAATGTATTTTATTTCAAAATGTACCTTAGTATATTCTAAACTTCTTATCAACATCTGTTTTGTGGCTTTAGATGTTGTGGCATTACTTTTCCGAATCGTTTTAATTTTGTAGTAGATTTTTCTTATTGAGCTCCACTTTCATCAAGGTTAGTAATTATAAGTCCATTTAATTACATATCTGTATTCTTATCTAATTATCAACATTATACAGTTTAGGAGTTAAAGATCGTTTCGAAATGGAGAGGTCGCGAGTAGAACGCGATCGAAATAAAACGTATTTCAATTAATCGTGGCTGAATGATGAAAATCAAAGCAAAAACAGATTTTTTTAAATAAAATTGAACTAGTATAATGGTTAAACACCCCTTGTAGGGTTGCGCCGCTTCTAAGAAGTTTTCTAGATCTTTCATTGTATTTTTGAACTATATCTTATAATATCTGGGTTCTTAGATAGAAATTAATAGGTTTCTCCATAATTTCCTGTTTCTTATCTTAGCCTCCCATCTTCTGACCCCGGTCCTGTGAAGATTGTCTTCCACTTCTTGAAGGGCATTGAGGGAAATTGAAGGGCATAAGCAAATATCTTCTTTACTATGCGATGTACACCAAATGAACTTTTGTTCAGGGGTATAGAATTATTATTATTATTAGTATGGCCATGAACATTTTGGCTTCTTGTTGACCATAGTATTCGGCGGATTAATTTATATCGGACCCTTTTGTTGTGCCTGGTAGTTTACTTGGCAAGTAGCGCTCACATAAAAATCTTGGCTTGGTTCGCAGGGGCTCGCCGCAAAAACGTCTCCAATTACCTACGAGCACAGCCACATCTCCATCCAATTCGCCATTAATTCTTCAGCGTCTCGCGGGTTTCCTGGACCGCCCACGGGCGCGCCGCACTTTAAATCCATCCGTTTTCAGGGCGACGTCCAATCTGAAAGTGTACACCGACGCATCCATACATCATCTCAGTCAACCTGTTTGTGCGGGGGTATTTTTCAATTTCCATGCCAATTTTTCACCGCAGACAAACGCTGGCTGGGGCCAGTCAGGAACACGCAGACACGATACAAACGTCAATCACCGCTTTAATGCGGTGGCTCCGGCGGGGCTACAGGACTGCCGGGGAGCCGAGGGGGTAAAAAGGGGCGCGTGAAGCTCCCGAGAAGGGGCCCACTCCGAGGATCGGGCGCAGGATAGGGGGCGAATAATGGGCCCTGTTTATCATTTTCGGAGATAACAAGCGATCGGGCTGGGCGCTGATTTTTTCTGTGCGAGTGGGTGGCGGCGGTGTCCTTTGCGGAGACGGCTGCGATGGAGGACGAGCTTATTGTATCCTCATGTAATGGAGTCCGATATGTTTCGAAGATAATTCCGCATCGATTTCTTCCTAAATAACCTTTATATTTCGACCTGATAAGGGTGAGCATTTTTATCAGGAGTTGCCTCACACAGATAAATTCCTATATATTTAAGTGCAGCTGAAACATCGAGGATCACTCCAAAATATATGCTTTAATCAAAAAATCATCCTTATTATATAAATTTCGTTAAATAAATGTTTCTTATGTGGCGTGAATAACGTGCACCCTCCTATTAAAAAAAAACAAAATGAACAATTTTAGCTAAAATTTAACAGATATCTCCTTAGTTTCTCTACCTTAAGCTCGAAAAAAACAAGACACTGTATATAAGAATTGATGAGCTGCAAATATCGAAACTAGAGTCGTGTGAATAGCCTTCAATTTCAAGGTATATTTCTGGCCGTAATTACGATACAAGTAGTATAGTAAAATTGTAGTATATACATGAAAATGGCAAAACGGATAGGCAGGCCAATTCTTGTGAGGTTGATCAGAGGGTCATAGTAGGTAACTATAATCCAAGTTTATGCTCCCACATCCGACAGCAATAATGAAGAAATAGAACTGTTTTACTCAGAACTAGAAGAGGTACTTAGGAAACTCCCTAAACATGACATACGAAATGAAAGAGGATAACTATTAAGCATACTTGCATCCGAACACATGCCAACTGTACTAAATACCTTCTTCGAACTTCCATCCAGGCGGCTGTACACCTGGACATCACCTGCACACACTCCTGAAACGATAGTTAGAAATCAAATCGATTACATTCTTACAGGACAAAGAATACAGAAGATACAGAAAGAGCTTTAGCTCTGTAAAAACATACCCAGGAGCAGACATAAATTCCGACCACATCCCAGTCGTGGAACGATTGAGACTCCAGATGAAAAAAGTGGAAAAGAAAATAACTATCAACACAAAATTCGACATTCGTAAGCTAAAGGAGGCAACCACAAAAACTCAAGTAGAGAAAGAACTAACAGACATATTTGTAGCAACAAACTGTATCACATGCACAGAAGATGAGATAGAAAGGGTAAATGCAGAAGTAGAAAAGATTAAGAGAAAGCTCATAAAACCAGAAAAAGCCATCAAACGAAAATCCTGTATGACAGATGAGATTCTGCAATTAGTGGAAATGAGAAGAGGCTTCAAGAACACAGATAACATACAGTATAATAGAACACACAAAATAATTAGACAAAAGATAAGAGAAGCAAAAGAAGAAGAAACGAAACAGAAGTGTGCAGAGATAGAAGCGCTGCATATCAAACATGATATTTTTAACGTACATAGAAAGGTAAAGGAAGTTACTAGAACATACAAAAGAAAAGAAGTGAGCAAACTCGTTGACAACGATGCCAACATACTAATAGACAAAAACGCAATAAAGAACACATGGAAGACATATATCGAACAACTATTCCAAGACGAAAGACCAGAAATTCATCATATACAGCCAGAAACAGGCCCAAGCATTCTGAAAGACGAAGTACGAAATGCCATAAAACAAGTTAAAGACGGTAAAAGTCCAGGACCGGACGGATTCCACGCTGAATTTTTGAAACTACTAGACGACGAAGGAATTAAATGGCTAACCGATATCATTAATAATATCTACAATACAGGTGTAATACCACAACAGTGGTTGGAATCAGAATTCGTAACACTTCCACAAAAGGCATCGGCAAAAATATTCGATGAATATAGAACAATAAGCCTAATGAGCCACCCATTGAAAGTGTTTCTAAAAATTATACATAAAAGAATATACAATAAAGTAGAAGGACAACTGAGACCCACACAATTTGGATTTAGAGACGCAGACGGGACAAGGGAAGCTCTCTTTAGTGTGCAAGTATTAGTACAGAGATGCAGAGACATGAATTGTGATGTATACGCGTTTTTCATTGATTACAAAAAGGCCTTTGACAGAGTCGCAACACCAAAAACTGATACGAATTCTGGACAACACAGGAATAGACGACAAAGACCTCAGAATAATTACAAACCTATACTGGAACCAAACGGCAAGCGTAAGAATCGGATACGATAGCACAGAAAGAATAAAAATTCTACGCGGTGTGAGGCAGGGATGTGTACTGTCTCCTCTGCTATTTAACATCAATTCTGAAATCATAATCCGGGAAGCCCTAGTAAATACACAAGAAGGAATTTCTTTAAACGGGAAACGTATAAACAACATCAGATACGCAGATGATACCATAATCATGGCCGACAACATTGAAGACATACAACTAATAATGAATAGCTTAATAAGCACTAGTCACAGATATGGACTAGATATCAACATGGACAAGACCAAATTCATGATCATAAGTAAGAACAACCCACAACACCACCAACAGCAACTGGAGCTGGAGCAGGGGAACATCGAAAGAGTTAAAAAAATATGTATATTGCACCGTTATTAATCAGAAGTTAGACCAGACATAGGAAACAAAAAGCAGGATTGAAAACAGCAGAAATATATTCATTTAAATGGCCACAGCCTTTAAAAGTTGACATCTAACTATAGACACCAAAATAAGACTTTATGGAATGGAAGCTTGGACGCTGACGGTTGCTAACACAAAACAACTAGAAGCATATGAAATATGGCGCTACAGAAGGATATTAAGGACATCGTGGAAAGACCGTATTACCAATGGCGAAATACTAAGAAGAATGGACAAAACGACAGAAATCCTGACCACGATTAAAACCAGGAAACTACAATACCTGGGACACATCATGCGCAACTCTAGTAGTTACGGACTCCTTCAGTGCATACTACAAGGCAAAGTTGAAGGAAAAAGAAACATTGGGAGAAGAACAATCTCGTGGCTTAAAAACTTGAGGAGTTGGTTCTCCATGACAACCACAGGCCTCTTACCGGCAGTTGTGAACAAAGTAAAGATAACTAATATGATAGCCAACATCCGGAACGGATAGGCACTTGCAGAAGAAGTGGGTAACCAAATTTCATATTAATCCAACAAAAATATCTTGTGGAACAACGGCCATCTTGAATAAACCGTTACCCTCGATATCTCGCTATCTATTCCCTCCTATTCGTTAACTTTTATTAATTTAATTTTGTTCTGAAGAGAAAAATATTCCCCACAACTTATGTTTGACACATTTTTCAACAGCTGTTCAGAAAAAAATATTAGAACAACAATTGTTTTTTTAACGATGATTTAGATTTAGAGAAAGACGACTGCGGTGGCTTTGAATTTTCCCCCGTTGATGTCAATGAAGACTTTGCCTATGATTCTGAAAGTGAGAAAGTCGACACAGAACAGATCGAAAATAATATCTATTATGATGAAATTAATATGCCTGACTGATCGACAAATAGTTATAGATCCAAATTTTGTCATCACATGTTCAGGAGCAACAAACGCCACCTTACCGAACATGTGGATTACACCTATTCACAGATCCTGTAAAGTAATTGTATAAGGGTTACAAAAATGTCAAACTGCAAATCGAATCCGATCCTTAATTATTATTTTTTCCAAGAGTGCAAGATTTTGCTTAAAAAACTATCGAAGAAAGAACATTTAAATGTTTAGAATGGTTTAATGCTGCTTAAGTAACTATCAACATTTAAGATGTAAGAAAATCCTGGCAGCTGATTGATTAATAATGATGTCATTGCAATCATTATTGACCAACTTGTGAAAGAACATTTATTTACAAGTGCAAAAAGAACATTCGACGACAGGTTTGTTTTTAATTGGGTAATGTAATGATCATCGTCAATAAGTTTTTTGTACCTATCCCAGAACTTTAGAAATTCCCTGTGAACTGATTACCCCACTTGCTCAGACCACAAACATAGTCAGCGTTCTTCAAGAAATGATAGGGAATCAACTTTTTTGGCTACATTAAACCACTATCTCTCCCAGAAGCGGTAATTCTGATATAACGCATTTTTCACAAACACATTATCTGATTCTTCGAAGAGTGGGGGATTAATTGTGATCTGGGAATAGATCGCGCATTTCTTGTTGCTACCAAGTGAAATAAGTTCACCATAATTTTTTTTATTTTTTTTTTAAGTATTTAACTTTGTATTTGATTCTACACGACGACGATTTTAGTCTGAAATTTCATTGTTGTTAAATTCATCGCCATTATTATCATTTATATCTATATTTTCTACACAACCGCGTAGATTTCTCAAAGTTATAAAACAACATGGGCAAGGGTAAGAAGATGTCGCGGTATGCTGTCCATTTACGAGAAATAAGATCTTGAACTTCGATACGAATTTGAAGAGGTGTTGTTTACATTGGTTAACTTGAATAATAATTCGACGTTCTCGTATGTTTCTTTAATTTTCGGTACAATTCATACCATAATTAACCTGTGCAGTGTGCACACTAATCAGCTTTCCCCTTTTACCAACGCTTCCTCCTTCTGCATAACATCTTCTTTTTGGGGGAAACTTATTTTCAATTTCTACAGTATCCACGTCTTTACCGCAGTCGAGAACAGGAGAGTAGATTTAGGGGAGGATAGTCATACAGAATTTAAAGAACTCTTGCCCCTCATCTGCCATAATTTTTATTTCATAATTTCCGGTTTGATATCGGGCATTTACAACCGAGTCTAATAACTTCTCCGCATCTGCCCAAATAACAGGCCTCATACCTCAATTCTTTATTCTTATCACCTTCAACAGTAAATGCAAATATATAGGAGTTATACACGTCTTCTAACATTTTGGATTTATTCGCAGTATGATTCCGACAATGTGCTGTACGCTGGTACATATCTGTAACCTGCGTGGGATCTTAGAAAATTTGTAAGTCTTTTTCATTTGGTTAGATGACGAACCAGGATTTACTTGAAAGTTATCAAGAGAATTGATTGTGAAAACTACATTCCATTCGATTTATTTTTAGGTTTTGGATTTCAGACCAATTTTGAACTAGATCCACTAGTAGCTAGATTTACTTTAACATTTTGGTAATTAGAACTTATGTTATTATTTTCCAAATTTTGATTTAAAATTTCCTTCAAGATTGAGGTATTAACTTCTTCCTGATATTTTCTTGGAAGTCCTTGTTTTCACGAGCTCTACTAGAAGTGCATCAAGAATGACTTCTGCCTTTACCAACTTGTTGCATACAATTTTTGCAGCGTGGTGACACAAACATAGATTTTCCTACAGATCGAGGAGTAAGCGGAATCGAAAGATTTAAATTACTTAATGAGCCGTAAAGTCTATATGTTTGTATTAATTGTAATCTATAAATTAAGCAAATGTAGCAATTGGGTTTATTGTGGCGGCCTATAGTTTCAATGGGTAACTTCAGATCTTCAAAATTTGGCATAGTTGGTAATGGTCTTCGAACATCACTACTTTTCCTCTCAGAGAGTGTGTGACGACAAGTGTTGCAGGTAGATACAGAAAATTTGGAATTTAAGATATCGAACTTCTCATTTATTAAAGTTTTCACAAGATTCTGATGTGGCTTATTGATAAAAAAATCGTTGATTTCGATTTTCTAATACAATTTCCTTGCCACATACGGCACAAACTTTTCTTCTATTGTCCTCGTGCTTACTTTTTTGTGTTGGATTTGTATTTGAACTCATTTTAGCAGCAACGAAACGAACAACATACTATGACATAAACAATTTTATTTTTGACAGTAACAACTAAACATTTTTCATAGCATACTTGAATAATGTAAAAGGCATATTAAATAATCTGTACCAAAATGTGGACTATTATAATTTATTTACGTTTCAGATAAAAAAAAATTATTGGGTAAGGTAGGTGTAGATAAATCTTTCGACCTCTAAAAAAATTAATTAAAGATCAGATTCGATTTGCAGTTTGACATATTTGTAACCCTTATAAAAGTACATTACAGGATCTGAAGTCATTTAATGGCGCCATTTTAATAGAACCCATTTACTATCGAGGACCACTGTGTATTGGGGAAACCAAGTAAAAAAAAGTTGTATTATTTTTCCTCGGCAGCTAGTGAAAAATATTTGAAACAAAAGTTATAAGGTATATTTTTCTCTAAAAAAAACAAAATTAATAAAATTCGACCAATGGAAGGCGAGGTATCGATGATAGCGGTTTTTACAAGATGGCCGCCATTTCACAAGGAAATTTGGTTGGATTACCGTGGATACCTACTACGACCTTCTAATCAACCACACAAGAATGGGCTTGCCGTTCCATTTTGTAAATATTAGGTGTTTTTGATCTAAATTTACTGCGCTAATATTATTTTCTTGGATCAGAATTTCCCGTATTGCCTAACCACAGCTTCGCTCCTTCAGTTATTGGTATTTAGAAGTCTCAAGACAATAACGATAACCAGCTAAAATAAGGAATTCTGAGCACCCCTGTGTAGGATAGACGAAAACTTTGCCTAACATAGTTTACCTCTCCCTTCATATCCTCATGCCAGGGCCGTCCGTCCCTCGCCATTGTACCGAATAATTTTGGCATGAAAATCCACGTCCCACATTCTGCGTACGTCGGGACTTATGAGTGGCAGGGTAAGCTGATTCATGTTATGCAAATAAATGCGTATTTAATGTATCCTGCATCGAAATTAAACAGTTTGATTCTATAGAATTATACAAACTTTGTATTATTTACTGTAATCGCATCACAAGAGGCTTAGTTAAAAGCGGGAAGCTGGCGTACTCCCATTTATCCTGTAACATAATAGCATGAAACAAAGCTACAAATATAAATAAGATAATTCAATTAATATGTGGAGTAAGATATAGGGGCTTAAATACTATTTATTTTTCACTTTAATATTTTTATAACTAATGATGAACATGTCCATAACAACCTGGGCGTTATAAGAGGGCGTAGTGAATTCAGTACGCCCTTGAGTGTATTTTTATGTAAAGAACCTGGGCGTAATAAAAGTGTGTAATGAATTCATTACGGCCTGGAGATGGCAATTCTATTTCTTTTAAGAGAAAGTGAAACATTAAATCTGGTATGCACCACAGCGAATGATTACGCCCATCGAACGATATCCATATCTCGAGGTTACATCCTCAAGCTAGATTTCATCGTTCTCCCGGCGTAATCATAGTAGTAGCGCGCTTGGTGCATACATATCTATTACGATGTTCCCCGCAGAGTAGAATGTGATTTGGGATTTTTGAGTCGCTCTTGACTAGTCGTGCTTCTTTGCCTTGTTTTCAACGATTTTTCCCGTCTGCTGAATTATCTTTCAGTAGTACACATGCATATAATGGTGAGACATATTCTGATAAATATACCTTGAGTTTTTGTTCGTAAATTGCATTCAGAAGGCTAATCGGACTTCTTTCAATATCTAAAACTGTCTTTTGTTTAAAAATTAAGATTTTGTCATAGACAGATCTTCTGCAAATGTATTTGCAAGTTTTTATGCTTTTGCGGTAATTTGACCATCGTCCATCTTCTGAATATTCACAATGGGCGAGAAAAATCCATACTTATGACATTTGCTGCTCAAATGTTGTCTTCAAAACTTTGATAAAAAATGTAATACTGGGTAAACTACTGAAATTCCGAAATCTTATTCTGGTTTTATAGAAGTGTTTTGGTTATTTTATACTGTTTCTTCTTCAATAATACTTTCTCACTAGACAGTAGAGAGTTTCTATTGATGTACTTCATGGTAACCATTCTCCTGGAAACTGTTCTCTTGTTCTTTTATGTTTTATTTTTATATAGAGCAAAAAACCTTGAAATCACGTACCAATAAGATATATTTTCAATTCCTTATAAATCTTTCGGAAATCTTGAAAGGTGACGGATTGTACAGGGTGCCTCAATTTGGATGTTTCTATAGGGGATCTCGGTAACTAGATCGAGATAGAGATAGAAAATATCGAATGGCGTATCCTCGATTTTTTTTTCAAGACAAACTCAATGGTGAAAATAAAAATTGGCTATCGTCTTTTGTTTTCGAGTTATGGCCTAAAACTCATTATTTTCCATTTTCGATTTTGATCAATATTTCATATTTCTCATTTTATTAAGATACGAGTTGCATGTTCTATAGGCACTTTTTTACGGTGAATTGAATGAGTTTTTTTAACAAGATACAATACAAAGTTGTGTTTTTTTTAAATAGAAGTCATAGTTGGCTTTGGCCTTAATAAATAGGTTATTATTTTTTCTTTTCAATGATATATCACATGTGGATGTTATATTTGCATTTTAGTTGAAATCTATTAAAATTCTATCAATTCGTCATGTGTTCTCTTATTGGGCCAAATACACTGGTAGTAGGCTTGTATTGTTTAGAGTATTGAATTATTTATTGACAAACACATACATTTTCCACCTGTAAATTATAAAATGCCAAAATGCCATATGAATATAATACTATATATGCTAGAATGGTTTTTAAATAAATAAAAATTATCACATTGCCTCGGAAACATATTACAATCTCTATCTAACAGAAAGAAAACCCAATAAATTTATTTTTCAAAAATTAAAAGAAAAACCCGTCAATGGATCAATGCGAAGCAAAGACACAATATTTAAATTACAATAAATGTTCAAATTGATGTCAATTATTCAAAATGCATATATTGCATCTGTTAATAACACTTCTGGAAATATTATGAATGTGAATATTTGAAATTGAATTTATACAATCAATGTTTTTTGTTCTCATTTTATATAATTAATCCTTTATATGTCCCCAATAAAAGAAATCTAACGGCGTCGAGTCGAGTGATCGTGGTGGCAATTTCACGGGTCCGTATATTCCTAACCAATGTGCCCCAACATTTAGATTTAATAATCGAAATATATGTGGGGGTGCACCTTCGTGTTGGAAATATATACTTGTTATTGCTTTGAATAAAACATTGTACCATATAAAATTTCTCATAACTTTTCGTACGCTGTTGTTAAACACTTCACTAAATGCTAAGTGTGTTATTTTGACAATCAAACAATTTAACAATTTGCCCCAAAATTTAGATTTAATAACCGAAATCTATGTGGAGGTGCACCATCGTGTTGGAAATATAGGCTTGTTATTGCTTTGAATAAAACAATGTAACATATAAAATTTCTCATAACTTTTTGTACGCTGTTGTTAAACACTTCACTAAATACTAAATGTGTTATTTTGACAATCAAACAATTTAAACAAAACAAGCCTACTACGCCCAATAAGAGAACATGTGACGTTTTGACAGAATTTTAATAGATTTCAACAAAAATGCAATTATAACATCCACATGTGATACATCATTGAAAAGAGAAAAAAATAACCTATTTATTAAGGTAAAAGCCATCTATGACTTCTATTTAAAAAAATTATCCTAGTACTAGTACTAGGATCGGAGTACTAGGATCGGATACTAGTACTAGTATCCGATTTTTACTATCTCTTCTAGTTACCGAGATCCCTATAGAAACATCCAAATTGGGTCACCCTGTACAATTCGTCAGATTTCAAGATTTCCGAAAGATTTATAAGGAATCGCCAATATATCTTATTGGTACGTGATTTCAAGGTGTTTTGCTCTGTATAAAAATGAAACATGAAATAACAAGAGATAATTTTCCTGGAGAATGGTTAACATGGAGTACATCAATTGAAACTCTCTACTGTCAAGTGAGACGGTATTATTGAAGAAGCAAAAGTAGTTGCTGAGGCACCAGTGCTCATATTTCAAATAACCAAAAAACTTCTATAAAACCAGAATAAGATTTCAGAATTTGAGTAGTTTACACAGTATTACATTTTTTATCAAAGATTTAAAGACAAGATGTGAAGCAGCAAATGTCATATAAGTATGGATTTTTCTCGCCCATTGTGAATATTCAGAAGATAGTCGATGGCCAACTTACCGCAAAAGCATAAACCCATGAGTTACATAAGTTTTGGGATTTTTTTAAATGCTTTACGTGGCATGGCAAACCATTACATCTGGTCAACTATGGAGAAACATGTTGGTAGGGGTCGTGTCAATTTGTTTGACTTTTCATATTTCCATGTTCCGATTGCTAGAATTTATCGATATATCGAAAGATCACACCTAAAATATAGAAAACACAAGAAATGTCTCAAATGTACAGCAGTAGAATTGGCCATAATTCCTGGTTTTGCCGGGCTTAACACGTCGACACATGGTGTTTTTGGTTTGCACGGTTAGTATATTAACCTGAAGTTCTGTTAACTTCCGAGGGGCCTTTTTTTGGTAGGTTTATACATGGAATTCCCTCTTCACATTCCCGAATTGTCCGATATACAGTGCATTTCGAAATATTTTTCCTATGAAAATTGTTAACTGTATTTCATTTCGTCAGCTGTCCAACTAAGTTGTAGATGGACTTTTGAATCTGCTTTATACACCATTTCGTATTTTGTGTCAGGCAAAAATGTGAAATGTCAAACAAAGTGACAAGACCCCTACCAACATGTTTCTTTATAGTTCACCAGATGTAATAGTTTTACTATGCAAGTAAAGCATTTTAAAAAATCCCAAAACTTATGTAACAGGTGTTAGTCGCGTCTTCCTTAGGACTTCCACTTGCGATTTTTTCTTTAAATGCAATAGGTTCACATGTAACATAAGTTTCTTCGACTGATTTTTAAGCTCGTCAATCTATTTGACACTGATTTTCTGTTTGGGATTCAATGTTATAATTATTATCATAATATCTAATGAATGTCAAAAATTAACTGTACAATATTTTTCTGATATTTTTACTGTCGTATTGTATTTAAATTTTACTTGGAATTTGTTGGCTTCTTAGTGGGATCAATTGGTTGTTGTAGTCATACAAATAATTTACAACGAATAAAATTGTCTTTGAATAAATTTAATTAAATAATTTAATAATCAAATTGTAATTGCAATGCAACTGTTAACAATGATTTTTCTTAAACAAATTAACAATCTAATCTATACATGTAACCTTTAATCTAATCCCTGATAAGCTGTATGTCCTTTATTATAAATAATGTTTGTTCACTACCTTGTAATGCGCGTGTAAGCCGTGTTCTTGTCCTTTAATATTCGTATATCCACACCGTACACATTGCACTGGAGACACACTGGTGTTGCTGCCTGCCGTCTCGCTCGCTGTCCTGTGTAGCTTGTTGGGTTACTGCAACTATTACCTCTGGTCCTCTGCAAAATTTTGCTGGCTACTGATCAAGCCTCACACATACTGAAGATAGAGCTTTGTCTATAATAAACGGTGCATATTCTTCGGATCCGATTCAGGAACTTTTTCTTTGATGCTTCCTGGTGATTTTTCTTGTTTTTTCTATGTTTTTTACTGTCTCCGTGACGATTGACGATTTTCACTTTTTCGAAACGAACCCTCTTAGCCTCCTTATATTTACATGCGCTGTGTTACTGACATAGTCCCGCGTGCTGATTAGGTTGCCTAATACGTGTTAAGTGTGAAATCTTAACTCTTAATTCTAACTTCTCTTCCATTCTAACATATATAATATTATATATTCTAACTTAATCTTAACTATTAATATATACTTAAACTAGACTAAATACTAACTAAATTCCATCACAATATATATTAAATGGATGTTTCTTCCACGAAAATTTCGAACAGTTGTTTTTACATTCATATACAGATCAAGGTAGTCATTCTAATCCTAGATATTGATATTCAATACCTCTCCAGCAGTGTTTTCGCTGTTCTAATTCCATGTATTATTAGTTAATAAGTACTACTTTTATAACTGCCTCAATCGGATTGATTCTTATAATTTTGGGGTCGCATGTTAGAACCGCTTTGGCCAGATAATGTATGAGAGATTAAAATATTAAGTGAAATCCATAAAGCCAAATAATAAACTGAAGAACAATAATTTCTGCGCGCAATGGATCCCCTCTTGGCGACCGTACTTGGTCATAGCAGCAGAAAGAGAACATCTTTAAATAAACACATACGAGGGGAGATTTTCATATTATCTACCTAGCTATGAAGAAAAATAGTTGAAAGGGAAGAAAAGTAATATTTCATATCAACATATGTCCCACGAACGGCCACACACTTATTCCATTATTTTTCGAAAAGGCTATACCTTCCAAAAACATATCTTTCGGTAATTCTTAAAAAAAAAACTACTCCACTGCTTCTTTCAGGTGTATATACGAAGATAATCCTCGTCCGCACAAGTTTTTATATTAAGTTAGGAAAGAGATAATAGTTACTCAGTATCAAGTTCGGTCTGCAGGGTGGATGCTGCATCTCTGTATAGACTCAGCGAGATTTGTTGACTCTACAATTGTCATGAAACGTCATAAGATTTTTGTCACAGTTCTGGGGCCTTTTTTGCTATATGGCAGTTTTAAACTTTCTAATTCTTTCCTTATAGACTTCTCCTATTATTGTAGATCCCTTTTTCATATCATCAATCAGTAAGATTCCTTTTGTACCCTAAAACACTGCCGCCATAAATTTTTCGGAATTTTGTGTTCTTGCCTTCTTTATTTGTCCCTTGTGGACCCACTGCATAGATTCTTGTTTTGTCGGTGGGTCCCAGAGATATACCTATGCCTCATCCCCTGTTTAAATTTCGAAAAAGATCTTTGTCGACACGCAAAACCCCCAAGTTTTCTTTAAAAATCTGTTGCCCACACAATTTTTGTTCGGGACCACGTAATTTTCAAATCCAACGTGCTGACATCTTATTCATTCCTAAACCTGTATACAATTTTTTTAAGCTGTTGCTTCTGACATGCCTTTTTAAATAGCAATTATTAAAACCCTTATTCTTCGATCCACTAGAACCAATTCCTCATTTTTATTGATATTCCCGTTTTGTGCCTCAATAGGCCTTCCACTTCTTAAATCATCTGGAATTTAATCCCTATCCCATCAAAAGTGCACAGACCAACATGTTATTGTAAAATATGACGGCACATCTTCACTGATCACTTCTTGAATATTCTTGAGTCCATTTTCTTCCGTTATTAAGAACTTGATCACGCTTATATATTAATGAAAATTCATTTTATTAAAATGTCTTACTTTACTCGGAGCTTGTAAAATACTCGGCAGAGAGTGCCCCGTATTTCATTGTGGCTGCTCGTAAGTAATGGATCATTTTCATGACTTTTCGGCAAATAACTATTATCTGAAACAGAAATGCGGCGCGAAAATTGAATTACCTTAGAAACAGAGAAACGTACTTCCAGTCTAGATAGGTTGGTTCGTACAAACTGCCCCATTAAATTGATTAAATTAAAAAATACTGTATTATGCAACGAGCATTTAATAACCATTAAATGCGAGTTGCATACACTATTTTTTTCTACGACGATGCATGAAGTTAATTAATTAATTAATTGCTTGATTTCGTTGGTCGCAAACGTTTTAAGCTTTTTTGGGTTTATGTCCTTCAGATTTTCTTTTTAATAAAGCATGAAATTTGGAATATTGGGATATGTCCACATTATGTTTGATACCCAACGTAGATATCAAAATTGAATATTGTGTCTATAAAGTTGGAGACTTCAATTTTTTTGATAATTTATTAAAATAAACAAGGAAGACGTAGTTGAAAAAGCTACTCACCTTATTCGTGTTTCTCCAATCCATAAAATTAGAGTAAAATTTATCGTAAGTTTTTAACGATTTCACTGGTAAGTAATTGTTTGTGGCTCTTGTGGCCTGCTCCACAATGTCCGGTGGGGTTAAGTTTTCCATATCACTATCACTATTCGACATGTTTAATGATTTTATTTGAAAAAGCAACAAATTATTAAGAATACGAATCACCAATTCCCCATGCACAACTATCAAACCTAATTAATTTTATATCTGTCATTGTCATGGCTTTTTAGATTTAGATTTTTAGAAACTTGTATCGTAATGAACAATTTGTATCTAAATGACTATCATTTTGGTACAGGTAGCGAATATTAAATATATCAATTAAAGTGTAGGAGTAGAAAAAATAATATTTATTAATTATAAATTAAAGAAGTTTCAACTTCGACAGCCAACTTAAGAAATATCCTACAAATAAGGCATTCTACTCAGCGGATTCCATGATTTTAGTATCGATGATTTGTAGTCATCTCTGATTTTGTGTACCTCTACAAATATTGTGGCTTATGACAGTTTAATTGATATGTGTAAACAAGTTTGTATGGCAGCAATCAGAATATACCGACAGCGCATAAAGTATTAAGACCTGGCTTTATTTTTCCCCTGTATAAATTTTCGAAAAACGTTTCAACAGGTCAAAATGATTTTTTTCAAACAAATAATTTGAGACCATTTTCAATTTTTCATGTCTCCGTTTTGAAGTTATGACGTCATAGCTATTTTTTTTTTAAATGACAACCTATATTTTTTATTATTGATTTTGATAGTACTTTTTATTATGTTTTTAACAACATAACATATTCAATATACAACATTTGAAAAAATTTGAGAAAAAGTGCGTTAAAGTAAAACTATTAAATTATTATTTCAATGTGCCGAATGCATCTAGTTACCATTCAAAACAACATCAGTTAAAACAAAATTAGGAAAACAGACTTGGATTTTAAATATTGACTATCATTTAGGTACAGATAGCGAATGTTATATATATCAATTAAAGTGTAGTAGTAGAAAAACTAAAATTAATTCATTATAAGTTAAAGAACTTTCAACTTCGACAACCAACTTAAGAAATATCCTACAAATAAGGCATTCTACTCAGTTGAAGAGTGTATGTCCAGCGGATTCCATGATTTTAGTATCGATGATTTGTAGTCATCTCTGATTTTGTGTCCCTCTACAAATATTGTGGCTTATGACAGTTTAATTGATATGTGTAAACAAGTTTGTATGGCAGCAATCAGAATATACAGAGAGCGCCTAAAGTCTTAAGACCTGGCTTTATTTTTCCTCTGTATAAATTTTCGAAAAACGCTTCAACAGGTCAAAATGATTTTTTTTCAAACAAATATTTTGAGACCATTTTCAATTTTCTATCTCTCCGTTTTGAAGTTATGACGTCAGAGCAATTTTTTAAATGAAAACCTATATTTTTTTATTATTGATTTTGATAGTACTTTTTAATAATAATAATTAAATTATTAATAATAATTTTAAAAAAATGGGAAAAAGTGCGTTAAAGTAAAACTATTAAATTATTATTTCAATGTGCAGAATGCATCTAGATACCATTCAAAACAACGTCAGTTAAAACAAAATTAGGAAAACAGGCTTGGATTTTAAATATTGGAATAAAAAAATATTGATCAACCTGAAAAACATTATTATTACAATATCATCAATTACAAAAATAAGAACAGAAAAAGCAAAAGAAATTTTTATCGAGAAAAAATACTAATGACTTGTTTTAAGATAAGTTTTAAAATAATATGTAGTCACAAAAATAATTAAAATTAAAAAATTGGTTAGGGAAAAAAATCAAATTAGATGTTCAAATAGTTGACCGTTTTGTGTTTGACAGTGTGCCAATCGATGTCGAAAGGCCGCACAGACATTGAGGAGATCTTCTGGCTGTATTTGTCTCATTTCGACTTGAATCCGTTCTTTCCATTGTTCAATTGTGGTTGGCCACAATACTTTATAGTATACTTTACTTTTGATGTGACCCCATAAGAAAATATCTAAAGGGGTCAGGTCAGGGGAGCGCGCTGGCCATTCAACAAAACCCCTTCTGCCAATCCACCTGCCTTGGAAGACTTCGTTGAGATAGTCGTGTACCATTCGGCAATAATGAGGTGGAGCCCCATCTTATTGGAACCATAAGTCGTTATTTGGAATGTCGGGATCGTGTTGATTTGGGAATAGAACCGCCAAAGCTGGAACGAGGTAATCTGTCAATAGCTCCAAATATGTTTGGATTGTCAACGAGCCATCCATTAAGAAGGGCTCAATAATAATATCACCTACTGTTGCGACCATTCTTTGGGATGGCCGCCGAGCCGGCTTCTCTCCCTATTATAATTTATTTATTTCACATCTTGTCTGTAAATATGGTGTTTTCCCCGAAAGGATCGGCCAGTGACCAGAGCCAACGTGCATTGTTTGTGCACGTGCACTTAAACTGCGAGCATTCTAGAAATGCCACCCCCAGGTCACCGACCTCTCTGGCCCAAAAAGGGCACTCGCGTTTGAATCGTCACGGGCGAAGCACCACCATCTATTGTAACCGTAATTACGCAAAATATTATACAGTCCACTCACCAAAAACCAAGTGTTTTAATGTACCCTCATATGTATTCTAATATCCATCAGGTGTACAAAGAATCGCGTCAACACCTACTATTCCTGCCCAAACGTTTAATTTTTCCGGAAATTGGGTATGGGCTTCCATCATCCACTGAGGGTTCCGCTGGGATTAAGAGCGACAATTTTCTTTATTCACCGTTCCATTGAAATAAAAAGTTGCTTCATCACTAAATAAAATTCTGGTAGCAAAGCCTTCAACGTTACAGATATTCATCATTAGTTAGCAAAACTGAACCCTACGATCAAAATCATCTTCGTTCAGTGCGTAGACTAAATTTACTTTGTAAGGATGCCATTTCTGCCGTTTCAAAAATTTCAAAACAGATGTTTGTGAAAGCTCACTATTTGCCGCAACCGCTCTGGAGGGAATATGAGGGTTTTCTTGCAACTCTAACAGCACGTTTAGTTTAACATCTTCCGGAACTGACGGTCGTCCACTTTTCAGACGTAACAGACGTCTTAAGAAGATGTTCTTGAAGCGGATATTTATTTTTTAAATAAATGCACACTTTTTCATAGGTACGTATTCTATCACCACAACCTCTATTCATAAGAATTTCAATTCTTTGTGCCTCCGAAAAACGTCGAACCATTTTGAAATTAACTTGTGAAACGATGAATCGAACGAAACGTCAATCTGACTGTGAGTAGGTAATAATTTGTTTCACATAATTGTACTAGATTGGTTTTCAGGTTAATCAATTTTGTTTTATTCCAATATTTAAAATCCTAATTTTGTTTTAACTGACGTTGTTTTCAATTGTAACTAGATGCATTCTGCACATTGAAATAATAATTTAATAGTTTTACTTTAACGCACTTTTTCTCATTTTTTTTCAAATGTTACATATTGAAAATGTTATGTTGTGAAAACATAATAAAAAGTACTATCAAAATCAATAATGAAAAATATAGGTGTCATTTAAATAAAATGGCTCTGACGTCATAACTTCAAAACGGAGAGAGATGGAAAAATGAAAATGGTTTCAAAATATTTGTTTGAAATAAAATCATTTTGACCTATTGAAGCATGTTTCAAAAATTTACACAGGGGAAAAATATAGCCAGCTCCTAATACTTTATGCGCTCTCTGTATATCTATCTATTATTTATAATTTGGGTTTCAGAAAAAAATGAATACACGTCTCGTTATTAAAATGCCTTACTCGGAGCCTTGTAAAATACTCGGTATAGAGTGTTTCACTGTGCCCCCTCGTAAGTACATAATGGACCATTTTTCTGATACTTCCGTTAATAACTATATTTGTGTAATTTAATAGATAGCGCAGTAAAAGTACCTACAAAAATTAAAAGATTTGTGAGTAGGTACGAAATAATCATAATTTTCAAATTAATTTCTATAATATATTTATTCAGCGTACGTTATTTGTTAACTGTTTTTTACATGTTAACGGTTCTTCGATATTTTGATAATTTCATATTTTACTTCAACGCGCTTTTAAAGTGATAGATTTATAAAAATAATTGATTTTGTGTACCGTTTTATCCAAATCTTGGAAACATGCCTTTATAATATCTTTTATCCGTGATGTAATTTTTATATTTACTGGCAAGTTATTTCAGTAACTGGTAAGCTTGAACGATGATTGAATCTATTTTGCTCTGATTTCTAAAGCTTTTAAGTAATAACAGTTGGGGGTTGCTTTCAGGAAACACCCAGGATGTAAATACGTTATGAAATAATGATGGAGTGAAACGTTAGAAATTCGTCCGCTCTAATGTCTTTAGTGCACATAATCTCCGCAATAGCAATTATGTTAAGTTCTTGTGGGCCCTCGGGCGTTCTATTTGCCCATCCAGACCTGTCCATGTTCACAGCAGTAAAATAAAGATTATATTTCGCCGGCAAGTAAAAACGACTCAGATCGCAATGGTGAAGTGAACACATCGTCAGGCCCATACGTAAATGAGTGGAACAGCCATTAGCTTTGTCTTCCCCTTCTGCCGGCGGAGTTTTCCATCAAGGGCTGTAATAGGGGCGGAAAAGTGCGGGCGCGAATCCTTCGAGTCCGATAAGTCCGACCCTGATAAACACGGCAAATCACTCGTCGATTTCTGCATTTCAAATGAGTCCATTATTGATTGCCTGCGCTCGTGCAGCATTCCTAGTGTGTGGAGTGGCGGCTGTTCACGCCAACGTCAAACTCTATCAAATATTCAGATGATTCGGCATGAATGATTAAGTCTTGTGCGCCCTTTAGGTACCGGCGTTCGCGATAAGCGCCGATAATTGGACGCACGCCCCTATCTCGCACTTTTAATCATAATCAACAACGCGAACAAATCAATCAAAGCTGCCCTAATTAATCGCCACAAAAACTTCGGCGTCGAGCGGTAATTGGTATTGACGGGAGCCAAAAGTCTAGGATGCAATTAATTATAGGTTCCTCGGTGACGAGCGATATTCGCCTATAATAATATTTAACTGAATTAATCTACTTTACTGGCACGTTGCACGCGCTGCTGATTTGAATTCACTTTTAGTTAACATCCAACTCCACCCGCGTATCTAATTATCTCCACGGTACAATGATAATAAAAGTTTCTTCACGTGACGCGGAATCGCCGCGAGATACCAGACGATGTTGCTGCTACGCTTACAATTTGTAAATTGTGTACGCAGAAGTTCAACATAAATCATGAGGATGTTTGCTGCCGCTACTACGTACTAATCAACATTTAAACACAGAACAAAAACAAATGTTTTTAATTACATTGTCAATCCAAACGTCCAGCAACACAATACAAATTGCCTTATAAATATTTAATCGTTGCTCAATTAAGTGCTGTGGCAACCAAACTTCGTCAGTATTTAATAAAAGTTTTACAGTAATACATCCGTACGCATTTTTAAATAATCCACTGAAAGGTTCTGCTATAAGCGCGTACCTACACATTCCACGTAATGTTATTCGGAGCTTTTGAATTGCGTTCCTTTTGTAAATGCATTATATAAATAAAATATATGGAATTCAATTCGTAATATGGGTACAAAGTAGTATCGACTTTTTTTGAAAATCTAGAAAACCATTAATTTCGGAATCCTTTGCACATCCACCCCCGTCGGATCGCTCTTTTCACTGCGAAAAAGGGCTCCGCTCAGCCAGAACGCCCCGGCCGGGGTGAAATTCCGCCGATCTTTATTAAATCCCACTCTGACTCTTTACACCCCCCGAGGATTATATTAAATCTCTCAACCTGAGGTATTTTCTCTGATGTATGGAATTGCGCTCGTGCAAGTCCCATATGCAAAACAAGGTCGCCGCGTAATTTTCTTTCGCAAGGGGGAGCACGCACTCCATTAAGTCAACATTACGTTTTACGCATGTTATCAGCTGTGCTATCACTTAAAATAGCACAACCCTTATTAAAAAATGCGCCGTTTTTATTAAGTGATAATGAGTAGGCCCGGCCCAAGACATTCTGGCGCCCCGGGCGAACATTATTATTGCCCCGACCCCAAAAAAAAATCGCACCAAAAAGGCATATCATTTATTAGACAAATAAAACTATTAAAAATAATAAACAATACAAAAAAATAAAAATAACAAAAGTAACAAAATACAAAAATTAATAAAATATCTTCAACAAAATAAAGGGGTGTATTGTGT
Organism: Othius punctulatus; assembly: GCA_951805005.1. Lineage (NCBI taxonomy): Eukaryota > Metazoa > Arthropoda > Insecta > Coleoptera > Staphylinidae > Othius > Othius punctulatus. The sequence continues at coordinate 24,535,017 of OX638140.1, read as the reverse complement.
AGCAAAAAATGGTAACACTAACGTGTACGTTATTTGACAGCATCACATTCAAGTCTCAAATGCTGTTATGTCATAATTAATTGCATTTGACATTTGAATGTGATGCTGTTAAGTAACGTACACGTTACTATCGACATTTAAAAGTCTTCGGTCTGAGTAGATTACCCCCTCCTCCTAAATTCGTTTGACAAAATATAATTTATTAATATTAAAACAATTTTTCGTGTTTTCAAATCGGCATTTTTTTTAAATTTCTGCCTCGTCTAATTGCGAAGTAATTTCATTCTCTATTGATAACAACGCTAAAGAATTTAATCTGTCATCGTCCATGGTTGAACGTAATTACGTCTTACAGTTATAGGAATTGTTTATAAAATTCTTAATAAAATCCAAACGTTGGGTAGAATATGATGTAATCCATTGGTGATTATGAAACTAAGAACTTGTAAAGGTTTACAAACATCTGTAGGGACAAGGGTCGATATGGGTTTCAACTCATCAAATAATTCCGCACCATTTTTATCGCAATCAGCGTCGTCTTTTAATTTTAAATGTAGATAATTGCAAAAAAAAATTTAACTCATTTTAAGTTGGTAATTTCTTGAGATTATATAAAAATCCCCAAGTTTGCTAAAATTCGCTTAGTTGATCAAACCATTATTGGATATATGACATGGTATTATCTAAAATCACATTAAAAAGAGTGATTTTAAAATTATCTTGCTGATTAACTATGGAATTATCTCGACTCTCATAGTTGAACATACGATTTTTGCGGCGCAATCTGTTCTTGACAAAAATGGGTTCTACGGCTAGTGATCGAGCTAGGTATTTTTTGCCTCTATTATGTTTTCAAAACCTGTCGCCCTATATTGAGTTACGTACTCTGCATGACTTAATCAATGAAACTACTGAAGCCATGTTCATGGTGGCAGATTGCATAGATTTACTCACAGTGTTAACATGGTATAAAATATTATACCAACTAACGAGCATCACCAAAAACGAAAAATCGCATATTTGTTGTGGGAGTGCTTGAGCTTCATGTTTAACTGAAATATCTGATGAGCCCATTTCACCCAAGGTTATCAACGCATCATGGATATCCAATATTTGGTATCTTCAAATATTCAACTCGACTCTCCGAACGAGTTTCACATAGAGGCTTAACTGCGAAATTTGTTACATGATTTTTGAGTATTGCCCATCGTGTTACTGAAGCTGAAAAACGTGTGTACATTCTTTATACCAGTCCAAAAAATGACACTGACTCTGTACATGATGTTGCACAGTCGCTAATGACTAGGTTTAAAGAATGACAACCACACGGCATGAAAAACGCTCTTGGATTAACTCCAATAATTCGAGCTGTAATCCTCTATTTTTTCCCTTCATATTGGTTCCGCAATCGTACCCTTGTCCTCTACAATTCATTAAATTAAAATCTTTCAGCAATGTTTGTATTATTTTAAATAATGATTGACGTATTGATTAATCAACCATTTCGTACATTATAAAATGTTCTTTAATATTTACGTTATCATTTGAAATATCAAGAAATCGCAATGAAAATGAAAGTTGTTCAGTACACTAACGTCAGGGATGCAGTCAAGAAATAAACTAAAATATTTGGCTCTTCTAGCTCGTATCAAAATATTGTCCTTTACACCGGATGCCAATAGAGAAATTAATTCATTCTGTATTGTTTTTTTCCGCAATACGTTACGTGAGATTGCTTTGAAATAATTTGAGGCACATGTTCGCTTAATGTTGCGCCGTATTTGCTTGATAATTCGACTAACCCTAAAAAAAATCCACTGTGAGAAGTAAATAATTTGTCCGATGAACCTCTGAATGGTAAATTTTTGATTGTGAGGTATAGAATTATATTGCAGAGTCGATTTAATACAAGTCGCCGGTGGTCTCTTTCTTTGATTATTAGTAATTGCAGATTTTTGTCAATTGTATTATTTGTTGTCTATTGCTAGCCTCAAACCAATTAGTAAAACACTTAAATGCGCAGATGAATTTTCGTGTGATTTTAAGTACTCGCTTATATTCGTTTCCAGTAGTTGTTACCGACTATTGCTAATGACGATTTTATTTTATCAGATTTGAAAAGTTTACAACAAATCCAAAACACTTCGTCTAATCTTATTGAATATAAAAGCCAGATTCGAAAATATGATTCACCATTACTTAGTTTTCTATAATCTAAGAAATTTGAAAAACAACGAATGTTAGAATCACGTGGAAATTTCTTAAAAGTTTTCATAATACATCTATGCCTACATGAATTATATGATTACGGATAGCTGACGTCAATGCATCTAGCCATAGAAAAGGATAATTGATTTCTATGATAGGATTAGGACTAACCAAAATATTTTGAGTTTGTCTGTCTTCTCTTCAAGATTGAAACACTCATTTTGCATTGTTAAACGAGTAGCTTCTTCACTCTTTTCAACTACTGTATTGTATTCTGAACACTTCGATGAACAACAAGCTCACTAGTTTCACTAATTTCTGAAGAACAGACAACACTTTTATTCTCTTCCTTATCTTTAGTTTCCAAATTACTTGCTACTGTTGTAAAATCAGGTTCTCTTCTAAAATATATTGATTTATCGATGTGGCTTTTATTTGTTGAAAATTCATAATTACTAATGTATGAAATAAAGTTACGCACTTCTTAAAATTTTCAAAATTGTTTTTTATTGTTCACGACAATTGTTTCGCCACACTGTGGCTTCTTCAGGTGAAGAAATGATACATAAACTGGGTACAATTTGCTTAAGTAGTGTATTGATGGGGGTGGGGGGTAGCTATTAACAAGTTTTAAAAATATTGAGGAGCGGTGAATGATTGACGTCCGTTTGGTCGTTAAGTAGGAGGCCGCTTAATTTCCTTTTGTTGATTTCCAGGCTTTCCAGGTGGTTAAGTTTCCTTCCTTTTTCTTCTTGATGGAGTATTTGGAATTTGGTGTCGAACGAATGTCCTTCCTCTCGTAGGTGGTTCGCGTACGTGGAAGAATTTTTATGATTAGTGAAACATTTTTGATGTTCCTCGATCCTTTCTGAGAAGGCAACAATGAACAATAAAACAAACGGAACGTCGTGAAGTCGTGAACAATAAAAAACAATTTTGAAAATTTTAAAAAGTGCGTAACTTTATTTCATACATTAGTAACTTCTAAAATATGTTGCAAATAGTTTTGCTCGTTTTTCACTGTCTTGTTCACATAACAATCGTCTTTTTTTCTACTCCCTTCATAGAAAGTAGGCACTTACGTCCCTCATACGAGGGAGGGAAGTTCTACTTTTCCTCCCACGGAAAAACAAACAACTTCCTCACGTGAATAATACTTAGAGTAGAAACATTAAATAGGTGTAACAATAGTGTATGGTTGTCTATCATTGATAACGCTGAGGGTTACATTACCCGAGGCTGTAATAGTATTACAACCGTGGTGTATATATTATTTTTTCACTACTGGAACAATTACAATAATTTAAACTTAAATATTAAAATACAACAAACATCTGTCATTACATCAATCAAAATTTGGCATTAATGTATTTAACGAATATAGTGAAAATGCGGCCAGCTAAGGCCGGCTAATTGTGGTATATATACTTAGCATGCCAGAACTACAAAACGATTCCCCGAAAGACGAAACCTTGAACAGCTACATACCCCGTGGTAAAGTATGTATTCACATTTAGTTTAGTCATCTCAAAACGTTCAGTATAATCTGCTACGAACCACGCACCCGGATTCAATCCATTGCGTATTTTATTCAACCAGACCTCAACGGTTGATTTTTAACAATATACTTATTCTAAATATTATATTTTGACATTTGATTTTTTAATTGTCATGCACAAGAAAATATAATATTTATGCAAAACACTGCGAAAGGTCGTAGAAAATATCATACGATCCCTAACAACTTAATGTTCGGACGGCACCAATTTGTATACATATTTGCTGATTGTTGTTCTGCAAATTGTGTATATATATATTTTATTTAAGAATTAGGAATACTACTTTATTAAGCGACGCTTTTGTTGAAAAAAATATTTGTTTTATATCTACCAGAAATGAAAAGATAGATAAATTTTAAAAAAGGAACAAATTCTATTGACAATTTAATGTTCGGCCGACGATCGTTTAAATTATTAATGCGGTATCACATCACATTTCGCCTTTGATCACTCGTATTCTAGGTGACATGGCATCCTCATATTTATGTCAGTTTTGTCTCCAAAGCATATACGTTTTGTTGAGAAGTGTTCTTTAAGTGACTTTTCATGTTGCCACAAGGTCCCAATACTATTTAAGTCCGGACTGTTACAGGGCTAAGACAGAAATGTCATTCAGTGATCTGAAAACCATTTTTGTCGTCTTAGCTGTATGGCTTGATGCGCCATCTTGCTGGAATATAAATTCCCATCTGGACAGAGCTCTTATACGCTGGAAATGAGACTATTATTCAGAATTGTCTGATATTTAAGAGCATTAATTTTACCATTTATTGTTTCCATTTTTTCCAAACCTTTTCCAGACGTACACCCTTAAATCAACACCTCTTTTGGAAACTTCACAGTTCTTTTTATACAATCCGCTTTAAAAACTTCCGTTTTATCTCGAATAATTCGTTTTCTGCAATCACCTACAGAGATGTGGAATTTGGATTCATCGCTAAATATGACTTTCGACCAGTCTTCTACTGTCCAAGACAATTTAAACTTAGCCCGATCTATACAATTGTTCTTCTGTTTGTTTGTTAACCGATGGTTTCCTTAAGGTTTCAATAAAATAAAATAAAGTGAATTAAACAATGTAATGTTATTTAATATTTCATTTATTACGTGCCTTATAAAAACTGAGCTCTGACTTTTGGATCCATTGCCAATAATATTCTCGTGAAATATTTGCCCCCATTTCCCCATCTCCCTTACAGTGATTCTTCGCTGACTTTTACATATTTTCACAAGATGCTTCTTCTTTCTGCCTGTCAGTTTACTGGATTGACCGGAACTTTTACCCCAAATTTCGTATCAGGCTCTATCTCCATAGCCCTGGATAATCTCCTACCGTTGACTTGGCTAAATTAAAATTATCGCCGATGGTCTTCAAGCTTTTCCTTCATCGTACTGTTTCACAACAATTGGAACCGGTGTGAAGTTAGCAATAGATTCCAGCAATAGATTTTAAATTTAATAATTTCTATAATATACTCATATAAATGCATTTAATGTCTTTCAAATCTAACGCCACAGTGTTATAGTCCTCGTACCGGCACCCTCACCACCCTGTTTCACGTCATTCACCCCTAAAATACGAGATTTCGCATTTTTCTGTTTTGCACTAAATGAGGCGGGACCACTCATTTAAAAATTATCCAGTAGCATTCCAGAAGGTTTTTCCAATCATAATTTATCATTATTAAAATGACATATTTTTGAAACAACCGAGTTAAAAAAATATTAAGGCGAGTTATTGCACGGGACCGCGACGCGCACTCACTAAATTCAAAATTCCCGAAAATGAGGCAGAGCCATAACTTTTTTTAAATTACATAACCATTCTACAGTGTATTACAAATCGTAAATGACCAAAATCAAAATGACATGTATTTGAAACGGCCGAGATATAAAAATATTAAGACGAGATATTGCTTGATACCGCGACGCGCGCTCACTAATTTCAAAATTCTCAAAAATGAGGCAGAGCCATAACTTTTTTTAAATTACATAAGCATTCTACAGTATATTACCAATCATAATTGGCCAAAATCAAAATGACATGTATTTGAAACGGCCGAGATATAAAAATATTAAGACGAGATATTGCTTGATACCGCGACGCGCGCTCACTAATTTCAAAATTCTCAAAAATGAGGCAGAGCCATAACTTTTTTTAAATTACATAAGCATTCTACAGTATATTACCAATCATAATTGGCCAAAATCAAAATGACATGTATTTGAAACGGCCGAGATATAAAAATATTAAGACGAGATATTGCTTGATACCGCGACGCGCGCTCACTAATTTCAAAATTCTCAAAAATGAGGCAGAGCCATAACTTTTTTTAAATTACATAAGCATTCTACAGTATATTACCAATCATAATTGGCCAAAATCAAAATGACATGTATTTGAAACGGCCGAGATATAAAAATATTAAGACGAGATATTGCTTGATACCGCGACGCGCGCTCACTAATTTAAAAATTCTCAAAAATGAGGCAGAGCCATAACTTTTTTTAAATTACATAAGCATTCTACAGTATATTACCAATCATAATTGGCCAAAATCAAAATGACATGTATTTGAAACGGCCGAGATATAAAAATATTAAGACGAGATATTGCTTGATACCGCGACGCGCGCTCACTAATTTCAAAATTCTCAAAAATGAGGCAGAGCCATAACTTTTTTTAAATTACATAAGTATTCTACAGTATATTACCAATCATAATTGGCCAAACTCAAAATGACATGTATTTGAAACGGCCGAGATATAAAAATATTAAGGCGAGATATTGCTTGGGACCCCGACGCGCGCTCACTAATTTCAAAATTCTCAAAAATGAGGCAGAGCCATAACTTTTTTTAAATTACATAAGCATTCTACAGTATACTACCAATCGTAATTGACCAAAATCAAAATGACATGTATTTGAAACGGCCGAGATATAAAAATATTAAGACGAGATATTGCTTGATACCGCGACGCGCGCTCACTAATTTCAAAATTCTCAAAAATGAGGCAGAGCCATAACTTTTTTTAAATTACATAAGCATTCTACAGTATATTACCAATCATAATTGGCCAAAATCAAAATGACATGTATTTGAAACGGCCGAGATATAAAAATATTAAGACGAGATATTGCTTGATACCGCGACGCGCGCTCACTAATTTCAAAATTCTCAAAAATGAGGCAGAGCCATAACTTTTTTTAAATTACATAAGCATTCTACAGTATATTACCAATCATAATTGGCCAAAATCAAAATGACATGTATTTGAAACGGCCGAGATATAAAAATATTAAGACGAGATATTGCTTGATACCGCGACGCGCGCTCACTAATTTCAAAATTCTCAAAAATGAGGCAGAGCCATAACTTTTTTTAAATTACATAAGTATTCTACAGTATATTACCAATCATAATTGGCCAAAATCAAAATGACATGTATTTGAAACGGCCCAGATATAAAAATATTAAGGCGAGATATTGCTTGGGACCTCGACGCGCGCTCACTAATTTCAAAATTCTCAAAAATGAGGCACAGCCATAACTTTTATTAAATTACATAAGCATTCTACAGTATATTACCAATCATAATTGGCCAAAATCAAAATGACATGTATTTGAAACGGCCGAGATATAAAAATATTAAGACGAGATATTGCTTGATACCGCGACGCGCGCTCACTAATTTCAAAATTCTCAAAAATGAGGCAGAGCCATAACTTTTTTTAAATTACATAAGCATTCTACAGTATATTACCAATCATAATTGGCCAAAATCAAAATGACATGTATTTGAAACGGCCGAGATATAAAAATATTAAGACGAGATATTGCTTGATACCGCGACGCGCGCTCACTAATTTCAAAATTCTCAAAAATGAGGCAGAGCCATAACTTTTTTTAAATTACATAAGCATTCTACAGTATATTACCAATCATAATTGGCCAAAATCAAAATGACATGTATTTGAAACGGCCGAGATATAAAAATATTAAGGCGAGATATTGCTTGGGACCTCGACGCGCGCTCACTAATTTCAAAATTCTCAAAAATGAGGCAGAGCCATAACTTTTTTTAAATTACATAAGTATTCTACAGTATATTACCAATCATAATTGGCCAAAATCAAAATGACATGTATTTGAAACGGCCGAGATATAAAAATATTAAGACGAGATATTGCTTGATACCGCGACGCGCGCTCACTAATTTCAAAATTCTCAAAAATGAGGCAGAGCCATAACTTTTTTTAAATTACATAAGTATTCTACAGTATATTACCAATCATAATTGGCCAAAATCAAAATGACATGTATTTGAAACGGCCGAGATATAAAAATATTAAGACGAGATATTGCTTGATACCGCGACGCGCGCTCACTAATTTCAAAATTCTCAAAAATGAGGCAGAGCCATAACTTTTTTTAAATTACATAAGTATTCTACAGTATATTACCAATCATAATTGGCCAAAATCAAAATGACATGTATTTGAAACGGCCGAGATATAAAAATATTAAGACGAGATATTGCTTGATACCGCGACGCGCGCTCACTAATTTCAAAATTCTCAAAAATGAGGCAGAGCCATAACTTTTTTTAAATTACATAAGCATTCTACAGTATATTACCAATCATAATTGGCCAAAATCAAAATGACATGTATTTGAAACGGCCGAGATATAAAAATATTAAGGCGAGATATTGCTTGGGACCTCGACGCGCGCTCACTAATTTCAAAATTCTCAAAAATGAGGCAGAGCCATAACTTTTTTTAAATTACATAAGCATTCTACAGTATACTACCAATCGTAATTGACCAAAATCAAAATGACATGTATTTGAAACGGCCGAGATATAAAAATATTAAGACGAGATATTGCTTGATACCGCGACGCGCGCTCACTAATTTCAAAATTCTCAAAAATGAGGCAGAGCCATAACTTTTTTTAAATTACATAAGTATTCTACAGTATATTACCAATCATAATTGGCCAAAATCAAAATGACATGTATTTGAAACGGCCGAGATATAAAAATATTAAGACGAGATATTGCTTGATACCGCGACGCGCGCTCACTAATTTCAAAATTCTCAAAAATGAGGCAGAGCCATAACTTTTTTTAAATTACATAAGTATTCTACAGTATATTACCAATCATAATTGGCCAAAATCAAAATGACATGTATTTGAAACGGCCGAGATATAAAAATATTAAGGCGAGATATTGCTTGGGACCTCGACGCGCGCTCACTAATTTCAAAATTCTCAAAAATGAGGCAGAGCCATAACTTTTTTTAAATTACATAAGCATTCTACAGTATATTACCAATCATAATTGGCCAAAATCAAAATGACATGTATTTGAAACGGCCGAGATATAAAAATATTAAGACGAGATATTGCTTGATACCGCGACGCGCGCTCACTAATTTCAAAATTCTCAAAAATGAGGCAGAGCCATAACTTTTTTTAAATTACATAAGCATTCTACAGTATATTACCAATCATAATTGGCCAAAATCAAAATGACATGTATTTGAAACGGCCGAGATATAAAAATATTAAGACGAGATATTGCTTGATACCGCGACGCGCGCTCACTAATTTCAAAATTCTCAAAAATGAGGCAGAGCCATAACTTTTTTTAAATTACATAAGCATTCTACAGTATATTACCAATCATAATTGGCCAAAATCAAAATGACATGTATTTGAAACGGCCGAGATATAAAAATATTAAGGCGAGATATTGCTTGGGACCTCGACGCGCGCTCACTAATTTCAAAATTCTCAAAAATGAGGCACAGCCATAACTTTTTTTAAATTACATAAGCATTCTACAGTATATTACCAATCATAATTGGCCAAAATCAAAATGACATGTATTTGAAACGGCCGAGATATAAAAATATTAAGACGAGATATTGCTTGATACCGCGACGCGCGCTCACTAATTTCAAAATTCTCAAAAATGAGGCAGAGCCATAACTTTTTTTAAATTACATAAGCATTCTACAGTATATTACCAATCATAATTGGCCAAAATCAAAATGACATGTATTTGAAACGGCCGAGATATAAAAATATTAAGACGAGATATTGCTTGATACCGCGACGCGCGCTCACTAATTTCAAAATTCTCAAAAATGAGGCAGAGCCATAACTTTTTTTAAATTACATAAGCATTCTACAGTATATTACCAATCATAATTGGCCAAAATCAAAATGACATGTATTTGAAACGGCCGAGATATAAAAATATTAAGGCGAGATATTGCTTGATACCGCGACGCGCGCTCACTAATTTCAAAATTCTCAAAAATGAGGCAGAGCCATCACTTTTTTTAAATTACATAAGCATTCTACAGTATATTACCAATCATAATTGGCCAAAATCAAAATGACATGTATTTGAAACGGCCGAGATATAAAAATATTAAGGCGAGATATTGCTTGGGACCTCGACGCGCGCTCACAAAATTCAAAATTCTCAAAAATGAGGCAGAGCCATAATTTTTTTAAATTACATAAGCATTCTACAGTGTATTACCAAACTCCGAAAATATGAAGCGTTTCTGAGATATTCGAGGTTAAGCTAGGCAAAACATAAAATAATTAAAAAAACAATTCTAACAATAATACTGCAGTGTGCTTATTTCAACTTTTAACATTCAACTCGGATTGTTGTAATTATATGTGAATATGTGTATTGAAAGTGGGCGATTTGCCGGAAAATATCAGACGAAAAATTTCCAAGGAGATTCTAGTAGAAATGTTAATAAGAAAACTGATGTGATAAGAAACACTTTAAGGTCCTATATTTTGGAAACGAAGGCTATTAGAACAAACAAATATTTACATATTCATTACTACCCAAATTACTTAAAGATATTGTCTAGGAGTGAAATTTTATGCAATCAAATAGTTACTGTGAAGAGATTTGGTAGTGATTTGCACTGCCTCCTAGCGCTAGCGAAAATCTACTTCGCACCGATTTGATAAAAAGTGTCTTGAAAATATTGTTAACAGGATTAGCAAGGTATGGGCGTTATATTAATGAGTTTGTTGCATACGTTAAGCACAGTTTCGTTTACATTTAATATTAAATGTGTGTACGTTTTACTACACTTTGAATGACCATTCCCACGTATGTACAATATTTAAATTTGTTTCTGATATATTTTGCAATAACACCTTTCTAAATTGTATTCCATATCATCTTCATATAAGTGTCACCTCTCATGACATAAATAATTTTACATTGATTTTAGATTTGCAACGTCATCACTTACTTCACAGGAAAATTTAACAATTTGTCCCTTTTTCGGTGTATAAAATATGCAAACAAAATGTTAAAACGGTTCAACAAAAATCTTCACTTTTCATTACTTATTCACTATATGTGTTACTACCTAAATGGCAAACACTACAGTTTAAACTCACTCACTTACAATTAAACTCGGGAGAAACACAACAATTCTTAAGCAAGGGCTGCTCAATCATACGTTCACGTGCACGCTGGTCACAGAACTAATTTACAAAATATTGTATCGACTTCAGTTTTACTGTAAACACAAGGAACTATTATAAGTTTTACGTGCATTAGGCGAGATTTAAGCTGGCATTCAATATATGCATTATAATCAGGATTTTATGTCAGCTCTGAATAATTATTTTCTTAACTTATAATGGGCTTGTGTTTAACGAGCGCGTGGAGGATTTGTATAAACATATAAACAATCTGTATTGGCTATCGAACCCATATAGAGTCTTTCCTTATAAATAATCAAAAATTGAGTAAACTCCTGATGCACATTTGGCTTAATTTGCTTCATGTACATCTAATAACTAAACAATAATAATAAAATATACCTTGTTTATAGAAGGTGAGTATAAAATAATTTTTTGTAATACCTCTGTGTTATTGACATTTATCAGTACTGTCTGCTTGATCGATATGACAGGCGTAAAGGCCTCGGCCGTTATAATAACGGCCGTGGACGTTATTTAAATGACAACGCAAATTTATGAGCAATAAAGTCTTCATATTCTTTCTCATACCTGCTGCTGCTTTTTTAGGGAAGTAAATCGATTGTGGCAGCATTGGCTTCATTTAGTACATCTCCGGGGATACCACAAAACGAAGAACTTTGCACATCTGACATTATTTTTCTAATTTCACTTTGATTTGTTTGTTTGTATTTGAACCGTTGATGTTGCTATGGTATCAAATTGCGCCTGGATAATTACTTTATTAATTTTGAAATTTAATATTGATAAATTGACCAGTTTTTGTAATTTAGGTATTAAAAAAAGTATCAAACAACATACGACCGATATGCAAATAACAGGCTTGGTTGAATATAAACCTCGGCTGCGCTCCGCTCCGCTCCGCTTCGCCTCGGTTTACAAACTTCAACCCGCGCTTGTTATTTGCTAGATATCGACCTAATGACGTTATATACTATTATGGTCTCCTGTAAAGTTTTAATTTATAGAGATGCCCTATTCTTGCACTGGACCCCTATAAAAACCATTTTGAATGTGCCTGCACTTTTTATAAACGTACGCATCTGTGTATGTTTTGGAATTTTGAATTTTGTGAGTGGGCGTCGCGGTCCCGAGCAATATCTCACCTTAATATTTTTTTATCCCGTCAGTTTCAAATATGTGTCATTTTGATATTGGTCAATTATGATTTGTAATACACTGTAGAATGCTTATGTAATTTAAAAAAAGTTATAGCTCCGCCTCATTTTTGGGAAATTGAATTTAGTGAGTGCGCTTCGCGGTCCGAAGCAATATCTCACCTTAATATTTTTTTATCTCGTCAGTTTCAAATATATGTCATTTTGATATTGGTCAATTATGATTGGTAATGCTTACTGTAGAATGCTCCTGTAATTTAAAAAAAGTTCTGGCTCCGCCTCATTTTTGAGAATTTCGAATTTAGTGAGCGCGCGTCGCGGTCGCATGCAATATCTCGCCTTAATATTTTTGTATCTCCTCAGTTTCAAATATATGTCATTTTGATTTTGCCCAATTACGATTGGTAATACACTGTAGAATGCTTATGTAACTTAAAAAAAGTTTAGGCTCTGCCTCATTTTTGAGAATTTTGAAATTAGTGAGCGCGCGTCGCGGTATCTAGCAATATCTCGCCTTAATATTTTTTTATCTCCTCAGTTTCAAATATATGTCATTTTGATTTTGGCCAATTACGATTGGTAATACACTGTAGAATGCTTATGTAATTTAAAAAAAAATACGGATCTGCCTCATTTTTGAGAATTTTGAAATTAGTGAGCGCGCGTCGAGGTCCCAAGCAATATCTCGCCTTAATATTTTAATATCTCGGCCGTTTCAAATACATGTCATTTTGATTTTGGTCAATTACGATTGGTAATACACTGTAGAATGCTTATGTAATTTAAAAAAAGTTATGGCTCTGCCTCATTTTTGAGAATTTTGAAATTAGTGAGCGCGCGTCGCGGTATCTAGCAATATCTCGCCTTAATATTTTTTTATCTCCTCAGTTTCAAATATATGTCATTTTGATTTTGGCCAATTACGATTGGTAATACACTGTAGAATGCTTATGTAATTTAAAAAAAAATACGGATCTGCCTCATTTTTGAGAATTTTGAAATTAGTGAGCGCGCGTCGAGGTCCCAAGCAATATCTCGCCTTAATATTTTAATATCTCGGCCGTTTCAAATACATGTCATTTTGATTTTGGTCAATTACGATTGGTAATACACTGTAGAATGCTTATGTAATTTAAAAAAAGTTATGGCTCTGCCTCATTTTTGAGAATTTTGAAATTAGTGAGCGCGCGTCGAGGTCCCAAGCAATATCTCGCCTTAATATTTTTATATCTCGGCCGTTTCAAATACTTGTCATTTTGATTTTGGCCAATTATTATTGGTAATACACTGTAGAATGCTTATGTAATTTAAAAAAAGTTATGGCTCTGCCTCATTTTTGAGAATTTTGAAATTAGTGAGCGCGCGTCGCGGTCGCATGCAATATCCCGCCTTAATATTTTTTTATCTCCTCAGTTTCAAATATATGTCATTTTGATTTTGGCCAATTATGATTGGTAATATACTGTAGAATGCTTATGTAATTTAAAAAAAGTTATGGCTCTGCCTCATTTTTGAGAATTTTGAAATTAGTGAGCGCGCGTCGCGGTATCAAGCAATATCTCGTCTTAATATTTTTATATCTCGGCCGTTTCAAATACTTGTCATTTTGATTTTGGCCAATTATTATTGGTAATACACTGTAGAATGCTTATGTAATTTAAAAAAAGTTATGGCTCTGCCTCATTTTTGAGAATTTTGAAATTAGTGAGCGCGCGTCGCAGTCGCATGCAATATCTCGCCTTAATATTTTTTTATCTCCTCAGTTTCAAATATATGTCATTTTGATTTTGGCCAATTATGATTGGTAATATACTGTAGAATGCTTATGTAATTTAAAAAAAGTTATGGCTCTGCCTCATTTTTGAGAATTTTGAAATTAGTGAGCGCGCGTCGCGGTATCAAGCAATATCTCGTCTTAATATTTTTATATCTCGGCCGTTTCAAATACATGTCATTTTGATTTTGGTCATTTACGATTTGTAATACACTGTAGAATGGTTATGTAATTTAAAAAAAGTTATGGCTCTGCCTCATTTTCGGGAATTTTGAATTTAGTGAGTGCGCGTCGCGGTCCCGTGCAATAACTCGCCTTAATATTTTTTTAACTCGGTTGTTTCAAAAATATGTCATTTTAATAATGATAAATTATGATTGGAAAAACCTTCTGGAATGCTACTGGATAATTTTTAAATGAGTGGTCCCGCCTCATTTAGTGCAAAACAGAAAAATGCGAAATCTCGTATTTTAGGGGTGAATGACGTGAAACAGGGTGGTGAGGGTGCCGGTACGAGGACTATAACACTGTGGCGTTAGATTTGAAAGACATTAAATGCATTTATATGAGTATATTATAGAAATTATTAAATTTTAAATCTATTGCTGGAATCTATTGCTAACTTCACACCGGTACAATTGGATGAATTTCGTTTCAGGTGGCTTTACCACGACACATTTTAATGAACACACATAAAAGAAAGCAGTAAATCGACTCTTACCACATTAATAAGTATAATTTTAACAGTATTAACCCCAAAAGAATTTAAACAAGGAGACTTCCGAACATTAAGTTGCCACTAAAATTGGTTCAGTTCTTCTTTTCTTTCTTATTAAAAAGGTAAATATAGACAAATAATATTTGTTTTTTGGCATAAGTGGTGCATTTTTGCATTTTTGCATTTTGCAATTTTGCATTTTTATGCATTTTTATGAGATCATAAATATAATAAGTACGTAGCAACTTTTAGCAAAATAATCTGTAAGTTATAGTTAAAATGGGTATAGTCCGAACTTTAAGTTGTTAGGGCTCGTATGTATTACTCGGGAGCAAAGTGCCATTTTCTCCCTTAGATTTTGATGCCCTTCGCTTCGCGTCGGGCATCAAATATCCGCGGGAGGATATGATGCGTTTTGCTCCCTTGTAATACAAATAGCTATTTCGGTTTGATGCACCAGATAGTTTCTTTGGAGGCATTCTTAATTCTAAAATAGGTGTACTTATTTTAATATTTGTGATAAACTCTCAAAGTGCTAAATTTATGACAAAAAATGTGACAAATGAACTAAATGCATATCGTACTACTATTTTAATCTGTTACTTAATTAAAAATATTGAATTTTCGATGTCTGTTTTACTAAATAAAAATATTATATCGTTTGATACAAACAAGGTTTACAGATTTAAATTTGATTTCTAAAAAATAATCAAAATGTTACTTAACACTTAAATTAGTAGTATTATATATGCATTTATAGATACTATTGAAAAATACGCATACCTACCTACACTGTTAAGTATAAAAATTGGCTTTGCAATCGGTTTATATTAAACACTGCGTGTTCGTAAAATTTTACATTGGCAATTTGTACATAGCGGTCCTGGGACTCAATTACTCATAACTGCAAAATTCCCTGGGACTATAATTTTGTTTCACTATAAAATATTCAGGCAGGCCGCAACTCGCAATTAGTTGACATAATTTTAGGGCGTGCAGAAATTGTTTTTTCACGTCAATAAAACACCAAACGCACTATCGCATCGATAAATATGTTAATTTAAAATTTACACATTATTCTGCGCTAAAATATTTAAACGCAATGTAAATGAGATCGTTTATCGCCACCGATGTATTCGATTTCTTGCTTGTTTGTATTGGTAATATGTATTGTTAATTCTTGAATGTGATGACAAGTTTTTTTTTAACAAAAGCGCTTTTAATGCTTGAGTTTGTGAGGGTTTATTTTTAATATTATGCACATGTTTTAGTCCATGATGGTACGCAAATGCATAAATAATGCGGCACAAAATATATGCATACAAAACTAACTATTACTCATGTTTTCATTAAAATATAGTAAAAGCAATCTGCTCTATTATTATATTCACTTCTGAATGCACGAGGTAAAAGGGAATGCGCAGTGATTCATTACATTGATGCTCTTTCAGGGCTGGAAAAAGAGCTGGAAAAATTATGGGGCTCGTAAGTCAAATAAATACACGTAATGTTTCAACTATTATGTATAATAACGAGACATGTCGCAATTAAGGACGAAGAAGAAACGACAGGTCATTACTTACGCCGGGCTAGGGGATATTATAATTCTCCTCAGCGAATTTTCACATGGAACAGTGAAATCTCCCCCAATTTAACCCTAAAGAGGCGGCAAAAATATGCTAGAAATTGTTTTAAGTGTTAATCGTGATGCTGACATATTTTTGATAGCCATCTGAAATTGAAGGGAGAGCCGCGCGGGTTTAATTACACGGCGCCGGCGTCTGCTGATGATCGCTCTTTGAAGCAATTCGAATTCTGAACGATTGTACAAATGTTAATAAAATTGTATGTGAGTGTTGCGGAGAGTTGCTTCATAAAAACGAAACTAACAACATTGCAATGTGCCATGCTAATAATATGCATAGCCAATGATATAGCTATGTATACTAGGCATCTCACTTTTTAGTACTAGGACTAAAGTAAAGTTGTTGGAAAAAACGTTTCCGGATTGCGCAGCTCGTGCAGGGGTTCAAAAAATATTAGTTTGCACAAAAAGTTTCGAGATGTATGTTTGTAATGTAAAGGATAAAAATACAAATTTTCATACAATACATATTTGTATTTGTTCAGCTTAAGCATTCATAATTAAAAATTTACATATAAAAATTTGACAAAATAAGTTGATTTACGGCGAAATAATTGCAATAAATTAATAAATCGGTAATATCATCATTATTACTGCATATTGAATTAGATAAATCTCGATAAGCCTTAATATACATTTTCTATCGATTTATACATGTTTTTAAAACTTTAAAACTTTGATCTCGATGGACCTTAAAATATATTTTTTGTACATAACTATTTTAATGACTCATTAAAGTCCCTAAACTGAGTATTTTCTAGACTCAATAATAATAATACAATACAATACAAAAGTCTTTATTTTATTAGCTGTACATTTGGTTGCATTCATACATTTTTATCTACTTATCGGCTTTGGGCCGTTTATCGACACATGCGTTTTAACTTATAACATAAGGAAAATTTTAGTACAATGATTCTAATTCATGCAGTATTAATTCGTTATTAATTTGAGAGCCCCAATTTCCTGGGGCAAACTCCCACGGGTACGGTACTCCTTCCCCAACAATAAACTAAGACCAGACTCCGATGCCCGGTTGCATCAACATTGTTTTAACTCGGGTTAGGTAACACTGAGTTATATTTATGTCAGAGTGAAGTTTCGAATCGGTAGCATCAAAATTTGATGATGTGGAGTAACGTAGAGCAAGAAAATCTCTCGTGTTAAATAAAACGGATCACTTGAACGTGAATGAATCGAGTTCGTATAACTCGCATTTTATGTTTTATTTCAGGTATCTGGTGTAAGTCATTCTTGAGGTTAACCCAGATTAAAATTTATATATAATATACAGTGTGTAAATTAAGTAGCGGATAAATTCGGTAACTCCGTTAATGTGTATGAGAGAGAAAAAATCTAAAAGGGAGATAGCGATATAAATACGAAAATATGTTTTTCAGATTTAAAACAACAAAATTTTAAAAGTAATGACGTCATTATTTTTTTTTAAATGACAACCTACATTTTTGATTTTTTATTTCGGTATAGCTTTTTAATCAGTTTTCAACCATTTGATGACGTCATAACTTTTAAAATTTTGTTTTTTTTTAAATCTAGAAAAATATTTTTACGTGCGCAGTATTTTATATCGCTATCTCCCTTTTGGATTTGTTCTCTCTCATACACATTAACGGAGTTACCGAATTTATCCGCTACTTAATTTCCACACTGTATAATAAAACTGGGCATTAGTCGCAAAAACTTGCAATGGTTAAACAATGTGGTTACTATGGTGGCATGATAATTAAAATGCGAAGCGCACTAGTTTCGAGAAATATTTTTTGTTTTGGAACATATACAAAAAAAAAGTTGTCTGTAAGACGTACCTAAATTATGTTTGTTCGGACCCAAAGACTCAAACAACAACGATTCTTCCGAAAAACCTTCATTTTGGGTTTTAGGCACTTGTAACAAAAATAACTATTTTATATCGATTTATATAAGCTCAGCATTAAAAAGTCTTAAAGATATTTCAAAATTATTTGAATACTTTGTTCATTATTTACACATTTGGGAAAGGGAGTGATATTTAGGTATAAAAGGTCTTGTAACAAATTTATTAAATATGTGAAATTTGTGAAAACATTGCAAAAAACTGACGTGTAAAACTATAAAAATGAAAAAATGTATTTTGCAAACATGTTTAATTAAGTTAATATAATATTTTAATTGTAGACGCTTAATCCTAACATAACCATTTCCTAAATTAACATGCTTTCGCAAAGAACCACATATTTTGAAAAAGGTGTACTTTAGTCACCGAAACGTTAATACAATGTTTATAGAATCCCATATGTTATTTGTCTACTGTATATCATTTATTATGTAAACTATTATATTAACTTAATTAAACATGTTTGCAAAATTTTCATTCTTATAATTTGACACGTCAGTTTCTTACAATATTTTCGCAAATTTCACAAATTTAATAAAATTGGTACGGGTAAATGTCAGGTATTGGGAGAATTTGTAAAATGTATTTCGAAAACAAAAATTTGTTTTTTCTTAAATAAAAGAGTTGCATAAAAGTTGCATATTGTAATTACGTACATGTTGTATGCATATCTATTGTTAGCTGCGATCAAAATTTAAAAACCTTCTAGTATTTCTATAATTAAAGAAGTCATTTCAGTAATGTACAATGTCATTTCGGTAATGCGTAATATCATTTCGGTAATGCATAGTGTCATTTCGGTAATGTACGTTATTTTGTTTAAAAGCCTATATTAATACGAAAAATGAGAGATAAAGGTTTTTTCAGCGAATCGTGCAGCAGTCTTTTCTGCTTTTTGACCTTATTTCTGGTTTCTTTTCTTTCTTTCATACTGTGTTAATTGAACACTGTCGTGGAACTTTTTAGGCATTTTGTAGCTGGTTAGTGTCTTTGCTTCACCAATAAGACGATATTTCTTCAAAATATTTCCACTAACTACTTTTCTTAGTATTTGTTTCTCCTTTTCATTATTTATTTAACTTATATTAGTCTCGAGCTGGTGTACCAATACTTGACCAAACAATAATCGTATTTTAACTTCAGCTGGTATTTTATAGCCTCTTTTCTCCGTTTTCCCTCTAAAGCAGCTTCAGACATTTTCTGCCGAAATTTTTTAACTCTTGCTTTATTTTGCAGTTTTTTACGTGCATTTCTATATTTTCTAACTTTTTTCACTTTTTCCATTTTCAATTTGAACCCGCTGGTACAACATTTAAAGGAAAACCATCAGAAAATTAAAATCTGTCATTTCGGTAATGAATACGTCATTGCGGAAATGTGGAATCATTACCGAAATGACCATTACCGAAATGACAATCTATAGAAAAATGAACCAGACCACTTTCTATTACGATAATATTTGGGAATAAAAGTGAGGTAATGTTCTGGCTTATAAAGCATGTTTTATCACTACATTAGTTTTTCTTTATTCAACAGGAGCTAATCACATAGAGCATTACCGAAATGACGTATATTAAACATACGGTATCAAAATGTAACATTAACTACGTTATTGATGTCAAAATACGGAAACATAAAAGAACTTACCAATCAAACAGTGGTGTGCCGTCGATGATGTTAACTACTGAGTCTTTCATTGGCGCATCCAAGTTGTGGTTTATAAGGTAAGCCACCTGACAGCTCGGCATTACCGAAATGACACAAAAGTGGTGGACAAAGTATAGCATTTAATTAATGCAACTTTATAGTTAATCACGGACATTTATACACATGTTTTAATTAGTAGGATTGTTCTACTTTCGAAAAATAGCAATATTAAGGTAGCTAATGTTCACGTGTAGAAGAAAATAAATAATATTACATAATGAATGAGGTTTGGGACACCTTCCCAAATGGTATTATGGCAATTTCATTTTGCGCTATGTCTAGAGAAAGTCCAAAATTTGTGTGATTACATTTATAACTACATTCATGTGCAAAAGTAACATGTTTGAGCAAACTTTGCATTGATTATTTGCAGAAATTGTTCCTATTTTTATCACAGCATAGCATGGGACCTAAATTCTTCCAATACCTGACACTTACCCGTACAAGACCTTAGATATTTGGGTATAAACCAAATATCACTCCCTTTCCCAAATGTCTACTGCATAGGTCTAAAACATATAGTTGATTAAAAAAGGGGGACCCCCCCAATTATCAACTAAAACTTCACACATTTGATAACACCGTTATCATCAATAAGAAGTACTTCGAAAATTATTTACAAACTTATACTGGTGGTTCCGATAATTTTGATTTATTTTTCTGATCTATTATAACTCAAAAATTAATTTTCTCGTATAATGTTTAAATTATGTTTCAGTGCCGAACCATTAAAATATAAAACTTAAAATCTGCACAAAAACGATTTTTTTAATATTCTTCTCAATTATCTTTTTCACATGTGTGGTTTTTCTTAGTGTGCACTTTATAATTTGATTATAATTTAATTGTATATCTACATTAGGAGTATAAACTACACTTAATGTTTCTGAATATTTTGTAGACGTCATAAATTATTACACAAATTTTATTAATTTATTACTCTCTTACTACTAAACTCTTACTTATTAACAATATTAGCTAATAAGTATTTGTGAATAATTAATTTTTTTATGTAAACAATTATTTCTGATAAGTTTATGTTTTTTTTATATTATTTCATTTCAACTGTCATTTATTTCTTTAGATTTTTTCATACTAGCATAAGTATACAGTGTGTCTCAGTGACTACCAGATATAGCAAAATTAATATTGGTTCAACTACAGGGTGTCCTACGCTTATAGACCATTAAAAGTTTATGCGGTACCCGATAAAATAAAAATTTGAAAAAAACATCCGAACATGATTGATTCCGTTTTCCTCAGCTGAAATACTATCACTTCCGGTTCTATCGGAAGTAGCCATCAACTTTTGTTTTCTAAATAGAATGCCCTATATATTATTATGTTTTTGGCTTCCCCGTTTAATTTGAAACTTATTTTGTAGAGATGTATGTATACCTGTCTTTTTTACTTTCTGAGAGATCGACGGTGACCGAGAAGTTAGCGCACTTGCCTCTCTTGCCAAGGGTCGCAGGTTTGAATCCCGTGGGGCTGAAAATTTTTGAGTGATTTAAATTCCCTTACATCATAGTGCCGTTCCTTTGCAGGGGAACTGAAGCAGGCGATGTTAAGTTGTATGTGCACGTTAGAGAACCCACTATGGATGAAGCAAATTCATATCGGCAAAATTTCCAAGTGTAGTGGTAAATATAGTGGGAAATAGGCCGCCGTTAAATAAATCAAATAAATTAAAGAAATAATACTTTCTGAGATAAAAATTAAATTCCAAGAATTTGACCTGAAAAAACATGAAAAATGACTTCGTTAAAAATTGTTCCTATTGATGGAATTGGTCTATCGCTATAAGCGAAAAAACGTCACGCACACTTCTTATGCTCTGATTTACATGGTACAAATGCATTATTTGTATCATTTCTTCTGGTAAATACATTTCTTTAATGTATTTTAGCACATTCATAGTTCAAACAACTTGACAATTCTATTTATTTTTATAACCTCTCAAATAGTTATTTTGACGTTACCTTGGTCACTTGATAACAACCACGCTTGACCTGTGTTTTTTAAAATTGAACATAGGTACGTTGTATTGACTATGTTCAGAGTTAAATAAATATGGTATATAAATTATTATTAAAATATTAGTTCTTTAGATTTATTACAATTTGACAATTTTATTTTTGTGATAATATTCATTAAAAAACTTAGCAGTTTCTTCATTGCTAAGACGTCAGTTTGTTATTTATATATCTGTATGTTCCTATCTATTTGTCAATTTAATAAGAATTGAATTTGAAAAATATGAATGCAACTTATGATGTCGAGGAAGCAGCAAATTCGGGGTGTCTTGAACAATATCCGGAGAAGTGGAAAGCAAGATATGAAGTAACATATAAAATATTTAAAAAGTAGTGCACATTTAATTTTTTGCCAGGGATATATCATTTGAACTTTAGTTAGGGGTTTAGTTATTATTAGGAGTGATAACCTTTACCAAGTTTCCTATTCATGACTAAAATTCCTAATAAATTATGTTTCAATAAAAACCGTGCGGTCTCGTTCATTCCATTTATGTGCGACAGAGAATTGAATGCCTTATTATCTGCAATTATCCTGTCGTGACTGGATTTAAGATATGCAAGACTTTGTATTGTGTGCACCTAATTTCAATCAATTGTAAAACGATATTGTGCACAGGTGCGTGCGCGTTAAGTAGGTCGTGCCCTCGACGACCTCTCAGTATTAATCTCCAAAGTTCGTCGTATCTGTTCTTATTTAAAGCATTTTCGTCTTGAGGCACTCAGTACTGTAATTATAAGGCGATTTAGTAGTAAGTGGAGTTTCAGGGAGTGAAATGTATCAGGGGATAATATTTAATATATTTCGCATTAAACTCTACAAGTATTGCATATGGCACTTTTAACTCGTACTAAACTCCGGGAGTAATGAATACAAAGAGTTGTTTTTATCGTGCAACCTAGGGTTAATCATTTCGATAGTTCCACACTTCTGTCACAATGGCAGCAGTGTATTAAGGCGTTTTTTTTAAATGCAACATATAAGTAATTCTCTGCGAGGAAAATATTACAGTTGACTAAGTGTACAATATACAGGGTGTCCTAAATACAGTAGGCTTCCATGGGTATATTGCTTATTCTTAAAGCTAGAGATCTGGTTAAATAGGTAATATTGTGCAGTTTTATATGCTGGTTCAGATTATGTTGATATTTTCGTGTCCGTGCAGTTTAGAAGTTATTCTTAAATAAAACTAAAATTCTCGATTATCTAAAAACTCCCATATATTCATAATTGAGGCGTCTATTTTAAAAAGTGCACATATTAGTTTTCTGGGAAATTTAAAAAAAAACTTCCACTGTAGTTATACTCAAAATACTGGCAATATAATGATGTTGTATTTATTTCAACTTATTTAAAAATAAAAATGACTCTAAATAAGAACTATGAAATAAGAGAAAAAACGGGGAAGAAAGTTGGACTTGTTTTTAGGTGGAAACGTTTTAATGCGAACAAATAAAAATTCAAAATAGTTTAAATTAAAG
Source organism: Othius punctulatus (assembly GCA_951805005.1). Lineage (NCBI taxonomy): Eukaryota > Metazoa > Arthropoda > Insecta > Coleoptera > Staphylinidae > Othius > Othius punctulatus. The sequence goes on along the minus strand of OX638140.1, from coordinate 24,511,332 downwards.
TATTTAATATGTATTATAGTATTTTTGCATTTAAGTTTAAATACAAAAAACTTTACTTTAAAAAAAAAAAAATTAAAAAAATTCACAACCATCCTCGTCCAGTTCGGGTTCCTCATCAACAACATTTAAAAATTGCTCAGCGAAAAACGGTTAATTAAATGATATGTTTTCTTCTTCTTAAGATCCAATCTCCTATCGGAGGTTGGAAATCATTATGGCAATCCTTACTTTATTAACAACTGTTCTAAATAGTTGGCTTGATGTTAATCCGAACCATTCTCTTAAATTTCTGAGCCAGGAAATCCTTCTTCTTCCTATGGTTCTTTTCCCCTTTATTTTTCCTTCCAAAATCAGTCGCAGCGACCTGTAGCTCATTATATGACCGAGATATTGCAGTTTACGCTTTTTAATGGTGTTTATAAGTTCCTTTTCTTTATCAAGTCTTTGTAGCACCTCGATATTTGTAACTCGGTCCACCCACGGTATCTTTAGAATTCTTCTGTAAGACCATGTTTCCAGAAGCCCATATTTTGGGCTTGCTCTAAGAAACCCATTAAGTCCTTAAGATTCTTCAGTTTTCCTGATGATTTTTCTTGCTATTTGTTTAGATATTGCCACTGAAGAAGGAAACCCCATGGACATGTGTCGTTTTAAAAGAATTGCTATATTTTCATTGGCCTGTTACACGCGACTTGTATTATCTTTCGAGAAAACGGGTTTGTTAGTGCATAGACATTGGTCTTTAGACCCGTTTACTGTTAATAACTCAATTTGTGCATTTTTGGACTTGCTGCTTTTAAAATAAACGCATCAATTACTAAAGATGCGAAATAAAGTTTAAAATGAAGTTACTTGGTTCGATTGCACAAACTTGATAATCAATTCAAAACAAAAGTCAAGATAACGGTTTCCATAATTTTCCAGTATAATTTATTGTTATTTTACTTATTATAATACTTTTTTTTTTAAATTTTTGTTACATTTGTTTTAAACATAGTTTATAGAATAAAGATAAAAATTGAAACATTTGATATTTCCCATATTTTTTATATTGACATAGGTAGTTTACATCCTTGAAAAAAGAAAACGAAAACTATTTAGACATGTAAAAAAATCAAATAGAGGACGCCATTTAAAATATGAAAGTTGCTATTAATATCTCGAAAACCGCCATCTTAACTTTTGTTTTAACTTGATTCTTAAGTTTGTGCGATCGAATCAAGTAACTTTTAATAAAAATTTATTTCCGCATCTTTAATAATTATGGAAATATCTGAGATTATGAAAATCGCAGTTTTTAGTTTTTTTAGAACAATTTCTAAACTGCTCGAACATTAAAAAAATCGACATAATCTGAATCAGTATACAAAACTGTATAATATTGCCTTTTTAACCAGATATCTAGCTTTCCAAATAAGAAAGATATCTACTCTAGTTAGGACACCCTGTATATTAAACTGAAGAAAGGACGCAGATATTCAAATGGATAATGCTGCAAACCTCAGCTTAACATTATTCACTTTGTACACTGTGATATTTTTCCCACAAAGAATTTTTTTTTCCTGAAACCGGAGCGAAAATAGCACTAGTTTTCTACATTGGATATGTTAATTCCGGACAATAAAGCACTTAAATATGAATATGTGATCTGTTCTACATTTTTTGTAAAAAATTGAAATAGCATTAAGAAATATCAACACATACGAATTATTGTAATGATAGTAATGATAGTAATGATAGTGTCATGCTTCTGCAAAATATGCAAAAAAAATCTATTTAATTCATAACAGAAGATATATTTTTTAAACCGTCTATTTGAAGCAAAAAATTCGGATTTTTTTCTCTCAGAAACTACTAAAGATACGTAGTCTATAGGCTTACTGAAATGTGATAAGAATTAAACGAGCAATCATAATATGTAAAAATATACAAGATGTTTCATTCAAAATAACAAAGTTGGTGGCCACTTCCGGTAGAAGCGTAAGTGATAGAAACATGAACGTATTTTATTTTGGGGGATTACGACGAACGATGTTTATTTGATTTTTTTCAGAATTATATTTCATCAGGAACCTTATAAACTTTTAACCAACGAGTTGCGTAAGACTCCCTGTAGTACTCACGAAAGTAGTAATTAAGATGAAGACACGAATGTGGAGGTTTTATTACATAAGAAATAAACGAGGCAGATGCCTGGTTCCAATGACATGGAATGAATTTCATTTTTATGTTATATTATAATTGTGTTTTTAAAATAATAATAGTAATCCCTACTACTGCTAATAATAATATATGTAGTAGTATTTAATAGCTATGTATGTAATAAGTACATAATTTAGGACTTTATGGGTGAGATCTAATGTTTAAAATAAATAAGGCGAATCCGTAAGTCCTATTATGTACGCATTACATACTAAGCTTTATGTTCGACTGCGTAAGGTTTCGACATACCCAATTATTTGATTAATTAGATATTTCATTCGTAATCATAAATTCTTATAATTTATGGTATTTATTTTAGCTCATGATTTATTTCTTTTATTTTTAACTTCGTATAATGGCAGTACTTCTTTACGTTGTGTTTGATTTTAAATCATTATCGCGATAACTTCAAATTCTTTTAGAGGTAAAGTGTTTGTTCGTAACAATAACATTAATAAAATAAAGATACAGATTTATGGATTGAGTGTATTTTATTCACTTTAAAGGATTTTTGCAATACTATTAAAGACAAAATTTGAATTTAATGACTTTCTTAATTTACTCAGAATTTATTACTTTATTTACTCAAAAAGTATTAGTTGCTTAGTTTTAGTTTACTTTAAAAAGATGCAATTCAGCAGGTTACACACCAAAGAGATCGACACCTCCGTCCGTGTCCGTATGTGTCCATCAACATAGTCAGTCACATCAGTTGGATAGTTCTAGCGAAGTTAGTGATTTCACACATTGATCAATTCTAAAAAAAAACTACTCAATGTATTTCACCACTTCATGCAATATGTCACTGTTTATGTCTTCCAATATCATTTTGCATCTATTACTTTAGGATTCATTAACTAGGTTTTGAAATACAGTTTTGTTAACAATTTGTGAATTTACGACCATTCATTATCTACCTGAATTAATATTATTTATTTTAATTTATTATATAAATTTTATTCATTACCTTTCTGAATTTATGACCATCTTAATACTGACCTGAATTAGCCTGAATTTTATATTATATTTTGATTTATTTATATTTAATTTGCACTTATTACGTTTTCTAAATTGATTACCCTTTTAATATTGAAATTAATTCTAAGTGAATTTACTCAATTGATTTAATTTTTACTTTATTGCCCACGATTAATATTATACCATCTACTCTGTTTACCAAGATGTTATCGAACTTATTCTTCCAATTTTTATACCTATTCCCTGATCAGTATTATTCATGTTATTTTTCTTATTTTATTGATTTTATTGATATTTTTAATAAAACATTCCTTGAATTCATAATACCTTTATTAAGTTCCTTTTATCTTTCCCACAATTTAATAAAATTTCGTAGTAACATTTTTATTATGTTTATTTTATCTTTCCCAGTGTTAAATAAAATTTCGTAGTAACATTTTTATTATGTTTATTTGATCTTTCCTAGTATTTAATAAAATTTCGTAGTAACATTTTCATTAGGTTCATTTTATCTTTCCTAGTATTTAGTAAAATTTCGTAGTAACATTTTCATTATTAATTTTCATTTTATCTTTCCCAATACTTAATAAAATTTCGTAATAACATTTTTATTCTGTTTATTTTATCTTTCTCTGTATTTACTAAAATTTCGTAGTAATAATTTTCTTATGTTCATTTTATCTTTCCCACATGCGCGCATTAAAGCGTCACCGAGTGATTAATAATAAATAATAAAATTTCGTAGTAACAATTTATTATTATTATGTTCATTTTATGTTTCCCACTACTTAATAAAATTTCGTACTAATATTTTTATTATGTTTATTTTATCTTTGGCAGTATTTAATCAAATTTCGTGGTAACAATTTTATTATTATGTTCATTTTATCTTTCCCAGTACTTAATAAAATTTCCTAATAACATTTTTATTATGTTTATTTTATCTTTCCCAGTATTTAATCAAATTTCGTATTAACATTTTTATTATGTTTATTTTATCTTTCCCACATGCGCGCATTAAAGCGTCACCGAGTATTTAATAAAAATTCGTAGTAACAATTTATTATTATTATGTTCATTTTATATTTGCCACTACTTAATAAAATTTCGTAGTAACTTGTTTATTATGTTCATTTTATCCTTCGCAGTATTTAATCAAATTTCGTGGTAACAATTTTGTTATGTTCATTTTATCTTTCCCATATGCGCGCATTAAAACGCCACCGAGTATTTAATAAAATTTAGTAGTAACAATTTATTATTATTATATTCATTTCATCTTTCCCACTACTTAATAAAATTTCGTAGTAACATTTTTATTATGTTCATTTTATCTTTCGCAGTATTTAATAAAATTTCGTAGTAACATTTTTATTATTATATTCATTTTATTTTTCCCAGTATTTAATAAAATTTCGTAGTAACATTTTTATTATTATGTTCATTTTATTTTACCCAGTACTTGATATAATTTAGTAGTAACATTATTATTGTTAATCAGAATATAACTTTTATTTAACTCTTCAATATAACTTGAATAATACTGATCTCTTTTTACTGATACTTTCGTCGACTTTAACTTGTGGATGCTAACGTGATGTTAGCATGGTCGCTCTGGATCAACCAGCCCGATTATTTCAAAATCTCGCCTTTTTATACTAAATAATTCCCACTATTTTTCTCTCTATAATTCCGACTGGACTTTCCCTATATTATTGACCTTCGGTGATTCTCCCGAATCAATACCCGTCTATGCACATCCCACTGAAATTAAACAATCTCGCACTTGTAATAATAATTATAATTCTCACGTGCATGACTTCTCATAAGCTGAACCAACACATCTCGTTTCACTCGTTCAGTCTAAACAAAAATATTGTTCGCGTTCATTAGATGCAAACATTGTATTCATTATCGTTGTCCCGAAGAAACTCTTACCACCCACTTCATAATATTTATATACAATTCCTTGGGAATTTCTATAACCGATCATCGACCCTCATCTCAAGTGTAATTTATCAGTCACGCTCTTCGAGACCCTTTAAACTGAATATGCACACATGCATATTATTTCCACCTGGCATATTAAATGATTCAAATTTACTCCAATTATCCCAAATAATTAATTCTTACTAAATATTTATATTTACACACCTGAATAACCCCCATAATGAATGCCTCCATTTCACTATACCATTTCACAAAGACAAACTTCACATTTTCCTCATTTACATTCATCCCCACTCACCACTAGAACAAAATATCTTCATCAAGGCATCATTATACAAATTTTCCATCATCATCGGCGACTTCAACTTCAACAAGCAGAAATACAGCCAATTACAAACGTTCCTAAATAACTCGGACTTTCAAAAACGCAACACAAGGCCTACATTCTTAATGCCACACAACGACACGACACCAGACGCTCTGCTTCATACTAAAAACTTACGCAATATTATAACCGACATTGACCTAACCACAAACCTATGCTCAGACCAGCTAGCTATCACTTTTACAATTAAACTAGACATCCCACCAACTAAAGACCAAAACTGCAGCAAACCCAACTTAAAGCTAACCAATATCGAAGCCGTAAATTCAGACATGGTAAACTACGTGAACAGCCTACAAAACAGCAATCTAAACTTACACCACGTTAATGAATTTCAAAACAAACTGAGCAACTCCATAATCAATAATAGCCCCCTGACAAGACACACGTTTTACAAACACAGACTCCCCAAGTTCATACTACATCTCATCAAAACCAAAAGACAACTCTATAGGGAATACTCACGGACAGAAAACATGAACCTAAAACCAGAAATCAATAAACTAAATAAAAACATTTAGTCTCTGACTCACCAATTCCAAACACACAACTGGCTGGCTGTCTCCCAGGAAATCGAAAAAGACAAGGGAAAAACATACTGGTCAAAAATCAAGAAAATCACGAAATACAAAAAAACCGAAAATATTCCAACGCTGGTACACAATAATCAACATTACAAAACCGACGCAGACAAAGCCCACATTTTCGCTCAACACTTCCAAAAAGCATTTTCGCCATCAAATGACCCCAAATTCGACATTAATAACTTTCAATTCGTAACTGACTGGTACAACAACTTTACTACTTCATTAACTGACGACGACGACGCGGACAAACCGATCGACGAAGATGAATACTATGACACCCTAGGAACTGGCAAAAACTCAGCCCCTGGCACAGACCAGATCACAAACCACCTGCTAAGAAACTTGTCCGACGAAATTCATCACCACATCATAGCATTATATAACGTATGCCTCTCAAGCAGAATCTACCCTGATATCTGGAAGAGTGGCACAATAATCACAATCCCAAAGCATGGACAAGATCACACAAAGCCCTCGAGCTACAGGCCAACAACCCTACTCCCTGTAATTGGAAAAATATTTGAAACAATTATTAAATCGAGATTATGGGACACTGTAGAGCAAAATATCCCTAGATATCAGTTCGGATTCAAACCCCACAACTCGACCATTCATCCACTTTTAATTCTGACGAACAACGTACAAGCGACACACTTACAGAACAAACACACCGCTGCGGTATTCCTAGACATAAATAAAGCCTTCGGACAGCGTGTGGCACAAAGGACTCATATATAAAATGCACTCGCTGGGAACACCGCCTTATCTACTGCGTACCATAGACAACTTTTTGACCGGCAGACAACTAAACATCAAAGTAAACAACACTCACTCATACTCGTTTCTGCCCTTACAAGGGGTCCCACAAGGATCACCTCTATCGCCTCTATTATACAATATATACTGTCACGACATTTACAATTACAACCACATAGACAAAAACTTTGAAGACCTAGACCAGTACATACTACAATTCGCGGACGACACAGCAATCATTACCCACGGCAAGACCCTCGCCAAAACTATCAGCGACCTACAACGACTTACGGACACAACCATGGAATGGTTCCACAAATGGAGGCTAATACCCAATCCTAACAAGTGCCAACTGCTGATCCCCAACCACAAAATATCACAAAACTCGCCTCTGATTACAATAAACGACATAGACGTGACTCCATCAACCGACATTAAATATCTAGGCATAACATTTGACAACAAATTCAAATTCAAGACACATACCAGACATACAATGACCGAGATCATAAAAAGAGCCAAGCACTTCAGATGCCTCACGCAAGGCAACAAAGGCATAACGACAGAAACAGCAACGAAAATATATAAAACAATCTGCAGACCCATACTTGATTACGGGCACGGTATACTGAAGAACGCCACAGACATTACAAAACGAAGAATTGACACAAGCGAACGTAAGACACTACGACTGATTACAAAGATCAGACATCCCAATAACCCACTCCACAATCCTACCAATATCTCCCTCTATGAGAAAACACAAATAACCACTATCAGGGAACGTCTAGGCAACCTAAACAACAAATTCAAAGACAAAGACACTACCTGGACCATCACCGAAGACGTGTGCATCAAACGACTAACCCGACAAACGAACAGACGACACTCATCCTCAACACTGTACGAATCATACCATACAGACTGACTCCATTCCACACACCATTCACTCACTAGCATTATATCATTATTACATCTCACCAGTAATCAACCCTAGTATACAATATGACGCTTTCTTTTTTTTTTCTTCCAACGAAAATTTCATTACTTTATATTTTAATTACATTGTTTTACAAATAATTAGAATTTATAGGCGGAAAGACCGCAGGTCGATAGCCAATAAAATATTGTTACTACTACTATTTATATTTTGGTCATCTTGGGCCCTTACAACTGCTTTAAGCATTTTGGGAATACTTTTTAAATAAAAACAGAAACAATATATACTCATATTTTTATCAAGTTGTCACACTAATCTCAGTCATTGTAAATTTAATATAAATTAGTTGAAATTACACTTGCGGAGAAGATTGCAAGGCAAGCATTAGATGCAAGAGAATCACTACTCTCAACTAAATCAATTTGTATTGTATTTATCTGATGTTTTTCTGGTTAAAATTAAAAACCGGCACTAATGTCAATCATTGTAAATTTAATATACATTGGATGGAATTACTGTTGCGGAGGAGATTACAAGCCAAGCATGAGAAGCAAGAGAATCCCTACTGCCAACTAAATCAATTTGTATTGTACTTATTTTACGTTTACCTGGTTACAATTTAAAGCTGCTATTTCTGACCGGCGTCCGTTTTACCTTTTCATTATGTACAGTCATGCTCACTTAAATCTGGTACAAAAAATTGACATTGCTATATAAAATTATTGCTATTGTAACCTAATTTCTTGTACTAGATTTATGTGAGCATGACTGTACCAGTCCGAAATGTATAAATTGTCGTTACTTTATTTTATCGCACTATGAAGAGTACTATAGTACTTTATGGCCGCAAAACTATACCATAAAGCAAACTATATAATTCGGTCGTACATAAACATATTTAAAGGTTGGTGTATATATCTTTTATATTAGTAAACCACATACAGATGTTCATACGTTTGCAATAGATTTGTATAGTTCCAAGCACCATTATAGAAAGCATGAATTTGTAAGTGTCCAGAGGAAAAACGACATAAAGTATTATTTCCCATTTCCCTGATAGATGAAACGGCCAATATCACCGGGGCTTTGGCACCGTTCGCCGGCATTAATGCAATTGCATTTTTCTGCTAGTCAACCGGTGTATTTCCCGGCAGCGAATTAAAAGTAATTTATCGGGACCAATTAAGACGCAAGTGGAGTTCGTAATTTATCGTGAAGTAACGATCGTTTATTTGTGATAAAAGAATCGCATAAAGTGCGCCTTGAAATTATGATCCCCAATAAAGGGGCAGTTAATTAAATACAGGGGGTGGTGAGCGTCGCAGAGGGGCAGGTGAGTCGGACGGTTTTATTAGATCCGGCGAGCGGCGCCGTGACGCCCGCGGGGGCGTCGGTTTGAACCTTTTTACGGCCGTTAAATTGTATTAATTCGGCGGTTTTAGTGTACACGTGAGGTGGAAGTCGGGCTCCGTCGCCGTCCTTTTATTTGCGGACTAACAATGAAAGATGGTGGCGCAGTCGGATGTAACTGGGACGAGACGTAGCTTGATTATAAGGGGCATTTTCTTCCTTTTGTCCTTTTTTCCTCTTTTTGTCGACCAGTTTTCACTTACCGTCAACGTCTTGTGACAGGCCAGCCGAACTTTAAACAATGCGAAAAGAAATATCCACAGAAAAACGTAATATTCCATGAAATTTTACCTGTGCTAACAAAATTGCCGACACACTCTGCTCGATGGGTATATCTGTGAACTACAAAGACAAAATGTTTACATCATTATATATTATGGCAGCATGCTTTGGGCAGTTGCCACAGTAACATTAGAATTTAAAACTTTTACATGCACTTAAATGCTTGATAATAGCTTATTTATACAGGGCTATTTATACCATAAGGCGAAAAATTAAAATTCGTGTTCGAGATTGTATTTTTAGCGAAAAATGCGAAATAACTTTTTTCCGATGGCCTTTGTTTTCGAGATATCGGGAATAAAAGTTTTGAAATATATAATTATATGTTTCACAAAAAAAAATAATAGTAGGCCATATGAAAACTGAAAGAACTCCGTCGGACTACAAATTGGAATGAATAAAGTTAGAATGTTGCCCCTGCTGTTCGAGAAGCCATCGCGAAAATGCTAATATTTGTACTTCATCTCCTGGTTGTAAGTGATGGACACGATGGTCATGGTAAGGATTCATCACTTCTCTGTTTAAAGTCCTCCAACCGCAGTTTTGAGAAACTTGCAGACAGGTGCATTTCTTCTAGTACCTACTAATATCTTGTTCGACAAGCACTGCATCAATTACTTCTTATTTTAAAGAGTCGTATCTATGATTTACACCACCTACGAGGGCGGTTTGACGGAAGAGTGACTTTTTAATGAAAACGTTATTTTTCTATTAAAAATATATTTTTTTTAACATAACACCATTTCAACTGTACACACTTAGCCCAGCGAGTTTCCAGTTTTTTTAAACCTTCCAAAAGGTAATCTTTCAGAAAGTCTTCAAAATATGCATTTGTCTCGGTTATCACCTCTTCATTTGTCTGAAATCTTTTTCCACCCAGCCATTTTATAAAATTTGGAAATAAGAAGAAATCACTGGGAGCCAGATCTGGCGAATATGGCGGATAAGGCAGTAATTCGTAATGCAATTCAGCCAATTTAGTTGTAGCAATTGCAGACGAATGAAAGGGCGCATTATCGTGATGGAACAACACTATTTTCTTCATCAAATGCGGTCGTTGTTTTTCAAGTTCGGCATAAAAACGTGTCAGCTAATCAGCATAATACTGGCCAGTTATCGTTTTTCCTTTTTGTAAACAATTAATAAAGATTACACCTTTAGAATCCTCAAAAAACTGTGACAATGACCTTATTGGCCAAAAAAGTGTTTTGCCTTCTTGGGAGCATGTTCGCATGGAGAAATCCATTATTTAAACTGTATTTTTGTTTCTGTAGTATAATGATGTATCCAAGTTTCATTTACTGTGACATATCGACGAAATATTCCTTTCAATTGCGTTGAAGAGGGCCAAACAATCTTCTGAATTCTTAATGCGAGCGCGCATTTGATCACCATTCAGCAAACGCGGCAACTATCTCGCGGATAGCTTTTTCTTACCAAAATGTTCATGCAAAATATTGTATACCAGTTTGGTTAAGATGTTTACTTCATTAGCTATCTCACGAACTTTTATTCGACGATCGCCAATTACAAGTCCATGGAGTTTATTAACCTTTTCTGGAGTAGTTTCAACAAATGATGGTTCCGGATGATCTGCATCAACCGTGCTCATATGGCCACTTTTAAAAGCAGAAGCCACTTACAAATCGTTCCATGGGACGGAGCAGATTCTGGATAATATTTACGTAACTTTTCCTCGGTTTCTTTAATTATTTTTTCACGTAGAAAATAATGTTTAATCAACACTCGAAATTATGTTTTCTCCATATTTACACAACAACAAAAACATCTGTCAGATTGGTGCCAAATTTTGGCAGTAGACCTCCGAAAGACCTCAGGAGCTAGCAACATAATGACTATGGCGAAAGTGTTATCAACCTTTGAAAAGTCACTCTTCCGTCAAACCGCCCTCGTATATGCCGATTACAGTAATGCATCGGAAAACTCACGGCGAGATGGCTGACGTCTATTCCTGAATCTTCTTTGATATTCCCGACAACTTTTTAAAGCACTGGCCTAGCAAACGTCGTAAACAAAAATAATGTCGGTATATTCTTCTTCGCCGAACAGCATTTTTGACAAAATTTGTATATCTTTTACGCTAACAATTAAGAGTAATACCGAAAGTATTTGACAACTGTCTACAACTATTGAATAAGTCTTTTGCTTCCAACCAATCTAGATGACTTACAATTTATTTTATAAATAAAATATAAATAACTTCCGAAATCTTCATGCCTGAATATCTCCAAAACAAAGGCGGATCAGAAAAAAAGCTATTTCGCATATTTTCCTTAAAATCCAATCTTAAACACAAATTTTAATATTTCGCCTGTTGGTATAAATCACTCGGTATTTGCAATAGATTATTTATCAAAATAATGTTATCATTCCTTACCTGTTCCTGTTACCTGAATAATTATTTGTTCTAATTCGTGTGTGGTCTCACGCATTCTCAACGCATCCGCAGTTGTTAAATTTTGAAATAATTTTAAAAATTGTTCCCATTGATGGAGTTGGTCTATCGGGATAAGTGACAAAAACCGCCTCACACATTATTTAAGCTGTGATCTGCATGGTCTTAAATAAATTTTACATGAATTACTTGACATTACTTGTAAGATCTTAAATGACAGCTAGCTCGACAGAATTTTTTACAGGTTTATGGTATAATTGGTTGCATAGCTAATACTCCCAAATTAAAGACCTGTGTTTTTTAAAATTGAACATAGGGACGTTATATTGACTAGGTTTAGAGTTAAAAAAAAAATCACGGTATATTAATAATTATTTATTACATTACAATGTTTTTACCACTTCTATTTTTCTTTAGAATTCAACTAGTTTCGACTTTATACGGTCGTTATTAAGTGTCAAATTATTAAGATGTGACAAATTGCAATGGTATAATTATTTATTTATTTATTAAAAAAATTGAAAAGTTCAGACCTAATTACGTTATTTTGTTCATTGAGCATAACAAATTTTAGATTAATTTTGTGCCAAAATATTTTTGCCGCTTCCAATAAATTGAGCTTAATTCCCTTTGTGCAGCTATGCAAAATTTCTAAAAAAAACTATTGACTATTTTGACAATTCAAAACTTAATGTCACAATGTTGCCAATGCTCATACAAACAATCCTAACCTAACCTTGATAAGTTTCGTTGAAACATCTGCAAGTTCTCTCAACACTTCTGCCGCACTGGCCATGTATGACGAATAAATTAATAATTTCTTGATTTATATACTTATTCATTTTAATCTCCATTCTTTCGCGTTCAAAAATATTGACTCGTTGGAAATGAAATTTGAAACAATAAATATTGACACTAGTCTACTATAGTGTACGTGTGACTAGTACAGGAGGTATTTTATTGTGCAGAAATTCTGAGAGGAAACAAATTTCGAAATAACTTGAAGACAATTTGCTCTTGGTATAGGGTTGCATAGTACTTTTTTGGTAGCAAATTGTCTTGCCAATCGCCCTATGATATAAAATATTGGTCGTTGCATTTGAAAAAAATAAAATATGATGTTTCTACGTGGGCACTGAAACATTGACAATTTTTACATACCTATTGTCAAAATTGACATATGCCAATTTTTAAGTTGTAAAGGGATCATTAATTACAATTGAAAATACTACAAAAGTTAAGTGGACAAACGTTCATATGGGGATGTGGGCAATTGAACAGGGAATCGAAAAATGTAACAATATACAAGATGTTCTAACTAACATAACAAAGTTGGTAGCTATTTCCGGTAGAACTGGAAGTGATATTTTATTGATTAGTGATATTAGTCGAAAATATTTTCCTTGAGGAGATCGTAATCAACCATGCAATGCTAATTTTTTTCAAGCCCACATATATATATATATATATATATATATATATATATATATACGAGGTGTGGCTATTAAATAACGAGACTGTTGTGATTACAGACGAACTGTGCATGTCAAAAGGTTATACGGCACACCATTCTTTAGTGTAAAATCCCCTTTATCGGCTGCCGTAAACTGCATCCCTGTAAATAGATTTGTCTGCACTTGGCATTTATTTTCATAACTTATGTTTTTCAAATTTTCCGGAAAAATGTTAACTAATATTATTGAACAGAGAGTTCTCATAAAATTCCATATGAAACTTGAACAAAAGGCTAAAGAAATTTATGAGTTATTAAATAAAGTGTATAGCAACGAATGTTTATCCCGTTCACGTGTTTTTGAGTGGTATAAACGTTTTAAAGACGGCCGAGAGGACGTTGAAGATGATGCCCGCCCAGGTTGCCCTGTCACATCAAAAACAGACAAAAACGTCGAAAAAATTACTTCACAGGGTTCAAGAAAGTCAAAATATCAATCAGGTATACTACCTTGAAATCCTTGCTCAGCTGCGAGAAAGAATTCGTAAAAAATGACCCAAATTATGGAAAAATAAATCATAGGTGCTGCTTCAAGACAATGTACCAGCTCATACTGCATTGTAAGTTAAATCATTTCTCGCGAAGCACAGCATCCCGGTGTTGGACCACCCGCCTTATTCACCTGACCTGGCTCCGTGTGACTTTTACCTGTTCCCCAAGATCAAATCCGCGTTAAAAGGGACACGTTTCGACAGCGTTGAAGAAGTTAAAAAAAAGCGGAAAACGTCATGAAAGAGCTGACGAATGAAGACTTCCAGCACTGTTTCGATCAGTGGAAAATTCGTACGGAGAAGTGTAGGGATTGTGGAGGGGTGTATATTGAAGGGGATAACTAATTTATATAAATAAATTTAAAATATTTTTTTTTACAGTGTCAGTCTTGTTATTTAATAGCCACACCTCGTATATATATATTATATTAATTATATTAATACAGTGAAACTTTAACCAAGTGTTTGATTTAACCTAATCATAACGTTTCACCAAGTAGTATCCACACATAGTTTCAATTTAATATATATATATATATATATACCGGGCTTTTTTTTCGTTTTTACACATATGATTGACAATGTATAACTGGTTGCCTCTACACGCAAGGAATTTCCTATGTGTAATTCTAAAAAAAAAAAAAAAACAACTCATTAACGGCGTCGGTGCAGGCAACCTGTTAATTTTGGCATATATTACACAGAGAGGTTATGTTTTTATTCAAGACCACGAGAGTATTCGTAATTATCAAGATCAGCTGATATGTCAACAAATGATTATTTTCTGTGGGGTTACCTGAAAAGTAAAATTTTTAATGACGTACAAATACATAACGTAGATGAATTGAAAGGCCGTATACGTACTGCATGTAATGTCATAAATCCACAATACATTACGAATACTCTGCGTGTCTTCAAAAACCCTGTCGTGTATTGCTTTGAATAAAAACATAACCTCTATGTGTAACATATGCCAAAATTGACAGGTTGCTTGCACCGACGCCGCTAATGAGTTGATTATTTTTTTTTTAGAATTACACATAGGAAATTCCTTGCGGGTAGATGTAGGCAACCAGTTATACATTGTCCATCATATGTGTAATAAGGAAAAAAAGCCCGGTATATATATATACATATATACAGGGTGTCTCTAAATTGTGTGGAAATGGTTCAACCACAGATTACTGGGATCAAAAAAAGACGATTTAACAAAACATATCTATATACAAATGCGTTTGGTTTAGCCAGAATTCAGCTTTAAAGTTAATTTTATAAAAACAAAATTTGCTTATATCAAGAGAACGTTTACATTGATTTAGATGTTATTTGGTATGACACTTTATACGGGTATATCTCATATTTTGACATAATATTCTTATTATCAGTAAACCGGTTGTGTATAAAACAAGTGACGCCCAACATTAATACATTCATATTTTTTAATGAGAAAAGCAAATTAATTTAAAAAAAATGAAATCGGGCGCAGGCATTTATTATAAAGTTTTTTTGTATCTTTATAGTTTTTGATACCTGTTACAGTTTCGACACAAAAAAATACAATATGAGTGGCTGCCCTACACTCGTTTGGAAACAAATGTAATCTAGTTACCGTGTTGATGATGGTTTATTCACAATAATCAATATAAAGTACACTTACGCCGATAAAACAGATATGTTGCTGGTTTTAGGATTTTAGGAGCCCTAATAACGAAGAAGAAATTTTGGAAATTATAGCAATTGCTTATCCATACAATATCCAAATAGTGCAAGAGCTTTTACCAGCCGATTATGACCTACGTTTTGCGTTTTCATGATTCATTCACGAAAAAAGAGCTGAACATATACTATTTAACCAGAAAATTCTGTTCACTGATGATTTGCTTCCAAACGAGTGTAGCGCAGTCACTCATATTTTATTTTTTTGTGTCGAAACTGTAACAGATATCAAAAACTATAAAGATACAAAAAAACTTAATAATAAAAGCCTTAATGCTTTTGTCATTAAAAAATATGAATGTATTAATGTTGGGCTTCACTTGTTTTATACACAACCGGTCTACTAATAATAACAATATTATGTCAAAATATGAGTTATATCCGTATAAAGTGTCATACCAAACAACATCTAAATCAATGTAAACGTTCTATTTTTATAAGCAAATTATAAGCAAAGTTTTTTTCAAACTTACTTTGAAGCTGAATACTGGCTAAATCAAACGCATTTATATATAGATAAGTTTTGTTAAATCGTCTTTTTTTGATCCCAGTAATCTGTGGTTAAGCCATTTCCACACAAGTTAGAGACACCCTGTATATACAGGGTGTAACAGAAATACGTGTGTTAATTTTAAACATTGGTAGAACTCGTTAAATAAAACATTTTTTTCTATATCTTTTTTTTTTCAAAAACCAACGTTAAACTGATTTAAAATATGTTCTAGTTTATCTACTAAAACGCGTACCCGCCTATGGTTAAAGGTGTGCAGCGATAAAATATTTTGTTGTGATGGCAACGGTGCCATAAAGGTACATCATTGCCTGTTAGGCAAAACACGTTCAGGATATTGTGCAGTGTACAATCTACGGGCTTCTGCGGCATTTCCAAAGGCTCGGCCATATACCAACACAATATCAGTTAATTCTTGATGAAAATGAAAATTTTTCATTTTGAAATAAACTTCCCCTGACAATTATAGTGACAGTACCTGAGAACGGCTCGTTCAGTCAAAATTAGGGGGCAAAAAAATGTAAAAAACCTGCAAGTTTTGAAAAAGAACATATAGAAAAAATGTTTTATATAACGAGTTCTACCAATGTTTAAAATTAACACACGGATTTCGGTTACACCCTGTATATATATATATATATATATATATATAAATGTGTTCGATAAAAAGGGCCCAAGAGGGTAGCGACTTCATTTGTTATTTAATCATCAACAAACTATATATCGCCTTTTTTTTATTACACATAACATCCCTATGTGTAACTAAAAAAAAAAAAAAACGTGTATAGCGGCGTAGGCGTAGGCAACCAGTTATACACTGTCGTCTACTGTCACCATTTTGGCAAATATCGTGTCACAGATAGATTATGTTTTTAACAATAAAGCAATCACACAAATTCAGTTTTAAATGTAGAAATAAATTTATTCAAACAATTTTAACGGTGAACAAAACAATATAAAAGTGTGGTTGAATCCTGATGCCCCAGCAAGTTTTCAAAATGCCCTCCGTGTATTTCGCGGCATTACACAAGGCGGGGTCTTGGAATCAACGCAGAGTATTTGTAATGAATTGTGGGCTTATGCAGTATGTATACGGCTTTTTAGTTCATACAAGTGACATATTTGCGCATTATTATACATTTTACGGGATAAAACCAACCGTGTTTTAACAGAAGAGATGAAACTGAATATCCTGTGTTATGTACACTAAAGGTCCATAAGATCGCTTAAGGATGTAGTCAGCCTGTTTAAAATATCATACAGTTAGAATTTCTTCATTAAAACTGAATGTATGCGATTTCTTTATAACCTCAATGTGGTTTATGTTACATCGTGATATCTATGTACAACTGTCGACAGAATAATTTTCTACAAAAAAGTATAAAACAAATCTATTCCTAAAATGAGTGGTTTGTCAGTTATTTTTAAAATTTCTCAAATGTATTTTTTTTTACAGCATTTAATTATTTCTGTGCACGTGGATCATAGCTGGGATGCTTCATGTATTTTATGTTTTTCACCATTATCAATCGTATTGCATTTCAAAGATTCTTTTATGATGAAAATTTATTATTGAAGGCCAACTATAAATAAAATTACCCACCGAATTAGAGCTTGTCAACTTCATCAATAAGAGCAGGAAAAATTAATTAAATTGCATACATTTTTGTATAAATATTTTAATAACAACTTTTATATGAACAACCCTGTATAAATTTCATTTTTTTTAAATATTTTGATCAATAACCCCATACTTGATCGTTCCCAGAGCGTTGGGACACCCTGTACATTAGTATTTTTTTGCTGATATTACTAATTATCTGGCGGTTTCAAGGTGTGTTCATTAAAATGTTGTACAGCATTTCTGCTGTATCAATGTGACTTAATTTCACAAAGTTCAAAAGAGTATTGTCCATACAAATATTTTGAAAGGTTAGTTCTGGGTCTATGTAATTAATGATACAGTGCGAGCCTTTGTTGAGTAAAAACGCAACCACCGATGTAAACTTTTAATGGTAGAATGCACTAAAGATCTAGATTAATTAATTTTCATACAAAGAATACAATAATTACAATTTTTGTCTCTGTTAGTTTTCATTTTGACAGTTCTAAAATGTATCTATAATTGATAAAATATGTAGCCAACTATCTATTTCTGTACAACACATTTTTAAACATGAGTGTACTTTGAATATGAATCAATATACCTATAATCTATATAAATTGAATACACCAAAAATATATATAGTGAAAATCCTAATAATAGCGTGCAATCATTAATATACATTAGACAAACAGAGTATCAGGCCCAATGATGGATTGTCGACGTAATGAAAGTAAGGGCATTTGAGTTTGACGCTCCTCATTCGAGTAACACGAAGCGAGAAAAGCTTACTATAAAAGTTAACATTTAACAATAGCTTTACTATGAATGGGTTTCATTATTTCTCTAATCATGTACTTATAGTGTCTTCATCTATCGGTGCAATGATAAACATAGTGCTTTAATTATGTGACTATTGCACTTGTCACATTTACATATGAAACTTCACACTGACGGACCAATGAAATAACCCAAATTTTAATTTGTTGGTCAATTGGAATCCACTTACAGTGATAATTGCTGTCGGACACTTATCACTTTCGAGGAGGTTAAGATTAGGTTTCAAGAGGTTGCTCATATTATATGCAAAATCGGTTAAAATCAATGCAGTTTGGTGAATACTCGCAGTTACATATAGTTTCATATTTTTTTTCATGGCATTTTTTTTTAATTGTCAAAGTATATTCTTGTGACTTTTTAGTATTCTCTGGCTTGGAGGCAACAATTTATTGCTTTATATTTGTAAGAGATTTGATGCCAAACGGTTTCGAAGACATTTTTATAATATTTATTAAATATTTGTCAGTGTCAATACGACACGTGCAATAGTCATGCAAAATATGTTTCGTGCATAGTTCCTTGCTTAGATAATACCCGCTATACTGATGCAGTCGAGCTTGTTGCCACTAAAGCGGATATTATCGGAAAGTCACTGTGCACTTAACATATTACTATTGAATATTTCACTTATACAGGGTGAGTTTTTTCGGATGTTTAGTATGGGGATCTCGGAAACTAGCGGAGATAGAGGGACGATTAAATGGGGAAAGAATTGCAGTTTTTCGAGTACAATTTCATGAGCTTCTTGTTTTTTTGGAAAAATTACATGGCTAACTAGGTATCTCGAAAAAATATATTTTTTGTTATTTTGTTCGGAGCATATTGCTCCGTTATTAATGACTTTAGAAAAAATGTGCAAAGGAAAAAGTTATAGGAAATTATGTGCTTAGTAATACAGTCTAACAGATTATTTTATTTAAGCTATAATTTTTGAGTTATGACACAAACTTGTGTTTTTTCTAATGGAAACCATAGTCGGCCATGACTTTATAAAAAAGGCCTCTTTTCAACGATTCTAATGATATATCATATTACATAGGTATTTTTATAAATAATTAAATTATGGGATTTTTTTTTTCGTTTCTCTTAATTTCGTCTTTAATGTAGTGAATTAAACAATGACAGCCCCCCCACCCCCCTAAACTAATTCTACAGCTATAGTATGGTATAGTTTCCTCTGCAGTCCACTTGAAGTATTTTCATGCCAACTTTGAACAATATTCCTTAATTCTTCAGATGTTAAAAGGGCACTAGATAATTTTCTCTTTCCCGGCGTGACTTGTAATTGTCTTCTCTTCGCATTTTCGCATTCCTAGGAGCTTGGAATATTATATCTTTAAATGGATCAAATCGTCGGTTGTATTCGTTATAATATTTTTCTTGGAGTAATTTGACTGTGTTATTCCAAATCCTTTTATCAACCATCTCCTTATATTCACGTCTATCAGTTTTCCGCATATTGTATGCCCCGTCGGTAAGGATGTCGGAAAGTTTTTCATCAGGCATTTCTTCGAGGCAGTGATTTATTTCTTTGCAAAATTCCGTGAATTGCTTCTACACGTACTTTTTGGAGCGCACAGTATTTTGAGGCGTTTGCTCTTTCACTTTACTTTACTTTAATTTCGGCCAAATTATACTTTGCAAAATGGTTATTTGGATTCATTTTTGCGGTTAGTAAACTTTGACGTTTCTACACTAATCACGAAACTGTTTCGTAGTCATGAAAAAAGATCACAGCTACGCCATACTTCAATATTGAATAAAATTACCAATGACAAACCGAAATACATAAACGAAAACATGGGCGGTTGACAAATCAAGAGCCGAAATACAAAATTGAAAACGGTGTTTTCAATTACGAATACACACATTTGAAGTTATAAAAAAAACGTGTAATTTACATTGAATGAAATAATTACGGAAATGCCACAAAAGTCAACAAACAAATGTCGCTGTGCGCTGTTAGCACACAACGATCGTAACGGCGACGACCACATACGAAATAATAATTATATGTCACGACGATATCCGAACTGATTGTCTTATTTATCGGTTGCAGAAACTTGCAAACAATGGACACGATTCGTCCACACACAAACAATTTCTAGTCGGCCGCTAATAAAATCATAACCTGAAATGTCAGTGTGTCCCTAGTACAAGTACGTACATAGTGGTATGATGTTTAAAAGATGAAGTGATCTCAATAAATATAGGTATTTAAACTGTATATTTACCTTCTTGTTTATTCTGCTTTCCTAGATGACTCAATCAATTCATTACATTCCCTTCTTAAATATAATGCGTGGTGCTCTCAAAAATCGGCAATGATTTAAAAAAAACTCATTGTAATCGCAAGCTTTGGAAAATGCAAAATGCAATTGCAAGCATTTTCGTCGTTGGGGTTAAAATTCGTAGTATTTATAAAATCATTATCGATAATGAGAACACCACTCATTATATTACCTCTGGTAATTCTACGTTGCCATGACATTGTTACAGCAGAAACGTCAAAATCAAGAAAACTCAAGTTTTGTAGACGTCATTAATCAATTTGGAGATATCGCACGAGAAATTGACGAAAATATCATTAGAAGTGTACCCTAACCACGGAAAAGAGCAAGGGCAGTGCCAAAAGAGCAGGAGACAATTTATGTCATTTTTGCCGCAAAAAGGTACACATTTAATCGAGATATTTAATTTTTATTCGAAAAATATTCTCGCTAAATACCAGTTTCCAATCATTTCCATTCAAGCTTGTTGTCTAATTCCACTCCAGTGGATTATTAACAACAAGCTTGCATGAAAATTATCGGTAATTTTTAAGTACTCGTGGTAACCCCTGAGAATATAATTCATGCATGAAAATGTAAAAATCATCAATGCACGTCTAATAATTGCATTCCTATCTAGGAATGGCATACTGATATAATGCAATTTAAATGTGATTAAAAATAAAAATCAATGCAAATCCGGTTGTTGTTCCTGTGTTGGGAGATTACTAGCCGTAGCTGATACTGCGCTATGCTATCAAGATATATATTATTCTGTTATTGCATTTGGGATTAAATACGCTTGAAGTGCAGTAGAAAATGTTGAACCGCAATCAGGGTGTCACTGCTGTACGAGTCTGTGAAATTTCACGATGCGTTGACCTGAGAACTTCGTAAAAGAATCTAGTGTCGCGTGTCCGTCCATTCGGCCCGAAAATGCCAATAAGCTCGTCACTTTACGGTCCACTTGCTGCTGGTGAACGTCCGTGGAGAGCCCTCAGCGCGTAGTTTGCCCTCTGAGATATCTAAACGTCTTAATTATTTCGTGAATTCCTCAGCAAATTTAATCAACGTCTCGTCGGATAACTCCCATTTCGTCTATATGTGATGTTCGGAAGAAAATGCCACATGAATTATATGTATAGTTGTCAGAGCTGTGGAATGCATATTAAGCAGCAGCTACAGAAGTGATATGTGCTGCTTTTTATTACTACAAAATGAAAACTTGTGCACTGGTATTACTTGAGATCATAATGAATTTATAAATTAAATAATTTCCGGAATACACAAATTTATTTTATTGTATTTGCATTGCGGATATTCAGGGAGTTACAAATTTAAACTCAATTTAATATATTCGGTGTAATTTGAATTTTCGGGACGTTTCATGAATTCCTCTGGAGATTTCTTTTGAACTCACGCAAATAATCTTTTATTTGTCATAAAGAAAATACCATAATAATAATACATTATACCACGAGTCAATACTGATAGCTATTATCAGAGCGAGGGAGGAACATTCCGAGGAAATAATAGCCATTATTGCGAGTAGTGTACTCTACTTTATCTACGACTAAATAAACTAGTGGAACATTTTCGGAAAACGAGTTTGCGTTGTTTCGAAGGCGTCATTCGTTGAACGTTGCGTACGTTTGATTGTAAATGGATTTCGATATTTCCGGTATCAAGGTAGATGTTGTTGCTGCAGCCAGTTGTACAATTTCTGGATGTGTACAAGTAAAAGACTCTTCATTTTCATCCATCTCAAGACAAATACAGAAACACTACGCGTTTGACAGTGACACTTTTGAGTTTGTGTATTTTGTTTCCATGGTATTATTTAATTTGAGAAATTTTGTAATTGGGGTGCAAGAGGGTATAAGGACTATTAATCCCTAGTCATTATTCCCTAAGAGAATAATTTATAGCATTATACTTCAAAAACGTCAAGTATAATACTTACATTATAAATTAGTCGTACATACACGTTCATATTGGCTGATCTTTTTATTGCAAGCCTTGTCGTTATTAAGCTCCCTGAATACAAAAAAAAAATCAATAAAACTGTGATAGCCCCTCCTGGTAGACAGATTTTATTTAATCGCCTTCATTATTTTTAACACTATACTCACGGTTCGAGGTACATTTGTTCTCTCGTGGCTTTTTATTATAGGTGTATATTACACGAATATCATTTTGCTGTGCAAAATGGCGTCAAGGTACGGGCGTAATTGGCTCTAGATCTCCAAGCCTAAAATAAAAATTCTGCTGAGCAATTTAATAACTTTGAGCCCGACTTTATAAATTAATTTAAATGTGTGCACAAATGATGCTCGAGTTTGTCAGGCTTCACCCCGAGTTAATACAGGATGTGATTAAAAATTGATGTAACGGTGTCATACGGTCATGTTGCTTTCCATTTTTATGTACGCCATTGTTTCTAAAATGTCATGACGAAGATGTCTCGTGCTGTTGCACGATTAAGCCAATTTACCACACTGGGTGTGTGAATTCAGCACGAGATTCAGAAGCAAGTGTAATATCTTATTATTACGTAGCAACGTAGTACAAAAGATGAAACGATTCGCGTTTTCCGTTTTATTAGTTGGAAAATTGTCTAAACGTGTATGTTTCAGGATCATGTTAGTGCATTGTCTGCTCAAAAACGTAACTTCCCAGATATAATTGATTTTGTTGACGTCTTTGACTGTGCGAAAATCATGCGTCATATTTGTGGAATTCAATTTTCCACAATTTTTTATACTTCGAAAAACTTCTCTTTCGACGTGACAAAAATGCGGTCGATACTAAAGATACTACAGTTACGAAATGCCGAAGATACTCATAGTAGTGATATTAAAGAAACTAAAAATGATAAAAATTTTCTACATTTTGGAAGAATTTTTTTAAAACAATAAACCAATAACATTTTCTGCCAATTATCGTAATTTTTACCATTGATTGATATAATGTTCGCAGCTTCCGAATATTCTGATACTTTTCATATTTTCGTTAACATTCTGGTTGTTTTAACTTTCTTTATATTTTAAATGAACTGCAAATTTCGAAAAGGGCTCATCTTGGGTTCTTGGGGAGGATTGAAAATGCTCTTTTTTTGTGTACACATATTTTATGAGTGAGAAAGGTAAAAAGAGAGAAAGGTTTATTTGGTTTTCATTGTCGTATAAGAGTAATTTTAGAGAAAAACGCTGCTGAAATAAGTCAAATGGTTCTACAGAAATTCAGTTCTTGGTGTCTTCTAAATTTTTTTGTCCAAACTTTGCAGTTCAATTAGATATTTTCGAAATTTTAATTTCTCATTAATTTTTATATCTTTATGCATTTTTATGTACCTATCTTCATCGATAATTTTAGTATAATGGTTGAAATTTTAGAATATTTGTTCGTACATTTTCAGTTGGTGTAATGTGTCAGGCGCCAGTGACAGTGTAAAAAGCGAGTCAGTGCTTTTGTTAGTGCATATGAATAGAGCGCACATAATACCAGAACAACTATGTGGTACAAGTGGGAGACTTTTAGAAAATCAATTATCTTTAGTATTATAAGCATAGAGTTAACCTACTTATTAATCTATTAGACTTGAATGTAACATTAATAAAAAATAAAAAATAAATGAGATTGACTTGGTAAGGTGAAAATTACGGCATAAAATATAAAATAATGAAAAATCGATGAACGGAAAATTGAAAACGTCAAGTTTAACATGGAGATATCAAGCATCAAGAAGTAGTAAACAAGGCTAAAAAATGAAAATTACAAAGTTGGAAGCTGAAAAGTCGAGAATGGAAAATTGAGGCGTGATTCACACTTGGAAGTTGAAAATTAAACCATTTTAAATGGTAAAATTGGTTCTCAAAACTCGTAACTTGGAAATATTTTGAAAAAGTTTGATAAATTGCGGATTCAGGGGTTTACACACACAGGGTGTCCCAACACTTTGGGAACGGTCAACTGCGGGGTTATTAATCAAAATACCAAAACATGTATAATTACAAAAGTTGTGTACAATCATGAATTGCATTTCGTAAAATTTTTCGAATTTATACAGGGTAGTTCATATGAAAGTTATAATTAGTCTTATTATAACTTTCATTTTATGTTTAATTTATGTTTTGTTTGAAATGAAACACCCTATATATTGTTACATTTTTGGATCCTGTGTTACTAAAGAATTAAAATGATATTGGGTTATAGCGGTTGAAACTTACCGTTTGCATATTATTCAGATGTTTATACAAACATTTATACATTATTATTTTTTCTACTCTTATTGATGGAGCTAGTAAGCTCTAATTCGGTGTGTAGTTGTATTGATAGATGGCCTTCAATAATAAATTTTCATTTGACACATTACTTACTATATCATACAGGGTGTCATACAGCTTACCAGTAAGCTCTAATTCGGTGTGTAGTTTTATTGATAGATGACCTTCAATAATAAATTTTCATTTGACACTTAACTTACTATATCATACAGGGTGGTCAATATATGCAAACTGCACCATTTGTTCATTTTAATTAATGGATCACTCTATATATTATTTCATATTGCGGAAGTCCATTAAATAAGCTTTCATTTGATATAGGGTTTTCTATACTCAAACCTAACAGTTACTCTAATATTTCTGAATTTAGTCGTAAATTATATATTGTGTCAATTTTGGTCCATTGTGGGCTTTATTCATAATAATAACAAAAATTACACATATCGACTTGACATGAACAAGTAATTAGTGCACTCGTTGTAGTCTGTAACATTCCTTTAAATTTTCTGCGTAAGCGTTCCCAGAGCGTTGGGACACCCTATGGAAAATCGAGGCTTGGAAAGCTTAGTTTTAGAATATTGAAAATCAAGGCATCACAAGTCTGGAATTCGATAATTGGAAAACTGAAATTTATATCATGAACAAACCTAAATTGTAAAATTGAGACTATAAAACTCGTGTTTAGGGAAAAGTCACACTTATACGTTAATTTCCAAAGATTGGGGTTGAAATAAGTTGTATTTCTAAAATAATGATCGTATTTTGAGAACACCACGTATTATATTTAGGAAGGGAATATTATGAATTGATTGAGACATCTAGTAAAGCAGAATAAACAAGGAGCTAAATATTCAGTTTAAATACCTATATTTATTTAGATCACTTCATCTTTCAAACAGCAAACTACAATTATGTACGTACTTGTAAGAGGGACACACTGACATTTCGAGTTATGTTTTTATTAACATTCGACTAGAAATTATTTGTGAGTGGATGATTCGTAGCCATTGTTTGCAAGTTATTCAACAGACAAATATGACAAGCGGTTCGGATAATGTCGTGACATATAATTAGTCTTTCGTATGTGGTCGTCGCCGCTGCGATCTCTGTGTGGGACTCGAAATTGTGAAAGCGGCCGACATTTGTTCGCGGTATTGTCGTGAAAATACAACTGGTGGTATTTTCCGCATTATCAGTTAATAATACATGCGTAACTGTAGAAACCGCATTGTTACGACGTGACTGTTTTAGGTCAAAAAATGCTGATGGAAAAATTGGTGATGTTGTGGAGCAGTACGTTATTTTCCCAATGAAATGTATTATCTTCATTAAAACTCAACATTTAATAATAGTTATTCGGCTCGCCTGAAAAATTCAATTTGCAGTTGCGTGGTTGTTGCTTCGGAACGGCGATATATGAATTTATTTGACATTAAAAATTTGTCGAGTTAACAGCTGCCACAGCTGTCGCTACGAGAATTTTCAACGAGCGTTTTAACTATCAAACTAAAAATCGAAATTAATATGTAAACTTAACGGCCGGGCGAAAATGTTTTGTATGCAATTCGGGAATAAACCTCAATAATCCCTCAGCCGAATAAGCCTTCGCTTCCTAACGTTCGCTCAGTCAAAACTTACGGCATAACTTATTGAACAAATAACTATTATTTTGGATAATATTCTGTTATTTCAGCAAAGTGGTGAGTTCTGAGTAATTTTGAGATATTTAGCGATTAACTGCTAGAATAAATCGTATTTAAAAAAAAATCTTTATTTGAAAGAACCTGCGGACCCTCAAGATATTTTTTTAATATCACAGAGTAATTAATTTTATATTTCGGGGATTAAGTATTTACTTTTCGCTCTATTGGCAACACATAAACGATTTTCTGAATTTTTGAACGTAAATGGTGTTGCGGACCCTCAATATATTTTTTGATTTAAAAACGTAATTCACATGTGTCTTTAGGGACTCAAAACGCAACTTTTCCACACTATTACAAAGCCAATATATACAGAGTGGCCCACCTATCTTCGATCGGACCATTGTTGCAAGACTAATGAAACTTAAGGAAAAAATCTGATTGGAAGTTATCAGACACGTGATGTGCTATTTTTTAAAATTAATTTCGAGTGTACAGACTGTACCATAAATCCGAGACACAAATTTGGTTTATTTTTAAATTGATCACCCTGTATATTATTTCATTTTTAGAATCTACTTTATGTGGGCTTCACAATTTTTGTTTTTATATTTTGAGATCAGATGTAACGTTGCCAAGTTATTCACATTTTAATCAGATTTAACGAAAAATCATAGACCTTATTATAAGCGATCAATAAGATAATTTTGGTATGTAAGTTGCCACATAATGCCTAGTGTTTCTGAAGCAAAAATTTCCGAATTTTGTTTTCCTCAAAAACTAGTAATGATAAATGCTCTATGGATTACTAAAATGTGTTTAGAATTGAACAAGCAATCTGAATATATAAAAATATACAGGGCATTCCATTTAAAATAACAAAGTTGATGGCCACTTCCGGTAGAACCGGAAGTGATATAAATGTGTGCGTATTTTATTTTGGGAGATCACGACGATCATGTTTATGTGAATGTTTTCAACATTTTATTGCATCAGGAACCGTATAAACTTTTAACCAACGACTTGCGTAAGACCCTGTATGTTAAATCCATCATAAAGAAACCCTTTAACTATTACAAAAAAAGCTGCAGATTTGTACAAACGCACGGTAATATTTTTAGTAAAATGTGGCTCTTGAACAAAATTAAAATTTGCCCCTCATTTGCCAGTCGTAAAACAATGATTTTCGAAAAATGCAGTCGTTCCGAAAATTGCACACCAAAAAATCTGAAACAAAAAATTATGACTAATATATTATAATAATAATTACTACAAATTTTTATATTAAATTTTCATCAAAATCTATATAAAAATCGGTTATTTCAGTTTTTACTTATTTATAAGTAATAAACTTTTATCAATCTGGTCTTAATTGGTCAATAGGAATTGCAGAATTGTAGTATAACATATTTAGTTAATTCTCCATAAAATCGGGAAATGACAAAAAAATAAAATTAAAGTACACCTCAAAAATTAAATTATAAAGCTGTAACGGTTCGCACCCAGGTGTTATACAAATTCTAATAATTTGTAATATTTATTCTTCATTGCATTTATTTAACTGCAATTCATCCTTAAATGCAATTGGATACATTTAATTATGAATTCTTATAATTCAAGTAATATTTGAGTTTTTTTAAAGTTTTGGCTCGAGATTTAGTGATAGTAATTTACGTTATGTTTAATTTATTGAAATCTTTATCGCGACAACTGAATTTGGGTCGTTTTATGGGTAATGTGTCTGTTAGTAAGTGTTGTTAGTAAATAAAACACAAATATACTTATACATGTTGATACAATAGGATTTATTCATTTAAAAGGTTGTGCAAACAATAGGCAAATAAAATACTCATTTGTGACTAAAATTCATTAATTATTCTTTATTAATATTTTTAAAAGTTATGCAAACAATATGTAAATAAAATACTGATTTGTGACTAAAATTTATAAATTTTTCTTTATTTACTTGTTTTTATATATTTTTTATTAATAATTCTAATTATTTCGTACCAATCAATTAATATTGGAAATAATATTTTAATATTATATTATATTATATTATATTATATTTTAATTTTAATATAATTAATTTTTTTATTATAATTTTATTTCATTATTTTTTAATTTTATTTATCATTTTCTTTTATTTTCATTTCTTTTTTTATTATTATTTTTATTTATGATTTTTTTCTTGCATTATAATTTTCTTTTATTTTCTTTTCAAGGCACGCTTGCCTTGTGAGTGACTAGATACATATATCTGACCTTTATAGCGAATCTCATACCCTAACCCTTGCATGTCTGACGTGTATGAGACATAAGCCCCTCATTTGATTTTATTGCTATTTTTTTTCATTTTTTTATTTAATATTATATGCATTTAATTATGAGGAAAATAATAGTCTAGATTTATGCACGCTTGCCTTGTGAGTGACTAAGATACATATATTTGACCTTTATAGCGAATCTCATACCCTAACCTTTGCATTCTGACGTGTATGAGACATAGGCCCCTCACTCGATTTTATTGATATTTTCTTTCACTCTTAATTGAATTTTATTCTATATTCTTGTGTTCTTATTTGAATTTTTATTATATTTTCTTTTATAATTTACATTCTATAAATTACGCACAATGATCAGTTGTTTTTGGCAAAGGTGTATATATATTTATTTTTATTGCAAATAATGACATAAATGAATTTATTTAATAATAATTTCCTGACCCTCTTCATTTGTAATATTTATATTTCATTTAAAATACGTATAAACGAATCATGTTTTCTTAATTTATTAATTTATATGCTTCTTTTTAACTCATTGAATTTATATTTAAATAAATTTAGTGTAATTTTTGTAATATTATTGTTTACATCGAATGCTTTTTCATTATCACCATTAACCCAAAATAATACAGGATACGACGAGATTAATCTACGAATGGCCCTATATTATTTCCAGGCAATGCCTAACTAATTTACTCAAAATAAAACATGACAAGTTGAGATCCGATCTCGAACAAAATCAATATTTATTTCGCAGAAACACCAATTATCATTAATTATCATTATCATATTATTATTATCATTAACCCAAAATAATACAGGATACGACGAGATTAATCTACGAATCGCTCTATATTATTTCCAGGCAATGCCTAACTAATTTACTCAAATTAAAACATGACAAGTTGAGATCCGATCTCGAACAAAATAAATGTTTATTATGCAGTAACACCAAAACTCTCAGTTGATTGAATTCAACTGATTCAATATTACTATTAAATAAATTTAATATAACTAACAACATTCGATGCTCACAATTTTTAGTACATACCCAAATAATTATGCAGAGAAGTTGTTCGGTTTAAATTTGGGCTGCAACTCTCGATAAACATTTATTTCACGCCTTTTATACCCTTACCTATGCCCTACTTTTTGTTTTCATCTACCTTTATTATAACGCCTTCTCGTTCTTCCCTGGAATGTGATCCGATCCCTACGCGCCCTACAGACTAGACACACTTGACTGTATCAACCCTCCATATCGCTCCGATGTGCTATCCCGTCGTTTTAAATACGTTTAAAATATTTAACTTAATTTCACATTTCATTCCCCATATTATAACTGCATTTGCATTCTATGTTTATCAACCTCAATTCGTTAATTACAATTATTAGAATATTTAACTGTACTGATTCTTAGGTTCCTACAAAGCTGAAAGGAATTTAAAATAATATTTAAACTTTAAAGTTTCTCAATATATCAGATATTATAGAAAATTGGGCACAGAAAAAAACACTTTTAATAACTCTTTTTGAAAATTATTCAAATAGTTTTGTTTTGTGCATGTGTTAAAATAATTGCAATTGTAAAGCAGCTGGTTACAGCAATTAACGCCCAAATCAAACGCGTTTGTCTGCTACATCAAGAACAGAACGAAACATCGCACCACTCGTATTTATTCACCCGCATCAAACACTTAAGAGCAGCCTCAAACAGTGCTCATTAGTGCATTTGTGGCGGCACGGAATGGAGTTATCGATGTATCGGGCTCGGAGGCGTTGAATGCCATTACTTATGCGCCAGCGGCTTAATCACTCGCAAACGCAGCAAAAAGGGCCGCCGGCGCCACCGGTGCCGGGCTAAATGCTCATTAGGCCATGCTGAACAAATTATCCGCAGTTATTAACCGACCACATGGATAATTAATTACGTTTAATTGACTTTGATTATGATCGATTCGTTATCAATAATACCATCAATCAATGAAATTATGAGTATTTCAATTGAAAGGATAACACGTCCAATTTGTAGCAATAAATTTGTAATGCTTTTAATTTTGGGGACCGCATATTTACTAATCTACATTTATATTGATGAGAAAACCAGATTAATCGGAATTAAGGGGGTAAGAAGCCAATGGGTACAACAAAGAATTTTTTTTTAATCGAGCTAAGTGCATATATGAAAACAAGATCTACAATTTTATACTTTGTTGTAAAGAGATCTAAGCATTTTCTCAACACTAAAGCTGCCATCTATCGATATGTTATCAAGTACTTAAAAACCTTGGAACTTAATATCTCAAAACACATATATCAAGACCCCTGACTTTTCACCCTCTCAATGATACAGCTAATAATTTAGAGATAGTAGGTGTAATATTACATTAAAGTATTGGGTTTACATGTACCTATACATTTAAGAACTCTTTTTTATGTATGCTCAAAAAATTATTAAAGAAAAACTTGTGTTTTGAGGGTCACTCAATAAAAATAGTTTCGTTTACATTAACCTTTTGGGTTGAGATTTCGGATCAAAGCCGAAGTAGTTCAAAGATTTTCGGACAGCCCCCAATCCAAGGGTTTCTTCAAGGAGCGGCTATACCGCGGCTTTTACGGACTTTTATCAATTAAAATGTTTGCGGCCCCATCGATCCGAATTATATGGGGAAACTTAACTGGGCAAATATTTACCAAGAACGACGAAAATACCGAGGCGCTGAAGTTCTGCCCCCTCGAAAATGAACGAGCGCGTCGGTGGGGCGGCTAAAAGGGCCACCCCGGATGAATCGGTATTTAAAAATAGTAGAGACGAAGGTCGTACAAATGCCACGGATGCTGGCCAGTGCATTATAACCTACGCATACCGATAGCTATAAAAAACTATATGAAAAGTAATTTTAAACGAAATTATTTAAGCTTTGCGCCAAGATACAAAATAAAGTTATTTAATATATCTAAAATAACGATTTTTTTCTTCAAACGTCATAAAAGTGACACCTTTAGTGACTCGATTCACAATCTTAAAGTTTTACTTCGTCTCCTAGTCAGTACAAGTTTCACTTTTACTGACTAGGCAGTAAAAGTAAATTTGACAACATGATTGGATAATTTGTAATAAGAACGCCCTACGAGGGCGGGTTTAATATTGCACATACATATGGTGCGCATACATGATGAACAAAACAAAAAAATCAAACAAAACACAAATTTATTTATTGTTAAAATGTAAATTAAAGGTACAATTTGATATTTTAGCCCCTTGAAAACTGATTGCGCTGGCAGCAACAGCAGCACTTACAGCACCGCTGTCGCCAACCATTTTGCTGCTACCACAGATATTTTCTACTTTTGATGTCTTACTATCTGGTATTTTTACGTGTAGCAAAGATCCCAAGTCTTGAATATCTGTCGTGTTCATTTTTACGAGTTCATCGCAACGGCATGCCCCTGATATGCCAAATATCAAAATAATCTGAAAATACGATTTAGGGTTTAATTTTGTATTTGTTTATTATTCTAAGAACTCACCTTTGTCGCCAAGTATTTCTCGTTAGGAGCATCGGATAAGAACTTGTCGAACTGTTCCTTTGTCAGCACTCTTGCCTTTTTGGGTGTATAACCCTCATTTTGTTTTTTTAAATATGCACGTAGTTTTAAATATTTGGTAATATCTACACCATTTCTAATATTTAATAACGATTTTACCATGGAATACTGAGACCACATAGTGGAACTTTTTACTTTCTTCTTAGCCATTTCCGAAAAATATGCGAGTAAAACATTTTCACTATAATTGCTTACATTTTTCTCGGCGCACCACTTAATAAATTTTTTGTAGGCCACTTCATAGATGGTACTGGACTTAGTGGGCAATAATTTCTCTGTTGCAGCCCTTGCCGATTCTAAAATATCTGGCGGTGTACATTGAAACATGTCTTCGTCCATTTTATACACTTTAATGTCAAATAATGAATTAAACAAAACCATAGCAACGCTCTGCATAGCATGCTTCTTTGGGAATTAAAACTATACGTATTCGGACAATTAAAAATATTAATTCCATTATCTTTTTAACTATTTTCGACGTTTGAAGAAAAAATTACATGTTTTATTCGGAGTAGAAGTAACTTTTTGTGGCTCGTCTGTAGTTGCCTGCCTCGCTCCGCTCGGCAGCCAATACCTACAGACTCGCCACAAAAAGTGTCACTTCTACTCCTAATAAAACAATATACTATTAATGTAGGTACTATGATTATAATGATTGATTTTACTTTTATTTTTCTATGTGTTTCTATTTACTTATTAGAATTTGAATTCGATTTTCGATTCATCGTCAGGTAAATTTTGCATGGCTCAATTGTGCAGATATATTCGAATAAGACATCTCTTATATCTCTTCTAGACGTGTTAAGAGTCGTGCTAATAATAATACTAATATTTCGTACAGCTCCTCTACGTGTGGCGTAATTGGTTACTTTAATATTTTGAAAAATAATTCAGACCCAATTTTTTAATTTGAACTACCTACTTAGTTGATATTTAAAAAATGATAATTTGGTAAATAACTTTTAGATTAATTGAAACAGCATTTCGAATCATGAAGCTGCTGCTAATATCGGGGCCCACTTGAGCAGTGCGGGGATCGGAGATTAATGCGTTTTCAATTAGCGAGGTTCTCAGCGTTTGATTTTTGGGTTGATCGGTGTCAGTAACAAGTGTTTCATTAACGAAGCCAAAACAAACACTTTCCAACACAAACAAGCGCTCATTAAATCCTGCATGCCGTTAACTGTTTCGAGAGCAAATATTCAAGCTACTGTTTTAGGAAATACTTCAGTGCCATAAATATTTATGTTAGGAGGTAATGTATATACGTGTAGCACAAATATACATTAAGCACATATATAAAATATATATGACCTTCTGCTTGATGAAAATTCCAGGATATGTCAAATCAAACTACAAAGATAAAAAAAAGGTAAAATACAGAACGGACGGAACAGGCAGCACAACATGTTAATCTACATAATACAAAATTACTAAACGCATCCACAAGAGCCGCAATGCCAAATAAGAATAGAATATATATGCTTGGTTAGCAAACAACTCTTTGCCTAGTTTTTATAAGGTGGCTCATATTCTGTAAAACTATTCATAATATCATGGTATATTTCAGCAAATATCTCATGGTTGTAAGATACTTCATATTTTGAGTGCCCACTGCATTCATTTTGACAAATGGCACGTTTTATAAAACGTTTCAAAGTTTGATACCTTTTATTAATGGAAGTAATTTTTTTGTAAAGAGTGTCATGCTTTTATAACATGGCTTCCAATTGTATGAGACAGTTTTTTTCACATTTTTCATTCATATCATTGTGATAAACTTGTAATATGTTTTGTAATACGCTTCGTAGTATTGTGAGATTTTTGTAAGAGATTTTTATCTCGTCCAGAAGATACATACCGTGTGTTCGATAAAAAGGGCCCAAGAGTGTAGAGGCTTCATTTGTTATTTAATCATCAATAAACCATATATGTTATTAAATAGGAGAGTTACCTACAAGTGAGTGAAAAAAAATTAAACACCTTCATTTCTTTGTAGGACGTCACTGACAGTTTTTTTAAATAGCTCAATATATTTTTTTTGTGTATTCTTATAGAGCAGTTTAAGTAATTTTCACCAGTTTAAATTTTTAGTAGGGTTATACAATGATATATTTGCAAAAAATGTAAAAAAAAAACTGATTTGAGCTGGTAGGCTGTTAAATCCGAAATTTTCTGGAATATACAATTGGTGAAAATAATTTAGCTAGCTTAAAATCAATGTATTCATTTTGCAGCATTATTCAGTTGTAAATTATGAACTTGGTTGACGAAATGAATCAATAAAAGTAAATTAATATAGTAAGTAATAAACATGTAATGCACCTTACAAGGACGTAATTCATGTTTTCTTAAAATGTGGTGAACCATGCTAACAGATGTATTAGTGTTACGTCCAATTTCACGAACCGACGTTTGTGGTCATTTTGTGATGTATTTTTATGATCACCAATTGTTTATTCCAGATAATTTAGGATTTAATAGCCTACTAGCTCAAATCAGTTTTTCACACTTTTTGCAAAAATTTCATAGTATAACAGTACTAAAAATTCAGACTGATGAAAAGTACTTACAATGCTCTACAAAAATGCACCCAAAAAATTATACCGAGCCATTTAAAAAAAATTGTCGCCGACGTCATCGTCAAATAAATGAAGGTGTTCAAAAATATTTTATTTTCACTAACTTGTAGCTAAGACTGTCCCATTTGATAATATATATGGTTTGTTGATGATGAAATAACAAATGAAGTCGCTACACTCTTGGGCCCTTTTTATCGAACACACTGTATAAGACACAGTCGATTCCGTCTAAATGCGGCGCTAGTTAATCGGGACAGCCGCTTATTTGGGCCAATTCTCAAGAAACGGAAACCAAACTAAGGAACTAATTATGACAATATTCCGCTTAATTGGGACAGTAAAACACAAAAATTGGTAAATTACATACTGTGTGGATTCATACTAGATTCCTTTGATGAAAATTCAATCAGTTCCACAACCTGAGAGATTCATACAAACATTTCATGTTTTCAAGTAATACGTTTTGTTACTGACTGTTGGCGAGTTATAAAAACCAGCACTAGACAGAATTGAGTTGCTGTTTGCTGGTTCAAACCTTTACAATTTCCATAAATTTTAAAGCAATAAGTTCCTAGTGATAATTATCAAGCATTTTCGACAATATTTTTTATATATTTTTTTTAAATATTTTACTTTAAAATATATTATTATTTTTTCTTCTAAGTTTATATAACTTTCTTATAGACGCATGGGTTTAAGAAGAAATTTAGAATAAAATACTCATTGTTTAATTTTATGTGAAATTCAACTAATTGGGGCAGCCGCCTTATTCGACCAAAATGCCTAGTCCCGATGTGTCCCAATTAAGTGGAATCAACTGTATTAATATATTATGCTGGTTATTATTCTATATGATTACGTGATATTTTGTAGCAAATCTCTTTTTTTATAAGAACAGACATTGGGCGTGTTTAGCGAACGCAACTGTTGAGATTTAGCCCTCAACCTAATTAGTTTGTGATAACAGTCATCTGTTGCAATTCACTGAACGATCCAGAAGCAAACTACTAAATATGTCACTCCAGTTATTGATATTATGTTATTTGAGTTTAGATGAAATCGCTGTTCACTGTCAGCGTACAAAAAATGCGCGTAGTAAATTTAACAGCAGCCGACAGTTAGCACACAGTCAGTAGAATCGTTCAGCGAAGCGCTGTCAGTCAACTTTCTCAACAGTTGTGTTCGCTAAACGCCCCCAATGACATAGTTTTGAGAGACGGCACATTGTTTTTGTGATGTCACCTAAAATATAGATATACACTCAGATGCAAAGAAACCGGGTCATTGGGTCGTTGTTTGCAAATAAACCTTTTTTTTTTAAATTTTGATGTAGGTATAGTCCTTAAAATGAAACTTTTAGTATTTTACAATCAAAGAGACCATCAGGATGTAGAAAAAAACAACATGATACTTATCAGTTTATTTAATAAGCGAAAATAACATTTAAAGATATGCGTTTTTAACTACCCATTGCTCATTCGGCATTATGCATTGAGGATCAAGGTGGCTACTGGGCTTTGACTTGTTTGTTTTCGATTAACTGTCATTTTCATTATTAATCTCTGTTAAGTTTATTTTGCAGAAATTCATTTTCTTTCGTGTGTACGTACCTAATCGTTTTCGCTTATTAATGTTCATTATATAAATAATAAGTACCATATGTTGCTTCTTTCTACATCCTGGCGGTCTCTTTGATTGTAAAACACTAAAAAAAATATTCTCAGGACTATACCACCACCAAAATTTAAAAAAAAATGGTTCTTTTGCGAATAATATCCTAATGACCCGTTTTTTTTTTGCATCTGAGTGAACAATTTTTGTCGTCATGACATACCTCGTACTTTTAATGAAGCTTCAAAGTTTTGTAGGATATCTCATATTTAAGGGAAATGACACATCTCACATTTAAGGAAAATAAGATATCTCATATTATGAACTGTTCAAATGTTATAGGTCAACTTGAATTTTTGAAGAATATTTCATGTTTTGTAAAACATTTAAAAATGAGATTTTTTATATTTATGAAACCTTTTTTTTAGTTGAAGTATCCTATTTTTATGAGGTATTTTATGAGTTTATGAGACTGCTTATATTTTGTAATGTATTAAGGTTATCATGACATAGATTTTGTTTTTTAAATCGCTTCGTAATATTGTGACATTTTTGCAAGATCTAATGTTTGCCATCTATTATTTATATCTGAATATTTTTACAAGATACTTAATGTGTGGGACATATATTTGTGTGATGTATCATGGTTTTATGATATATCTGCTGATTATATGAGATTGTTTATATCTTATAAACCAGTGTTGGGATAAATTTAAAAATATCAAAATAAAGTTTTGTAAACAGTTCCATATCTTTTATTTGTAAACATGTTTTTGTGAGAAGTATCATGTTTTTATGACATAGCTAATACCTTGAAAAGTAATTGAGGTAGTTATGGTAGTCATGGAGTATTGTAAGATTTTTATGAGACTTCTCATAATAATGAGAGATTTTTGTAAGATATTTGTATTTATATTATTACAAGATGGCTAATATTTTACACTATTTTACAAGAGAACTCGAGTGTTTGTGACAAATGTCATTGTTTTATGAGAAGAGTAATGATCATTATGAGATAAACAAAGATTTATATAAATATTTATATAAAATTTATATTCCTTGTATACTTTGATTTTTAACAATATACTTATTCTAAAAATTAAATTTTGACATTTGGTTTTTTAATTGTCATGCACAAGAAAATATAATATTTATGCAAAACACTGTGAAGAGTCGCAAAATAAATCATATGTATTACTCGGGAGCAAAGTGCCATTTCCTCTTTTACATTTTGATGCCCTCCGCTTCGCGTCGGGCATCAAATATCCGCGGGCGAAAATGATGCACTTTGCTGCCTTGTAACACAAATAGTTATTGAATGAAATTACAATTTCGGAGAAGATTGCAAGCCAACCATCAGATGCAAGAGAATCACTGCTGTTAAATAATGAAAATATGAAAATTAACCATTGCGAATAAGATCTTAGGCTCATTCAGTCGGATATAAAATATTTTACTTTTGCCAACCTGGAAATCAAGGGAAAAGAATGGTTTTTATACAGACAATGTAGAAGAGTGTCCGGACCCTAAAATACAAAGAAAAAGCGAAATTTGCCGATAATGTTCTGGTTTGGTGTGCGATTTCGACTAGAGGGATATCCTGACGTTAGTGGGACGACTAAGGGGCGAAGTTTTAGACAGTTATATTAATAATTGTCTCGCCAAATTAGTTGATTTTGTACACGAACATCACGAAAAATTAAAAAACTATTAAAGAAATTTACTGATATATTCCACCCCAAACATTAATACAAAATTTTGTTTTGAAAATCCCGTGTTCCTATTGCATGCAAATACAAAGGGTTTCCCAGTGGGAACGATATGTTTTTAAAATTAAAAAAATACAAGATATTTGAGACAAAAGCAAAACTTTTTCTTTATTTTATAGTACAACTTATGACAATTATGTTTTGAATAACACATTATTCGAATGTTCACCTCGACTTCGTTTGCAGGATCGAATCCGATGAACCCAATTTTCGAAAACTTTGTGCAATAAATTAATTGTATTTTCATTATTGCACCGTCCGATGTTCAATTTCAAAGCGTCTATAGTTCGAGGTTTAGTGACATAGCCAACGACTTTAAATAACCCAACAAGAAAGAGTCCAAAGGTGTTAAATCGCAACTTCTTGGAGGCCAATTAACAGTTCCATTCTGGAAATTACAGACTCACCAAAACTTTTCTCTCAGTAACTCCGTAGTGGCATTGGCAATAAGTGGTGTTGCACCATCTTGATGAAAACATGTCTTGCAAATTAATTTCATCCAACTTTGGCCACAAAAAATCCGTTAACATTGATCCATAACGCTCACTGTCCATTTCATCATTTCACCAGTCATTGTTACTGCATCTCCATTTTCATCTTCAAAATAATATGGTACGATGATGTCACCATGCCATAAACCACACCAAACAGTAACCTTTTCTGGATGAAAAAACTTCTTATGCATCTGTTGTGGATTATTTTCACACCAAAAACGACAATTGTGTTTGTTAACGAAGCCGTTTAAATAAAAATGGGATTTATCCGAAAATATGATTTTTGTGAAAAAATCAGGATCAATTTTTTAAGTTGCTCTAAGCCTAATCAGCAAACACACGACGCTTATGATGGTCAAGCCGTTTAAGTTCTAGAGTGAATAAAATCTTATTCGAATGTAAATCCAAATCTTTTATCAAAATAAGCCAAGTTGTCATTCTTAAAACGCTAAGTTCTTAAGAACGTCGATTAGTCGACTGATTTGTATCTGCTGTAACACTGGCACTTACAGCGTCAATATTCTCTTGGTTTCTTGCGTATCATTGTCGTATTGGTGTTATGGTATCGTATAAAGTGAAATTTGTCTCGATTTTTTCAACGATTTGACATTTAGCAAGGACAGAAGGGCGATTATGTGGACCAAAATCTTCACGAAGATCACGTTGAGTTTGAATAAAAGAACGATTATAGAACATAAATTTTGGATTATAACCAAACGTTGTTGAAGCGTGTATTTTGCCGTGTTGAATTATCACACTATACTACAAACAAATAACAGTTAGTGAGACTTCTACAATTTTAGATATGATTGCTATGATGTTTTAAAAACATATCGATCCTATTGGGGGACCCTTTATTTATTGTGAAAATTAATTACACCGTCTCTTGTGAAACCATACCGACCATACAATTGAACCATTGACAAAATGAAAAACTTTGAAGTCTTCTAATTCTGAAAATATGAATGCAGGACATATCGTCGGCTTAGTGTTACAAGGTTGTATGTAACATTTTGTAAGATTTTGAGTATTTGGTATTATAAGATTATATGTGTTATAAGCTATCTTTTGCAAAAGTCTAACAGATTGCAGCACTTGTCTAAACATTTTTATTTACTAGCAAACAAGGTTGTATGTCAAATTTGGCATTTACACTTTAGTGTAACATAGTTGTATGTAGACTCATGCAACTCTAACCGACTTTGTTCTGAGAGTCTTGTGAAATATGGATCAAATTTGTGAAAACTATGACAGTGATGATTCTATAAAAGATCGTAATTATTGCCCAGATGATCAAATCTTACAAAATAATACAGATGCAGGCAATTGAGTTTAAGAACTTCCAAGAATACGCGACTTTACTATTATCTAGAGTCGTATACAAAGATTCAACAAATTAAGTTTTGCGGATCTGTATTTAATATTTACTATAAAACTTCCCATCCTGACGAAGAATTTGTCGAACAAAGCATGAAACGTGCTATTGGTAAAAAAAACGGGTGTCAACGGGTCAAACTAAGGTAGATTTCCCTGTACCCTGTGTGTTGCATTTTAATACAGACTGTCATTATGCCAGAAGTGTATAACTATAAAAATGATTAACCCAAAACTCTGTTCCATACGTTCCATTTATTTTTAACTAAGTTGGCTCTGTTAGGGTGACAGTATTGTTGGCCAATGTAAAAAGTCGAAAGACTTAAAAAAAAATTAAATATTATATAAATAATAAATTATAACATTTAAAAAAATAGCTTATATTTTATGACAGTGGGCAATGTTGCCATCAAATTCTATCAATCTCAATCTATTGAGTAGAGAATTTATTTACTATTTTTATTTTACAAAAGCAAATCAGTCAAATTGTAATATAAAATATAGTTGATAATTGGTTTACTCAAAGCATAAATCTAATTAGTTAGATTGAAGCAATGATTTAATAATTTTAATATCTGAACTAGGTAACGTTGTTAGAAATCTGACATTTAATCATTTTTTCACGATTATTCATGTTGCACGATACAAAAAACTCTCTGTCGTTTTTTATTCCTTTCATAAAATCACACTAGTTCTCATTTCTCAAAATTTGTTGGCGAGCTAAAAAATCACTCTGTATATGATATAGATATGTGATACATATTCTCATGGTGATGAAATATTTTTTTGTAAGAAATCTAATTTTGTGAAATATTTTAACGTTAAATATTTAATGAGTTAACTGATTATGATTTTTTTTATATATCTCATTTTTTAAGTGAATTTTGTTTGTGAGATGTCTCATGGTCCGGAGAGATTTTTTTGTGAGATATCTCATATTTATATTTTTATGGTTAATGAAAACATTATGACCAAGGATAATTTTTGTGACCATGATCATGAGAGATTTTATTGTAACAAATTTCATGTTTATGAAATATTTTTTATGAGAGAAGTGGTGTTTGTGAAATATTTTTTGATATACACATGGGCAAAAAATGCAAGGGGTTTATCTCCTGGGTTATTCTAAGAATATTTTGTCCTTCTGTAATTTGTGATAAACCGCTTTATTTCGAACATGTTTTTCCACATTTTTCAACAAAACCAATTGTGATAATTGTGATATGCTGGTATTTGCATTCACAGTAAGCTAGTTATTGTCACCCATTGCCACCCACTGTAGGCTAGTCAATCACTCTTTGTCATT
The DNA here is from genome assembly GCA_951805005.1 of Othius punctulatus. NCBI lineage: Eukaryota > Metazoa > Arthropoda > Insecta > Coleoptera > Staphylinidae > Othius > Othius punctulatus. Next base: position 24,469,523 of record OX638140.1, on the reverse strand, counting down.
GTATTTGTTTTAAACTTTTGTTAGTGAAACACTATCTATTATGAAACATTATACGAAGTATGAACTATTATTATAGATTGAATATCTTTATGTGTAATACATGTAGTTAATAATATTGTATTGTCAAAAATGTTTCTCACCCTGTATCTTTGAAACAAAGCGGTTTTTCGCACATCATCAAAGGACCAACTATTCTTAGAACAACTCATAAAATAACTTTTTGTATTTTTGGCCCACGTGTAGGAAATACCCTGTATAAGTATTTCATTTTTTGTGATAATTTTTTGAAAATTTTGTGAGATATCTCATAGTCAGGGATTTATTTTTTTGTAAAATATCTCGTACATGAGATATGTCTGCTATTACAACAAGACGTCTCCTATTTTACAAGACAACTAGAGTATTTGTGAGATTGATCATACATATGATGCTCAATATTTAAGAACTTCCAAAATAGTCGGCAATTTTCTTGGCCAACAGTGAAGCATCCATGACATCCAAGTGTTGAAGAGACACTTGGATGTATATGTCTACTAGAAGCCTATGGCACGAAAAAGTTGCATGTACCACAAGTAAGAAAATTTATTCTTGTTTATGTGGTTGCTATGAAGAAATTTGTAACTAACTGGCAAAGTAGCACTTTTCTTCACTCATTTCTATTGAGTTATAACTTGTATACTATTTTACTCACAATCTAGCATGGTTTATAATAATTTAATAAATTATTATTAATAATTAATTAATAATTTAATAATATATTATTACTGAATCACTTTGTTCGTTGGCGCAAGTTATTTCTTATTTCACACCCTCTGATCCCACCTTTAACCCTGAGGAGAGCATAATCTAAGTTACGATCACATTAGATCAATTTAGCGGGTATATTAAAACATCTCTTTTGATTCAACAATGTGGGGCTTTTCATAAAAAGTAACATCACATTTTGGAGCAACAAGGCATTTAGAATTTTAAAATAGAAAACAAAAACAGCATTGCAACATATTGCTATTTTTGCACCAACTTGCAAACCCCATCGTTAGTAACATATAAGTATACACCAAAAACTACAATTTTATGAAAATAAACCCCTCCGTTAGAAAAGGTCTGAATTCTGGCCTTGTTTTGACTAATTTGACTGGACTTATATTCTAATTTGAGATCACCGGATTTAAATAAAATTTAAAAAAAACAGTTCTTAATTAGACGTTTGATATTAGTGTAAGATGAATAGGTGTATTTCTAATGCGGCTCATATATAAGCTTTTTGTTTCACCTTGATATGAATCCGTGAAGCATACATTGTAGGTACAATGTATTGTTTCATAAACTCTCTGTTCTTGTGCTACGAGTCATTAATTTGAAATTGTCTGTTTCAGGTGAGCTACTACCACTACCCGCAAACAAATACGCTGGTAAGATTGCAGAGAGTGTTTCTTTTGTGCATTCAGGGGAATTCGTTGCATGTTTCCGATGTGGGTTAGGGTTATAAAAACTTGTTGAATGTACCTCGACTCGTTACAAACAAAACCCTTGCATCCCAATGAAACAGCTCAGAGTTAACAGTTTACTTGCACGGCATTGAAAATCCTCTGGAGGGAAGCGGTGATGTGTTTATTTTTTTATGTGGTGCGTGCTTTTGAATGTTGAACATAAATTTAATTGTAAGTAATACAGTATCATTAAACATTAATTAATACAGTTTTAAATCCGAGGAAATGATTTTTTTTTCGTTAGTGTAATAATATTATTGTTCTGAAAATGTGATCACAAACTCACTGTATATGTAATATGAAACGTAGCTTCCCATAAAATGAAATAAACTATATAAGTTTTCGCACATTTGCCAAGATTTGCGCTCAATAAATATAAATTCGTGAGACCCCTGTTGAAAGACAGAAAGCAATTGGGAAATTGGGAAGAAAGCAATATCCGAGGATATGATTTTTTTCGTTAGTAATAATATATAGTTCTGAAAATGTGATTACAAAATCACAGAAAATGTAATCTAAAACGTACCTTCCCATAAAATGAAATAAAATATAAAAGTTTTCGCACAATTTCCGTGGTTGGCGCTCAATAAATGTAAATTCATGAGAGCCCTGTTGAAGAAAGCAATTGGGGTATAGGTTGTGGCGGCTCGTGACTTGTCAACAAGGGAGAGCTCTGCCCTAGGAAAAACCTTAACGCCAACAAATAGGCATTTGTAAATTAGGATCTTACCCTGGACATATAAGTAAAGTTGCGTAAAATAAGACATGTGTTAAGAAAGGAAAAAAAAAAGTTAAATTAAAGGAAACTTTTGGAATCTTAGCAATAATTTATGCGATAATAGCTATCTATCTGTTAGAATTTATTGTATGAGCCCATTACATATTCATATTATATATTAAAGATGTTTCATATCACATAATATTCAGATGATATAAAAATAAAACATAAAAACACAAATTAAAAAGGTATTTTTTGGAAGAAAACTCTAATTTTCTACTTTTATATTCAGTTAACTTCTCCATAACGTATTCATTGAAGACGGATATTTCTTCAGTCGAGGAATGTTCTACTGACAACATGTTTAGTGCTGTAAGTTGCTGTTCGCACATTCTTAAATAAAAATTTATTAATTTTAGTGTTGAGAAACATTTTTCTGTCTCGGGCGTGATCATGGGAACAGTGAAATTTTTTACGACTTTTGTAATGTCTTTAAATATTGTGTCTAATCCAAAATAAGTAATGATGTTTAATGTATTCAGACACCCGCTCATATTTTCCTCAGTTAGTTCTAGTCTTGAGTAGAACACTTCGAAGTCTGTTATCAGAGTAGCTTCGTTATTATAGGAAATACACATAGGAAATTACAAAAAAAATGGCTCAATTTCTCTCATATAGTTCTCTCATATAGTCCGCTCTTTTTTTAACCCTTTGTTGCCCGCATATTGAAATCGACTACAAATTACAAATCTGAGTGCATTTTCAGATTTATCTGATCAAAAATAAGTTACCTGTTTTTTTTTTAATTTTTGATGATTTTAATTTTTTCTGCTTTAGAAAAAAAAAGTGGTACTTATAAGTACCTTCAGGTCATTAGATACAAACAAAATCAACGCGGGGCTAGAGGCAACAAAATAGTTTTTTTACAAATTTTGTAAAAATAATAACAAAATGTGCCACAAAAATTTAAAACACTAACTTTTTATATCAATATTGTGGTAAGCCATGCAATTTTTTTCTCATTGCTGCGCAGAAACACATTGCACTGCATACATTTTGAATGCGGCTTGGATTGGACATTACTGAAGCTACATTGTTCACATCTTTCCTTGTTTCAGTGTACTGCAACCAGTGTATACCATTTGGTACGGAATAATTGTTTTTCCTTCGTTTTGTCACTGTTACGGCAGCAAGAGGAGAAGCTTCGTTTTTTTGATACATTTTTGGCCTGCTTATTAGCATTTGCCCAAGCATTAGTACGACATTAGCCCAAGTGTGACATTTCTTTTAAATTCCAGTAATGATATTTTGTCGATAATCTGGCAATCTACAATATAGGCATTGACAAAAGTAATGTCAATTAATCCCCAAAAAAGTTTTTGCCACCACTTTTTTGATCGTCTTGATACCCCATAACAAGCACGGAGTCTATCAGCATGGTCTACCCCACCCTCGCATTTATTGTAGTCTTCGGTAACAATGGGGTATCTATATTCAATCAAGGAACCATCTTTCTGCCTTAGTTTCACCATTCCTTCTTGGTTGCCATGGTGTTTTCATTCTTTAGTTTCTCAAACATAGGAACGGAAGAAAAAAAAAGGCAAAGTATATAATTCGATGTTTTCCCCATTATTTTTTTTGTTAGATGAAGCACTACCTTTTCTCCAAGCCCGTATTTTGAAAACTCGTCTTCCTCTGAAACAGATTTTTCTTGACAGATTTCAAATCTCAAAATATAGCCTTTTTGATCAGCAAGCGACCATAATTTATATTCCCGCTTGATCGGTTTCATTGGGTTATATTGTTTGATCGAAGATCGACCTTTGAACGCAATAATTGATTCATCAAGGCTTAGTTCTCTGGTACCAAGATAAAATATTTCAAAAGTTACATTAAGCTTTTGAACAAGTTTCCGTATTTTTATAATTTTATCTTTATATCTGGGTGGAATGGTCGAGTTGTCATCACAATTTAAATTTAATATCTTAAATCACTAAAGGAACTCCCAGATCAGAACTACCAGACCAATTGTTTCGCCATGATGGAAGTTGGTGATATTCCATTAGTTGGTTTATGCCTAAAAATGCATAATACTCTTTTTTTTCAGTTTTATTTTTCAGGGTCGCATATAAATTAGATTGATATACTAAATCATCGCTAATGGGGCTGATAAAGGTGAGAAACACATCTGTTGCAGCTTTGCATTGAGAAAAATTCTCGCCTGCGGGTCCTTCTTCCAGATTATAAGCTGGCAAATTCAAGATAAAATCGCGCCTTTTCCATTTTCGGTCAACATCCATCATTTCATTTCTTTCAACCTCATTTTCATCTTCTACTTCTATGGTCGCAATATTTATATCATTGGTTGTACCTGCTTATAGACAGAGCATCAAATGGTTCAATTTCCTCATACTCGTCTTCACTTTCTTCATCTGTTAACATGTTATTATCTACAGCAATTCTCTCCAATTCACAGCATGCCTTTTCAGCTTCCTCAAGCAGTTCCTCGTCCTTAGGAGGCTTATTCGAATTTCGAAACATTTCAATTTGAAAAACGTGAAAAGTGATTGAAAATGCTTGACGGTACTTTTGAGTGACACACAAAGTTGTGGACATATAACCTATAAAATATATACATTATTCTGCTGTGGCACTATTTTCATCTAGAACAAACATTACTTTATGTAAAAAACATTTAGTAATAACTTACCTTTCAATAACAATAAATGTAAACAATAATAAATACTCTATCACTTTATGCAACCGGAACCATGTGATTTCTGTTTACATTCTATTCAATGCATGAGCGAATGTAGGGTTGCCGAAGTTATTTGTATGTGATGTATTCAGACTACTTAAAAGTACCACCAGGGAATTTTGCTGAAATACGATCGTTGTGTAAATATATGCACTTAAAAAAGACGTGGTACTTGTAAGTACCGACAGGTAACAAAGGGTTAAGTATAATGGTATCGCAGACTTCTTTAGCAGACACATTTATATTTTCATTATTTAATCTTCGTCATTTGTGTCTTATCTCTTCAACGTCAACTGAGGATTCCAAGTTATCGGCGAAAGAGGCAGATCGGCGGCGGCATGAATATGAAAATCGCGAGCAAACGAGCCGATATCTGCGTCTATACTCCGAGTGTAGAGCCCACAGTCTAGGTAGAAAAACATAATGTTTATATCGCGTTGTCATGGCAACCACATGTGCATGCACAGCTTTAACTTCGGTTTTATGGGCTCAGAACTCGGCGCCTGCTTGGCGACTATCGGCTGGAGTTGACCAATAAAGAATGAATATACGCAACATTGTATGGGCCCAACACTGTCCGAGCAATAACTATAAATTAAATTATATAAATATATTTAAAATATCTATGGTATTAACAACTACAATATGTAATTCATCAAATAGGAAAACATTTAATGCACTTGTCTGTTTTTCTTTTTTTTTTTTAGGGCGGCGCCCCAGAGCATTCCCTCACGAGCCGCCATTGGGTATAGGTCTTCAGCTTGAGGAATCTAATACAATTCAGACTGCTAACAGAATTGAATTAACCTGTTGGGATAATATACGGCCCACCGGACTGATATTTCGGGGTAGCTGCATTAATTATGAATCAATTCAATGAAATCATTATGTACAATAATCTCACAACGTAAAAACTTACACAGTTGAAAGCAGCCATCGTTATAACATCACTGCGATTTCCACGATCCACCGACTCGTTTCCCCCACAGTGGGATACCATGTATATTCCGAAACGCTTAAAAATAAATTAGCATCCGAGCCGAAAGTCTGCCCTAAAGAAACAATCTCCCGTTTCCATCCCAATAATAAATTTTTATGTCATTGCACATACACCGAAAAAATTCTGATATAAATTGGGAATTGAAAAAGCCACCCTCCGACATAAATATAAAGTTTAATGAATTTTTTATGCCGCCGCCCCTTAAATAAAACAGGATTAATATTTGATATGCAAATCGGGGAGGGCGGCAGTTGGCCGTTTTGAGCGTCCAGTGCCTCTTCATATGCATTGACGCGCGCATGGTTCGGACAATTAACGTGAGTTTTCGCCGGCTCAGTCCAACCAAATTTCCAATAATTCAATATAATGTTGCAGTGTGGGGATCTTGAAGCATCCTTCATTTCGACACTTAATCACCCCGCCCCAACGTGCATAAATAGCAGCGTCCCCAATTCCATTCCCAGGAGCACACGTCACGTTAATAAATTGATTTCCTAATCGATTCCAATTTAAATTTCGAACTCCGCACGTAATATCGAAAGTAATTCGTTGTCGGATGTAAATGCACTTTTTAAAACGATCCACTTTGCACTGCCGTTTCCACTCGACCGTGGAAAAATAGCGAGCGAACTCGAGGAACAAATTTACTTCGGGCCCTCTTACTAATATTATGATCAACAATTGCATACTTCAGAGCGACATCATGCGATATATAAAATTGGCAATTTTCTAAGTAGTATAAATAAATGAAATAAAATTATGTGCGTAAGAAAGAAATTTTATATTTTACCGTAGGTACTTCAATATAGTCCATAGCTTATTTAAAGTTATATTACTTCGTTAAAGTTACACAGATTTGAAAATTTTTAATTCAAAATATTTTAATGGGCACAATATACACTATTTATTTCTGTCACTTGTGAACGATAGATAAGTGGCGGTAAAACGCCAGTTAATCAATTTAATATAAATCATAAAGTATTATTGCTCTCCTTAATTTGAAACAGCCACACCACACGTCTGTCAAGATTGGATCGACTTCACTGTTGCTTATAAATGTTTTCAAGTCCATCATTTGCATGACATATAACAATAAAGAGAGGTGATAAATTACTGCACACAATTCATAATATTGTTATTTGAAAAGTTTTTAAACCTTCAAGAGATGATGTCATTTATTTTGCTGTGAACTCACTCTTATTATTTTAATAGCAACCTTCGCCATTAAAAAATAAATAACAAAATTATGAACACAGTAATGTACAGGGTGGCCCAATTTGGATGTTTCTATAGAGGATCTCGGTAACTATAAGAGATAGAGAAAATCGGATGGCGTATCCTCGATCTCTTTTTTCAAGACAAACTCAATGGTGAATATAAAAATTGCCTATCGCCTTTTGTTTTCAAATTATGGCCAAAAACTCATTATTTTCATTTTCGATTTTTATCAACATTTCATTTATTTATCATTGTATTAAGTTTAGAGTTATACGTTCTTCAGGCCATTTTTTACGGTAAATTGAATGAGTTTTGCAGAATTTTGAGATATTCGTTAATAAACAAGATACAATACACATTTTTGTTTGTTTAAATATAAGGCGTAGTTAGCTTTGGCCTTAATAAATAGGTTATGTTTTTCTCTTTTCAATGATGTATCACATGTGGATGTTAAAATTGCAGTTTTGTTGAAATCTATTATAATTCTATCAAAATGTCATATGTTCTCTTATTTTTTAAACATAACAAGCCTACTACGCCTTGTTTTGTTTAAATAGTTTGATTGTCAAGCTAACACAAATTTGACGTGGGCTTTTTATTTCGAAGTGTTAATAGTGCCGTACGAAAATTTTGAAAAATTGATATGTTAGAATGCTTTATTCAAAGCAATAACAATTCACAAATTGACCTAGAAACATACTTTAATCGCTATCCGGAAAGAAAACAACCAGATAAATCAATATTTCAGAGACTAAAAAAAATCTTATCAGCCACAGATCTTTCAAGCAGCCAAGATCAAGGTCTTATAATATTGTAGACGCCGAAGAAACTGCCACTAATGAAATTGGAGCTGTAATAGTAAATCCAGCTCCAGCTGGCACATTGAGGATGAATCCGGAATTTTGGATAATCGAGCACCTAGAATTTTGAAGAAACATACATTTAGACTATACATCATTCGAAAAAGACACCATTTGAACGACCAAAGTTTTCAACTAAGGTTGGGATTTAGCCACTGGTACAGCTTCAAAATTGTAGATAATCCGCTGTGTCTAATTGGAAATCGAATTTTATCTTATAAGATTTATGAAGAAAATCGGGGAACGTTATCTTCACATTTTAGAACACATTAATAATAAGATATTTGTTATTTATTTAATAAACCTTTCTAACATATGTAATATGTATTCACATGGCATTTTATAATTTACAGATGGCAAATGTAAGCGTTTTCAATAAATAATTTTACTCTTAACAATACAAACCTACAACCAGTCTACTACGCCCAATAAGAAAACATATATATATATATAATATATATAAACAATCTTTATAGGGCTATCGACCCCATGGGGTCTTTCCGCCTTGCCTAACAATACATTACATTCAACGTACATTACATTATACATTACATTACATATTATATTATATAACATTACCTGTATGTGATTCATGAGTGATTGTTTTGATAGTGTGAAGAGAGTGTTATGACGTGTAATATGATTCATGAAGCGTTTTTGTCGGATGTAATTTTGTAGTTCGTTTGTCTTGTATTTTAATACATAATTCGTCGAGTATTGTCCTATTGTCCTGTTTTTGTTGAAATTTATTTCGTAGTTTGTCCAGTCTTTGTTGGATGGGTATAATTTTGGTGATCTTGTATAAATTTATGTTTGTTATATTATGAAGATGATTGTCCTCATGTCTTAATTTGGTGAGAAGTCTTAATGTCTTCCGTTCTAAGAAAACAATTTAATAGATTTCAACAAAAATGCAATTATAACATTCACATGTAATATATCATTGCAAAGTCAAAAACATATCCTATTTATTAAGGTCAAAGCCAACTACGACTTCCATTTAAAAAAAAAACACAAATTTGTGTCGCTATCTGGATAATTAACGAAAATTCTGTAAAACTCATTCATTTCACCGTAAAAGCGTGCCTAAAGAACGTGTAACTTTTATTTTATTATATGTTAAATAAATGAAATATTGATAAAAATCGCAAATGGAAAATAATGAGTTTTTGGCTATAACTTCAAAACAAAAGACGATAGCCAGTTTTTGTTTTAGCCATTGAGTTGGTCTTGAAAAAAGAGATCGAAGATACGCCATCCGATTTTATTTATCTCTTCAAGTTACCGATATCAACTATAGAAACATCTAAATTAGGCCACCCTGTACACTAATAAATATGGTCACTTAGTGACTTAGTGAAATGTGCTTTGAGTACAAAATCAGTAAGTGAAGGAAAGTTACGCAGTTTTTAATTATTAAGTAAAATTGGATTGAACTAGAATTCCAATAAATTTGAAAAATTTGTATCCTTTACTGTGAATACATGACTAGAGTTTGTGCTCTGACTGTTGATAAGTAAGACGTTTGATTCTGTTCCAGGTCATTATTAAAATTTACGAATTCAGTTCAAAACATAAACTATTTGCTAATTGCTCTTGCAATCGTCGCAACAACAAAATTAAGGAGATAAAAAAACACTTGGTATAAATTTTTATATAGAAATAACTCTACAATTGCTATCGTAGTTAAACAATTTTCAAGAGCAATGAATACTAAATTAAAATTACCAATTGTGCACCATACAGAGTGGCCCACCTATCCTCGCTTGAACCATTGCTGCTAGACTAATGAAAATTGAGGCAAGCTTGTGATTGGAAGTTATTGGACACTTGATGTTCAACTTTTTAAAATTATTTTCGAGTGTACAGAGTGTGCCATAAATCCGGAACACAACATTTGGTCTCTTTTTTAAATAGATCACCCTGTATATTATTTAATTTTTAGAATCTGCTTTATGTGGGCTTCACAAATCATTTTTACTTTTTGGGATCAGAAGTAACATTGCCAAGTTATTCACATTTTAATCAAATTTTACGAAAAATTATGGACGTGGGAAAAAATTTAACAAAACCTTATTATAAGAGATCGATGAAAGAATCTGCGTATCCAAGTACCCAAGCAATGTGCCAAAACATACACAATATTTGGAGTCTCGTAGAATATACAGGGTGTTCTGAAACAAAGATACAATTTAGCTATTTTCAAATAGCTAAAACTCATTTTTATTAAATGGAACACCCTGTACATAGCATCATATTCTGAGTGCTCGTGTAATGAGCTATTCAATGGTAGCATATGGACTATAATCTAATAATACTCTTTAATGGGTAAATAACGATCAATCTCGATATGTTTTAGCCATTTGCAAATAGCAAAATTCGATCTTTTTTTCAGAACACGCTGTGTATTCAACGTGACTCCAAATATTGTAAATGTTTTGGCACATTCCTTGGGTACTTGCATACCCAGATTATTTCATTGATCTCTAATAATAAGGTTTTGTTGATTTTTTTTCCTGGTACCTAATTTTTCCCTAAAATCCCTAAAAATAAAACTGATTTGTGAAGCCCACATGTAGCAGATTCCAAATATTAAATAATATACAGGGTGTTCTATTTAAAAATGAGATCAAATGTTGTGTCCCAGATTGACGGTACACTCTGTATATTCTTTAATATTTGAAATATGTGAGGTCAAGACAATATAAATTAGGAAAACACTACATTTTATGTAGAATTTACTATTCTATTATTATATATTATCTATTCCTCTACTGAATAGAAAGCCTGCTCTTTTAAGTGTTCGCTGAGTTGCTTTTCGAAACTGTGCATTTTCTGGTGCTGCCATTGTACTGGAAGTGTACTGGAAGTGGAAGTGGATTCAGAATTTTTATCCCCACCGATGTTGGATCTGTAAGGTGAAGTCTATTAGTTGGGACGACGAGATGATGTTGCGATCTCGTCCCATATTCATGCACAATACTCCTAGATGGAAGATTGTGCCTAGTTTTCCACGCTCGTACGGCATGTTGTAAAATATAGACTGATGCCATCGTCAATATACCTTCTTGCTTAAATAGTTATCGACAAGACGTCATCTGTGGTACTCCCATTATCGCACGTATAGCTTTTTTTGCAAAATAAATTCTTGGGATGCATGAGCTAAAAGCCCCAAAACTTAAATTCCATAAGACATCCGACTGTAGAAGATAGCATAGTAGGTTGTTATAGCTGCCTGGATGTTTACGATATCCTTCATTCTTCTGATTGCGTAGATACTTGATGCCAATTTCATACACAAATTTTCTACGTGTGCTTTCCATGTCTTGGTTACTTGATGCAGCCTACTTTAGGTAAAAAGGAGTACATTTGTTTTGGCTGTATTAAGGCATAGCTCATTCGCATTGAACCATTCAGATGCATTGCCACTGGCTGTACTTAGCTTTTGTTGTGCTACTTCAGTATTTTTGTCTGATACCAGTAGAGTTGTGTCGTCTGCGAACATGAAAGTATGGCATTTAAGATTGGTCGGCAGATCGTTTATGTATATGATAAATAGTATCGGTCCCAGTATAGATCCTTGCGGGACTCCTCGCCGTATGTATTTTCGATTGCTCTTTCTCCATTAAAATCAACAATTTGTGGTCTATCTTCTAGGTAAGACGTCATAAACCGTAACGAAATGCCTTTGAATCCATAGTGGTCTAGTTTTTCCAGAGGGATTTTGTGTGACATGCAGTCAAATGCTTTACTCAAATCACAAAATTGGGCAAAACATAACTAGAAGATTCATTATTGCATCCGTTGTATTTAATTTCTCTGAAATCCGAATTGACTCTGCTATGTATCTGTTTTCTCCGAACAACCTTGTTATTTGTTTCAGAATTATCAATTCGAGAATTTTTGAGACGGTTGGTAGTATCGATATGGGTCTGTAGCTGCTTTTTTTGGATCGACCGTCTTGTTTTAATATTGGTACTACTCTAGCTATGTTTAGTCTTTGGGGGAAGATTCCAGTACTCATGGATGAGTTCGTAATATCTGCTAGAGATTCTGATATTGCACGTGCGACATACTTTTTTAATTTAGAATCAATTGAGTAGATGTCCTTGGATGTTTTACTTTTGATGCTACCAACAGCACTTTCAATCTCAGCAGGTGTAGTTTGGTTGAAAAACATGGCGATGCCTTTTGTTTTTACCTTTTGGACTGTATGTTACGTTCGTTTGTTTTGTATTGTTTGCACCAGGTCATTGCCAATACTACAGAAGAAATCATTGAAGTCCCTGCAATTTAGAGATCCATCGATGGTACATCTTTTCGTGCCTCTGCCAGTTTCACGGTTAATAGTGGCCCATAGTTCCTTTGATTTGTTTGAAGATGCATTAATTTTATGAATTATGTTGTTTTGTTTCTCTATTTTAACATAGTTTATGTATGATTCCTTATATTTTAGATAGATATTCTATATGTCTTCATCTTCCGTGTTTTTATATGCATCGAAGATAAGTTCTAATGTTTCTTTCATAGGCCTTGTTTCATTAGATATGTTTGCCCATGTTCTTGATTCATTTCTAGTATACTCTAGACTCTAGATGATTAGAGCAAAGGCCTCTTCAAAATATAGGCAAAATGTTTTGAGAAACTTATTAAATTTAATATTGACATCATCTTCGCGCATACGGATTTCCACTCCTCTTGTTTCAGTGAGAGGACATTTTTTTCCTTATTTTGCGGTATATATTTTCGTGTTCTATTTCTAGTTGTTTTCTGGATTGCAGCTGTGTTGTAATATATAATATTTGAACAATGTGGTCCGATATCGCAGTGTTAATTGTTCGGGCTTCCGAACATATGATATTCGTAAAGATATTATCTATGCATGTATTTTTGGTTTTATTTATTTTAGTGACTTCGAATATTTTTCTATCCAAGGAATATGATTTTAAAGTATTTGATAGGTCTGCTGACTGTTTAGTAACTTCGCTTAGGTCTACATTGAAATCTCCAGCAACCACAATATGTATTTCTATATCAAAATTCTTGAGAATGTAATCTAGGGCTTCACTAAGTATTATTAGATATGCTTCTAAGTTTGCACTTGGCGATCTGTACGACGAGATTATAATCCTAATTCGCAGATTTTTTCCACAGACATCTCGTTTATGATAGCAAATTTACTACAGCTTATACCTTTGTGTGCAAATATGCATACTCCACCGTGTAGATATTGGGTTCTATTTAAAGTGCTAATATTTGTAAAATCCTTTATATTCTATGTAGTGTAGTTTGAGTTATTTAGCCAATGTTCGCTGACACAAGCAATATCTATCTTCTCACTATGCATATTTAAGTGCAATACCTTCATTGATTGCATGTTTGCATGAGATGCAGTATTGCGATTATAAACAATTTTCGGAGTTTGGCTGCAGTTCAATACGTTGCTTGGGTTTTACACGAAAAAAAATTGAAGCGTCTGACCATAATTCCTGATGGACATATGTCTGGCATCATTAGTCTTTCAAATGGATCATAATCAGTTCCGATTTTGAAAGATGCGGTGCTGTAGCTTAGATTTGATTCTATTTTTTCTACGCTAAATTTGCGATTGGGAAACCGTTTTTCTAAGAACTCTGGAATTTGTTCGGCGGTGGCGTCACGTGTCGCGCGTCCTATGTGTAGCCAAGCTTTTTGTGTAGCTGCGCTAACATTGTCTGCTCTCCATGAAGCTTAGCAGGTGTGCTGATTGATAGTAAGTCTTTTTCACGGCGCGGTCTGCGTACTACATCAGTCCATTTTTCTGCGGCGCCAATGGCTGGCCCCCGAAGATTTCTCTTCGCCCGCGGTTTTCAGCGAGTATGCTGAAGACCTGCGATTTCGCGCGCTTTTATTTTGAGTGCCGCAATGTAGGTTGCCTGTAAGTTCGCAGTTCATTTTTCGCGATGAAGACGTTGCTGCAGAATTTATGTGAGGAACATTTGAACTATTTGCATTATTTGACTTATCAATCGCATTGCCAACCGTATATGTCAGTTTTCCGTGTTTGTTTACTTCGATTTTTTGATAATATATAACATCTGATTGAAGATGAGAGTTGTCGAGCTCCAGGCGTGTTATCTTTTCGGCAAGTAGGTTATTCGTTAGCTTTAATTTTTTCACTAAATCTTTCAGGTAATAGAATGCCTCCTTTACAAAGTCAGTTTCAGCAATGGCGTCATTTTCAGGATCTCCTGTCAGACCAACCCCTCAGCACGATTTTGCTGGTTTAACGCAACTAGGATCGTACTGAGTCAGTTTTTTTTTGTGTTACTTCTACGGTTTTAACGCCACTTTTCGCACTATTTGTCTCACCATGTGTTGTTATACGAGGTGTGGCTATTAAATAACGAGACTGTTGTGATTACAGACGAACTGTGCATGTCAAAAGGTTGTACGGCACACCATTCTTTAGTGTAAAACCCCCTTTATTGGCTGTCGTGAACTGCATCCCAGTAAATAGATTTGTCTGCACATGGCATTTATTTTCGTAACTTATGGTTTTCTAATTTTCCGGAAAAATGTTAACTAATATTATTGAACAGAGAGTGTCATAAAATTCCAAATGAAACATGGACAAAAGGCTAAAGAAATTTATGAGTTATTAAATAAAGTGTATGGCAACGAATGTTTATCCCGTTCACGTGTTTTTGAGTGGTATAAACGTTTTAAAGACGGCCAAGAGGACGTTGAAGATGATGCCCGCCCAGATCGTCCTGTCACATCAAAAACAGACAAAAACGTCGAAAAAATTACTTCACTGGGTTCAAGAAGGTCAAAATATCAATCAGGTATACTACCTTGAAATCCTTGCTCAGCTGCGAGAAAGAATTCGTAAAAAAAGACCCGAATTATGGAAAAATAAATCATGGGTGCTGCATCAAGACAATGCACCAGCTCACACTGCATTGTCAGTTAAATCATTTCTCGCGAAGCACAGCATCCCGGTGTTGGACCACCCGCCTTATTCACCTGACCTGGCTCCGTGTGACTTTTACCTGTTCCCCAAGATCAAATCCGCGTTAAAAGGAACACGTTTCGACAGCGTTGAAGAAGTTAAAAAAAAGCGGCAAACGTCATGAAAGAGCTGACGAATGAAGACTTCCAGCACTGTTTCGATCAGTGGAAAATTCTTATAGAGAAGTGTAGCGATCGTGGAGGGGTGTATATTGAAGGGGATAACTAATTTATATAAATAAATTTAAAAGATTTTTTTTTACAGTGTCAGTGTCGTTATTTAATAGCCACACCTCATATATAATATTTGAGCAATAAGGTCACATATCGCAGTGTTAATTGTTCGTCCAAGTGTTGATAAGTTCTAATGTTTCTTTCATAGGCCTTGTTTCATTAGATATGTTTGCCCATGTTCTTGATTCATTTCTAGTATACTCTAGAGCAAAGGCCTCTTCAAAATATAGGCATGTATTATCTATGCATGTTTATTATACAATTACATTTCTCAAACTGACGGCAAAAGTTTTTATGGTACAATGTTCAACTTATTTTTATTATTTTTGAGGTGGATTCTGTAACAAACGAATATTAAATGGATGATACATTTACAGTTTTTAATACTCTAAAAAATACTGTTGTAATGCTCCGATATTATTTTTAATATATTTATTTTATCATTCGTCGTTTTTATAGTGAAATTATTATATAATTTCTTGATTATTTTGGCTTGTGATTTATTATATAATTTTTTAATTATTTTTGGCTCGTGATTTATTATATAATTTTTTAACCATTTTTTGCTCGTGATTTATTATATAATTTTTTAATTATTTTTGGTTCATGATTTATTATAATTTTTTTAATTATTTTTGGTTCGTGATTTATTATATAATTTTTTAATTATTTTTGGCTCGTGATTTGTGATCGTATTTAGTACTTACACGTCGTGACGTTTAATTTAACTACCGTGATTACTCTCAACGTACTCTGCTATTGGTAATGTGTTAATTAACGTACACAAATAATGGATTAATACAAGAAAGCACAGATTTGTGGATTTGTTTGTTTATTTAAAAAAGACACGCTGAAATTGTAACACACAGGGAAATAAAACACAGGTTGACGATGATGTAAATTAATTTATATAATTGTAACATACAGGGAAATAAAACACAGGTTGACGATTATGACATGTATTGATTTATTTTCTAGATTTCGTTAACCTTAAAATGAATTTGTGAATTCTCTTATTTATTCAATTGATAGTTTGAAAATGGTTATTACTACGAAGTTTGTTTCCGAGAGTTTGTACACATACACGTGCTTCTCTTCTTTCTTAGGCCATTTATTACCATGCTCTTTCACTCCATTTAACTACGGGAAAGTGATATGATCAAAAATAGAACTATTTAAAGATGTTGAAATACCCCCAATAATTCATGAATGATTACCAAAGGTATCTCGCGATCTTCCCGAATTTAATGGTTGTGTCGGTGTCCACACAATAATGTAATTATTGGAGCCCCATTGTCTACGTAGATTGAGGTAATTTAGTAATTCTACCCACGACCACAGCAAGCACCCATGTCACAAGTAGTCATCACTGTCAGATATGTTACAAGTTGTGTCAAATAACAGTTCTGCTACCTCAATCGGAAATGTTTATGTAATGTTATAATATATTATTATTATGAACATTGGAGGTTATTAATAACTTCTCTTGTGATTATACCAAGCTTCATTCTCTCGTTTATCATTTTCTCTGTTTATACGGGGTTTTAATAATTCCACTTATTTCTTGTTTACGATATTTAACCACAAATTGTCATTATGTCTTCAAATTATTGAGATTTAATCCTGCCTATTTTATTTGTACGATCCTAACTTACTCTGCCCAATAATATGTACGTTATGTGCTTGTTTTATGATTTCAATTAAAGAAACCAGTATTTGTATACATTATGTTTTTAAATTATTAAGATTTAATCCAACTTATTTATTTATACAATTATAATTCACTCTGCCCGATAATATGCACGTTATGTGCTCATTTATGATTTGAAATGAAGAAGCCATAATTTTTATGAATTATTTTGATTTGAATATGATGATGTATGTGAGGGAAACACTGGATGCCTTGATTAGTTATTATAGTTATGGTGAATACAGCCACGTTAATTTGCGATCGCGGGCGCGATGTGTAATAAGTTTATATGTTTAAATGTTTATGATGCTGACAACGATTTGATTCTAGTGGAGGAGGTGATTCCACAATAACAGGTGTGTATACGAAGTGCACGGGCGGGCGCCATTTACACCTGAGATTGCTTCCTTAAATGATTCGTAAACACGAATAGCGTCCAAGCCGCCTTTGTTTACTGATAGGAATAGGTAATCGGTGTTTGGCTTTTCTAGGTAACTTGTGGTTGGTTAAATACACGATCTTCCGTCAATTTGAATCAAGTGCGGAAATTTGATTTCACAATAACAGGTGTGTGTACGAAGTGCGCGGATGGGCGTCAATTACACCTGAGATTGCTTCCTTAAATGATTCGTAAACACGAATAGCGTCCAAGCCGCCTCTGTTTACTGATAGGAATAGGTAATCGGTGTTTGGCTTTTCTAGGTAACTTGTGGTTGGTTAAATACACGATCTTCCGTCAATTTGAATCAAGTGCGGAAATTTGATTTCACAATAACAGGTGTGTGTACGAAGTGCGCGGATGGGCGTCAATTACATCTGAGATTGCTTCCTCTAATGATTCGTAAACACGAATAGCGTTCGAGCCGCCTTTGTTTACTGATAGGAATAGGTAATCGGTATATGGTATTTATAGGTAACTTAGGGTTGATTGAAAGGAATAAGCACTCCCGTGAATTTATAATATGACTGGTTTAACAACTTTATATTATCGGTTATAATACAAATTTTAAATTACTCTTGTACGTTTTTCGATTTATTCTAATTTTTATTCTACTTTGCATTTTTTACAACGTTATATGCAATCGTTAATTTAATTATAAACCGACGTGAATTTATATACTCAAAACCGCGAAAGTCGTGTGCGTTGCCCGTGGCCGACGCGACTTTCTTACTGATCTCGCTTGTGTGTGGCTTACGCTTAAATAGGTTTTTTCAGTTTCAAATCTCCACTACCCTCACATATCTGCTGCTAATCATACACCCCTATCCCTTAGTTATCATAGTGATTATTAATCTTGAGTCTGCGTGTGGTATTAATGCGTTTTTAGCGCAGAGTTTTACACTTAACTTAAAGAGTTGCCATTCGAGGTGATTTTCACGTGCCTGGCGCTTGCTCGTTTCTAAGGGTTGCTGATACCCAAATTGTTTATGTGACACCACGACATGGAATCTTCCAGACCCGTGCATATGCAGGCCTCGGCTCTTGAGATATTTGGCGACACTCTGTCGCGACTTGCGATGGCTATTTCTCACATTTCACCCTGGGATTATTTGTAAATGAATTAATTTATTAATTTTGTTGTATTCACGATTTTTAAAATATGAGTCACTTTATTGCGTAAATGCGTATTATACAGGGCGTATATTTGGGTTCATTACACTCTTTTGCGATTTTTTCTCTAAAATTAATAGGGAAGCTAATGATAAATTCTTATGTTCGCCCCTTATCCCAGACACTCGATATATATATATATATATATATATATATATATATATATATATATATATATATATAAATTAATCTCAGTTTAATTTCCAAGATAGAAACTACTTGAACTGAGTAATCCCCACTCAACGCTCGTCGAAATTTTTTGTGAGGATTCGTAGAACTGACGCAGTACCCAAATTGAGGCAAATTAGGAAACGGTCCATCCCAATCCAGGAATCAGGAAGTTATTAATTTAAATAAGGCATGGCTCCCAGGGCCAGGATAACCATACAGTTGAAACCAAACAACATTTTCGCCTGCGGCATTGCCAATTGAATTCCCAACATAACGTATGGTCCTAAAGTTTTTGGAAAAATGTTAAATGATTCGTTTTTATACCCATTGCTGTTTAATCAAGTTGCCATTTAAACTAAAACGTCACAAGTAATCAAGTTTGATTATGACAGTTTAGTTTTGCGAATCGATCGTAGCAAAATGTCTTACAAATTAGATATCTGTAAAGGTATTTACAATCTAGTTGGACGAATACCTAAGCGTGATATTATTGCAATTTACCGAGAGCAAATGTAGGGAAGTCAACCATTTACAACACTATGCATTACTTTACCCAAAAGCGGTAGACCAAGAATTTTGAGTGGAATACGAAAAACAAGAATGATAGAAGCAGCGAAAGACAAAGTTTGAGTTTTTTAGAGAAAATTAGCCCGGAGATTTGGTATTTCGAAGACCACTGTATTAAGAACAATTGATTGCACAAACTTAGTGTTTAGAAAGAGAAGAAGGCACCAAAATACACCACAGCCCAGTTAGAAAGAATTACGTGTTTTGTCGCGCATTAAGGCGTTTACACTTTGATAATAAATTAATTGTAATGGATGATGAAAAATACCTTATTTTACCTTATCCCATTCTAATATTAAAGTAAACGATGGGTTTTACACCGACTACATAGAAAGTACACCAGACAATGTTAAATTTAAAGGTAAAACTAATTTGGAGGATAAAATTTTAGTGTGGTGTCCCATTTCTAAAACAGGATTCATCTCACAGCTTTATGTTGGTCGTGTTCGAGGAGAATCCTTAAACGCAGATCGTTATATTCAAATATATCTCACTAAATTACTTAAGTTTTTAAATACACATCATGCCAACGATGATATAATGTTTTGGCTGAAATATATTCATGCCAGTATGCTGGACTTACCAGACAGTGGTTAAATGAAACTAACATAGACTTTGTACCTAAGTTGGACAATCCTCCTAATGTACCTCAGGCTCGACCACTAGAATAATTCTGGTCAATACTACCAAGGAAAGTGTACCATAAAGGATGGGAAGCTACAAATGAAGATCAATTGCGAATTCGCATCTTCCAAAAGATTAGAGAAATAGAATCTGAACTTGTCCAAAGGAAGATTGGACAAGTCCGAAGAAAATTACGACTTATTAAGGATAATGGGCCACTATCCATAATGTAATTAGTAATTATTTTTTGTAATTAGTGTCGTTAATAGTTGTATCATTTGTTTTTCAAGTTAAACGAGTTTGTAAAAATTTATTAGCATTTAAAAAATTTCCAAAAACTTCAGAACCATACGTTAGTTTTTAAATTCTAATTCTTTCAGTGACCTGACCCTGACCATTTCAATATTTTGTCTGTGTAGCTGTGCTCGCTTCCAATTCCCAGCTTCCTAAATCCACCCAGTTGTTGCATACGTTCGTACAGTCAGGGTACATCTGAATACCTATTCAAGACGTCCCCTGTCCACACAAAATCGGTACACCGGCGTTTACATCGGCAACTCCAGACTTTCCCCGGGACTCTCCCACAGAATGTTCTGGAAACACGACGCTAACGAATCGTTCGCGTGGATATGGAGCAGCAGAGATCCTCCCAGACGAACACAATTACACGACGAATGTAAACGTGCACGCCTGATTAATGATTCGACTTTATTCCGGAGCTCGCGCCTCAATACAAATCTCGCAGACTAATTACACACGCCGCACGCGAATAAGGAGCAGACATGCGAGATCGGGATTTCCACAGCTGGAACCGCAGATGATGCACGGAACTTGAACAATCTCGGTCCTCTGTTGTTATACGGTTGTATATTATTTTGGAATTAAATCAGAAACCTGGATTTTAGTATATATTTAGACAAAGTCAACTTCCAAAAAAGTCATCCAATGAGTAGCCAAGATGCACATTTTAAGAGGAATATAGCGATTCGCGTCGGCCGAGGTGTTAGTAAGAACGGCAATACGTAAAAAAAGGATGACATGATACCAGTACGGCAGACGAGGAGCTGCTTTCGATAGGGCAGTTTATTGAAGCACCCTTATTATTAGTTTATGGTAATAATTTATGGAACTACAATAAACCGATGGTCGGGCGGTAGTGTGGATACTTGCAGGCAGGGCCGCCGCTAGACTTTTCCGCGCTGCAGGCAAGAATCAAAAATTGCGCCCACTGAATTTAAAGAGCAAAATTTTAAATAAAATCTTTTCGTGTTCGCTCTTCGATCGATAACTTTAACTTTTTTTACACGATTTACTTCCCGTAAGATGTTGTACCAAAGAATCACAGTACACATAAAATTGTAATTCTTTATTTTTCCTAACAACGATTTGGCATCCAATCTCATTTTGTTTCCGTTTGCACCTCTTAAAGAATTGTGTTCCAAAATTTCAAGTAGAGTGTCGTAAATTAGTTCTATGTGGAATCGTATTGGTCGGATTGCATTAATTCGGCTTTCCCATCTTGTATTACAAATCGGTTTTAATGTTAAATGTGGTAATTTTTCTATTTACTGGGTCCATTTATGAGTTGACGCCGCGAAAAAATTATACAATATCTGCAGTCTGCTAAAGAAATTTACCATTTGTATATTAGATTCTGCAGCATCATTTAAGAGAAGATTTAATGAATGGCAAGAGCATGGAACAAAAAGGGCACGTGGGTGTAAATTCAAAATTTGTTTTTGCAGACCATCATGCTTGCCTTTCATATTGGCCCCATTATCTTACCCTTAAGTAGTTATACTAGGACAGTTCTACTTCACCTCTCGCAAAAACATTGCGAAAAATTGGCGCTTTTAATTCGCGAATTTAATCAATCACCGCGAGCAGTAACGATGGGTTGATTGCAGGATTGCAGGATAACAATGGTATAATTACAACAATTACAGGTGCATTACTTCAATTGGCGAATTAAAAGCTCCAATTTTTCGCAATGTTTTTGCGAGAGGTGAAGTAGAACTGTCCAAGTATAACTACTCCCTTAGCCCTGCAATTCTTTAAGTTCAATAATTTTTTTTTTATTTGATCCAAAAATGTTGTTAAAAGTCCAAATCCTGACGTATCCTTGAATTTCACAAATCCTAAAAAGTGCTCATCAACTAAATGCATATTATTTGAATCTATATTGAAATATTGACAAAACGAATAACTAATGTCAATTGTTCCTTGTGACTAATATCAGAAGTAGAATCCATAATTAAAGAAAAACAAACGAACGTCATTAAAAAAAAGGTAAAGCGCACATTGAATTTTGCGCCTCAGACAGTCGCCTGTCCTGCCTGTATGTAACGGCGGCCCTGCTTACAGGTGTAATTGAAATACATGGAAATGCAAATTGTAGGAGGTGCTGCGGTATACAATAATAATAAAACGTATATTTTTTTTAATCCACGCGATATTAGCGCGCGAATGTGAAAATTATATTTTTTCTACTCATATATATATATATATATATATATATATATATATATATATATATATATATATATATGTGTGTGTAAACGTAGCAATTATTTCACGGCTTACTATACATGAAAGTGATACTTTTTCACTCTAGAGATGAAATAGTTTCACATCTAAAGATGAAAATAAACATGAAAACGGAATGGAATTAAATGGAAGCATGCATTAATTTCTATAAATTATAAAGATTTAATTTATTTTAATTTCAATATTTTAATATTCTGCTGCCAATAAAAATGCATTATTATACCGTGCCATTGTTTCAACTCAGAACATTGTCAGTACAACAACCCTATGTTCAATTAAAAAAAAAAGGTCAATGCGTGGATTTTATAATAGCTGTTTTTACATATGTGATAAGTCAGACAATGAGACACAAAAGACAAAAAACAAAAAATAGTATAACATACAGAAACAAATACATGGTACACATTATGACATTACAGTTTTAAAATGACACATTGAAATAATTATAGTATAATTATATCACAAATGAATGTACATCTTCTTAAAATCGGCGTGTACGGCTTCTAAAACTTGTTCTGTAGCTTGTTGTTGTTGTAGTAATATAAATATTATTTGAAACACCTAAGAATATATAATCCTCCAGAGAATATATCTTCTTTGGCAACACCCTTCATTATGTGTATTTCGAGAAGTGGAATTATTTTTAGACTTGCCGCGTTTTCAGCTGATTGTTTTCAGATTTTTTTAGATGATTAAATGATGGGACGAAAAATACAGTTGCCAAATTTCGTCAAATAATTTTGGTTTCCTCCACAAATGGACCAATTATTATATATTTTTTAATATTCCATAAAGATCTTGAAATGCCGTTATTCAACAAATGATATTTATCTATATTACACCATGTGCATGGATATTGTAATATTTGATTCAAATAATTTTGTTCCAGCAGATTTACCAAGTAACGAACGATAAAACGATAAATTGTAGTTTTGCAAGCTAGCCTATAAACAAATGTGTGTCTTTATTTACTGAATCTGTTTTATTGAGGTTTACAGAAATTGGAAGTCCTGTATTTGTATTTACTGAAATAATATTTTCATGGATTGTATGCTGCTGTTTTTGTATTAATATTAAAAGGGCGACTTCAAGTTTGATTACTAATCTATACAACAGATGGCTCATGAAGTACTGGAATAATAAATTAATTCTTAGTATCTGAAAACATCCGCTAGAGCAGATTTGGTTAATTCTGCATTTGCCAGGTAGGTCGCGCTGCTTTACGCAGAACGGTAACGATATACAGTCGATGTATTTCGTTAGTACTCGTTACATGGTTGCATGGTTATAGTGTTGTAGTTGTTGATACGGCCTTGTTTTTTTGTTGGCGTATCAAGTTTCCACCTGTAGTCAAACCACCCAAAAAGAGGCCAAAAATCAGTATTCATATATTATATACCTATATATATATATACTGGGCTTTTTTTTCGTTTTTACACATATGATTGACAATGTATAACTGGTTGCCTGCATCTACCCGCAAGGAATTTCCTGTGTAATTCTAAAAAAAAAAAAATAATCAACTCATTAGCGGCGTCGGTGCAAGCAACCTGTCAATTTTGGCATATGTTACACAGAGAGGTTAGGTTTTTATTCAAGACAATACAAGAGAGTATTCCTAATGTATCAAGATCAGCTGATTTGTCAACAAATGATTATTTTCTTTGGGGTTACCTGAAAATGAAAATGTTTAATGACGTACAAATACATAACGTAGATGAATTGAAAGGCCGTATACGTACTGCATGTAATGGCATAAATCCACAATACATTAGGAATACTCTGCCTATCTTCAAAGACCCCGTCATGTATCCGCCACAGACACTTCGTAAATTCTGGACGTTTTGTTGCTCTAATTGCATGTTTTGAAAATTTTCAATCTCCACAAAACTTTTTTTCAGGTTCTTTAACCCCATTGAAACTCATCATATTTAATAATAATTATTATTATTAAAATAATAATAATTATTATTATAATAATAATAATTTATTAGTGCTAGTACAGAAATGTTTACACAGGTCAAAAAAATACACTTAAACACATACAAACTGTAAAATATGAAATATATAATATAAAGCAAGGACTGATGCTAACAAACAGCAATATACAAATATCGAACCGTAAAAAACCAGCATACATTTGATTGAAAATTTTGAATATATATAATATATGATATGAACATATTATATATATATATATATATATATATATTATAATTATTTTTTGAATCAGTATTAAGAAATTAGGAACAACGTAATAACAACGTAACAACATCCAATGAATTAAAAAAAAAAACTTTCGGCGGCTTTCATCAACTATCACCACTCCTGCTTGATTACGAGTTATATATGTCATCGTGGGTAATAAAACGGCAACATCGGCGTTTTTTCAGTGAATACACACGACGTCTTTTGTGGTGAAGTGGTGAACTAATGGCAATTATATATTTGCAGCAATCTGTAAGTTTACTAGTTTGTCATGAGAAATAAGACGTCTTGAAAAAGATACTTTTTTGGGATTGATGTACAAGAAAATAATGCAGTTTTCAAGTAAGTTTCATATTCCCAGTCATTAAAAATATATTCCTTTAGTACCTAATACCATTTTTAAAACAATACTGTATGTCTACAGCAAGTATTTTATGATGATCCACATTGCCAATTTCGAAATTAAATTCATAAAGACATTTATTTCATCAAATAAATTTATGTTAAAAACTACGTAATAATAAACCATTTAATATTCCCGAAACTAAATTCCTAATATGTTACCGAATTCCATGAACATCAATCCCAAACATTTACCTGTTGGCGCCATCTATTGGTTGTTAACTATGTAGTCGCCCTTTTAAAGACGCATCTTTTTCGAAAGGTAATTTCTAAAATAATAAGTAATAAAAACAAATGTTAACTTGGAGGCAAAAATATAGCAAAATATTATAGTTATAGATTAAAATATGCATTTGTTTGAAACTCTGTCGGTAAAACCTTTTAAACGTTACATTTATTTTAAAAAAATGAATAGCAAGAAATAGTTTTAACTCAAAATTGGGTTTGGACATTTTTTTTATATGAGTCATTGTTTGGCGATCTGTGAGAGACGGTGTAATTAATTTTCACGTTGAACATATTTGGCCCTTACAACAAGAACACGGAATTTTCAAGACAGATTTAATATTATTGTTTAGGATGGAACTGACGGAAAAACTACTTTCACTAATTTTATTTTATGTTTCAATTCATGTGGGAGGTATTTCTGATCAGTTTTGGCCAATTTGGATATGATGTAAATCAAATAATTTACATCACGATTTATATAATATGATTTTTTAAATAAATACTTGAATTCCGGCGGAAAGACTAGGAAAGAAGTTTGGTCGATAGCCTAATAAAGATTGATCTACTACTACTACTTGAATTTGAACAAGAATTGATGATCAAAATAAATTATGTGGATCTGTACTATGCAATGGACCAAACATGGATTATATGAAAATTATTATTATTATTATCTATTTTAAAACAATCTAAGTCTATTGTTACTATAGTTATAGCTACTAAAGTATATTTTTTTCTCGATACCAATTATTATTTTATTTAATCAGTTTGCCATTTTACCTTGCGGTTGGCGTACCAATATTTATACTAGGCAAAAATCCCATTGCACTGAAACCTTTCTCTTCTCTACCTGCCAGAATAGGACTATTTTACATTTTATGAGTGGGTAATTAATGATCGATGGTCATATATTACCATCGGTTAGTTTGAGGTTGCAGAATACCGCTCTTCCAGTGAAGCTACAGATAATACGCTAGGAGCAGTACTGTACTGATCGGAAAATGTGTACTTTTTGATACGTTTTATATTGAAAGTGGGCAAACATATCATGGTGAAATTAAAATTTTTAATGTATTTTATAAATATCTATCTGCGTATGTTGTGATTCTAAAAAATAATACGATTTACATTTTTTGCGATATCTCACTGGAAAGAAAATTATATATTATGTGCACTATTTAAATTTCAAATCTCCATCTCAAAACGTTTAGAAAGTATGATTTTTATAAAGTTCAGACCCCTGTTATAATCCCCTTAATGGAATGGATCGTATTCAGATAACGAAATACAAGTTTCATGGGTTAGGATTAGTAAGCTTTAAATGGTTCTAATAAAGTATTTGTGGAAAGTATTGTTATCAAGAAAATTTTACATGCGTGTTAAGGTCCTCAAGTCTATAACTAATAATGTTTAAATTGTCAAAATGTAAAAAAATAGCCATTCTTTTCTAAAATTAATGTTTTATGTAGTTTTAGTGGTAATAATTGTTATTACGTTTTTTTATATAATAATAAATGCTCCAGCATAGATATACATCACTTTTCATTCACCTAGTATAACAGATATTTTAAATATTATGAATAATAATAAAATTAATTAATTATAGCATTTTCCACCCACATCATTCATCATTTTTATGGGCGTCTCTGTAAATACTTGCCCTCCAGAAGACCGCCAACTTACACAAGATTAAATCATTAAAGCAACAATAAAAATAAATTTCACGTTACCACTCCGGGAGTCGATTTTCTATAAGAAAAAAATCACACCCTCGCCTGCCCTCTTCTCTCACATGTTGTTATTTATCGAGTCCCCGGCGCGCCATTAAATCGCCGAGTAGAGACTCTTCGGGGTTAAAGTGATTGTGTGGTGAGTGTAGGAGACGCGACGACGCGAGCACCGCGACAATTGGTTGCAGCACACTCCGGAAACTTCTGCAAAACACACTTTTATAACTGCCCGGCTGTAATTCATCTGGGATGAAACGGGATGAAACAAATTAAGTTGATTAAGGGTGCTTGTGAAGACGTCTGCAATATTGAAGCACTGTGTAATCTTTTGAGTGAAAGCTTTAAGGGTGATGACTATAAGATTAATTAAAGTTATTGAATTGCCTGCGTGGATATATTTTTTAATTCAGATAGTATAAATTAAGTTACTGAAAGTAATTAGCCCAGGATAGTTTTCCCAAAGAGCCGTATGCAGCTGATGTTAAACTGTAGGTGCCATACGTCACTGTAACTATGATACAAACACTCATTCACTGATGTAGGCAGTGAAATCACCTAAGCTCACCTGAGCACAGGCACCACAAAAAGAAGATTAAGATGCAAATATTTTATACAAACTCCTGGTTTATAGTACAATATGGATGATGTGAAATCTATATAGATAATATTTCAAAAGACAAAACGAAAAAAAGGCTGGTAGATCGCTCCTTGGCGACAAAAATTAGCCATAGCGACAGAAGTAGATCACCGTTAAGTAAATTAAAAATGTAGAACTATAATTCAATCTCAATCTATAAATTTTACCAGTGAAGTTAAGTGAACAAGTCTGTAGCCTCTTTCACTGAATTCTTGTACATAAAAAATATAATAATTATTATGATCAATGTTGTAGATAATATTTATTATATTTATTATGTACAGGCATTTAGTGAAAGAGGATACAGACTTGTTCACTTAACTTCACTGGTAAAAATTATTGATTAAGACTGCGCAATGTATTAACACGCCCCTGAAGTCTTATCATTATCAGTAAATTTTTACTCTATCTGGCTCGTGTATAAAAGTAACAAATTGTCTAGGAGGAATTTGTAGTTGCACTTGATTGACGAATTCCATAAGTCGCAAGATCTAATTGTTAAGAAGATTAATGATCCTGGTGCCTCGAGAACAAAAAAGAAACTATCAAGCGCCGCCAGTGGCAGCTTGTATCTGAGGATTCGTGAACTTTTTAAAACATATAATTTTTCTATGGAAAACTACAGGATACAATATAAATTGCTGTTTACTTTTTGTATCGTACATAAATACCAGAAAACAGAGCAGAAAGAGAGGAAAAAAAGTAAGAGAAATATCATAGTAATAAAAGGAATAAATCAAACCCAAGACAGGAAAATAGAAATAGAGAAATTGTGTGAGGAAACCCTAAAGGTTAAAGTGGAAATTAAGAAAGTTAGAACACTATACGAAGGAAAGACGAACCAAACAACAATAGCTGAATTAAACTCATGGGAACTAAAACAAGCAATCATGACAGCAAAGAATAAATTAAAGAATACACAAATATATATTGATCACTGCGCTAGTTTGGCTGACAGGTTAGAACGCTTGCTTAGCATGCACGAAAACCTGGGTTCGAGCCCCAGTACAGGTAGTACATTTGTACTAAGAAACTAGTGCCATTCGCCGTTGGGAGCTCATGAACGGCGTTCTAGATATCGGGGGCGAATTTCTAGAGTAACAAGCCCTAACTCAATACAGACATTTACACAAATCACACTGCAGAAGGACCCACGGTGGTCGATAGCCAGTTAGGGATTATTTCCCAGGGGTAATATAATAAGTGGTGTTCTCATTATCGATAATGATTTTATAAATACAACGAATATTCAGGAAGGGAATATAATGAATTGATTGAGTAATCTAGTAAATACAACAATACAAGTAAGTAAATACAACCGTGGTATTATCAACATTAATACATGCGTAACTATAGGAACCGCATTGTTATTACGTCACTGTTTTACGTATGAGTTATATTCCCTAACAAATACAGTCACTACTACTATATTGATCACGACCTAAAGAATCTAGAAAGGAATATACAGAGAGAAATCAGAAACATTGCTGAAGAAGAAAAGGAAAAAGGGAAAAATGTGAAAATTGGGTACAAAAAAATAATAATAAATAATGAAGCATACAGATGGGACAATAAGGAAAACGGAGTTGTGGCAACGCTTGGGCTAGGAACTCCAAAAAACTATTAAACGACAAGCGTCAGGTAAACGAAACAATGGAAAGCAAAATGCTAAGAAAACGGATAATGCAATTAGGAATATGGAACATAAGAAGCTGGAGAGGTAAAGAATTAGCACAAGAATTAGAAAAAAGCAAAGATAGACATAATCTTGTCATAGACCTTGTTTGTCTTTTTCTGTTGGATTGGTTTATTTCTGTTATATCTTAGTTTTTGCAATTCTTTTGTTACTTCACATCCACGATACCTAGCAGGATGATTTTTTCCACAATGGCAGCATTTAGGTGGTACTGTATATGATTCATTACAGTCCATAGTTAACTGTTAACTGTATTTAACGCACTTCGGCGATTTTTTACAATTTTTTCGTATGGCCAAAAGATTGGCATATTTGGCACTGGGGTAACAGTTTATTGTTTCGAACTAGTTCGACAATAACAATTGCTTTACAAACGGATTTAATATTATATATTTTATTAATGTCTGTGTCTTTGTGAAACGTGACTATAAACATATCAAGTGGTTCTTTAGTTTTTCACTTTAATTTTACTGTAGCATTAAGTACTTGAAAACCTTGATTTTTAAGGCAATGCAAAATGTCCACCGGTTTAAAAGTGTGATGGAGGCCTTTAATAAAAACTCGAATATCCCTGTTTTCTTTCTTCTCAAATGAGTACCTGTAAGCATGTTCACTTGCAACATTGACTTTAATTATGTTATTATTCATTAATTTTGTTTCATGATATTCATCACTGATTACTTGTGATATAGACAAGGTCAGCTTATTAACATATTTTACTCTAGTGATCATAATCCGCGGCGGATTATATGTTGGTCTAGCACAGAGGTTCCCAACCTTTTATAGCCTACCGCGCCCTTTCGAAAAAACAAATTACTCACCGCCCCCCATTCAGAAATAAAATCTCACTTAAAATCAATATAGGTTTCCCACTTTTCAAAGACCATTTCAAGAGCGCCCCTCTTGGTGAACTATATTATACTATGTATATTTTTAAAAACAATGACGCATTTTTAAAAACATTTTATTAGGTGTTAACAGAAAAATATCACATACCTATATACATGAAAATATAGCACCAGTGAGAGGGCTGAGCTTGATGTAATGACACTAATTTGTGTATATTGGGTGCTAGTTTCGTCATGAGCAACCTTAAGTCACCGCGATCTACTCTTGACAATCGGCTCCGTTTTTTTGTTAGTAGATTGGATACTACACTAAATCCTCTTTCGGCTAAATACGATGATGGAAATGCTAGAAAAAACTTCTTTACTGCACCCCACAAGGTCGGATATAAAATTGGAATTTGTCTTTGAAGCCAAAATGCTTGGTAGCCATGTTTCAATTTTAGTTTTAATTCTTCGTTTGTTGACAATTCTATGAGCTGCTCCTGTAAAAATACTTCTGCTGTTTCAATGTTTCTGCACGGTTCCAAGACCCAGTCCGGAATTATCATATTGAGGATATCTTGAAATCTATTAAAAAAATCTTCTTTAAGGGTTTCTAAATGCTGGCAATAAACCTAAATGTCATCATTACTTGTTTTCACCGGGAAAAGATTTTGAAACTGATGGAATTGTCTCCGACCCAAATTTAATTTGTATAATGCAAGTTTTGACACGAATGCCGAAATTATTGCCTTAGCTTTAATTAAATTCAAATCATCTCCTTGTAACTGCAGATTGGTTTAGTTAAATTTATTAAATAAATCTGTTAAATACGCTATATCATTTTTAAATTTCAACAATTTTTTTTTAAGGAATCATCTTTATTTTCGAGAAACGTTGTAACTGAGTCAAATAGTTTATAAAATCTTTGCAGACAAGTACCCTTTGACTACCATCGAACTTCTGTGTGCAACAGTAAACGATTAAAGTCCTGGTCGTTTTCATCACAAAGCTTTCTAAACAATCTATCGTTAAGAGAATTGCTTCTGATTCTATTATCCCCTGTAATTACGTACTGCAGCGAGCAATGAAGGCGATCACTAAGGTTTTTTTGCAACTAAATGTTATCTGTGAATCAAACAATGCATGGCGACTACATTTGGTACAGCTTTTTTTAAACATGCAATGATCCCGTTGTATCGTCCAACCATTGCCGGAGCACCATCAGTAGCAACGGACACTATATTATTCAGAGGGATATCTTTTTCTTTAAAATATTGTTTCAAAACGTCAAATACAGATTTTTATTTAGTATCAGTTTCTAATTTTTTTGCGAATAATAGTTCTTGACAAATGTTCTTGGAGCAGATTCTCGAATCGTTCGCAAAACTTTGCGTATACTTATTTCAATAGTTGCGTATGCTTTTCTAAAAAGTATATTCTCGACCGTCGTAACATAAACGTATACTTAAAATTTCATTCGCAACTTTACGAGTGCCTAATTTCATGCGCAACTTTACGAGTGGTTGTGCATAAGTACATCGCGTCGAATTTTGACAGATGGGTACCTAAATGATATAGTGAATTTGGCTTGCAAGTGGCCTTTAGAGGAAACTGAATAAGCAAACGGTAGAAACCGGGCATACAAGATCGCAAGCTTGAGATTACTTTCGTCATAACAAAATTTTAGAATATTTATAATTTAAAATAAACTGACTTACTTTTCGCCATTCCTTCCACGACTTATTGGCCCCATTGCAGCTGTTCAATATATCAGCCGACTCACTCCAAAGTGCTTTGGCATCTGAATATTTAAAACTATCACTAAATTTTGTGTTCATCAAATTTTCGTGATTTTTCACAAAATCGATTAACAATTTATTTTGTTCTACTGTAGTATTTGCACAGCGGTTTTTCTTATCCATTTTATATAAGTGGCGTAACGACTATTTCAGGGGAATTCTGAACCGAGCAATAGTTATTTGATGCTTTGACGGATAATACAGCGTTGTCAGACATCCATTGCATTTGCGATTAATATAAATCTAAGCACACGTTTCGATTTACGAAGGGTACTGGAGAATGCAAAAGTATCCAACAAAATATACGTATGCGTATTCCAACCATTCGTAACTTGAGTATACGCAAGTTTGCGAGCGATTTCGAGAAATTTGGACCCTTATCTCTTATGAAGCGAAGGTACGATAGAAGTAATGCCTCATTGTTAGGCAATGTAGACTCATCGAGCTGTATAGTAAATTCGGTCGTCTTCAAAAATTCTGTTAGAGAACTCTCCACATCCTCGGACATTTTGTCGATTCGTCTCTGTACAGTATTATTGCTTAAGGGGATTTTTTTATCATATCTGAAGGTGACTTGTGAAGTACAGTACAGAGAACTTCACCCACAGCTGGCAGTATTAATTATTCTCGAATAGTGTGCGGTTTTCCCGATTTAGCAATAAGCAACGAAATATTGTAAGATGCACGTAACCCATCATTGTCTTGTTTTGATGCTGCTGAAAACATACCGGCTGAAGTTGGACGTCTCGAATGTTGATTTTTGAGCATTTGAAAGTAAGATATTTTTTATCTTTTATGGCAGGATGAATTCTGCTCAAATGTTCTTGTAATCGTGAAGGTTTCATGCCTTCATTTGAGAGAACTTTCTTGCAAATCAGGCACATTGGCAATGTCTTGTTTGTGGGTGACTGAATAATACCATATTTTAAATATTCGAGATTGTATTGTCTACATTTTTTCTTTGATTCCGACATATCTTAAAAATAAAACAAGAAAAATAATAACAATAATTTGTTGTTAGCGCAGAATCAACCAATATTAAAACAAAATTAAAAATTTAAAGTTCGTTAAAATTTCTTGCGCGCAGCATCAAACACTATTTGGGTCTACATAGCCCAATATGCAGAGTGTCCCAGGTTAGAAGTAATTACACGTGTATTTATTTTACACGTGTAATCACACGTGTAATTATAATTACACGTGTATTTATTCTACACGTGTAAATATAATTAAACGTGTATTTATTTTACACGTGTAATTATGTAATTACATGTGTAATTATAATACTCTCGGTTTTTTCATTCAGTAATTTATTTTATACTTTGGAAAATAAATATGTACATGAACTTACGATATCGTAAGATTCTGATGCAACTAAATAAGTTACTAAGTAAAAAAGTAACTAATTTACCCGCAGTAGAAAAACAACGCTAAATTCGCGCGGCGATCAAATTAACGATTTATTATTACAATGAACAACGATTCTGGTTCAAAAATATTAACATATCGACGTTTTCTGGAAGCAGTGAATAACGCTGAGCGGTTACACGTGTAATTATAGTGTACATAATTACACGTGTAATTATACGTGTAACTAATTACACGTGTAATTAGGCCGTACTTACACGTGTACATGTGACCCGTGTACCCGTGTATTTGAATACAAATATAAAATCTGCAGCTCTACAAAAAATGTACATTAGAGAATTGTAAAAGCAATTTTCAAATTTTGTATACATATTTTGCATTTATAATTTAATAATAATATTTTGCGTATGTATGTCATAATTAATATATTTTACAGCTGAGAAAAAACATCTTTCCTGAACCATCAATTTCCTATTGACTCAAAATTCAAAATGTGGGTGTTTTTTTTTTTTAAACCAAGGATCAGGGCTTAATTTCAAAACATGAAATAATCATTCCTATAGTTTTGGTAAATATATCTATAAAATAATCTTATTACATCTATCCGAAGACACATTGTATATTACAGGCGATTAAAAATTAAAACAAATTATATGAAACCAAAAATGTTGAATATTTGGAACTATATGTACATAAATTGCAGCCCATCAAATATAACAATAGATAATATGTAAGTACTTACCTCTATTCCAACAGTTATTTCACCAACGATATATTTTTAATTACCGGGTCCACTTAATATGAATATTACTTTATTTACAATAATGATCACAATATGACAATTAATTACAATCCAAAAACAATAGGTCAAATATACTTGGTTCGTTGCGTGTCAGTGAGGAAGTCAGAATGCAGGCCGGAGCGTCCCCGCTCAGGCACCTTGCACACCAAACCGGGCAAGCGGTGTAATCCCCAGGTTCTCGAAGTGGGCCGATGTTCAGATATAGGTCAGTACGGGGAATCCCATGTTGGTGGAGCCAACATTCAATTGTTCTTTTGAATGTGATCTGTAGATTTTAGGTTTACACTCTTGCTCTGACGGAACTCCGTTTTTGCCCGGGGGCGGCGGCTGGTCCTCAACGCCCCCTAAATATATCTTGGGCCAGAAACAACCCCCCCTAAATCCCTTCAGCGCTCACCGGGGGCGGTACCGCCCCCGTTGGGAATCACTGGTCTAGCATATGTTTGTTTTGTTTCGTTTGTGAATCAGCAGTTTGCGCTTTATTTGTGCTCTGCGAGCTGTGGTTTGTTGATTTTCTTTCAGATATTTTACGTTTTGTCTTATTTTGTATTCGTACCCATTAAGTATCATCGGCTAGTTCGTTGTCATCAATTTCTTCTTGCTCGTCTTGTGAGGACGTTTAATTTTTAATTTGGTTTGATTTTAATTTTTCTAATTCAAATTTGATTACCTTAAGCTGATCCTCAAGAGAATTAATCATAGATTGCATGTGCCTGTTGTCCGTTTCAGACTGTCGCCATGCAGTAAAAAGTTGCTGTTCATTTTGTGACCTTGCGATATTTTCTGCAAATAAGTTGGAATTTGTGTGGGCATTTGGGCTTCATTCGGCAT
The DNA here is from genome assembly GCA_951805005.1 of Othius punctulatus. NCBI lineage: Eukaryota > Metazoa > Arthropoda > Insecta > Coleoptera > Staphylinidae > Othius > Othius punctulatus. Next base: position 24,434,510 of record OX638140.1, on the reverse strand, counting down.
ATCCTGCGTAGGAATGAGGTAACCTGTCATCAGTGATTGAGACATGTTCCCCTCATTTACTTTGTCCGGATCCGTTTTTATCCGGTACTGTTTTATTTATGGTACCATTCTATATTTAGATTGACTGGCGATAAGCGGGTCGCGATAGGAGGCGTGTCCGGATCGACTCCGCAGAGACCGGCCTCCTCTCAGTACACCGTTTGCCGCAATTAACACAACTAATTATTAGTGTGTTTGCTCAGAAATATTACGGATTTGTTAATAGTATGTTACTACATTACTTACTGCTGTATAAGGCCGTAATGCAGCGTTTTTATCACTCGCTTGTTTCTGTTGAGACCAGAGCGCATTCACACACGTGTGCACGCTCCGAGAGCTGGTCACACTCGGATTTGTCGGGGACCCTGTAAACTTAACTGTAAACGGACAGTTTCTGCGAGACACCCTGCGTATGTATAGTCAGTAGAGTCTGTAGAGTCCCCAAGATCGATCAACCGGGCGTATGCCAGAGGCCCCATATAGGCTACTAATTGTATTAAAAATGTTTTTTTTTTATTCTTTATTCACTTTTTATTTCCTGGGGGGCACTACATACTTATGCCCGGGGCCTCCGGATAAAGGACGACCCTGTGCATAGTACAACGAATCGATGAAAAAATCGTTTGTATACTAATACATATATTTAACAAAGATATTCTGAAAATAATTTCAGGTATTACTTATTAATTATTAAAATATGGAACTTCCCCAGAATCTACAGAATAAAAATTTAACGATCTCGGTTCAATTCAATAAATTGTGTGCTGTAATTATGTAACAACTCCATGCCCATGCGTAGTACATATTTTTATTTAAATTTATTATAAGGATTTGACGTCGCGTTAAAATAATTAGCTATTCACTGAATCCTGTATAATTAAATTTCATGAATTGATTGAAACAGTGAGGTGAACAGTAACACAACAATTTGTAATCAACGATAAATGGAAATAAACATACAACAACGCCGGCATATTATTGTAGAATTCTAGCTGATTGAGATTTCAAATGTGGTTAAATTTGTTTGCGTACAATGGCATAACACCTGGGATACACGATGCTGCTTACAAACAAAATAATGCGCCCTTCCAATGGACAATTTATAACCAATTTATCGTTGACGTGTCCTGCGCGGAATAAACACTGGATTGGATTAAATGCGGCAGGCCTGGACGCATCCAACCTTAATGCCGCGGATAATCCGACGTCCGCGTTAGCATCGGGCGGCGATCAGGAGGTTGACGAGAAAAGTTGAGCGAGATTTAAATAGTGCTGATGGGAAATGTCTAGGGACGGATATTCATTTCACATGCGTGAACGCGCCCGAAAGGGAAACAGGAAATGCGGCATCGCCCTGGATATTGCACACTTGCGGTAAATTAGGGGACTCCGTAAAAGTCCTTCCTGCGCAGGGATATTGCCGAATCCCAATTCACTTCTCTGCGTGTTTTCCACGGGATGGATATAAAATTCATTGAAAAAATCCATCGTCGATTAGCAGAACTAATGCGCGCGAGAGAAGGCAAACGACAGAAGCACGTCACCCTCTCCGAAATTTACAGCCCCCGAGAACTCCGACTGCTGAAAAATAGCGATTATAAACTCCTTAATTATTTCCAGTGCTTACGGCAGGCACTTTTAAGAGCCGACGAGAAGTGGCCCTAATGGGTCGCTTAACTCTACACCGCCCTGAGAGCCGATAATGTGGGGTTCTCCCCCCGACATTGGGTTACACAATAAGTCTGATGACTACTTTAAACGGACACCATCAGGCGAACGAGACGGGGGCGAATGGGCACGCCGCCCGACTGAAGTGCGACCGGGAGTGGGGGGGGGGGGGGCGAATTATCAGATTACTTTCTCAGTTTACTGTGCAATTTGTTGTGGGGCGGCGGAGGAGCTCGTTGAAAAATTGAAATAATCGCGAGCGGCTCGAGGTGGAATCCGAGTTGAGAGTTTCCGGAGTGTCTGGTGATAAAGTTGTGTGTGGGGGAGAGAAAAATAATAAGCAAATTCTCCGCACTCGAGATTAAGATAACTTCCATCTCAATGGTTAACTTTCACAGGGATTTGTTATTGCTTCAAACACTATTAAGATTTAAACTTAATTCTAACAAAATATATCAATTAGTGTGTTATACATATATTCAAGGAGTTACAACGGGGCGGAGCAATGTCAAACAAAATTTATAGGAAAGTTTATCAACATCACTCTCAGAATTCCCACTCTGAGAATTCCTCGCATTATTATTATCATCACTATTTTATTTTATTATTGAATTATTTTATTTAATATTTTGCACACCCACCAAACCCTATACCTTTGTAATTGTTGAAATAATGTCTATTAGTAAATGTAAAAATATACAGGGTAATCCATAAAAAAACTGTTAATGACGTCATATCTCGAAAAGTAGGTCAGATTTTGGAATACAAAGTACCCCACTGAATACTGAAAAAAAGCTACTAAAATTGTTTCAAGAGTATTAACAATAATAACAAAGTTTAGTCAGAAATCTGGTGTTCCGACACAATTGCCCAACCCTGTATATTGCAATGTTATTACTCTGGGTTTTATTTAAGCTCACTTTTGGTTGTAAAATAAAAATGTTATGTTTTATATTGGGTTCGCTCTTAATCTCAGGGTCTCGACTAGGTTCCAATAAATTAGATAGATGACAAGTAGGTTGAATTTTAAATGAATTTATTATAATATTAATATAAAATATAAATTAACAAACAAGATCTAATATCAATATGAAAAACGTGTAACAAATGAAAGCAAGCGATATCAGTAACTAACAAATTATAACTCGTAATTTAATTTACAATACTTCCCTATTAACTCTAATTTGCACAATGAGTTTAATAAATTGTATAATTCTACCTTGCAATTAAGTTCTATTCACGGAAATTTATGTGTACCGAAAACTTGTAGAGGCAGTTGGTCCTCCTGGTTGCAGTCTATCAAATTAAGCGAAATGTTATTCCTCAGTTCAGCAAAATCCATCGGCGGTGATGTCCTCTTCCAACCTCTTCCAATCCTCTTACAATCCTCTTCCACGAAGATGTCCTCAGTAGTCCCTCTGGAATGTCCTCAGCAATTCCTATTCTCCGACGATGCTCTGGCGGATTCCTCCATTCTAATAAATAAGCTGTTCCGTATTGTATTTCATTCGCGTACTCACGAATTTGTTCATTGCACTACTATTGTATTTACATTTTGTTCCCTAATTGATGTTCGGGTGCGGCGATTTGCACGGATACGTAATGATAACTGTTGTAAATTGTTTGGTTTTGTGTACGTAAATACACTTGCAGTACTTTTGTGTATGGACGCTTCAAAACGGAAATAATTATCGGCTTAATCTTGCGCGAGCTTGCCGAGAAATATAACGAACCTCCAAGCGTCCCATGCTGTTAGCTCTTTTATAACTTCTGGTCAGACAGTCACTTATTGTTTGTTGATTCTGCATTTGTCGTTCTTGAAACTTGAAAATTTGCGGCGTCTTGCATCAAACTCGAATCGTTTCCATAGTGACGATTTAATAATGTATAATTGCTAAATCTAATTTTTCATATTCTCGCAAATCTAAATGTCCAATCCAAAATTGAATGCGACATTCGTTATCCTGATAATTTTCCGCTTCCAATGAAATGTCGTATGTCCTTGTACGTCTTATTTGAAGTTTTCATTTCAATTACGATTATTAATAAACTCATTACAATATTAATTATTAATTGTGCCTTACTGATTTATAATATTAGCTACGAAAAAACTATCTAATTAATTACCTAACTCAATAAATATCTAACTAAACCCATTCCTACTCGATTAAATTAAACAAACTATCAACGTAACATTCCTAAATAAATATAAAATTACCTAACAAATATCATCACAATATATATACAGGGTGTCCTAAATAGAGTAGGATTGCATGGGTATCTTTCTTATTCTTGAAGCTAGAGATCTGGTTAAATGGGCAATGTCATGCAGTTTTCTATGTTGGTTCAGATTATGCTGAAACATTTTCAAAAGTCCGAGCAGTTTAGAAGTTATTCTCAAAAAACAAAAACAGCGATTATCTAAAAAACTCCGATATATTCATAATATGCATACAAAACTGCATGACATTGCCCATTTAACCAGATGTCTAGCATTTAAAATAAGAAAGATACCCATGCAGTCCTACTCTATTTAGGACACACTGTATGTATATACAGTCTGTTCGATAAAAAGCGCCCAAGACTATATCGACTTCATTTGTTATTTAATCATGAACAAACCATATATATTATTAAATGGGATAGACTCTTAATAGACAGACTCCCAATACAATGGGAGTGTATTCTTGTAAAGCATTTCAAGTACTTTTCAGGGGTCTACATTTTTAGAAGGGATATACTATGATTTAAAAAAAAATGTAAAAAACTGAACTGAGCTAGTAGGTGTTTAAACTGTAGGTTGTTCGATCCTAATTTCTCTAGAGTAAACAGTTGGTGATAATAATAATAATTTTAAGCTTGCTTAATTATTTTCACCAATTTTCTGATTTTTTTTTTTTTGTTTCAGATAATTTCAGTCCGTTTTTCCTTAACTCCTCCAGTACGATTTCAATGTGTATTTTATGTTCTTCTGGGTTTTTACTGTATATCAAGATATCATCTATACAGGGTGTCCAAGATAAGGATCAGCAGCATGGGTATCTCGGAAACGGTAAAAGTTACATAGGCAGTTAAATTAAAAAAAGTTGCGCAGTTTAGAGGTCAGTAATATTCTGTTGACAAAACCAGAAAATTGTGCTTACTTCCGGAGATATTCGACAAAATCCGAATTTTTGCGATATCGTTTTTATGTTTTCCTGTAGTTATTTGAGAATGTATAAAAAAACAAGGAACGAAATTGGGACTTTCTCATTGCCACTTTGTTAGCTCTATAAAACAACGTTTATAAATTTTCAGTACAACGTTTTCTTTCGATGAAACCATCATCAACTTTATATTTTTATATGACCCGTAAATAAAGTATGCATACACCCTGTATTAAATAGCATTTCCTATTACGAAATCAACGATTTATATCACAGTATGGTTTCTCATGTTTTTATTCGGAAAGAAAGCTTGATAATACATTTTGAACATTTTGGTGTAGTAGGCGTCGAAATTAGCGACAATGGCCAAATGAATCACCTAATTTTAAGGTTTTAAGATAATTAAATGAACAGAACAATTATCATACTACCACAGAAGAAACGTAATAAAGGTGGATTCTATGTTTAACAACTATTCATCCTAAATTATTTTAAGTTACTATATTGGGTTAAAATTAGATAATAACATATTAAAAAATAATAATTATGATTCTAAATAACTACGTTTTAATGTTTACCACTATTCCTCCTAAATTATTTTTTGTTACAGTTTTGGTAAATATTCTGGGTTAAAATTATGTAATATTGTTAGTCTTCATCTCCATTAATCGAACAGAATAATTCTCATATCACACTACAAAAATAATAAGTGTGGTTCTAAATAGCTATAAGGTTTCAATGTTTAAAAACTATTCTTGCTAAATTAGTTACTATTTTGGTACCTATTCTGGGTAATTAGATAATATTTTTTGTGCTCGTCGTCATCATTACAACGCCTACTACATCAAAATGTTCGAAATGTATTAACAAGCCTTTTTCTGAACAAAAACAAAAGACTGTGATATAAATAGTTGGATTCGTAATAGGAAATGCTATCTAATACAGGGTGTACCTTTATTACGGGCCATATAAAAAAATAAAGTTGATGATGGTTTCTTCGAAACGAAACGTTGTACTGAAAATTTGTGAACGCTATCTTGTAGAGCTAAGAAAATGCCTTTGGTTTTCTTATACCTTTTTAAATAACTTCAGAAAAAAATAAAAACGAAATCGCAAGATTTCGGATTTTGTCGATTATCTCCGGAAGTAAGCGGAAATTTCTGGTTTTCTCAACAGAATATTAGTGACCAGTAAATTTCGCAACTTTTATGTAATTTAACCGCCTTTGTAACTTCTACGGTTTGCGAGATCCCCATGCTGTTGATCCTTATCTAGGACACCCTGTATAGTGGATATAAAAATGTTCATATTTTACCAAGACTTTCTGCATTGTGCGCAACAACGCCGCACTCGAACTCGATAAACCAAATGGTACAACTTTGAACTGGTAAATATGCCCCTCAATCATAAAACCCGTATATTTTCGTGAATCTTTGTGAAACGGAATGAGTCAAAATTGATTTAGTAAGTCAAATTTTGTGTAAGTTATATTTTCTTCAGAATTATTAAGTATAGTTTCGATCATCTTCGTTGCCTCATATTGTGGTTTGGTAATTTAATTCAACTTTTGTGCATCAAGACACATTCTAATATCTCCCCCTTTATAGCTACAATAGCTATATGGTTGATATAACTAGTTTCTGCTTTTTCAATGATGATTTGAATTAATTTGGTTGATTTTCTTTATACCTTGTGACTGATATGCATGTGGTAGTGGGTAAGTTTTCTTTTTAAAAAGTTCTGTGGCAATAATCTCAAGTTTATGCTCATGGCCTACTGCATGGAATAATATGTCTTTTCATTATTTCATAATCTCTCTCTCTCTCTCTCTCTCTCTCTCTCATTATTCCACTGGTCATTTCTACCAAAATTCCCTTGTCTATTGTAATTACATTCCCCCCTGTTAAATTCGTTTCAGTCTCTGTTTATATATCTATTACCTGACAATACATATTCATACCTTCTTAATAATTCAGTTAACTCACTAATGTTTTCTATTCTTTGAATTATCACCGTCTTTTATAACCGTCCAAATGTCTACATAAAAATCGAATAATTTCCTTAATTTGACTTAATTTGAATATTTCAAGTACATATTGCTCTCGTGATAATCTAGCTCCCACTTTAAATTCTCCTATATATAAATGTTCACGTATCTAGCCTAGAATGTATTCCCCAAAATATTGTTCTCTAAATTTTCCCTCGAAATCAATAACCACGTTAGTGCGTTCTCTTTCAACGTACCTTGCACGAATTGCAATATTTGTGTCTGACCCCGTGTGTTTTCAATGACTTTTTTTTATTGTTTTTAAGTAAATAATAGGAATTGTTTCTTTGCACATAATCAATAAGTAATAAATAATTACAAATAGCCAAATAAATGTTTTAAACAAGAATAATCTTCCATATCTCTGAAACCGTTACTTTGAGGACCCATGATTATCAAGACTTTTTTATTGTGGTTCATACTACTACCCTCTTAAACATTTTACACTCTTTTTTTTTAACACCCTGCGTAATTTCTGACGCAAACCTTAGATGTAGGAAAATACCGACCTGATACAGAAGTTTGCACCACATGTGCAATCTTATGTAGAAGTTGGCAATAACAAAACAAGTCGAGGGTTATCCTGTTCTTGCAGAGTATGGTCAGACAGGGAAGTAATAATACTCCCATGCGTGGCGTATTTATCACTTTTAGAGTTGGTAATTGACCGCTATATGCTACAATTTTATGATAAACTAGACTATAATGAGTGAGCCAGTGAACTGGAGAGATTTGTTGAACGTAATTAAAAAATAAATGTATTGTAAGTACCCAAAATTGCAACTCATTGGCTTTCTAATCATACCTACCAAAAATTATAACAAAAACAAGTTTATTTCGTTTTAGCCAATTGGAATCTTTTTATTTTACTGGCTCACCCTTTATTTTCTCAAATAAGCACTATGGTTATTGCATTGGACCCCTCAATTGTATAGAAAAACTGCGGCCATTTGAGGTCAACTGTGAAGCTGATAAAAATTTACGATCTATCGAATTTATTTTAACGAAAATGTGTCACTGCCTGCAATAATATAATTGCTCTACTTGAAATATTTCCTGAGCACTTGAGGTCAATTTCTAACAACTACTGAAACGAGTTTTGTGACTTTATACAGATTTTACAATTCTGCATGGACTATTAGCGATCGGGTGCGAGCTGTTTAGGTTTAGCCGACGGTCATTTTCCGCAGCGGCAGGACAATGGTCGTCCTGTTATCACAGCATTATGTGCCGGTGATACCGGCGATGTAAATTGCTTCATTTATGCGGCCGCACATAAAGATTGGGTCACACTATTTCGCAGCCAAATATTGATTCGCCGTTAGTGTTGCGGCCCGCTAAATAATTAAGCGGCCATTCTGCCATCCTGTGATGATCGCGCCGAAGCCGAAGCTTTAATTACAGACACCCGTGCAGAGGAAAATTCGACGGTGCACTGTTGCATTGGCCGCTCGTTTAAGCTCTCCGCAAAGTGGCCCAAAAAGTTTATAGAAAGTTTTAATTGCATGGTTGCTTAATTAAATAGTGGAGAAAATTATTGCTCAGTGGATTCTAAATCAGAATGGTTACTAGTATAACTGGCAACAAAATAGATTGCACTTTTCACACTAAATTAAGAATAAAAATATGATAAAATAGGTAATGCCCTCGGCTAGAATATCGTAGTATTTTTCATAAACTTGGTGTATAATCTACTATTAAAGCTCTTAATCGTTGTATCCACAAAATGTGTATATTATTGTTTATTTTTCAAACAGACGTAAAATAAAAAGATAACGTTCTTAAAACTTCGATTGGTGTACTGAGCAGGCAATGCAGGATTAAGTGAATTGTGGCATTTTCGAAACAGCACTTTCGTCGCCTTGCGCTTAAACTGTTTATGTTTGTTTGTGGAAAATTTATTGCTCTACAATGATTATATTTTTATATAATTAACGGATGATTAACGGATCATTATATGATTAACGGATATAAAATCACGGATTTCACAGTGTTTCAGTCAGTGGCGGCGTAACGATTTTTATTTGGGGAAGGGGGTGGGGTCTATAGACTAGAATTAATTTGAAAATAAATCGATTATCAATAATACTTACGAAACTATATGCTTTATTAAAATGAAAGGAAAGGAAACATTATTGGATACAATTATTTATAATCTGTTATTATACAATGTATGCACTATATATAATATAAGAATATACTTTTTGTCAATTTTTCTTGTTAGGTTCATTTCAATATGCAAAACAGGCAGGTTATGAAATCTCTTCTGGCTCATGCTAGTTCTCAGCCAGGTCTTTATTCTCCTTATGGCTGAAAAACTGCGTTCGCAACCTGCAGAACTTATAGGAAGGGAAGCGAAATGCTAACAATTTAAACAAATTGGACTGAATACTATTTTTAACATATTTTTTTAAATATTGTTAGCCCCCTATTTGGCCCGTTTTTAATCATTTGTTCGGTTATTTTCATATCGGCTTGGAGAAGATCTAAATCTATTTTAAACAATTCTAAATAATGTTCTATGAAGGCTTCACCGCCTTCATATGACAGATTCATAAAACTGTCAACACTTTAGGCAAAGTTGAGATCACCAAATCTTACATTAAAATGCCTTATGATAGAATCAATAACGGGCAGATAACCAACCACCCTCCAATGATCTTCTAATGTCGCACCCGGAACTTGATTCTCTTGTCCTATAGAAGTTTCAATAAAATAGTCAGATAACCTTTGTGGCAATCATCGTTTCTTGCACATTCCCACTGGTTCGAGAGATATGTCAAATTGTTCAGCGAATTTTATAATCTTTGATAAGAAAACTGTAAAATTCCCTCGATCTTCTTCTAATGCTGACATGGTGGATTTAATTTCTTCACTTGCCCTGCCCAATGTAGAATTTGGATTCTGAAATGCTAAGCTGAGAGGGTTCACCATGCTCAGAATACGATGATATATAAAAAGGGAAACCACAAATTCGGCCTTACTTATACATGTAAGTATTCCTATGGCTTCCGCTGAATCACTGTCCTTTGCATCTGATATTTGCTGCTCTAGAGATTGCTTTACAGCATTATAGTTTTTAATTAAATTGTCACAATTTTTGAACCGGCAGCTCCATCTAGTTGTGCTAAGGTTTTGAATTTCTTTTAGTTTTAATCCTACCCTCCATTCCATCGCCACTGGTTTCAGTTCAATTAAATTTTCACATTTTTGTTTCAACGATCTAAATCTATCGTATGTTATGTGATTTTCATATAACGTATTGTCTATATGAGGATATATAAGCTATATCCTAGACAATATCTGCGATATTGACAGAAAATACATCTGTCTTGTTTTGTCAACAATAACAAAAAATCGTAAGCAATCTACTTTTAACGACTATCATTCATAAGAATGGGATCAAAATAGGGATATTGGAATTTTTTCGACATATTGTCGGCTTGGTGTTACAAGGTTGCATGTAACATTTTTATAATTTTTAGTTCTATAGCTTTGCAGGGCTATATATTTTCAAAGCGGGACCTTTCAACTTGTTTGCAAGATAAAAATTTGATCATTAGGAGCCTGTGATAAAAACATATCTATTGACAGTGCAAAATTTATCATTTTTTGATATAGCACACATATTTAAAATCCTTATTCCCAAATTTACAAATTTGCACATACAACCTTGTAACATTAAGCCGACGATATATGGTCCACGATGTTTTTTTAGTTGACAAAATCAAGACTGATGCATTTTCTGGCAATAGCTTTAACTTATCAAAAGCAGAACAACCAAATTACTAATTTTCGCTTTGCTGGAAATTGTTAATATTTCATATGCCTATTTCACTGATCTATAAGGACTGGAAATTATTGGAAGAACTGGGCTTGAAATAGGATTATGCAGTAACAGTTTCGCTTTAGTTGATGCAAATGAACATTTCATGTGTAATGTAGGTAACTAAAAAAAACTGTAATCAAGGGTGTATACAGCGAGCGGCCGGCAATTTTTTCATTAACGGTTAATAATGCGTCCCTAATTACACGACCCCTCACTTCGCAGATTTTTTCCCATGCGCGATGCATAATAAACGCTCGTTATGGCGCTTCATTTCTGCGTGGATGAAAACACCAAATTAGCGTAAGGGAATCGCGGCGTCGCGGAGCTGCCCCTCGCCACTGCAGCAAACCCCGCAGCACAAAGCGCTACCCTTTTTCCTGCAGCGACTGCGGCGGGCCACGCGCGATATTCTTCCTGCAAATTCCTGCAAATTTGCATCAGCCCCAAGACTTAAACGGGGGTAGTCTAATACGCAAATTGCCGCAGATTACGTTGCCGCGGCGCTGCTGTAGAAATAAAGGGGCGAGGCGATTCTTAAATTACAAGGCACAATGCGGAGAAAGGGCTCCAACTACGAGGCATGCGAGGTAATTGGGAGTTTAGAAATCATTGCCGGAGCATTTCCAGGTTTATAAATACGAAATAATCAAATCGTTGATTTTTTTAATAATATGTACCAATTGTTATAATTCATATAGATAAGTAGATAGATTAATTCATGTCAAAATAAAGAATAGTAGATACATGTGCTAATATAGTATACAGGGTGTCCTAAATAGAGTGGGATTGCAAAGGTATCTTTCTTATTCTTAAATTATTCTCTTATTTAAAATAAGAAAGTTGATATTAATATCTCGGAAACCACCATATGGACTTTTGTTTTGACTTGATTCTCAAGTTTGTGCGATCAAGTCAAGTAACTTTCATTTTAAACTTTTTTCCGCATCTTTAATAATTATGACTATATACCTCATAGTTACATGGACCAATCACAAAATTGAATTTTCCTTAGTTACTTCGTATTACAGCGCTTATTACTAATTACCAGGTTGTCATGGGGCGTGTTTCGAATATATCGTTAGTTTGCGTATTTCAATGAGGCGTTAATATAAAATCAAGTTGCCTGAATCATAATATTTTTACACAAAAGTCAAAATGTCATAATATTTCTTGCATTCAGTATATAATAAGCGGTCAATATGAATCGATTTGGATCTGATGAGATTCATAAAATCGAAGAATCCGTCACATCCACAAAACCTATTATTACAGTGCGAACAGAATGTTATGTTATAAGACAATTTGATCACTTCTGTTTAGAAAGAAATTATGATATAAAAGAAGGAAAGTCGAATGAAGAATTATGTAAAATTTTGGAAGACTGGGCTTACAACGTGCGAAAAGTTAATAGTGAAGATTATAAAGAAGGAGTATTGAAAACACTCTGGAATCTCACAGCTAAGCTTATTCAACTTATTTATTACATTAAATTCAAAAGAGTTATGGATCCTTTTAAAAGCGTTACATTTCAAAAAGCAAGAGACGCTCGCAATTGAAAAAAAAAATTTACACCGCAATTTGGAAAAAAGAAAACCCAGTTCGTCGGCTTAACCCATGAAGAACAAACAAGAATTATAAACTATTTTAATGGAAATACATCGATGGTGTATTTGGTCTACAGCGAAAGTTTTGCCATATTGCGTCTGTTGAACTTGCGTGGAGAGGAGGACAAAGAAGTGCTTGCTTGACAGAACATTTCAAAGAAGAAATAAACAATTACGGTTTGCCAACAGGTCGGATGGAATACAACACAATTTTCTCCAAAACAGCACAACGAGGTGATAAGAAAATTGCAGATAGTAAATGGATTACCCCAAATTCAAACAGTATATACATGTGCCCCGTTCGACTACTAAAGAAAATGTTTATTGAACGGACACCTAACATTAAAACTATTCGGCTGTTTCTTACAGTAAATAAAGATTGGGAAAAACAAATAGTTATTGGTATAAAAACATGTCCTTAGAATACAATCAGATTAGTACAAGGATAAAAAGTGGTGCTAAAAGCATCGAAATAAATACCAAACTTGTAAAAATAACAAAAAATTCTAACAGATCATCTACAGTTAGTCAGTTATTAAGTACGGGTATTAACACTGAAGAAATTATAAAAATAACTGGACACAACAATACTGCTTCAATTCAACTTTATTTGTATCTAAGTGAAAATCATCATAAAAATCGTATTTCAAATTTAAGAAGTGAATCAATGGAATCGGAAATTGAAAACTCTTCTATCAATAATTCTTCATCAGTTTCTCTTGATTCATCTAATAATAATAATAATTCCAGTGGCTCGGTAATTTATAATAATTGTACTTTTAATATTACAAACCATAAATAAATCAAGTTCTTATAAGTCATAATTAAGAATTTAATTTAATTTAGGTGTTAATAAAAATCAAATTGCCTTGAATCATAATATGTATACACGAAAGTCAAATTGACAAAATATTTCTTGCATTTACATTTATTATTCGGTATATAGTCATCCGAATATAACTCGAGCATAAAAAATAATCTGAATATAGCGACTACTGCTCAATGTGTTCCTTAAAATACGCCTCGTCCTACACATTTCACATACGTCAGCTATATTCGATTATTTTTGACGCTCTTGTTATATTACTTCTGAATATATCGAAGTTTTTAGAAAATCTCGATTTTTAGTTTTATTTAGAATAACTTCTAAACTGCTCCAATTTGTGTTTTTTTATCATAATCTGAACCAGCATATAATACTGCACAATATTGCCCAGTTAATCAGATCTCTAGCTTTCAAAATAACAAAAATACCCATGCAATCCTTCTCTAGTTAGAATACCCTGTATTATGCAACTAGCATTTAATAACTATTAAATGCGAATTGCATACACTATTTTTTTATCTACGACAAAGGTAATAATACCATAATACCAAATATACATGCCACCTTTGAAGAAATACAGTTTTCCATCAAATGATTGTACTTACCATGGACAATAAATATTTAACGTCTGGGGCGTCTGTAATAAATTGCCTGATTTCATTGGCGGCAAACGTTTTAGATTTTTTAGGTTTATATCCTTCAGTTTTTCTATTTAATAAAGCATGTAATTTGGGATATTTGGATATATCCACATTATGTTTGATACCCAACGTAGTTTTCAAAATTGAATATTGTGCCCATAAAATTGGAGATTTAATTTTTTTGATAATTCATTAAATTAAACAAGTAAGACGTTTTCGGAAAAGCTGCTGACCTTATTCGTGTTTCTCCAATGTATAAAATTAGATTAAAATTTCTCTTAAGTTTTTAACGATTTCACTAGTAATGTCCGGCGGGGTTACATTTTCCATATCACTATCACTATTCGACATGTTTAATGATTTTATTTAAAAAAGCAACATTTTATTAAGAATACGAATCACCAATTCCCCATGCACAGCTGTCAAAACTAATTAATGTTATATCTGTCATGGCTTTTTAGATAAACTTGTATCTTCATGTTTTTTTTATCTAAATGACTATCATTTTGGTACAGGTAGCGAATGTTTAATATATCATTTAAAGTGTAGGAGTAGACAAAAATAAAATAATTCACAAATATTTTAGTGCATGTGAAAGATGTTTTAAATAAGAGTATGAACCGCGTTTTATACATTTTTTTTTAAATTTGAACTAAACGTACATTTCTATATCTTCAGTAGAAAAACGAATCTAAATTCGAAATGTATCTACATTTAGTTAAAATAAATGTTTTTTGTGATTTTAGGTGATATTTAATAGTTTTATGGTTTTATAGTTTAATGGTTTAGGTGATGTAGGTCTCTTATTTAAATAAAATAATGGCTACATATGAATATTAAATTATTTAGATATAATATAATTTACTAATGACAGTTAGAAGCTGAAAATGATAGGTTTTGTATGTGTTAATAAGTGTTATTATAAGTGTTAAAAGTAGGATTTTATTTTATCAGTGGGGAAGTTTACGATATGAGCGAAGCGAATGGTTCAACTCAACGAACAAAATATAATCCTTTTAACACGTACATTATGCACTATTTTTTCTACGAACACCATTAAACGCAACACAAAACTCTTTAAAAAGGTTGCAATCAGCTTTCAATCTGATGATCAATTGTGGAATTTTTGAAATAAGTAAATCAGGTATGGCACTTGTGCCAAACAATAAAAAGTCTCGCTAATAACTATGCATGAAGAGTTGCCGAAAGAAATTGAAGCAAACCTAGGGCAACCTTAAATCTGTTGCCTACCAAATACTTTAGGATAATATTAATTCTATCAATGTATTATGTTTGTAATATTTCAATAAAATACTATACAAATATTGTATTAAACAAGAATTAAAAATGATTACTTTTAACACTAGTGGAAAAATATTCCAATTTTAATTCACCTACGCAGTGTTAATGATTCAACTTTTATTGGTGTTTGTAGAAAAAAAGAAAAAAAGATGAAATGGTTATACAGGGTATTTCTAAATTATATGGACATGGCTCAACCACAGATTACTGGGATTAAAAGAAGACGATTTACCAAAACTTATCTATATACAAATGCGTTTGGTTTAGCCAGTATTTAGCTTTAAAGTTAATTAAAAAAAAAAACAAATTTGCTTATAAAAAGAGAACGTTTACATTGATTTGTATGTTGTTTGGTATGACACTTTATACGAGTATAACTCATATTTTGACATAATATTGTTATTATGCCTCTGAAGGGGGCGCTTGAGTCTCCCACGCTCGAGTCGAGTCAGCTTACATCTTTACGTGTTTTTTAAGTGTTTTTTTCTTATCAGTGTTTCCTTGATTTCCTGGCCATCAAACACCTATTGTTACTGACCATTGAACCAGCAAGAAGGTGGTAAATTTTTAATTTACCCAAACATTTATTATTATTATCCGTATTCAGCAGGATATATAAAACAAAAGAAGCTTCCAAAGTATATAAAAGGTTTCGGTACCCACACTTGTTGGGTACAACACTTGTTACAGTCCCTAATTTATAAATTTAACTGTTTGTTTTTTAATAGGATATCAATCGTTTTATTTTTGATTTCTAATTGCAGCAATTCAACTTTTAATTGATGTTCTTGTTCTTGATATTCTGCTTGCTTTTGTAATTTCTCTTCCTTATGCTGTAGCTCCCTATGAAACATTTCAATTTGTAATTTAACAAGCTATTCTCGAGTATCAATAATTGAATCGATTTTCTCTTTTATAGTAATTTTGTTGATAGTTTTCTTTTGAGTTGCGAGTGCTTTGGAGATGTTTCAGACTGTAAATTTAAAATTTTTACAGATAATAAAATTATGCGGTTTTGAATGCAGTTTTATAGTAAACCGTATTGGAAATATTTCTTTTGAAAAATATTAAAGTCTACAATAATATGGTGTTTGCATTACCCACCTGAACAATAGGAATTTCTTGTTTGTCATTAATATTTTGTAATTCAGTAGTTTTGAGATGTTCAACAAATTCAAAATTTGAATCCAGAATCCAGAATAACGTCAGTAGTATTAAGTAATTTGCAGGTTTTCGTGTCCTTCTGAATAACGTAATCTAGAACTACTTCGTCCTGCTCAGGTGTAGTTGCTGCCACAGCTGTTACATTTGTTGATTTGCCCAGGTAATATTTCTATAAAAGGAATAAATAATATGGTAATTTTATACATGTATTTTTAGTAATATCAAAATTGAATTTATAATACGAGTGAATAACATACTTGGTAGCATATTGTCGGAATTATAAGTACTTGGCAAACCGTTGATGCTTAATGATAAATAGGTAATCAATTTTTTTTTTCATAATCATTGAATTATTGTGTTTTAGTGATCCACCACCAGTTTTAAATATTTCCATTTTGTTCTTTGATTGTTTTGATTTAATTATCTGTTTGATTACGTCGTATTTGGAACGCAGAACTGTAGCAGTTCTGTCATTAGAGCCTGTCGGTACTTTAAATTCCTTGCTTATTATTTCCCACGTTCTTTCTTTTTATTTCCACGTTACTGCATCCAATGTTTTATTTTCGATAATACTAATATGCATAATTACTGGGTCAACCAGAAAACGTATATCAAGTTCTGTAAAATTCTTAGACTGCTTTCTTTTCTGCTTGTCTTCACGCATTTTTGTTACATCAGCCATCGTTTAATGCATAATAAAGATGCACAATACATTCACTAATACACGAGGTACGGGAGGTTTTTGTACAATATTTTAGGTTAGTTAACCATAAAACGTAAACATAACAAAAGCAGGCACAGTTCTCACTTTCACACATATGGAAACATCTCTATTGTTCCTTGTGACAAGTACGCATTAAAGTTTGGCGTTCATTTTCGGGAGTACCACCATAAACAAGTAGGTGGTTATTTTAATTTATGTGACCAATTACTATTAAGCAGTGAATCTTCATTGGAAAGACGCAAAAACTTATTCTCTCGATAAAACTTCTCAATAAATTTATTTGTTCAATAGTTAACTGGAACTTTATTGACTGGTAGAAAGACCGGCTATAAACTAGGAAAAACATAGTAGAGAGAGTATTACAAGTAATAAATATACTTCATCCAACAATCATACACTTTATAATTCAAGATAAATTCACTTATTACTAATGTAAAATATAATTTTCAGGTATTAAAAAAAAAATATCGTACATGTAAATTTTCTTCGTCCGAGGCATCGTTATCATTAACTGTTCTAGAAATTTGTCATGCCAAAATTTGAGTTTATTTATTGAAAGAAAAAATCATGTGGAATACCATTAGTGTCTTAATTCTGGTATCTTCACCCCTTTAATGATATTATTAAAAAAAACTATCGTATATTCCCCATCTTCAAAGGTACTTTTATATATTAATGCCCAGCCTCCCTCGTTGGGCTCTTACTTCATAAAAAATATTTTTTCTTCAAACGTCATAAAAGTGACACCTTTAGTGACTCGATTCACATTCTTAAAGTTTTACTTCGTCTCCTAGTCAGTAAAAGTTTCACTTTTACTGACTAGGCAGTAAAAGTAAATTTGACAACATGATTGGATAATTTGTAATAAGAACGCCCTACGAGGGCGGGTTTAATATTGCACATACATATGGTGCGCATACATGATGAACAAAACAAAAAATTCAAACAAAACACAAATTTATTTATTGTTAAAATTAAATTAAAGGTACAATTTGATATTTTAGCCCCTTGAAAACTGATTGCGCTGGCAGCAACAGCAGCACTTACAGCACCGCTGTCGCCAACCATTTTGCTGCTACCACAGATATTTTCTACTTGCGATTCTTGCGAAGATTCGCCGCACTCAACACTGTCACTATTTAGTGACAAAATTAGCTTCGCAATATCCTTTTTATTTCGAATAGAGTCCTCGATGTACCCTTCTGCCACACTGCTGGACTTCCACCCCCCGTGTCTCTTTAAACAAGTAACATCAGCTCCTCCATCTACCAGCAGTGTGGCAGAAGTTCGGCGTAAGCAATGTCCTGTATACTCACTCCAGTTTGGCAAGTTTAAAAAAGAAGCTACCTCTTTTGCCGCACTTCCAATTTTGTGAATTCCCATCACCTGTTTATAGCAAACACCATTTTGATATTTTAGTAAAAATCGCATCTCATTTAGACTTGATGGGCGCAGGGAAGCATACTTTCTGTATAGTGTAAGATACACATCGCCGAGAATAGTAAACGAACGTACTTTTGATGTCTTACTATCTGGTATTTTTACGTGTAGCAAAGATCCCAAGTCTTGAATATCTGTCGTGTTCATTTTTACGAGTTCATCGCAACGGCATGCCCCTGATATGCCAAATATCAAAATAATCTGAAAATACGATTTAGGGTTTAATTTTGTATTTGTTTATTATTCTAAGAACTCACCTTTGTCGCCAAGTATTTCTCGTTAGGAGCATCGGATAAGAACTTGTCGAACTGTTCCTTTGTCAGCCTTTTTCTTGCCTTTTTGGGTGTATAACCCTCATTTTGTTTTTTTAAATATGCACGTAGTTTTAAATATTTGGTAATATCTACACCATTTCTAATATTTAATAACGATTTTACCATGGAATACTGAGACCACATAGTGGAACTTTTTACTTTCTTCTTAGCCATTTCCGAAAAATATGCGAGTAAAACATTTTCACTATAATTGCTTAAATTTTTCTCGGCGCACCACTTAATAAATTTTTTGTAGGCCACTTCATAGATGGTACTGGACTTAGTGGGCAATAATTTCTCTGTTGCAGCCCTTGCCGATTCTAAAATATCTGGCGGTGTACATTGAAACATGTCTTCGTCCATTTTATACACTTTAATGTCAAATAATGAATTAAACAAAACCATAGCAACGCTCTGCATAGCATGCTTCTTTGGGAATTAAAACTATACGTATTCGGACAATTAAAAATATTAATTCCATTATCTTTTTAACTATTTTCGACGTTTGAAGAAAAAATTACATGTTTTATTCGGAGTAGAAGTAACTTTTTGTGGCTCGTCTGTAGTTGCCTGCCTCGCTCCGCTCGGCAGCCAATACCTACAGACTCGCCACAAAAAGTGTCACTTCTACTCCTAATAAAACAATATACTATTTCCGCCTACCTGCTCTGAAAGGTCATTTTTCGGTCCGAAATATCGGGCGGAAAGTGAGGTTTAGAGGCTCTAGGGCCTCTAAAATATTTCAGACATTTTCCTATAGATGGCAGCATACTTTTCATAAACAGTCACAGTGACAGATATATTGTAACCACTCTCCAATTAAAAAGTGTATTAAGTGCAATGGATGTTAGCAGCGATGAAAACTTGGCTTACACCACTCGATATAAGGGAAGTTGCAGCTGCCGTTACCGCTAACCTAATTAACCAATAAAATCTTAGACTCGGTATGTACTCCAATATAATAAGTTTTGTACTTCGAAACGGCCAAAAAGTCAAAAAACATTACAGAAAATACAGTACTGGCGTATATAGCACAAAAATGGAAATAGTGCCACATTGTGGTTGAACATTCAATGTTGAAGGCGGTTCTTAAAATAAAACAAAATATTGACATAAGAAAACTCATCAAAGTGCAGCCGTACTTGATACGAAATTCGGTTGATTATAGCGCAAAAAAGTCAGATATTGTAGGTAGGCGGAAAAATAGCGTGTGTCCCGAAGGCCAAAAGGCTTTAGCAGCCCTTAGTTTCTTGGCGCCGCGGGCTGCTAAAGCCTATTTTCCGCCCTTGATGCACAATATACTATAACGCATGGACATTTTTAGGCTAAAACATACAGTTATTGAACAGTTGAGAATATATATGTTTAGTAAGTTCACATCTTCCTTATTTGTTCAAATATCTTTAAGCTGAATTACTTTTGTGAAAGTAAAATTACTTCTCTACTAACATTATGTTTTGAAATTTGAATTTAATAGAATAAATTATGAGAAAATAAATCAAAACCACATATATGCAAAAATATACAGTTATCAGACAATTTTGATAGCTATTGGACAGGGATGAAACAGTAATAGGACAAGTGTGACAATTAAGGATCTTTATTAAAAAACAAATTTATTCAAGAAGCAAACAAAACCAAACAATATAAAATACGCAATAATAATAATATGGTGCAATAATTAATAATCATCTTTATGTCTCTGATACTAGTCAAAAAGTTCTTCAAGTTCTATATCATTTCCACAGTATGTTTCTATATTTTCATCGGAAATATCTTCTTCGGTATCATGGAGTTTGTAACATAAGTGACACATAAATAGTTCATCCTGGTCCTCAGGTACATACTGTTTATGTTTTTTCGGTACACATTCTTGGGGAACATATGTTTTACAATCATCACATCGCCTTTCTCCATTGTATATTCTATTATTACAAACAAAACATGTGCTAGCCTTATTATTCCTCTTGCTTTTCGACATTTTTGTATCTTCATGCTTCCGTTTCCTTTCTTCCTTCTTCTTCCTTTTCCTTTTCTTGGTTTTCTTTTATTAAACGTTTTTTCTCGTACATTTCTTGGTATTTTTCTGATGTAATGGCAAATGGAAACCGCTCTACTTTCCTTTTAGGGGTTTCAGGAGAAATAAAAAAAATGCCAAAGAATTTTGATTGAATAACTTTACTGGTGCTTGGTTTCGAAGAATTAGTTATTTCATAGAGTACTCTGGGTTGATCGACATCTTTTGAAGGGTCATCCAAAACTGCGACCGTTTCTTCTTCAATTGTTTGAGGTTCAGCATGTATAGGAATAGATTGGATCACTATATTCTCAATGATATTAATTTTGTTTTGGAAATGTTCTGATTGGGGTTATCTTTGGACTTAATTTTGTCATTATAATGTTTCCAAATTTTGAAAAGGTCAAGAAAGTCATCATTTACATCATGGCAACTTAAACTTTTGAATGTGCTAATCTTCTCCTACAATATCAGCGAATGTGCTGTACGCCATTGTAGAACTTGGCAATTGCGAATCATCTTAAGGACCTTTATCCTCTGCTCCGCCAAGATATTTTGAATAATCAATTTTATTTGGATTAAAAGGGCATAGGCCACATGCTTTGAAGCCATTTGTCAGTGTTTCTGGTTTTAAGCTTGATTGAATCGCTTTGTGTAAAAGAGGGGCAAACTAAATTTTGTTAAGCACTTCCCCAGGGTGCTCTTCGTTCCATTCCCAAACTTTGTGACGCCAAGCTTCTTTAAGTGGTCTAAAACCTTCAACACCACAGGACTGTAAAATTCTTGTGGCATTGGGATACAGAGCAATCACCTCTATTTGCAAATCATTGCAAAGACGGCTCAAAGCATAATTAAGATGCGATTTGTGGCCATCTAAGAAAAGGATGACTGGAAATATGACTTTATTTTTCATTAGGTGAAGATGAAACACATTAGCTATATATTCATAAAATGTTTCTGAGGTCATCCAACCGTTATCGCTACGGCCAACGCCCCATTTAGGGTTTATTGATTTTGTTATATTTTCAGGTAGTCTTTGGTAAGGGTATATGATCATTGGTACACAAATGCCACTATTGGCTGAAAATATAAACATCACAGTAATGTTTTCTTTTGAAGATCCCTTATCAATTGTATACATATTTTTGGACCCTTTTTGTGCAAATACTTTTCCCGTTGCGGGAATTTGGAATCCCGTTGCGGGACGAATCCTGATTCGTCCCCATTAAAAACTCTAGACGGGTCCACAATTACGTTTTCAAGCCCTCTTTCTTCAATATAGTTACCGATTTCTGTGAACCAATGTCGTATATCTTTCTCAGAAACACAAGCACTAGCTGATGTGACAGGTTCACTGGTCCTCTGTGAAATATCTCGATGTCTTTTGAGAAAAGCCTATAAAAATTGATGCTTATTACAACATAAGTACTTAAATAATACGTATTAATTCTTCCGTTTAGTCATCCATTTCCAGGACGGTTATTTTTAAACGGATTCGGCCGAGGATTTTCGTTTAGAAAAATCTGAACACTTGATTTTAAATCATTAGCTTTTCTGGGAAACCTTCTACGTGCAGTATCCTTCACCCATCTAATGGAACAAATTCAAAATATTTACAACACTACTTATAAATAGCTAGTAGTATTGGGCGTGCCTCTTACGTTACTAATAATTCCTCTTCGTTTTCAGTAAGAATTGGTGAAGGGCCAAATTTGCTTTTATGTTCTGGGTGTTTAATTTTATATTCAATAGTGGATTTAGGTATTCCATATTTTCTTTCAGCTGATCTGTAGGATTCTGTTTTGAACATCACGGAAATCAAGGTCCAGTTTATTTCTGTCATACTCGTGTTTTTAGTATTGTTGAATAATTTCTATATTAAAATACTGTTGTTTATTATTGGACACTATAATCACAGTTATTGGACACCCGTCCAATAACTGGCTAGAATGCTGATAAAAAATAAATTAAAAAAACTGAATAATGTAACCATTTTTCTATCTTCTAGAGTGAGAAACACGTGCATTTAAAATCTACAGTTATTGGACATGCGTGCAATAACAGAATATCACGCAAATTTTTAATACAGTGATTGGACATCGTGCTTTTAGAATGTAATTTAGAAAAATCAACTAAACACAAGTACGACGTGTGATCTGCACATTATTATTCCTTTATCCGTCCAGTAGTCCATCCAGCGCTAAAATATGTAACATGAGTAGTCGCGGCGGTAAAATTAGCAAAAAAAAATTTAAAAAATGTTATTAACACAGGAAGGGTTAATACATAAACTACCAACTGGTAAATGAAAAACGAAAAAAAACTATTATTTAAGTGTTACATTAAAGAAATACAAATTTATTTCAACGAAATATAAAAATTCGTAAATAAAAATCAGTGAAACAAAAAAAAGTGTCTTCATGATAATTGAAACCCGTTGAATAAACAAACGTAACATGAACTCAATTTTCTGCCGATAAAGCACTTTGTTGGCATACTTGGCAGACAGCTGTTAAATAGCTCTAGGTACTGGATTTTTTTGTAAATTAAGCATAAAAATCTTGTTTTCCGATTACTGAGATCTATCTTGATTACTGCTTCCTGAAGGATTCTTATTGTCTTGTAGGCCTTAAATATCTTTCTTCATCATTATTTAAGTTTTCTTCTACCAATTTTTGCAGATGCTCCTGTTCTCTTTCATATGACCACATTGTTCGCACTGTTATGTAAATAATAAACATTTAATATATGAACATAATTTATGGTAATGATATACAAATTACCTTTTATTTGAGAAGATTTTATATAAAAATTAAAATTGCGCCGTTAGTCGCCCAGGTCTCACAGGCCAGGATTATTGTTTATTTATTAACTACACGCACTGCGTCATTCACGATCACACTACAGATTTCTGGGTTTATTCTGGGAAGGTACTATGAGTTTAAGAAGTCAGCGATTTATACTTCATTAGTAATATAAAATTTGTATTGGCCCGGTCTCAGAGACCGTGCGCGACTACTGGAAGGTTAATCATGTATTTATTGCTAGTTTATATAAAACAATGAGTACGTACCAATTTTTTTGTTTATTTACAGTTCTTAGCAAAACATTTAGAAATATACCGTTGCTGCACACACTGTATCAAGGTCATCACAAGACAAGTAACAAACGTCTATTTACCCGCGCATTACCACACACAACGTAATCTGCAATGCAGCTAGCTGCCTTGCCCTCTATGTAAATTCCAATCACATAGCATTAATAGAAATCTTATTTTTGAAGATTATATATGAAATGTCCAATTACTATATGTTCTCCAATAACTATATGTTTTACCCTACTAGTCCTAAAATGCAAACATAATAAAATACAAAATTAAAAGGTAATTTGGTATATAAAATGCATTCCATACATCCTATATGTTAAGAAAGGCTTTAAGCCAATTTTAGCATAATTCTAAAGGTCTAGTGACCAGGATGCATTTGAGATCCTGAAAGATTTTTCTTATATTAAACTGCACGTCTAGTTTAAAGATTTTCGAAATGATTACATTTATTGCAGGAGTGCGAAAGCAGTTAAAACAGTTAAAAAATATGCAAAGTCAGGGAGACTCGCAACTGTTGAGCCATTCATTGCAGCTGTAACAATATCACCATGCGAGCGAATTTTATTTCAGTAGTCTTCTTTTTTTCATTATTTAAAAAAAGCTGTTGTGCACGCGTTAATTGTAAGTGCAGTTTATTTGCGCGCCTTGCCGTGTGTTTTTTACGGCCAGTCCCCCGCACATGCCGACGATGACACAATAAACGTTATTCCCCGCGGACTGTCCATTAGCCGACGTTGGCTGTGTCATATTGTGTCACCGGTGCGGCAAAAAGTGCGCATCGCATGCATTTTAAAGGGCGGTGGGCCGCGGCGCGCCCGGGAATTACCGCCCGGCCTATTCCATTTAGGATTTTTAATCAGTTATTTATCAGGAAATCCGGTGCCGATGCCGTTCTGCCCGAGTGCAATTAGAGCGACGCGAACTTTTAATGGCGTGAATGGAACGACCCTGGATGCTGGAATTATTAAATCGACGCCGCTTTCCGCACCTGAAGTGTATTAGGGATTGCAAATTGGGAAGTTTTGAATGCTTCGCATTTCATCGATTTTCACACGTTAAGGTTCTGAATCTGAAAAATTCACTATATAGTTGTTTGATATATTGAGAATATTATTAGGTAAGAGATGAACATATCTCTGCCTGATTGCCTGTTCTTAACAAAACTGTTCTCCATTATTGTACGAATTAGTGCGAATTAGGTTGCCTACAAAACGCAATTTAACCATAGAGTCGAAAACCTATTTTCTATTACAGACAACAAGCAACTTTTTATGAGGTAATTGATATGGAATTATTGGGGAATGTATCGTTATTGTATTGTTTAAGAAGCTCGATTTACATTGACCGTATCGAGATTTTGGTAAAAAAAAATTATTTCAGTTAAAATTTTGCAATTTGAATCATTTACTTTTAAGAATAATTATTAATAAAATTATGCGTTTTAACTCTATTGTTATTCTATTCTATATGTCATATTTACTGAAGGTAAAGGGTACTGAAGGTGTCGATGTTGGACTTCCTCGATGTTCCCTCGATGAGTTTTCTTCTTTTCTTGACCTCCTCTCGATGGTGGTCTGATGTTTTTGGATCTTGTCGAATTAACCGATGAATCGGAACAGAATTTAGCAATGTTAGCGCCATCAGCGCCATTTAGGTCGACCGTATCGAGATATTGGTAAAAAAAATGTTTATTTCGGTTAAAATTTTACACTTTGAATCATTTACTTTTAAGATTAATTATTAATAAAATTATGCGTTATAACTCTATTGTTATTCTATTCTATATATGCTATTTTTTATACAGTGTTTCATTATATACTAAAGATAACGCCGCATGCCAGGAGAGGCGTGTGGTGTCCTTGGCCTTGCTCACCTTTGATGATTCTGCATTTTGGGTTCATATAACTCGCGCACATTTTTTATACAGTTCACTTTGTATCGCCCTGCAATATAGAGTTAAGTTTGATACGTGTTCCTTACCGATAACAGTGTTTACCAGCACCAACAAACACTACAATAGAGATTATTATTATTATTATAATCATATTTGTTCTACATATGTGACGTTCATTGTTAAAGTCACTTATCTCCATCTTATTGCATGTTGGAATATTAAGCGTTTTACAAAATCATCTATAGAAAAAAATTGTGAATCTATTTTTTATTGACAACTAACTTTTATTATTTATGAAAGATTCAAGATTATATAAACATTACAAATGAGTAATTAAGATCAATATTTGGAATAAATAACGAATAACTTTTTTTCTATGGAGGTACTTCACTGTCATAGTGACTGGTGCTCTTTAATCATAAGTGATTTCATCATCGGAAGTCCGCTCATCGGCATTAGATGTGCTTGAACCGATTGTTACATGAATTGGAACGTTTTTATAGTACCCGTAATAAATTGATGGAATCTACGGTAGAAGATCAAGCAAATCTTTCTACTTTGCAATAGTGATAGGTCTTCTGGATGTATAAAGTGGATCCTGCTGAATGTGGTTTAAATTGTTTATTGGTCGCCCTTGCTTCGTTTTACTTAGCTCTACTTCGTAAAACGGTATATTTGGGTTTAATGTTTCTATAAATTTAAATTAAATTTAAAGGATGCTCCCTTTCAAACCTTAGGCTTCTTATGTTTAGCCAATTAAATTAATAACCACAAGTGGTATTTTTTTTCTGTTTGTAATGGATTTTTCTAAATTAGCATTACTTAAAAATAGAGTTTTATTCATTTTGGAAACAAAAAAAGAGGTTCCTTTCGTTTTGCCGTTAATATTATATTACTTCATTGATCTGGGCAATAAGTTTGTCCAGGACGTCGACTAGCACTCTCGATTACTCCAAATTCCCCATCATTGGGAAGATACGAGTGCCCAGATACCAAGAACTTGTGGTCTCAACTGTTCATACTAGTCTCAAGGTCTTGAACGAGCTTCAGAAGAAAGATGCTTATTTTAATGTTGCGATTTTGTCCAGTACATGAATCTGGATACATAATTATGTGTTTTTGTATTGACGCATTAGTCTTTAGGTGCTTAACAAGACAAGATGCAATGTGTTGAGATCCCCTTCCGCCTTCAAGTTCCTCCCAAACATACATGTATCCCGTATCATTATCGAAACAATGTATTGCCACATTATATAAATAAAGGTTTTAGTAATAGTATGTCACTGAGGTGGTTAATTTAGGGTAGACTACAGCTTTTTGCAGATCAACAGTCAATACGTAAGCTTTATTTGTTTTCTTAGACTCTTTTTGAAGGTTCTCTCTTGCTGAATCTGAATTATGTTTATACAATTCTCTTTGCATCTTAAGCTCCTTCTTAACGTTTACTTTATCTGCTCCCTGTATTTTTAAATTTAAGTCATCGCAAGTCTTGCAGCAGTCTCGTCGTGGTGTTTAAAATGGAGGTTAATCTTAGTATTGAATGTTTTTTATATAACATTTTAGTTTCTTGGGTTCAGTCATTTTAGTTTCGCATTTTTCTTTATACAGATCGTCTTTCATTCACCTGGATTCAAATACTTTCTATTAGGGTATTTTTTTCGTGTATAATGGCTTTGATAGGCTGGAAAACTTTGAATGAGGGCGATGACATCGGACTCATCAAATTTTCGTTGTACCACGTTTATCTTTGGCTTGTGAGATATCATTTTTAGACAGTATTCGATATAATCTTTCATCATTGATTTGAAGTGTCTTGAGAAAATATTTCTTAAGACGATTCTTAAAACACAAATTATGTCTTCTTATACAATACTTAAATGAAATATTTATTCCAGCAGGAGAACGATCTTTTGGACGTTTTGTGTTTACTGTTGTTTTTTGTACTAATGCATATAGATATGAGTTTTGCAAATTGAAATCTTTTAAATTCCAGAATGATTCAATGACAACTTTTCTTTCACTGTCTGTAAATAACATAATACATTATTCGGACACACACAATCAAATTTTTTGAAAAATTTCCCGCGCATATGAACTCCTTTGCAGTAAAATAATCTTTACTACTACTACGTAACAACTTTCTTTAACCAACTACCCAATCTTCTTCATTTATTGACCTTTTTCTTGATGGCCTAAGTTGACGGTTTGGCTGGGTACTGTATTTTATGTTACTGTTTCTGAAAATTCGGAACAGAAAGTTAAAAACCAGTATTTACCTAATGTTTAATGCAGCCATAGAATATAAATCAAACTATGGAATGAAATAATTTAAAAAATATAATTGACATTTTGAGATAATGGTCAGGATAAATTATTTTTATAATCTTACCAGATTCTGTAGAGACTTTTTAAGTTGTAGGCTGATATTCAGACCCAGAATCACTCAAATATTCTGTATTCATAGTATCACATGTCAAATTTTTGTCACATTACAAGTGAATCATCTCCGGACTTACTTCACTATTATGCTGAGTTGTGACTTACTTCACTATTGTAATGCATTATTTAGACATTTATTATTATTAACAATTATTTAGTGTTGATTCACTTATATATGGAAAGATATAAAAACATCCGATTCATTTGCGCAAAAAATAAAATATTTGAAAAAAAAAATTCGTAGAGGTTAATGGCATACAATGGAATGCTAGTAATCGCTCTTGGGGCTTCTGAAAACGCTGCGCGATATCGATACCAGAGTTACAGGCAGGCCCTGCGTTGTATACAACTCCAGATGGCTTTAGGTATGGCTCTATATAGAACTATTTTGTTTTCCACTGCCGTACCGTCGGGAATTTCTGCCCTACTAATTCAGTTTAGTAGCTTTCAGTCCAAGTTGTTCCATATATGATTTTGCCGACGAAAAACTGAGACGACGGTCATGCAGAATCCCCAGACACCTGACTTTTTCGAATTGCCATAAGTCGCATTTACAGAGGGCAACGGTTAGGCATTTCTAAGCGCAATATGTGTCCAGATTATCACAGGTAATTATATAAAAAACATGTATTTTTTTCAATACAATATTACATATTTATCAAATATAAGCCCCAATTGCACACAAATGTTATATATTTATATATTTAAAATTAAATTAATACCTTGCAGAGATCACTTCGTTTGAAAATGCATCCAATTATTGCTACTGATAGTGAACATAATCCGCTTGATTTAATTAATAAGCTCACATAGTTAATTTAGTTTAGAGTTGAAATTTTAATAAATTACACGGGTACAGGTTATTTCGTACGATTGCGTATATAGATGATAACGTAATTTGATAAATTCATATAGATATATTACAATATGTGCATTTACAATATTATTTCTATTAAATGAATTCGAATATAGTTTTTAATTAATTAATTCGTACGGGTGCATACTAGGATTGGGAAACATTGTTATTATTAACTACGAGCTTTTACGTATAACCCTTTAATAATATTATATAATAGAGGTACGATTAAGAGATTATCTCTCAATAATGTAGATACATTATTAACGATAGAAGTTTTATTCATTCCCAAAGGATTCGAACCTTTGCCTAAGAAATAAGTGCGCTAATCATCGCGACGGAGATTGTATAGGATATGTAGTTGATTTCAAACCATTTTACGCCGGACTTATAATTTACGTCTAGCATTTGTATTTTCTAACTGCGGCTCACACCCAGAATTCTATTTATTTAATATTAAATTTATTAAATTTAAAAATGTTTATTAAATATGATTCTTTCTAAAAATACATGAAATTAAGTGAGATCATACTCCATCAGTTTAATGCAGATCATTCTTACGATTCTACACTTTACAATTAAGTAGTTATTTAAGCATGTAATGGTTTGGACCCTGGCCTTAAGTCTTTTGTTTTATTTTGTGTTGTGTGTGTAGTAACCCTTTTTATTTATTTGCCGCCGGTTCGATTTTACGTGTGGATGTGAATCTGATAGCTGTCTTACCTTTTGTTGGTCATCGAAATTCAGGCCTCAAATCATGGAGGTTTTGTGGGCACCTCTAATTAAAAAAAACTATTGATGGAAACCATGCAACTAACGTTTCCTTTAAAGGTGGGATCTTTTCAATAACACTCTAGTATGTTTTGGTGTTAGATTAGTTTAATTTATTCAGTGTGGGGTTTGTGTTACGACACGTATACATATATATATATATATATATATATATATATATATATATATATATATATCTTCTAGATTATAAACTCTCAAAGTATACTTAACTTTTCTTTTTCAGGCGTATGTGACACTGCGTTGGTGGTTGTCTTTGCGAGTACTCTGTTTCCCCGCTCAATTTGATACAATAGAGATTATTTTGTTCATTTAAATTTGGTGAGGTTTATTGTTGTGATAATGATTTTAAATTCTTTTACTACACCTGGAGCAATCTGTTCCCGTACTAAGTGCTACCGGGTATCCCGTCCGTGCTAAGTACGTTGTAACTTAGTAACTTAATCGAATGTGTCAGCGGGGAAAACCCTCGTCCGATCTAACGATAAGCACAGATTAATATAAAGAAGCTTGAGAAATATGGGGAAACTTTTGATAATTCTGAGGTTTTGTATTTTTAATAATTAATTAGTGACAATCTGTTCCCATACTTAGTGCTAGCGGGCATCCCGTCCATGCTAAGTATGTTGTAACTTAATCGAATGTGTCAGCGGGGAAAACCCTCGTCCGATCTAACGATAAGCACAGATTAATATAATGAAGCTTGAGAAATATGGGGGAACTTTCGATAATTCTGAGGTTTTTGTATTTTTAATAATTAATTAGTGACAATCTGTTCCCATACTTAGTGCTAGCGGGCATCCCGTCCATGCTAAGTATGTTGTAACTTAATCGAATGTGTCAGCGGGGAAAACCCTCGTCCGATCTAACGATAAGCACAGATTAATATAAAGAAGCTTGAGAAATCTGGGGGTACTTTCGATAATTCAGAGGTTTTATATTTTTAATAATTAATTAATGACAATCTATTCCCATACTTAGTGCTAGCGGGCATCCCGTCCATGCTAAGTATGTTGTAACTTTATCGAATGTGTCAGCGGGGAAAACCCTCGTCCGATCTAACGATAAGCACAGATTAATATAAAGAAGCTTGAGAAATCTGGGGAAACTTTCGATAATTCAGAGGTTTTATATTTTTAACAATTAATTAATGACAATCTGTTCCCATACTTAGTGCTAGCGGACATCCCGTCCATGCTAAGTATGTTGTAACTTAATCGAATGTGTCAGCGGGGAAAACCCTCGTCCGATCTAACGATAAGCACAGATTAATATAAAGAAGCTTGAGAAATCTGGGGAAACTTTCGATAATTCAGAGGTTTTATATTTTTAATAATTAATTAATGACAATCTGTTCCCATACTTAGTGCTAGCGGGCATCCCGTCCATGCTAAGTATATTGTAACTTAATCGAATGTGTCAGCGGGGAAAACCCTCGTCCGATCTAACGATAAGCACAGATTAATTTAAAGAAGATTTATTTTTACGGGGAGTTTTCTGTAGTATTGATTATTTTAGGGTAGCAATAAACTATTTAAAATTTGGCCAGCGACTCCGACTGTACCTACTAATTTTCAACCACCAACTTCCCCGTGTGGGCCCTAAAATCTGCTTTTATATTGATGCCCCTCAGCCGAACAGCTTAGTTGTCGTTCTTTTCAGTTACCCACTTAGTTGCAATACTTGCCTGGCGGTGTGCCTCTGGAGTCGCCCGGGCCCTTGGAATTTGCACACCCAGCCAGCTTTCTAACATCTGTTTTTACTTCTTTGTTCCCGCAGTCGCCACTCGAGATTCCATCACATTAAATTTTGTGTGCAGTTTCATGCCTCGATCTTTTACAATATTTTTACATTATATTATGCTAAGCTTTTATACAAATAAACCTAATAAACACTTACTTATAGGTACAGATACGCTCTTTGTTAATGTTTGTTTTTGTTTTTATATGGGTAATATTTTTACTTCTATTAACTTAATACTACAAAAAAAAATACATGACATAATATAGTATATATTACATATATGTTGTGAAGCCCCCCTATATTACTTACAAGCATAAAGGGAGGTATGTATTGTTTACCAGTCGAGGTCGAGTTTACGTCTGAGTGACAACCAGGGCTACCAATAAAGTCCGAGACAGGTCAAAACTTATCTCTCGAATTGCTTATAACTGTTTTTCCACTCCTGAACTTGGTTTAATTGGTTGTGTTTGATTAATTTATATTCGCAACTTGAACAAAATGTCAGTGCGGCTCTGGTTGCTAAGACTATTTTTCAAACAAAGTGTGAATGTCAGAAATTTCATTCGTTCAGTTGGAAAATGAATTCCAATGAAAATAAACAAGAAATGGCAATTGAAGAGGTTGCAGATGCTGCCTGTTCCTTCCTACTGTCGGAGTAGTCTAAGGGGCGTTATCAAAATGCGTATAAGTGTTATAAAGAGTGGTGCCAGAGAAAGAACGCTACTGAAATTATTGTACGTACTTGCCTGATTGAGGTAACTTTTTACTTACCTTCCGTTGTTCATAGTAACCAAAGCTTTATCGGTAAGTGGAGTGCATGGAGTGGAAAAACGATATTTTTAAAGGAATTGTACAAACTAATTGGTAATGGGTAATAACAATTGTACAATACACCGTGTTTTCATTTCAAAACTAGCCAGTCTCAATAACATCTGGATTCAAGTTGACTTTATTAAAAAAAACACGTCGATTGATTTTTAGAGTAAGTTTAAATACTGCATCGACTTGTTTTTTATTTCTTTGAAAGGAATTTAAATTCGTCCAATATTATTTGTTTTTTTAATTTTTCTTTAGTTTATTTATTTTTCCAAAACGAATTGACAAAAATCTTCTTTTATCATGCCATTTATAATGCCATCATCATCATTTCAAAGTAGGGGAGGCTAGGCAGGAGGGGGTAATCCTCCCTAACCTCCCCTACTTTGAAATTTTAAATGGCACCCCCCACCTTGCGATACCTAATTGTAAAGCTTAGATAAACTTAATCAAGAGGCATGATAAAAGAAGATTTTTGTCAATTCACTTTATTTATTTTACGAATTTATTTGACATTGGTTTTAATTTCTAGTGAATGCCTCACATATTTAAACATATTTTTGTAAGAATCGGGGCTTCTAACCGTTCTTTTTTTCATTTCGGTTTTCGTTCCGGTTCAATTAAAAATATAAATATTGGTTCGGTTCTAGTTTTCGTTCCGGCAAAAATAACGGTTCTTTCGATTTCCGGTTTTCGGTTCACTTCCAAACTGAAGTCTGACAAATAGTTTCAGAATATTCCTGAAATTTTCAAAAAAGTGATGTAAACATACATCAAATCTGCAACACTTAACAGATAAGTACCGTGTATTCATAAAAAAAAGTCTATCAGGAGTGGCTGTTGAAGGCATCAGGTCGATACCAGTGGTGAGGGGCTGCAAACAATAATGTCTAGGAGCAGCGGTGAGCGCAATCGCATAGTGTCAAGTTTTCCCAGTACGCTGCATTCAAAACGTGAAGAAACCGTTTGTTTTGATGCTGGGGAAAAGTCGCAAGAAAGGCAAGAGGAAAAAAAACAATTTAAAAAAGAAAAAGTACAAGAATTAATAAAAAAACTAAAAAACGGCACCAGGAACAGACGATATAACCCCAGATATGATGAAACTCATGGGAGAAGAGAGAATAACACAAATAACGAAACTAATAAATGACTTAATAAGCAGGGGGGAAACACCAAGAGAGGGCATGTGGGCCACCTGCAAAATATCGATGACATCCAGGTAGATGACCCATGGTAGGTAGGTAGGTAGTGTCAACACAAATTATATCGAGCGCGAATTTGCAACGTAGAGATGCCATAAAACGCTCGCCGCTGGAAAATGACAAATCGCAATTTTCGTCCTTCCAAATTCTAAATGTAGTCCAAGATTACGAAAGAGGCGCACTACACAACGACAGCTCAACGACATTCATTTGAAATTTTATGCAGCTGAATCAAGTTAGGGCATGCGCTTAAGTTTTCACATCCACCCTCTATGAACTTTTTTTATGTACCATACGGTATATCAAACTAAATAAACTAAAATTCTAAACACCTTTTGATCTAGCAATCAAATTAAAATGACGTATTTTCCTCAAGGAGGTGTAGTGTCAGCCATTTTCTTTCTTATGTACAGTGACCTGCACAGATGCAACAATTTTGAAATGAGGAAATAAAGTTCGGGCAGTATGCCGATGATACGAACCTCATTGTACCTCGTGAAGCAGTGGAGTTAGTAGCTCAAACCTTCAATGAAATAACAAACTCAATGAAAACCCAAAATCCCCATGCGAAATAGCATGTGATAAAACTGTAATTATTGTAACGTATTTTTTTTAATGCAATGTAATTTAATTATTTATCTACGATTATATAATTCAACATAAATTTGGCCAATAGCAATCACAAATTTTAAATAATTACTATGTTTTGATAAACAGAGATACCCTTGACGATGTGGTTTAATCACGTCGGTTTTTCGGTGGGTCCAACAAAGCAAAAATATTGGATAATAATTCAAACCAAGAGCCATGATTTAATAACTGTCATGACAACAAAGTTTTGTATTCATTAATAAACGTCAAATAAAATCGCAATGAATCGCTTCGGAAAGCTTCAAGTTTAGAAATAAGCGCAGCAATTGAGTCTTTAACGCCTGCAAAGACGGCGAAAACGCACAAATGCATTTGGAAGCAGTTTTTGGCATTTTGTGAACAGCAAAAAATGAACTTCTTGAACAGACTTCGAACGAACACTTTTCGTTCACTTGTACACTTGGTATTTTAAAAGACTGGGCTTTCAACATAAGCGAGCTGATGGGCCGATTTTAAGGTAAGAGTTGTAAAGACGATTTGGAATATTTCCGCAAAACTTCTCCAGAAAAAGTACTTTGAAGATATTAGTCGGAAAATAGACCCATTCAAAGACGTAGTTTTTGAATATGCCAAAGCGGCCAAAAGAAGACAGCTACAAGAGCTACCAGAGAAAAGAAAATCCAGTTCTGCAGCTCTGACAACTGAAGAGATTAGCAAGATTGTGGAAAACTATGACGAAAACTCACCGGACGGCTTTCAAAAAAAGTTCTACTAGATTTCTGTCGTCGAGCTCGCGTAGCGTAGCAATGAAGCAACCATTTGCCTAGTAGAGTTTTCAAGAATGAAGTCGACATGTATGGTGAACTTACAGGCTGTATGGAACACAACACCATATTCTCCAAAACTACACAGGGCGGAGACAAACATACCGCTGCATCTAAATGGTTAAAATCGAACAAAGAATGTCAAGACAAATGTCCAGTGCGTCTACTACAGAAGATATTAAGCAAAAGAACACCAAATATCAAAACGAATCGATTGTGCTTAACTCAAAATCTGGATTGGAAGAAGACAGGAATTTGGTATAGAAATTGTCCAATAAGTATTGTTAGGCTAGTTCTTTTTCCAATCGTAGCCTTAACTTGACGTCATATTTAATACATAAATTTTCGCCATTTTACCTATTAATAATAATAATCACTTACATAATATACTGTATTTTCATTGGTCAGGATGCGCAGGCTTTATATTGAACTCGATCCGAAGATGGCATTGGCTCCAAATGATTTCCCCACATATAAAGAGTATTCTTTTAGTATTGTATATTAACTATAATTGGAAGGACTTACCGGGGGAGCAACTCCCCTTCCCCCGCCAGTTCTCTCGCCAACTGGATCGCTAGCACTCACGGCTTCAACCATTATTCTCTACGACTATTGTATTTCACCTTCATGTGCAAAGCAGTGACATACACCTCTTACTAGGACGAACCTCTCTTGTTGCAATTACTAGGACGAATCTCTCTATTGCAATTACTAGGACGAATCTCTCTATTGCAATTACTAGGACGAATCTCTCTATTGCAATTACTAGAACGAATCTCTCTATTGCAATTACTAGGACAAACCTCTCTATTGCAATTACTAGGACGAATCCCTTTTGTTGCAATTAGGATTAACCTCTTTTGTTGCAATTAGGACTAACCTCTTTTGTTGCAATTAGGATTAACCTCTTTTGTTACAATTAGGACTAACCTCTTTTGTTGCAATTACCAGAACGCACCTCCAGGACGCACCTCTATCTAATATACATATTGTAGTTTATGTACTGACCTTTAATCCATTCCAACACCTAATCCATAACCGTCCACATCGCAACACACACCAAAACACCAGATCACACATGCTTTTCCCACAATCGGCACCGAACTTGCATCCACACTCCATAAAAGCACGTAACTTAATGTCCCTTCGTTCTCGTTCTTAAGCTGAGCGCGTCGCGCCCCGGCTTATATAAACAAACAAAGCCACAGATGCCGCCTCTAATATTAATAATC
Organism: Othius punctulatus; assembly: GCA_951805005.1. Lineage (NCBI taxonomy): Eukaryota > Metazoa > Arthropoda > Insecta > Coleoptera > Staphylinidae > Othius > Othius punctulatus. The sequence goes on along the minus strand of OX638140.1, from coordinate 24,398,257 downwards.
AATTATTTGCCAATGATACAATTTGATACCTAACATTCGGCCATCCTGAAAATCATCACGTCCCGGGATGAACTACTGCTCTCAACCTAAACCAATCTAAATATAATCTCCACTCCTATCAAGAAACTTACCAGCCACGTCCTCACATAAAGAAGCTTTTTTTTTCTTTTTTTTTAATTGCCATACTGATGCCTTACTCAGTACGTCGAATAGTTGTCTTTAAGCTGCTTGCGGAGCTGATGGTGTAGGGTGCTCCTTGTCTGCTACTGTCTCTCCAAGAGCTGTACTTTTATCTTCTTGAAGGCTGCCAGTAAACTCCAATTTCAAACCCTTCTATTATTATTGTTGAGTCCCAATGCTATTGCATTCGCTTGCATTGTAGTTGTATATATTCTCGCCAATCTCCAACCTAATGCTCGTTACCTAATGCTACTACTTATGAGGCTATGCTCTATTTTGCGCAATAATACAAAAGTCCGCACGGATATATGTCGGTGTATGTACAGTTGTCTAAAGAGCTATTAAGACTTTTGCTGTAGGGGCAAGACTAAGGCAACTTTCCACGCACAAAACCCCGAGAATCGTGCTTTGTTGTATCTTGCAGTCTGTTCAATCTCCTTCGTGTAGCATAGCTCTAGCTGCTCGTTAGATAGTTTATGCTTGTGCCGATGAGCGATACACTAATCCTCTCAGACACCCCAGGATGTATGCCTTTATTTTGCTCACCATGTAGATTGTTTTTGAAACTTTTGTAGTTTGTCCATCTATGTGCTCGTACCATTCGAGCTCATTTGTATTTGCAGGTCCCGGGCAGATCATATGCCTCGTCTCTTCCATTGCTGCTGCTCTTAATAGCACGATCGAGCTGGTATCCTATTTATTATATGTCGATTTTAAAACGGCAGTCAACGCTGTCCGATCCCCAGTCTCTACCTTCACCCTAACTTATCCCGCCATTGGTCTAACTAACCTATCATTAGTAATCTTGCAGATCCTTTCACTCATTGCTTTTAGATGACTTCATTCCAGAATTTCCTGGACCTTCCTCGTTTCCGTCTTTCAGGAGGGACCCAATCGAGCATAACTTTTGGCAATTGAAGATCGGGCATCCTTTTCACGAGTCCACACCAATAAGTTGTCGTTTTACTGCTTCCTGCACGATATTTTTCCTTAAGGCGATTCATTATTGTATCCTTGTGTTGCGTACCCTATCCAACCTATCCAACTATTCCAATCCAACTAGAAAAATGTCGAAACTCATCGTGATTACCCCTCACAATTTCTCTCCTCATACTTCTCAGTACAACCCAAAATTGTTTACCATCCACAACTTTATAAAGACGATCGTCAGTTATCTGGTATTTCTTGTATATTTTTCTTTCATAATCATCCTTTGGTGCCTTTTTTTTTTACATTTTTGTTATTACTTGTAGTTTTCGGTCGGTTAACTGACAATGTAACACCCAATTGGCGACTTCTATTTGAAACACAAACTGTTCTCTACAAAACTTTGTTCAGCAACAGAGTTTCTACTTAGACTATCTACATGTGTCATGTTTTTCCCAAGACAATGAATTACTTCAAAAGTAAACTCCTGCAACTGCAACCACGATCTTGCAATTTTAGAGACTAAGTCCGTCTTGCCTACGGCTTCCTTTACTGCATTGCAGTCGGTAACGACTTCAAACGGATTTCCGATGAAATAGACTCGCTATATTTTGAGTGTCTCTACGACCGCTAGAGTCTCTAATTCGCATGAATGCCAACGCTGTTCTGCAGCAGACAATTGTCGGCTAAAATAACTTATTGGCTTTAATAAAGTTGGTTCTATTTTCTGTAATAAAATTCTGGCAATACCCTTTCGACATGCATCTGTATGAACTTCTATATCTGCTGCTGGATCATACATTGCCAATAGACGTTCCACTAATCTTTTATTTTTGTATTCTTCAAAAGATTTTACTTCATCTGTACTTCCTTCCCACGCTTGTGGTTTATGCAGTAACATCGTAAGAGGTTTGGCAATTCTTGAATAATGTTTCAGAAACAGTCTGAAAAATCCAGTAACTCCCAGAAATTGCCGTACATTATGAACTGTTGTCGGTGTTTTAATTTGTTTACAATGGGTTATTTCAGTGTCTTTTATTAGGATGTTCGTTTTACGTTAACTCTGCTCTCTACAAATTTTTCTCATCTGTAACTCTTCACAAGATATCCTGTCAAATATTTATTTTCTATCTTAACGAAATATAATTTTTATTTATTTCTACCATAAATATTAAAATAACCCATCACATGATATTTTAATTCATCCGCACACTATTCATGACGTATTTGTTTACTGTAACCGTCAATCCAATTCACCAACATATGTTTTGTGACCACAAAAATCATGTAATTTACTAAGTAATAATTAATATTTCCAGATTAAGTAGATTATTTTAAGTAACAAACTGCACATCGAATAAGCAAACCTATAGTCTCACGCATTATAAAGAAACTCCTTGAAAACGTCACTTCATCTTACAGTTGGTCATAGGTTGCACCTGGCGAATGTTTATGTAACATTCCAATTTCGGAAATATTTCACCAAACACATCTCAACCTATGTGTTATTTCACAAGATTCCACTTATGACAGTGACGCTCATCAATAATGTTCAATATCCTTACGAACATTGTTGCCAAAACTATACTCCCTTGCATAATTATTTTTCTACAAATACGTACTGCTAATGATATTAATCTTATCTCCATAATTACGAATATCTTGCTGCTTCCGTTGCGGTCATTGGCAATTAACAAGGCAATTTTTACTTTATGTGCAGTTACCGTGTACGTACGAATTCATTTCTCTTACGATAATACAATAGTAATTGTATCCATTATTTCTGGTGTCAATATATTTCTGTTTATATTACCTGCGAACGCATCCCTCGTACGCTCGCATTTAAGTTCTCTGGGCCATCAACCCCATATTTCTAACCTTATCTTCCCATAATTAACACTTCAAATTATGGGTCCCTTCGCGGTCAACGATCCTTGCTCACAACAAAAACATCTCAGCGTCACGTATCAAATTACACTTAAGTTGCCTGTGCGTATTTCGTGTTACGAAACAACATATTTTCATTTATTGTGTACAGTAATTATCTCCATTTTTAAATTCGCACTTCCCTTATAAAAATACCAAATTTTATAATAATGTAATCAAAAACCCGTTGCACGGAATCGTACTATTTAACGTAATTTGTATGTTTCCACGTTACAATGTCAAGTTCGCCTCTAATTCGCCGGTCCAAATTCATACCAATTGCTTTGAAGATACGCTCAATTCTTCTTTAATGTATTTACGGCAGTATTCTAATCTTCGGTTGTACCCATTCATCTCTCACTAAATTCTTCACACATTGCAACAGTTGGCACGATAGCTATCAATTACATTTTTTTTTTTAAACAGTTTAAAACCAATTCGTACCACAATCACTCAGATATCAATAAATTCCAGTATAACACGCTGCGTCATTCTGTCTACTTTGTATAACATATTTCACTAATGTGCATAGTTCACATTAACACCCAGTGCATTTTGTTTTCATTTACTTAATATTATTTCTACAGAAATAAATCAACCTCTCGCAGCAGCAATAAGTCGTGATCTGTTTCACACCATCGAAGTCCTCATGTTTATATTTTAATCCGTATGTGCGCTCTCGTTGTTCAAAATGCTGTATAGACGTAACTATATCGAACAATCATCCACAACTTTATAATTTCTTGTAACATTTTCAACCTCCGAATCCAACACTCCGAATATTTTTCAATCGCTTAAATAGTTTTCGTTACTTATATCCTTTGTAGCAACCTGCACTCTTACACACCAGATTATTAATTATATACACACATTTCCTTCATTTTAGGCAATCTTATTGTTTTTAAATCAACCATCCAATTCACCAAATCATGTCATTACACGACCATCTGTAATTCTGATTAATCGCATCGTACCATTGTACGCATTTAAAAATTTCTTCCAGTCGCTTACAATTTAACGCCGTCCGAGATTAGTCATTAACTCTCCTGTAAATTGTTTCCTATTTATTTTAAAGAGCCCGCCGTTTCGGCACGCAGTCACCAAACAAACACTTGAGATAATCTCATGTGAATGCCTCCACATTCAGGCGAGGTTAATATTTTCAAACAAAATTAACGTTCATCGTTCCGAATTATTTCCAACCAGCACAATGCAATTTATTCTGGCCGGACATTTGTTACGCCACTTGTTCATAATTACATTCAACATTATTTGCAATGTGCATCCTATTAACTAATTTATTTATCTTTCTTAATCTCTATCTCATACCAGAATGACTTAATTTCTGGAAGTATTTAAATAATTTTTACACAAACCAACCCAATTTGTTTTAATTATATTACAATCGAAGTCACAGCAATGTGTATTTATTTACTTTTTCCTCCGTCTAGAAACAAACTCTAGACTTTTCAGTCCATGACCGTGAAACGCTCTCCGGAACGATAACATAAACAGCACTTGTATACAGTGAGGTCGACCACAATATTCCAAACGATTTGATTAATATCAACTCGTTCGTTTTAATATTTCGATACATATTGTTAAAAATTATTTCCAACTTCACAATCTTAATTCGTATCATTTTCTCTCTTCCTCCTTATTAAACACCTGTCCAATTTAACATGAATAAAATTATTCCAATTCTCATTGTGCAACCTTAATTTTTGCACGTGCTAATCCCAAGCCAATCACATCTTCAGATCGTTCAATCGTTCAGATCCCACTTCTGATTTGTTAGGCTAGTTCTTTTTCCAATCGTAGCCTTAACTTGACGTCATATTTAATACATAAATTTTCGCCATTTTACCTATTAATAATAATAATCACTTACATAATATACTGTATTTTCATTGGTCAGGATGCGCAGGCTTTATATTGAACTCGATCCGAAGATGGCATTGGCTCCAAATGATTTCCCCACATATAAAGAGTATTCTTTTAGTATTGTATATTAACTATAATTGGAAGGACTTACCGGGGGAGCAACTCCCCTTCCCCCGCCAGTTCTCTCGCCAACTGGATCGCTAGCACTCACGGCTTCAACCATTATTCTCTACGACTATTGTATTTCACCTTCATGTGCAAAGCAGTGACATACACCTCTTACTAGGACGAACCTCTCTTGTTGCAATTACTAGGACGAATCTCTCTATTGCAATTACTAGGACGAATCTCTCTATTGCAATTACTAGAACGAATCTCTCTATTGCAATTACTAGGACAAACCTCTCTATTGCAATTACTAGGACGAATCCCTTTTGTTGCAATTAGGATTAACCTCTTTTGTTGCAATTAGGACTAACCTCTTTTGTTGCAATTAGGATTAACCTCTTTTGTTGCAATTAGGATTAACCTCTTTTGTTGCAATTAGGACTAACCTCTTTTGTTGCAATTAGGACTAACCTCTTTTGTTGCAATTAGGACTAACCTCTTCTGTTGCAATTAGGATTAACCTCTTTTGTTACAATTAGGACTAACCTCTTTTGTTGCAATTACCAGAACGCACCTCCAGGACGCACCTCTATCTAATATACATATTGTAGTTTATGTACTGACCTTTAATCCATTCCAACACCTAATCCATAACCGTCCACATCGCAACACACACCAAAACACCAGATCACACATGCTTTTCCCACAATCGGCACCGAACTTGCATCCACACTCCATAAAAGCACGTAACTTAATGTCCCTTCGTTCTCGTTCTTAAGCTGAGCGCGTCGCGCCCCGGCTTATATAAACAAACAAAGCCACAGATGCCGCCTCTAATATTAATAATCAATTATTTGCCAATGATACAATTTGATACCTAACAGTATTAACCAACTCAGTTAGTGGACACGTCTAGACGCGCAGTGTATTGGAATAAATATTAAAAAGGTAAAAAAAACAAATCACTCAAATCGCTCCTCTGCTGTACGCAATTTGACAAAATCTGGAGCCAATTTACAAAAGGTTATTCAAACTAATGGTCATTCTTCAAGTGAGTAACTCAAGCCATACCTAATGCTAAGCAATGAACATAATCTTACCATCGTTGAAATAATGAGAAAGATAAGCCTGCCGTGCACTACCAATATAGCTAACTCAAGCTCATCGACAGATAACAATGTTGCAAATATTACTTACAACAATTGTACGTTTAATATCAATACAAAATTAATGATAAGTGTAATAATTTTATTATTATCGATCTATTCATTATATAATCGTAACGAATACCACTCGAGCAATCGAAAATAACGATTATTTCTCACTCGTAACTCGACATTATCCTTAAAAAAAACACTCGAGCTACCCTCTCGTGGTTTTTCGCAAATTACGTCTCGTTCATATTGAGATTTCTAATATCCGGAGGCTACATGCAATGCCGAACCGAAATTGTGCCATCACCAAACACGTAACACTCACAAAAATGGGTTCTCTTCGGGTCGGTGACCTAATCAGCACTCTAATTAATTGGATATCGAATTAACACAATATAATTGGGGGCTCGTGTGATGTGAAGGGCGCGAGGTAAATAGCTTCACGGGAATAGCCCGACCTGTCCCATTATCTCTGCAGACCGCCGGTCGCCCACATTATCTTAACAGGCTCCGATAAGCACGACCCCAATACCAATCGCTAATAAACCCGGCCCAGAATTACTGGCACGACCTGGGGGCAGGTGATCGTGGGGAGGACACCGTTAGAGGTTGGGGGTGGCAAGCCATCGTGCAAGCGATAGTATTTTTAAATTATTATTGTTAGATATTGCATTATTTTATATCTTTTATTGCATTTTCATGTAATCGTAAACATAAAATATGTGTAATGCGAGAGAAAAAAAAGAATAATGCTCAGTGCACAGTGTGCGGATTTATTATGCATAAACGTGATACTATTTAAATCAAGAGTTAAATTTTGCTTGTGCAAGTAAGTGCTGAATGTAGTTTACGACGCTTTCTTCCGCAAAAATGCATTAATTATACACGCAAAATACACTTTATAACCATCAGCAGGACCTATTCCAGAAACGAACACACCATTATCTTCCTCTGTGCAAATTAACCCCGATTCCTTCGAAAATAAATACATTTATGATCGAAGCCGTAGCATTAAAGCATCGATGTATTTTAATATCACTTCCACTTTTATTGATATCGTAAATTTTACGCGGCCATAAATATTTAAAGATTGGTGACCTTTTCAATTTTAGAATTTCAAATGCAGCACTCCACTTGCTTGCGATGCCGATTTTATTATCTCATAATAAATAAAACTGGCAGGAGTACTGTGATACGTCGCGAAATTACTGCGGCCATTCCAGTTTTTCGTATGGATAAATGAGCGGTCGTAAAGATGCACTTAATTTCTCTCACTTTTTATGTCAAAATAAAAATTGTGAGCGAACATATACGAGTTTATGGGGCTTACTATGTAATGCACCTGTGGGCGAGTTTTCAGTTTTTAATATGTGTTAAACTTATCAGATGGTTTTATTTATTTTTTCTGCAAAGACGTACCTACATCATCAGATTCAATCGTGTTATCATAGGAATATCTAAAAAAGAACAACTACTAATTATCAGAATCAATTATAAGAAGTAAATGGAATAAATTTACTTTTGATATGCTTTCAATGCATAATACCAGTGGCGTAACTATGGTATGGCAGGCAAGGCACGTGCCCTGGGCGCCATATGAAGGAGGGCGCGGAAACACACATAACGTAAAAATATTTATAAATATAAAATATGAGTATTAAAAAACTACGTAGGCAAAAGAGAGGCATTACGAGAAATGGAAAAATACAAGATGGAACATCTTGTTCCCAAAAATAACATCATAAATCTACTTTATATTGAAAGGGACTCTCAAGAAGGCTAAGGCCTGAGGGTTTTACTAAATTACTAACAGATGTTAAACAAATTTCCTGAGTAAAATTGCATCCAGGTCATTTCACATATACTATCCTCTGTTTTAGACCATAAAAATGAAAACTTAACATTTTTTTCTACATATATATTTTTTATTGTCATGCGTAAATGAGCCACTTATCCATCGCGTAGGGCAAAGCACATGCGTCGGTACGATAAATGAGAGTCTGTCTCTATGCAGTCTGTTGCGAGTTTGCGAGTAAAATCTAAATTCCGAATAACTTTCGCATTTGATTTTCGTTTATACATAATTGATAGTTTTGCGATCCTGAATAATATCTAAATTACGTTTTAAAGGACAAATTTGTTTAGTGTTGAAGTGGCCAGTGTGTGTGTGTGTGTTTTTTAACAAATCGAAGAACTATTAACGTAAATATTAAAAAAAAAAGTACTTAATATTGGTTTAAAATTTAAATTCTATTCTTCTTAAGAGGGAACATTAATTAAAAAAATGTTAATTTATTCATTTGCTTTTAACATGTTATTTCGTAATTTTTGAAACAAGGCTGTTAATCAGGGTTGTTTTTTAAAACAATATTTTTTCCACAAATCGCAAATTATAAATAATTCTTTTCGTTTTATACGTTTCAAAATAGCAACCGAGAACTATGAAACGTTCATATGAGAAGAAGAAAGAAAGCGGATCCGCAGGCCGTAAAATACGCTTGTTAGAAGCAAAAGAAGCTCATTTTTTCAAAAATCAAGCACGAACACGACTTCTTCCGAATGTCTTGAAAATTCTACAAATTCTAAAGAATTATAAGATGCAGGGTTGTGTTCAACCGAGAAGGAATTTGTTACGGCATCTAATGATGCAGAGAAGGTATCTGAAAACATGTCGAAAAGGTATTGAGAGAATTCTAATTCTAGAAACTCTGCTACTTCTAAAGAATTAGAAGATGGGTCTGACAAGTAAATATGTAGATATTGATGACGTTGAAGTAAATAAAAACTTGATGTCCAAAGTCGCAGAAAATATTAAAATTCCCATATCTGCAGCGATTGAAGAACACGACATCGATCTTCTTAAGTTTGGTGAATAATCGGGAAAGGCAATTGTAACTGATGCGTTGAGAATAGAAATTATAAAACTCGGTGCTAAGTATTTCCAAAACATCGAGGGCCCATGTACCCACTAACAATCGTTCTATGAACAAAACTTGGTTAAAAAAAAGGAAATGGTCTTGGTGAGCAAGTGTTGCATTCAAGGTTACTTTATTCACCTTTCAAAATGTTTGCATTTGTATTTGCTGTCTCCTTTTTACCCGGTTGGATAAACAATCTAGGTTGGAGCAAGACAGCGTATTTCTTATTCCGCTTATTAAGAAAGCGGAAATCACCTGATAGAATGAGTATTCATGAAAATTCAAAAAAATCATCGACAATGCATTACTCAATGGAACAAAATGGAAAGAAATTTACTTGATAACAAAGGCATAATTGATGCAGAACTTCAAGAGCAAATTCAGAGAGAAAGTCAGAAGTGGTGTGATATTTGGAAGAGACTTTTACACTGCATCAAATACCTTGCGGTACAAAACCTAGCTTAGGCCATAGAGAGTCACTTCAATCAGATTTTAATACAGGAAATTTACTTGGTTTGTTGAAACTAATTTCTAATTTTGACCCTGTCGTAAAAGAACACCCAAGATTTGCGGAGAGTCATCCTGGAAGCACTTCATATCTTTCACCGGAAATACAGAACGAGTTCATTCACATCATGGCATCCACTGTTTGTAACAGTTTACAAGAAAAAATACGTAAAGCAAAGTATTATGGACTGATGTTTGACTCGACTCCTGATCAAGCTCATCGTGAACAAATGTTTTAAGTAGTAAGATATGTCGACATACATTTTGAGAAAAAAATTGTTCAGATTAAATAATCATTTCTCGGTTTTATACAAATAAGCGACAAGGACGCTGCAAGCTTGGTTCAAGAAATATTGAAGCAGTTAGAGAAAGACAATATGAATTTACAAGATTGTAGATCACAGTCCTTTGATAATGCTGCTGTTATGGCTGGACACAAGACTGGTGTTCATCAAAGAATCATGGAAAAAAACAACATGGCAATTTTTGTGAATTGTGATAATCATTCACTCAATTTGGTAGGCGTCCATGCAGCCAAAGAAAAAGTAATGATGGTAACTATTTTCGGAACTATCGACGCACTTTATATTTTCTTCTCTCGTTTAACCCAGCGATGGGAAAAGCTCAAAGCTGTAGTACCTATGGCTTTAAAGTCTGACTCTGATACCAGGTGGAGCGCAAAAACGGAATCAGTAAAACCTGTTAACAAATATCTCAAGGAAATAGTGGAAGTTCTCCAGAACATAATGGATGATAAAAGCGCGACTAGTGAAACTAAAAACATATGACTCTGTATCGTTGGTAGGGTTTTGGAATAAGATCTTAATTCGTATTGACCGAGTTCATGAGAGGTTGCAGAATCCTAAAATGAACTTTCATGATGCAGGTTTAGATTTAAAAGCTCTCCAAAATTACTTTCATGATGAAAGAGAAGTATTAGTTAGTGATTCAGTGACAGAAGGAATTCGCATTTGCAATGAATGGGAGATTGAATTTGAAAGACGTCAAAGAAGAAAGAAAACAAAGGATGGTGAAACATCGAGATTTGCTGGTTTATCAGCTAAAGAAGAAATGTAAAGAGTTATGAAAGGGACGGTCGACTGTCTATTCAATGTATTAAAATGTAGAAACGTTCGTTTACAAGAAATTGAAGGAAAGTTTGGATTTCTTCTTGATGTGGAAGGGTTGTGTTTTAAAGCCGAAACAAGCTACTTGAAAGAGCGGTGTGAAAAATTTGGAGAAACCTATAGTTCTGATATGGATGGGCAAGAATTATGTGAAGAAATTTTGGATTTTAGAACGCTGCTAACAACTTGTACCGAAAAATATCAAGCCCCGAACAATTACTTAATTTTATAGTTCAGTATAGATGAAAACGTATAAAACGTCCCAATATACATATAGCAATGCAAATATTGCAGACAATCGCGGTTTATAATGCCAGTTGTGAAAGATCATTTAGTAAATTAAAGTTGATACTTTCATATTTGAGAGCCTCGATGGGCCAAAGTCGATTATGTGATCTGGCTTTACTGAGCATAGAACGAAAAATGACCGAAGACATTGACTTTGATAATATAATTAAACAATTTGCGTCAGCTAAACCAAGAAAGATAAATTTGTAATAGAGTGTGTTAATAGATTTAATTTGTGTTCTTTTTTATCCAATTTTAATGTAGTTTCCTTTAGAAACTGAAACGTAAGAAACCTATCGCCCCAGAGGGGCGCAAGACCGGTGTTTGCCATAGGCGTCATTTACCCTAGATACACCTCTGCATAGTACACATATGTGTTAGGAGCACAATTCCTGGGCGTACAAATTTTTCGCCATTTTCAATTGCTCTCTAATCATATAATAATATGGGCGTATACATATTCTAATTACTCATGCGTCACTTACTTATTGGGTCTACATTACCACCATGTGACTTGTCAAGATGGCCCAATCAGACAGGATCCCCTGATTTCGCATTCCATTGCCGGGTCACGAGTTCATATAAATAATAAAGCCTTTTAATACACCAAATATAATTTAATTGGAATCACAACTTACCAGGGGGCTTTCCGCCCTTCACAACCCCCTGCCTAGCATGCTAGGATTTCTGTTGTCATCGCAGTGGATTGCAGAATTACAAAACTTAACCATTTTACTGAATTTGATGATTCATCTGGGCCAACACTTCTAATTTATTTCGTACCAATCATACCCATTTAAAACACACATTCAATCACAAAACCCATTCTAATTTTGGCGCCATTTATTCCAACAGACATTCGTAATACGTTCTTAATCGGGCGGTAATAGCGTATTTGAAAACAGTACAATTTTTGTTAAACTCAATTCTAATATACGATTTTCTATTTGGGATACAGGTTCTGGATGCAATACAACTAACTACTCTCAAATCTAATGTCTAATTAATTGTAACTGAATTCCCTAATATGTGTACACATTGCGCATTATATCGAGGCGCATATAATTTCCGCATGTTCATTCATACCCATATTTATTTCTAAACTTAACGCTTATTAATTATAATCTGGCGCTATTGTTTTTACATCCCATAATTGGAAGAGCATCTTTATGCTACTTCAACAATCTATTATAATTTGGCCCACGATTGGAAGAGCACCCCCGTGCCACTGTCAACAATCTCTTATAATTTGGCCCACGATTGGAAGAGCACCCCCGTGCCACCGTCAACAATCTCTTATAATTTGGCCCACGATTGGAAGAGCACCCCCGTGCCACTGTCAACAATCTCTTATAATTTGGCCCACGATTGGAAGAGCACCCCCGTGCCACTGTCAACAATCTCTTATAATTTGGCCCACGATTGGAAGAGCACCCCCGTGCCACTGTCAACAATCTCTTATAATTTGGCCCACGATTGGAAGAGCACCCCCGTGCCACTGTCAACAATCTCTTATAATTTGGCCCACGATTGGAAGAGCACCCCCGTGCCACTGTCAACAATATCTTATAATTTGGCCCACGATTGGAAGAGCACCCCCGTGCCACTGTCAACAATCTCTTATAATTTGGCCCATGATTGGAAGAGCACCCCCGTGCTACTATCTACAATCATCTCACACCCTCTTTAATATTGGCACGCATAACATGCCAATGAAGCAATATTTATATGGAGAACCCCGTATTCATCTCACGTCATTATTATGACGCCGCTCTGTATATTAATACAGGAGCTCCACAATCCTTTCTGGGTATATTCCGGCAAAATATAAAATTCAGCACAGACCTTAATTATTGCCATAATCGAATTAATCCAATTATTAAACACCAATATATCACGCACATATACACACATTCACCGAGAACGTATTATCAGCTCCATCCTAATTCTTTCACACCCTCAAGTCGACTGTCCCCACTCCGAGTTTATCCCCCAGCAGCGTTCCTTTTGTCTCTCTTTATAACCCGCTGCCTCTGTCTGGCGCGCGCCCCGCCAACTTACGCCGGCTTGCCTTAATAATGCCTTCTCCATTGTGAATTAATCGATCATCAGCTCCTCCCTTTATTAATTTATTAATTAAGGACCAATCACATAAAAGTGGTTGTTACATATGGTTCATGTGCTGGGTGTAATGTAGAATACACATCTGGTGGAGGAGCCGGGCACACACAATTTACATACGTACTGTTAACAACTATTATGAATGTATCTTTGTCTGCAACATTTCCATGTATACTACTACAATAAAAATATTACACTACTAATATTTTCAATAACTATTTGTCATGTTACTTATTAACATACTTATACGTATGTGTGTATATACCTACATAAAAATATTATGTTTTGTCAACCGCGTGGAAGGAAGAGTTGTGTTAATTTTAATTTGTTCATAATGATGTGTGTAATTGTTTGCGAGATGATAAATTTTGGTTACAAACACGATAATTTCAGTGTTCCGCCATGAATTCCTGCTGGAATCGTACGCGATATTAAATTGCTTGGTCTTACAAGGCGACCATCAAATAAATTCACTGCGTCCTAATTGTGGCCGCGGTGTAAAGCTACATCCATCAAAATAAAATGTTCCGGCGCCGGTGGCGACATTCCAGACCTTGTTATAAATAGCTATAACTCGCCCGTATTAAGTACGAACATTTGTCAGCGTGGGCACGCACTACGAAAACACCAACAACGTCACTCACTCCTAATACGCGTCATGTGTAAACAATTTGCACAGTAGTAAAGCAATGTTGAAGTCAGGCTTCAACAAAATTGTCTCTTTTCATGTCGGCATTTTGTTTTAGGCAAGCTAAATTAATACCTGATATGAAATCAATTGTAATTCGAGATATATTTATGGAAATTAATAAACTAATACTAATGGTATGTATGTGCGAAATATATCCTATTATTTATTTTGTTGAAAAGAATATTGATTTTGCACAATCAGGTTAATATTTTTTAAATTATGGTTTACGTGGATAGTTTAAACTTACAGTTTAGTATACCAATAGAAAAAATTATGTAAACAACTTATAAAATTTTATTAAAAAACTAATAAGATTTTATACTTGCTGATGACGACCTCCCGGCCGAAACTAGTTTATATAAACCATAATTAAAACATTATTTACTTGATTGTGCAAGATCTCCGGTAACCTTTTTATGTTATGCAAGATCACAAAAAAACGCAAAAAAAAATCCGTACTGTCATAATTAATAATCAGTTTTATTTATGATTTTAACATTCATTATCACTAAAGCACGGACTATATGCAAAATGCATGTCCTGAAATAATGATATGACTACGGATATTTTAATAGATCTACACGAATCATAAAGAAACAGAGCGAATTAACCTTTTTTTTATTTCATATAATGCATATTTATTGTATTCAATGCATATTTTATCAATAATTGCATATTTGGTCATATTATTGGATATTTGTGACAGATTTTTTTTTTACTAAAAAAATTATAAGTTTTAAATAAAGTACCTACAATGTAGTATGCACTGAAAACATAATTCAAATTCATGCAAATAGTATGAACAATTAATTATTAATAATCGAATACAATATTATAATTTGGGGGTTACCCTATTTATTTTATTCACTGTTCATTTTGTGTTGTCAGCAAATAGTAGATCTCTCCGTAGTTCAGTGCCTACGTAGTATAAACCGACTGCGATTGTGTGTGGTAATATTAAAATTGTGTGTGTATAATGCCGAAAGTAAAACACAAGGGAATCGTGTCTCAATGGATTAGAGATTATAAAAATCTAATTTTGGAGAATGGTGTTGTATTTTGTAGGCCCTGCAGTAAAACCGCAAGCTTTATTTTTCTACTGTGCTGTTGTATAGTTTCTAGACATTTCCTTTTTTTATTTCCATGTTACATCAGATACCATGTGAAAAACATTCAAATAATACTACACATTATAACAAGTTTACACGTAAAAAATGTCAAAAACCTAACATAAAAAAAACAACAAACGCTATATGAAAGTTTAAGTTCAAGCTCGAAAATGAAAGGGAAAGGGCGCTTTTAATTTTGAATTATGTAATGTTCTTGCATAAATATTGTAAAATTGAAATACCAGACGAGAGCTACTTAAGGAAAAATATATGTAGATGAATTATACAGAGAAAGAATGCTTACTGTAAGAACAATTATTAGAAGTAGCTATATATACTTCATTGTCGACGAAACGTCGGATAGTTGCGGACGTTACATCGCAAATTTATTAATTGGGAGTTTAAACAAGAATAAACCAGGCAACTCGTATTTAATTAGTACAAAAGAACTTGACAAAACAAATAATGCCACCATATCTAGATTCGAACATGAAGGATTGGCTAATTTTTATTTGCCTGAGACTGAGATAGTGCCAGAACAAAAGTGTAGCTAATGCTTTCAGATGCAGTATCATACGTGGTGTAAGGTGTCCAACATTTGAAAATATTTTATAAAAACATTATTCACACTACCTGCTTAGCCTATGGAGTCGATAGCGTCGCGGAAGAAGTTAGAATTAATTTTCCAATGGTAAATAATATTGTTAACAACGTTATAAAGATATTTCTCAAAGCTCCGTTAAGAGTACAAGTGCATCGAGACACATTACCGAATGTGCCATTGCCATCACAGACAATTATCACAAGATGGGGTACTTGGATTGATGCTGATGTCTTGTACGCTAACCATTTTTTTGGCCATTGAGGATTTGGTTCTCAGTTTCTCCAACGATTCGATATCTATTAAGGATTGCAAAACATTTTTTAATGATCCCAAGATTCCGCAAGAATTGGCTTTTATAAAAACGAATTTTAATATAATTAGCGATACTTTAAAAAAAATTAGAAGAACAAGGCATGTCTCTAAATAAATCAATAGATCTTGTGAAAGATTTAAATGGCAAATTGAATGAGGTGGCTGGTGGGCCTGGCAATCGTATGAAAGAAAGGCTTAAAGAAGTGTTATTAAAAAGTGAAGGTTTTCAGATACTAAAAATAATGTCAAATATTATGAAAGGAGAATTTGACGAAAATCTACCCTCTTGAAATGGACCCTTCAATAGTTGCATGTTTTAAATCTGTTCCAATAACTTCAGTTGAGGTGGCATGTAGTTTTTCTTCATAGAAAAACATCTTAAGCGATAGGAGGCGATCTTTCAGTACGGAAAATTTGGAAAAATATTTAATAATTATTATTTTTAATTTAATAGTTGAATGATAAACAAATTATTTTCATATATATATATATATATATATATATATATATATATATATATATACGAGGGCTGTTTGACGGAAGAGTGACTTTTTAATGAAAACGTTATTTTTCTGTTTAAAAAATATTTTATTTTTCAACATAACACCCTTTTAACTGTACACACTTAGCCCAGCGAGTTTACAGTTTTTTTAAACCTTCCAAAAAGTAATCTTTCGGAAAGTCTTCAAAATATGCATTTGACTCGGTTATCACCTCTTCAGTTGCCTAAAATCTTTTTCCACCCAGCCATTTTTTAAAATTTGGGAATAAGAAGAAATCACTGGGAGCCAGATCTGGCAAATATGGCGGATAAAGCAGTAATTCGTAATGCAATTCAGCCAATTTAGTTGTAGCAATTGCAGACGAATGTGAGGGCGCATTATCGTGATGTAACAACACTTTTTTCTTCATCAAATGCGGTCGTTATTTTTCAATTTCGGCATCAAAACGTGTCTGCATAATCAGCATAATACTGGCCAGTTATCGTTTTTCCTTTTTGTAAACAATTAATAAAGATTACCCCTTTAGAATCCCAAAAAAACTGTGGCCATGACCTTATTGGCCGAAAAAAATGTTTTTGCCTTTTTGGGAGCATGTTCGCATGGAGAAATCCATTATTTAGACTGTATGCATGTTTCTGGAGTATAATGGTGTATCCAAGTTTCATCTACTGTGACATATCGACGAAAAAAATCCTTTGAATTACGTTGAAGACGGCCAAACATTCTTCTGAATTCTTAATGCGAGCGCGCATTTGTTCACCATTAAGAAAACGCGGCAACCATTTCGCGGAATGCTTTTTCTTATTGAAATGTTCATGCAAAATATTGTATACCCGTTTGGTTGAGATGTTTACTTCATTAGCTATCTCACGAACTTTTATTCGACGATTGTCAATTACAAGGCCATAGAGTTTATTAACCATTTCTGGAGTAGTTACAGTAAATTATGGTTTTGGACGATCTGCATCAACCGTGCTCATATGGCCACTTTTAAAAGCAGAAACCACTTACAAATCATTCCATGGGACGGAGCAGATTCTGGATAATATTTACGTAACTTTTCCTCGGTTTCTTTAATTGTTTTTTCACGTACAAAATAATGTTTAATCAACACTCGAAATTATTTTTTCTTCATATTTACACAACAACGAAAACAGTTTTCTTCAAATAAGTATAAAACATAATCTATCTGTCAGATTGGTGCCAAATTTTGACAGTAGACCTCCGAAAGACCTCAGGAGCTATCAACATAATCATTATAAGGAAAGTGTTACCAACCTTTGAAAAGTCACTCTTCCGTCAAACAGCCCTCGTATATATATACGAGGGCTGTTTGACGGAATATATATATATATATATATATCGCGAGCGGTCGGCGATCCAATGAACTTGACTTGAATATATTTTAATAGAAGCATAATGTAGTAGACTTAAATTAAAAACGTCATTTGTTAATTCTAAACAAAATTTAATAGTATTATTCATAACATAATATATTAGACAACGTTTAAGGCAATAATAAAAAAAAATATATAACACAAATATAAAAACTCTATAATAATGAATGGTCTACATATCTATATAAGAACCAAAATACAATTTCTTATAACATAAAAATAATAATTAAAAGTTAATGAAAACAATTCAAAATAAATGTAACAATAAATAATAATTCTTACTTCTCGCTACTACTATTTAGGAAATAACTGAATTAGAATCACGCAATCGACTATTAAGGAATAATATTTGGTCAAGTTTCTTCGGGTGAAGTCTATTTCTGTCTTGATTTGTTAATTGTCCGGCTTTTGAGAAAATCCGCCAGACGGAACTGAAGTAGCAGGAATGCATAAGTATTTGATGGCCATTTTATATAAATCTGGTAAGAAATTTTGATGCTGTTTCCAAAAATCTAACGGATTATGTTTTCTGTCCAGTAGCGAAAGGTCTAAGTGTTGTTTCACGGCTACCACAGATTTCGAAACTGGAGCAGTTGAAGAAACATTCTCACCCACTGCCATATTAAAGTTTTCTTATAATTCATCATCGGATTCAACATTTTCAGAATTCGGGGGAGCAGGAGCCAGATTTTTGTTCTCACCAATTGGTTCAGTTACAGTCCTTTGAATTAACTCATCTATAATCGACTGCATAGCACTTTCTGCATTGCCTTCAATGCTAAATCCCATTTTTTTGAATCGCGGATCAAGGAAACAAGATTTTGCTACAATACTATTCGTTTCCAAATGTCCTAACCGCCTGTCAAGTACATCTAACAATTTTGATTGTAGACTATTGCCTGTTTGTGTTACTAATATTTTATTTCGTATTGCACTTTTTAAACCTCAAACTAATGGAATGACACGGAACAACGTAGTATACATTTCTCCTGACAGTTCGTTCGTCATTTTTTCCAAAGGTTTTAAAAGACTAATGCAATCTGTTATAATTGTTCACTCATAAGTTTTGTGGTGGCGATTCTAATAAACCCAATGTAGCCGATAATGGTGATCGAATATCCATTAATCTTTGAATCATGATTAATGCAGAGTTCCATCTTGCTGGAACATCTTGCTTCAATTTTAACTGTGAAAGACCCATTTCTTGTTGCATTTAATTTAATTTCTAACTGGCTACGTTACTCATTTAAAAATGCATAACTAAACGTCTGTATTTTTTTAAGAGTTCAGAAAATTCTGAGTTACTTTTTATGCAGCCTTGGACTGCCAAATTCAAAGTATGCGCTACGCACTAGTGATTTTGTTGGCGTAAATATTCAGCTACTCCTTTTTTTAATATTGGTGGCATTGTCAGTAACAATTGTTGGCCCAGACACCTCGGCACGTCAGGAGCACACGACTGCAACGGCACAAATCCCCTGAACGAATGAATAGCTGCGGCCAGTTGCGGCACGCGACTTGGAAATCAAGTAAACAAACATAGGTGCTTACTCGGGTTGGCCAACTCGAATAATCATTCGAGTCGGAATATTTACCAGTCGTAATTTCTCGAGTCATAGGATTATTCCACTCGGCACAACGCTATATATTTGAAATGTTGGTGCATATTTCTTTATTTTTGCGTGCATATATATGCGCATATTTTCGTCTTTTTTCGTGCATATTTGTCCGTGCTTTAATTATCACACATTGTTCGTTAACAAAAGTGAGTTATTTTTTGGTTTATTTTGCATTGAAAACAAATCAGTTTATTTTTTAATTATTTCCGTACTGAAATATATAATCAGTAGATATTTCATTAACATACTATGTTATAATATCACTATTAGGGGTGGGAATCCGGATTTTAAATCCGGATTTCTGGACGGTTTTGAAAATCCGAATCCGGCATTTGTATAATCCGGTTTTGAATCTGAAAGCAGAACACTTTCGCAATCTCGCCGCGAGGCCATCGGGCCCGAGTAAGAAACTAAAAAAAACAGAGTTGCAGAGTGCGCTAATAGGTTGAAACGTCTCTCACACGTGTTCCGTGTAACAACGTCGAAGTAGAAGAACATTTTCTGTCAAAGTAGAAGAGCCATGTGATGGTGAAAATCTTGAAATTTCGCGCATCCATTACGGTACACTAATCGGATAGAGCACGGAAAATTCTCAACATGTATCATCGATCTCTACTCAAGAATGAGAAACTACAGGAGTATGTCAAGACCGATTTTGGTACAGAGCTGGCTCTAATATAGGATTGCAAGACGCGATGGAATCGTTTATTGTCAATTCTGCAAACTTAAAAATTTCATCATAAAGTCAAACATTGACCTTAAATGTTTCCTAACATTGGAGGCTTACGAGTTCGAAGGCCTGCAGCAACTAGTAGAAGCACTTGAGCCATTGAAAATTACTGTCAACACTCTCTGCCGTCGACATGCTAATGCGCTGACTGCTCATGCGGCGCTCAATTTTATAATTAAGAAGCTAGACGCTTTGAACAGTCCTATCAGTTTGAAATTGAACGAGACCCTTCGCCTTAGAATTTTAGAACGAAGAGTGGATCAAGAGTTTAGTATACCAATATAACAAATTATGTAAATAACTTATAAAATTTTATTAAATAACTAATAAGATTTGATACTTGCAAATGACGACCTCCCGGCCGAAACTAGTTCATGTAAACCATAATTAAGACATTTTTTACCTGATTGTGCAAGATCTCCGGTAACCTTTTTCTGTTCTGCACACTTTAACCTATGAGAACGATTCCATCAACGAAGATTTCTAGACGACAACAAAAACAAAAAATTCAGCATTCACAAGTGCACTTTACAAGCTAAGCAGGATGAAGCTGTTATCTATATTTTAGGTTTCCTAGCACATAAACCCACACCTAAAAGCAATGACCAAGGCAAGTCTTTGCTGACAAATATCAAAAAGGAGATGAGCATGTTTGAAGCTGGTGGGAGTCATGGCATTCATCTTGAACTGTCCTATCAATATCTGATGACTATTGTACCAACAAGTGTTGAATCCGAGAGAACATTGTCTCATCTGAAGGATATTTGTGCAATAAGGTTAGATCCAACCTTCATGACGATGTATTTGTGCAATAAGGTTAGATCAAACCTGCATGACGATACATCAATAATTCACATTATTGCACACATATTCTCTGAAATATGTTGCAAATGAGTCCATATGGCATAAGCTTGATGATCCAAAATTTCGCTCACAGAACAAAAACTGAAATTTTCTGCAAGTTGCTTTGTGTCATTTCTGATGTAATATAATACTCCTGCATGTAATCACAATTGCTTCTTTAAAGCACCAAAGTGCTTAGATTGGACCTCCGATGAAAACTTCAGTACATAATTTTCCGCAAAATGAATTTGAATTGCTACTTCATTAGGCCCGATGTCAGATTTGCATTTCTTGCATCTGATGCTTCATGATGAACATACGTGACTACTTTCTATTACAATAATATTTGGGAATAAAAATGAGGTAATGTTCAGGCTAATAAAGCATGTTTTATCACTACATTATTTTTTCTTTATTCAACAGAAGCAAGTCACATAGAGCATTACCGATATGACGTATATTAAACATACGGTATCAAAATGTAACATTAACCACGTTGTTGATGTCAAAATGCAGAAAAATAAAAGAACTTACCAATCAAACAGCGGTGTGCCTTCGATGATGCTAACTACTGCGACTTACATTGGCGCAACCAACTTGTGGTGTATAACGTGGCCACCTGACGCATTACCGAGATGACACAAAAGTGGTGGACAAAGAATAGCATTTAATTAATGCAACTGTATAATTATTCACGGACATTTATATACATGTTTTAATGATTAGGATTGTTCTACTTTAGAAAAATAGCAATTTTAAAGTAGTTAATGTTCACGTGTAGAAGAAAATAAATAATATTACATAATGAATGAGGTTTGGGACAATTTCCAAAATGATATAATGGCCATTTCATTTGCGCTATGTGTAGAGAAAGTCCAAAATTTGTATTCCTACATTTAACACTACATTCATGTGCAAGAGTAACATGTTTGAGCAAACTTTGCATTGATTATTTGCAGAAATTGTTCCTATTTTTTATCACGGCATAGCATGGGACCTAAATTCTTCCAATACCTGACCCTTACCCACACGTTATATGAATTATAATTTCTCCTAACCTTGTTTCAAATAAATGTTAATTAATGATACACAATATTTTTTCATTCTACCCAAAATAAAGCTTTTACATCAGGTGTAAAGGGTATTCCGTGTTGTAGTGAGTATTTGTACTGCCTCACTTCTGGCATATCAAACTAAAAATAGTTTGGTTCTGAAATCCGGATTCAAATCCGGATTTACACATAACAAATCCGCTCTAATACGAAATCCGGATGTAAAATATCCGGTTCGGATTCCCATCCGTAATCACTATGAATATGTAACCTGTATTTTAAGATTAATTAGATCATCGTTTGTATTTTTTAAACGGTGACAATATCTAAAATCATATTTTAATATCAACATTTTATTTTATTACCGATTGCAATAAAACTTTTATAACATTTTCAGAGTTTAAAGTTTTAATTAATATTTGGAATTAGCAATTCATATTAAAGATAAATAAAATCATCTATTTTTGCAAAAAATGCAGTCAAATATAATAAATTATGAACAAATTAATAAATTAACAATTACAGTGTATCATTGGAGCTACAATAAAGCGGTTGCTAGCTCAGAGCGTACTCTTGTTAATGTGATACTTGGGGGCCAAACAAACAGGAAAGACAGAGGTCATAAACACGCAGAAAACACATATTCAAGGCTGTGTAAGAAATTCCACGAGAAATTGGCATTTGTTAGCAGATGTTTTTCAGTTTGGTTTTGAACTCGTTTTTTTTGCATATCTCGGAGTGCAAATATTACAATTAAAATTTACTTGTCCTTTTCCGTGTTCCACTTGAGCCATTTAATACTTTTTTCAATGAACTCGAAAAAAATACAGGAAAGAACAATCAATGCTCAATGACCAAATAAATCAACTGGTGGAAGCATTCATATTTATCTGGTGTCTGAAACCAAAAACGGCTCTGAAAACGTCGTGAGAAACGAAACTAATGAAAAATGACTTCCATATTAGTCCTTGGATTGCTGGTTCAATTTTTCTGGATCTGAATTAACAAAAAAACGTATTAGCTTTTCCTGTTGTTAATTAAGCGAAACCTGAAAAAACTGGCGAAACTAATTAAAAACTTGTATTTAAACGCCAGCTAATCCGTGACCTTTGATACGTCTGTGCGAATTGCTGGGATTGCGGGGCGCAATTCACTCGGGAGGAAAAGTTAAAATATTCACGCGGAAAAAATGGCCGCTGGTGCCGGCGTAAACAACTTCCTCCGTAAAAAAAGTAAACACTTTACTACTTCGCAGCTGTAAAATTAATTAAATCAAATATTTAACCGGGTTCCATCGCCGAGCCCCATATGCCCCCCTTTCATTCCGGTTATGAGGGCGGAACAGTTATTTTTGTAATTAATTTGATAGGGAAAATTGAAAACGTTAGTGGGTCTGTTCGTTAGTTAAAATTCAGTGAGCCCCGTTTTGTAGTTCGGGAATTATTCTCCCAACTTCTCTCCATTCACAAAAAGTGCTGCTAAAGTTTAAAACTGGGCAGCTGTATAATTTCAGATTAAATTGTTGATTTTATCCATCATATGAGTATAGTAAGTTATTATAATATGTAGTGTGAACGAATATATATATATATATATATATATATATATATATATATATATATATATATATATATATATATATCTGAGTTTCAAATGTGATGATATCAAGTAACGTACACGTTACTGCTAACGTATTTTGATACACAATTCACATGATTGTCTAATATAGTCAAGCACTGGATAACGTGTGAATAGCTATATTGAGCCAACGTTCGAAACGAACAAGGCACCTGAAGTAGAATAACGATTCAAAAATTCTTAGACAAATTAACCTTAGCAGAGGCACTTGTTTTCTGAATATTAGCGAAGAGTTATTGCGGTTCGTAGGAATGATTGATTTCTATCATCGTTTTATTAAAAACTATTCGTCAAAACTGGCACCCTTGGCAAGATTTGCTGCAGAAAATAAAAACAAAAAATAGTTCTTATGGAATAAGGAGTTACCTGAATAATACGAAATGATTAAAATAGATCTTGCACAACTAACTTTATTGGCATTTTCAGATAAAATGCAGAATTGCAGGTCGTAGTAGATGCTTCCAATATAGCAGCGGGAGCGATTTTGCAAAAACGTTCCAAGAATTAAAATATTCGCCCACTCGCATGTTTTTCTAAAACTTTTAACAAATGTGAAACACGCTACAGTACATTTGGCAGAGAGTTTTTATCGATGTAGGTATTTGGCTTAGAAAAAATTTAAATATTTCTTAGCCGGTCGCACCTTCACTGTTGTGTTACTAACCACAATCCTATAATAGAAGCATTAAAAAACAATTCAGATGAGTACTCCACACGTGAAATAATACATCTAGATTGTATCACACAACTTATGTTGGATATCAGGCACATTTCAGGGGTAGATAACGTAGAAGCGGACGCGCCATCACCTGTGACAATCAACGAGATTACTGATTTCAATTACAATAAACTAATCAAAGAACAGACCATCCAACACATTGTGGACAAATGTCCGCTACGATGTTTCCCTGATGGTATTCAGGCGCGTATCAGAGAACAACGTGCGGATTTACAACTTGAGCGGGGTGGTTAAAAAACAATTCTACATCTCTGCAGTTTAAACTAAAATAGTTGGCGAACACAAAACAAAACTTGTATATAGACGATAGTTTAGGTATTCAACGACATTCCGATACGAGTTCATTCCGAAGACATTAAGAGCACGGATTATGTAAATCTTGTATTATTTGCCACATCCAACAATTAAGGTTATATTCAAAACGCTTAATTTGTTCACGGTTCGTGTGGCCTCATGAAAAAGGATATTGAATTTTTGTAAATTCCTGCAACTAGTGTCAGAGAGTTAAAGTTGTTAAGCACATCAAATCACCGACTCAAAAGTTTCCCACACCGGACATAAGATTTGGTTACATCCATGTTGACATCATAGGACCTCTACCTATTTGTAAGAACAACGGGTATATTCTTACCTACATAGATCGATTCACTCGTTGGCCGGCAGCTATAGTGTCCTGATAGTACAAGTGAAGGTGTAGTCATTGACTTAATAACCACTAGGCTTTGAAGGTTTGAAGTTCTCTCAGTAGTGTGTACTAGTAAGGGTAAACTATTTAGTTCCACCACTTGGAAAAACTGTAGTCGGATTTTTGGGTTCAAACATATTACAACCAACGCGTACCATCCACAGGCCAACGGGCCGGTTTTCAATAACAATAAAATTTCAATAACTGACTTGAGACAGCTCTTAAGAGTTACACCAATAAAGTTTCTGGGTAAGTAACTTACTGCTAATTCTGTTAAGGCTACGCTGCACGTATAAAGAACCTCCGGATGGTACTGCGGCGGAGTATGTTTACGGAATTAATGTACGTTTGCCAAACGATTTCGTTGATACGTCTCCCGTAATCACTAACTATTATATGCTCGTAATCAGAAGATATGTCTCATGATTAATTCATTTGGAATGTATGGTTCAAATTTGTTTGAACGTGTGTCGACACTTATACGGACGCGGTTGGCCAGATGTTTGGTAGCGGAAAAATGCGCCCGGCCAATTAGGCCTACGAATTAGTTCATTTGTATGGCGTCGTATGTCAACTGTATGTCAACTCTCCAATGCTATAATTTCGCTGGGTAGGTTATGGGTGTATAAGTACGTAAAGACAAAATAATAAATAATTGTACATTTAATTTTAATAAATAGATCGCAAAATTTGATTGGTTTAGAGTTATTTACTTACAGTTCACTGAGCTGAATATAATTTTTATAATTTTTTAAACCGAAACTAGTCAGGCGATGGAAATAATTAATAAAATAAAATAAAAATAAATACCAGTAAGTACTTAATACAACAACCTCAGATACAAATAACTGGTAATTATGGATAAAACCTTAAACAGAAGATAATTGTTCGTCTATATATCATTATTTGTCACCTTTATATCGTCAGTAAAGTTTTTCCACCTCCAATATCCAACAGAAAAGGGCGGAAAGAAATAAAACAAACCGTTGGCAGCCACTACACCTACAATTGTACATTTTGTCATTATAGTACTCTTGTTGTCGATAAACAAATTATCGTATATCTGGTAATACTGCTTACGAGGTATTTGAACTTCACAGGCAATATTATTTGTGCCACTGGAATATTGTGCCAGTACTTTCTTTATCATTTTCTACATTAATAATAATTGGTTCTTGCACCTGGTCATATCGTTTTTGAATGTCCCACCATACACACATTTCTTTGTCCGCGTGTTGAATGAATTTGCTCCAATTTTTGCCAGTCATCTGTTGCAAGGCCCGTTCCCACATTGCAAGAACTTGCTCATCACCATATCCTTCACCGCCAATATTTTTGTCATAAAATGTTTTGAAATTTGCCCTTACAAGATCTATGGGATTGAATTGACAATGATATGGTGGAAGGCGCAGTACGGTATGTCCTCATTTGTAAGCCAATTCATCGATTTGGTAGCGTTTCTGTACATTTACTGCTTTTGCTAACTGCAACACTTCGACTTTTAGCATTTCAGTCGAATATACGATACTATGTTTCGTTAAAAAAGTGC
Source organism: Othius punctulatus (assembly GCA_951805005.1). NCBI lineage: Eukaryota > Metazoa > Arthropoda > Insecta > Coleoptera > Staphylinidae > Othius > Othius punctulatus. Next base: position 24,371,646 of record OX638140.1, on the reverse strand, counting down.
ACAACTCCTCATTATTCCATGAAGCTGTTGGCAATTTTTCCACAACCGTGGGAATGATATGAGGCATTGTTAAGAATGATAGCACTTGGCTCGTTTAAATTGGGCAAGAGTTGGTCCACAAACCATTTTTGAAACAATTCTGTGTTCATATTGTCATGATACCTTGCAGTTTTACATTTTGACGAAAATATCAGCGATGAATTGGGAATAAATCCATCTTTATTGCCTGCACTTCATTAATTAACAAACATAATGAACTAAGTTAGGTTACCGTTTTCCTTCGCCAATTTGTTTCTTTCTCGTACTTTTTCTTTATCTTGATCATGCCACCTTCGATATGATGACCCACGACTAAATATTCACGTTTCGTCAAGAAAAACTGGATCATAATTTGTGCCTTTTTTATTATGAAAATATTCCTTCAGAAATCTTGCACGACTTGCTGCTACATATTCCTCTTCAAGAACTCTTCTTCGGCCATTATCGATCGTATATTAAAACTCGACCGAATGTAACAACCTTGTTAAGCTTGACACACTAAATTTAAACACATCTGGTTGTAAACACTGTCGTAACGAATATACTGTAATGGGCGTCACTAAAATAATACATATTTACTTATTACACTTTTAATTATTTATAATGGCGTTAATTAACATACTTTTTGAGTGCATTTCATAAATTTTACGTCTTACTAAATCCTTGATGTGATCGTCAACATCCACAGATTTTGACCTAAGACGTCGCCTCTTTTTCTGTGCAGACTGCGGAGTGGATTGACCGGCTGCTTGAGCAGCAGCAAAGCGAGCTTTGGTACGTGTTACTGTTTTTTTCAGTAACACCATATGCTTCTGCAGTTCTCTAATGGTTATAATTATATGGCTTGCATACATAAATCAATAGTATTTTATATTTACCTGAATTATCGATGTAAGAGGTTAAACTGGACCATTTCTATCACGTAAAATAATTAAGCACATTCATTACTATGATTTGCGATTGGATTTTTAACGATTTGTTCCTTAACTCAGACATTGTGCAAACGCGTGAATGTTAGGTTAATAGCGACACTGGCAGGTTCAATGAGTAAACGAATACATACGTTTTCACAGGTTTCATTTTAAACGTACCTCACACGTATCGGATATTTACTCTATCACTTTACTTCAGCGGTTTAGGGTAATATAGCGACACCGATTTTGCATTAAACATTCATTGAGAATGAATCATGAGACATCTATCGTGATTTCGACTATAGTACTGATTCCATCTTCATCGGATCACATCGGGATAGGCTGACCAGACTACCCCCTTGTTCGTCCAAAGATTCTACTGATGGAAATTACGTTCCTCGTACATTGAGAAGTTGTTCTCACGTTTTGATAACAATAGATCGAGAGAAGAAACGATTGGAAGACATTTATGGCAGACCTTTTAAAGTCCTTAAGAGGTCATCAAAATAATTTACCCTGCTACAGGGTAACAATAACAATAAAGAAGAATAACAATAAAGAAGATACCGTCAGCATAGACCGGCTGCACCCAGCATTTTCGGATAACTTACTTACTACCTACCCTCCTTCTCTTTTTGTACCTCTCCTTCTGTTCGATGTTTATACCCTGTTGTTGTAGTTGCCTCTTTACCTTATTTTCCTAGCGGGAGGGTAATGTGGCGGTAGCAGCGTGCTGCTATTTTAGTCGATAATTGGATGTCATGTATTAAGTTAGCCATGAGAGCGGAGAAATAACAAGAGAAAGTAGAGAATAAAATAAAATAAAATGCAAACATTCACATGAACGATTTTTTTTTAATTTATTTATTTTTTATTTTTTTTTTACGGATAAATGTTTATTTGAACATATGTCGATATATTATAAAAATAAAGAAGAACATATGTCCTCGGCTCCACTCTTCGCCTTGGAGAGCCTTGATAAATTCACTCTTCAATTTTTATATTAATTTCTGTATTAGTTGTATAGGTTGATATAGAGGTTGGTAACACTGTGGCGAACAGCAAGTATATAGCTCAGATATTATAACTAATTACAAGAGGCGTATCGAGCTAATAATTGCAAAAGTGAAAGTGAGAGTGTTACAAAGGATAGTGGAGAGAGTGGAGATATCAAAGGAATCAAAGGTAATAATAGTAGAAATTGAGACGGCTGGTAGAGATTATCTGTCCGAAGGAGTGACTTGCAGAAAACTTCAGGTGCCGCGTATCGGTAGCAGCTGGGTTTGTTTTTTGTGATTGTATATGTGTATATTGGGTTGCATAGAGAACAACTCTGATAAGTAGGAGCATCGAAGAGCCTATACTGACTCTAGAAATAGTCATAATGCAATTAAATGAGTCAAAAGCGAGGAAGAGATAACACTGAAAGACAGAAAGGCTCGAAAGGAAAATTTGAAAAATAGTAAGAAAGTTCTGAGGTCGCCGGAATAGTGGCAAATTGATAAAGAAACGAAAGTTTCAACACCAATTCAGTCAGTACAATCTACATACATAGTGGGAAGCAAAAAAGGTGAAATAGAGGAAATTAAAAACATGAGGAAAGAGATGATGAATGAGATGAAAGAGTTAAAGAAAGGAATGTAAACTAACAGTGAAATGTTAAAAAATGAGATAAGGGAGAAGGGAAATGATATAAGGAGTAGGGAAGAAGAATAAAAGGAAGAGAAAACGAAATTGAAGGGGAAAATAGAAACCCTGGAACTTCGAATAGAAAGTATAGAAAGAGAGAGAAGATTAATGTATAAAGTCCTTGCCACTTGCATAAAAAATAAATTAGTAATGAATGTAGAGGAGAAGATGGAGGACTCTCAGTGCGAGTTCCGAGCCAATAGAGCAGTGGTAGACCAATTGTTTGCGTTAAGAGAAAGCTACGAGCAGAAAGCTACGAGCACAGTAAAGATACGTATGTACTATTCGTTGATTTTAAACAGGCATACGATAGAATAAATAGAGACTATTTGTACAAAGCCTTTGAAGAGCTGGGAGTAAAGAAGAAATTAATAAACCTAATCAAAGTATCACTAAGAAGGACAACTAGCCGAGTAAGAATTGGAGGAAAGCTGTCTGAGAGTTTTATGGTGGAGGAAGGAGTAAGGCAAGGTGACCCCCTATCACCAGCACTATTGAACTGCACATTGGAATACGTAATTAGAAAAGGCGGGCTAAGAAGATCTGGACTGATATACCATAAACTCCCCCAGTGTATGGATTTTGCAGATAACCTAGCAATAGTGACCAGATCCAGAACAGAAGTGCAGAGCACACTAATAAAGTTGGAAAGAGAAGCACTGCTAGTCGGACTAGAGATAAACGAGAAAAAGACCAAGTATATGGAAAGGACAGACGAACAGTTCAAGCAACGGAATCTGACAGTAATAACGGAAAAAGGAAGGACGTATCATTTCGAACAGGTAGACCAGATGGCCTACTTAGGATCAGAATACCAAAGAACACCAGGAGTAACAAATTAAATACAGACCAGAGTTATAGCCGGGAACAGGTGTGTGTTTGCACTTAAGAGAATTCTAAATGGGAAGATAATATCACAGAAACTAAAAATTCGGGTATATAAAAGCGTAACTAGACCTGTAGTTCTCTATGGATGCGAAGTATGGACAATGGGAAAAGCGGAACAAAACAGGCTACGAATATGGGAATGGAAGATTCTCCAGACAGTATATGGTGGAAAATGTGTCCAGAGGGAATGGATAAAACCAACAGGGATCCCAACAGGGATCCCAACAGGGATCTAATCGAACTGTACGAAGAGCCTGATATCGTGGGAGTAGTGAAGGCGCAATGGCCAAGATGGCTAGGACATGTAAAGAGGATGGGGGTAAGCCGAACGACAAGGGGAGTACTATAGACTAGGATAGGTGGAAGAATATGAGCTGGAAGACCTAAATCGAGATAGATGAAAGAAGTGGAAAAGAACATAGTAGAGTGTAAAATAACAAATTACAAGGACAAAGTGAATAATAGGATGGAATGGAGACAGCTTGTCAACAAAGCCATGGGCCTGTTAGGCTTGGAGTGCTAATTTATATAATAGTTATATAATGTTAATAAAATTATTATAACTAACAAACTACAATAATTTATCAACACTCAATGGTAAACCTGCAAACAAGTCTGCATGTAACGTTCGAGTTTTAATTAAAACCATTAGCCTACATCGCGTCACGATTGATTCCACTGCTTGGAACGCGCTCCGCGAACGTGTTTTTGACTCCCGTCGTCATCAAAAGAGAAATGTGCCGCCCTCGCGTCGCCGCTCCACATATGTGTGCGTGACAGGGCGCACGCACAACCCCATCCCCGTGGTCCCCGGGAAGCGCCCCCCCAAATATGCAAGTGTTTAATATTCCGGGCCGTCCCGGGGAGCGGCCCCCATTACGTTTTTAAAACGACCCCCTCTCTTCGCGATATTTAATATTTAATTCATTTCGAGTGTGTTTCAACTGCACCTCGCCACTAATATATGGGGTATCACTTGGCGATAATTATTTTTTTTATTTAACTCTCCTTTACCCGCGCGAAATTGTACGCTCCAGGAGGTTTTAGAACGTGCAATACTCCGGTGCCAACGATTGTAATACGGTATGTGCATTTACATGCTTAATTAAATGTCTGGCTTGAAATTTCACCAAACCCTTTAATCGTAGTTTATAAACAGAACTGAGTGGCTTAATACGAATATACTACTATTTGTTATAATTTTATGTCACATAAAATACAAAATACATAACTGATACAAAAAGGTTAATTTAAAAAACTTTGTTTCCAATTATAATGACTTAATAATTTTACGATTTTTTTTTCAATATCATATTAATTTTCGGAAGCTGATTGCGCAAGTACCATAAGTAATATACCGGGTGGTCCATTTATATGAAGACATCATAATATCTCGAAAAACAAGCATCGTACGAAAAAATGTTCCAAATGAAAGTTAATATAATTTAGGGGGCCCATTTTGTGGTACTACAATTGCACCAACCCCACTGGTATCCGGAAAGTTCACCATCCACAATTCACCGCGGGAAAGTCACCGCGGAATATTCACCGAACACACAATTCACCGCGTTTGTCAAATAGCGACCAATGATATTGCTCTTTTTATGATGTACATATGATATGCGAAAATTACAAATACAACGCAGTATACAGATAACATAAAACAGAAGCTTTAGAGATTAAGAGGGCGGATAATGCCGGGAGACAATTGGTTATGGTTACCCAACCTTAGAGAGCTTAGAGAATTGGAATTTTACACAAAATTTTAACAAATTCTGGGCAACTCTTAATCTTAACCCAAATCCAAGAAAAATATTGTATTAGCGCAACTGTATTTATATTTAATTTTGTGGGTTCGTCAATAAAACAATTAACTCTGGAGAAGGATGGCAAACATATCTACTAGTCTACGGGAAGATTTTAACGCCCCCTCTCAAACGCAGTAGGCGGAGTGAAACGTCAGGGGTGAATTATGTGGGGCAGATATCTCCAGTGCAATATTGTGCGCGCGCAACTTAGATGTGTGAGTGATACACAGAAGCGCTAAAAACGTAAAGAAGCCGTTTTCTGAATATTAAATAACATAGAAATGCAATTTCTTGCTTGATTAATGCTTGTACATTAAAACTAATATTTGGAAGAGGATTTATTTACACTGTGACAATATTATCGAACATCTCCGGCTCACTTTGCAAAGAGCATCATACATTTTTCTTAATTATATTTGCTTGATATATTCTGTTTCTGTCTTCGGGCTCTCTCACATTTATTGTATATTATTTTTGTGTATGTACAGGTTACATGATTGTATCTAACTTTTTCGGGTTACTCGTCTTGGTAATGATTAAAAAAAGTCTTTAAACAGTTTAGTAAATTAATACGGTTCGTTCGTTTGTCCTTTCAATTAAATCTACGAAAACTAAATGAATTATATATGAAATATATTTAGTTGTAAAGTTCATAATTATATAAAGTTTAGTTAATATAATTAAGTAATATAATTAATTCGATAGCCTTAATAAAGATCGTTATATATGTATATATTATTAAGTTGATACTTAACTAAATTACGATGAATGTAAGACATAAATTTTAACACTATTTAAAAAGATAGGGCTTCATTATTGTTTGCTTTGTCAATTTAATGAAATCTGGTAACTTGTATTGCCGATACTTAAGAGTCAATTCAACTAAACAATTTCTTCATATCTGGAGAAGACCGAATTGATTCTACATTTGATGATCACAATTCCAGTAATTATTTTCTTAACACAATAGGTATATACATACATATAATTAATCCTTCGATTTCTTTTAGATTTTTCGAATTTCTTAAATTTTGTCTTCTTCTGGGAAACTATTTATTCATAAAAATGAATTCGTAAATAATTTAAATTTGTGACAATCTAATTGATCATAAATATATTATATACAGTGACCGACAAAACGTCGGCATCGTATTGTGAATTTTCATTATTATTGATTTAAAAAAAATTAAACAATGTACGGCATTAATTTGTGCTTGTCTAAAAGCCGTATTAGCGTCTATCAGATGTACCGAGTGATTTTTACTTACCCAGAAAATCTCGTTTTTCAAAATGATGAAAATCAAAATAATAATAATTTTCGGAAATCGCGCGTGATATCAATGATATATTTTTACTGCAAGTTAGTTTTAGATTACTGAAACATTTAAAGTACATGGTTTTTTGTGATCTGTAACTTTTGCAAAAATTAGGTTTTTGATGTTTTTTTCATATTTATCATCTTCTCATTTTGGCCAGTGTAAATGAACATATACAGGGTTTTTGTGGAACTAAAACATTAACAAGAGTAGATTCATATTTTTGGAAGCTATCTAAATAAATGTTAATTAACATTGAAAAATATTTCTCCTAAAACGCACCTTGCATCAAAAACATAGAAACTATGCAGTGACATAGCATTTTGATGAATAAAAATTCTGATGAAATAATTAGTATTCCGAATTGTTGTTGCTAATGATACATGTTATAAATTTTTTTCAAACCCGAAAATAAAAGTTGAAATTTAGTTTTGGTAACTGAAATTTAGAAAATATGAAAAAAACATTAAAATTTTAATTGTTGCAAAAGTTACAGAAGACCAAAAATACTTATGAACTGGAAATAATTCAGTAATCTAAAACTTACATGCAATAATTGAATCTCATCGATATCATGCGTGATTTAAAAAATAGCAGTATTTCCATTTTCATCATTTGAAAAAACGAGATTTGATAGGTAAATAATAATCACTCGGTATATCTGATGGAGGCTAATAAGATTTACAAACAGGCACAAATTAATATCGTGAAAAAGTTTTTAACAGCAAAAATAACATTGGTGAATTATTTTATTATGAACTATTGCTGTTGAAATGAAACACAAATGAAGCAGCAGGTAGTTGAATGTATAAAATTTAAGTACATTACTTTCACATTGCTTATATTGTTAGATTTTACTGACTCAATACAACTTAATTATCAGTAGTAATAACCCAACAGTAAGGTACAGTTTATTTAAGTTCAACTTGAGTTTTCGAAAGCACATTGCTTTGCAACAACCCGACCCCGAAAGCGGAGGGCTTTTAAGTGAAAACTATCCATGGACTACAGGTACACGAATTTGATTGGATTTATACTTCAGCAAACACCTCTTAGCAAACGTCATAAACATTTGTTTATCTACAAGTGCAATAAAATGTTCTTGAATCCGCCAGTGAATTAATAATAATTTTTATAATAAGTGAGTTAAGGGGATGTTTTTGAAAAACATCCTTAGCCCACGTGTTTTATACAATATTTTATTCAATTTTGTCGAAATACGTTTAGTAGTTACAATTTCATTTTTATAATATCAAGTCGGTGAAAAGTCAGATATTTATTGTCACATCAAAATTTAAAAAGGCCAACTGTAATGTTTTTGTATCAGAAGGGGAATTTTGAAACAAGCCCACAACGGTACAATGAAATAGTAGACTGCAGAACTTTACTTAGTAGCAGGGCCGCCGAGAAGGCACGTTGGCGAAGTCTGAAACTTGGGGCCCGGGCCCAAGGGGGGCCCGGGACGGGCCCCGGATTTTTGACTAATAAAAGCCAATGACACTCGGAGCGGGCGCGGGCCGGGCGAGGGGCCCGGTATAGTCTACTAGACTTGGGGCCCCAGATTGGCTGTGAGCGGCACTGCTTAGTAGTAGGCATACGCAATTCTATCAAAGCCTGAAGAACTACTTATTTTTATTGTTAAATATAGAGATGAAGAGTTTTTCTAAATCCAATAGTTGCTATTCAAATTATGCTCACCGTATCGGTTTGAATAAGTTGTGAAAGATCAGTAAAGTTTAAATGATTATATCTTAGTTAAGAGCTTCATTGGCCCATCAAGATGATTGGATCTTGCTATTTTGAGTGAAGAACGAGAAAAACATAAATTTTGCTGATACGATACCATGCGAGCAAACATTATTATCATCAACGTTTGCTTTGCAAAGCCATACAGCTTAGGTTAAAATTCATCAGATTGGCACGTTATGTGTTAGATACAATTTTAAACCAGATTTGGTTAGATATATCGTCCCCTTGTAATTGTGATATAAACCGAGCCCTACGTTTTTCAGCCCAAGCCCTCTTGGATGAAAATAAATTTTGGTCTCACGGTATAATCGATCAATTGGCATCTATAAACGCACGTAACGTACTTTTCTAGATATTTACTATTTGTACTTGTTGTTGTGTCCCTAATATTGCCGTAAGCCTTACATTGCAAATTTTAAGTTGAAATTTATAAAAGATCTAATCCTTCGTGTTTGATTTATTGATTTAATTTGACAAGGGCGCACATTTTTGCTATGCCATGGGTAAAACTTTTATTTGCACTTATTGTAGTTGCAGCAAAAATTAAGTACTAATTTAGCCGTTGTGAGGAACTTTGTTTCGGAGGAACCGAATTTTACGTTAATTATAAATTGAGTGGTTGTTAATGTAGTTTAACCATACCAAATTTACAACTAATAATCTAATAAAATTTCCAGTACGAATTGAAACAATAAATAGCCACTGATTTATTCAGGTTGAGTGGTTGTCGGAGGCTAATTTCGTCTATTATATGTCTCAAAATTGACGCCCGTCCTCTTGGGATTCGATCAAGTAGGCTAAAACAAATTGAAAATTAAGAGTGGAAATTTTTCCGTTTGTCCTTTGTTATAGAGTTACAGTAATCGGGATTATGTGGATATGTTGAAAGCATTTGGTGCATGCAATGACAATGCCACTGCTGCGGCTAGGGCATATGCAGAGAAGTTTCCAAATCGTCGTAACCCTGATGCAAAAACTATTAGATGGGCAGAATAAAGTTATGTAATTTGAATCCTGGACAAAATCAGGCAGGACGTCGATCTAAGCTAAGCATCGATTAAGAACAGCAAATTATTGATTTTTTTCAGGCGGAATCAAGTACAACCCTTCGAATTATATCGTCCCAAACTCATGCCCAAAAAGATAAAATTCACAGAATGTTAAGGAGAAATGGTTTGCATCCATTTAGGCCCCAAAAACTTCAAGTTTTGCATGACGGAGATAGGGAGCTTCGAATCAATTTTTGTAGATGGTTGCTTCTGTATTTACGATACTGTTATAGCATGTTCGCAGAATGATCGTTTTGCTATATTGCGACGCCATAATAAAATTATTTTATTACTATATAGTTTTATTATATCGTTACTATATATTTACGATATAGTAATACTATATTCGCAGTATGATAGTTCTGCTATATTCAGACGACATAATAAAAATACATTATAACTGTATAGTTTTATTATATGATTACTGTATAGTTACGGTATAGTCGAGGGTATGCATACGAGGGTATGCAGGCGATGCGGTGCATCGGGGCGCCATCCGAAGGGGGCGCCGGATGCCTAAAGCTTTTATCGTGCAATATACCATAAGAACAAACACGAAAAAAAAAAGTCTTTCTGCCAATTCATTGAGGTTGAAGGACTGAATTCTTTAACTGAGAGGTTTGAACTTTTGAGTAGCCATAGTCAAAAATTTCAATTTCTAACCGATTACAATGAACTTCACGAAACATGTGACGAATCATTGAAAAAACACTGCAGTGATTTACAAATATCCCTAAGTCATGGTGAAGAAAAATAAATTAGTGCTCCTAGAGTTATTAAATGAGTTGAAGGTATTTAGGGACACAATAAAATTGGAAAAGTGTAATTCCTTAAACATGTTGCAATATATTTATAAATAGTTATTTTTGTATCTAGAACGCAAAAGTGGCATTTCGCGTTCGAGATACGAACAGGAATTTTTCGAAAACTGCAGAAAACTGCAATACAACAAGACAATTTTGTTATGCACAACAATTCATTCATATTTGAAATTGTTTGAACCGTAAATATTGGGTATGGTCACGGAAACATATATAGAAGATTCTTACAAAGTAAAATTTCAATTGCAAATATTTTGTTACCGTCTTCAGCATACTCTATGGAAGTTGCCCATAATACAACGTGTGTAACTTGAACAATTACAGCATTGAACATCCAGAACTGAAATTTGACTCACTGCAATATCGGCACTTTCAATTTACATATAGTAGGTACAAAATAGTTTTCGTATGTTATGTATTTAATTAATAAAATTATTAATGTAAGTTGAATAATTGACAAATTATTTTGACATTTGTTTTGAGTTCTAGAACGAAAAAGACTTTGGCGTTCTAGAACATAAAAGTACTTCGCAGCTAGGTAACAAAAAAGACTCACTTTGTCAACTGAAAATTCAACGTAAATGTCAACTTTTGATGAAAGTTTTCGAAAAAACAATTTATTGTCAATTCTTTCTAATTTGGCTGCTTCCTTAACGATTTTCTTAACACTTCCGGTATCAGTCGCAGCTAGGGAGAGATCTTTCTCTAAGTTAAAATTGATTAAATCCTATCTGCGATCCACTATTTCACAAAAAAAGATTAGTTGCATTATCAATGATTGCGATAAAAAATAAGTTAGCCGACATATTGATTTTAATAATGTATTAGAAGAGTTTGCTTCAATTAAGTCCAGAAGGGTTCATTTTTAATTTTTGTGTTTTAAATTGTTATGAATATTCATTATAATTAGTAGTAATTAGAGGATTATTGAATGAAAAATTATATACAGTTTCCGAGATCCCCATGCTAAACATCCGAAAAAACTCACCCTGTATATTTTATTTTGTTATTTTTTGCCTTTGAAAATATATGCAAACCAATTTTTAATTTGTTTTTATTTCGCATAATATGTAATATGTATGCAATAATCTTACAAAACAAACGTAGGATTAAAAAAAACTTTTTTCACTTAATACGGCGCTAAAACCGAGACTTGCATCGGGGCGCCTCGTACCCTAGAGCCGGCCCTGGGTATAGTAATGCTATGTTCGCAGTTCATTCAAGATGGCGTCCAGTAAATAGTGTGCAATCTGCCATCAGTCCTTTTTGGATATAAAAGGTATTATGCAGTGCAATGGGTGTAGTGATTACTGCTACAGAAGTGTTGCAAATGTGCAATTAAGAGGTTTCCATATGAAGAGGATCACATTGAAGTGTGCAAAATGTATTGTATAGCCATTGAAGACACTGAGGTTATGTGCCACACGGTACAATAATGTGATTAAAAATACGGTAAATCTACCAAAGGCCAGCAATGGTATCAATGTTTTTATTAGTAGTAGTAGGGAAGTGACTGTATTTATTAGGGATATTATCCTAACAGGCTATCGACCAACGGGGCTCCATCTGCAGTGTGAGTTGTGTAAGTGTGTGTATTGAGTTAGGACTTAGTACCTCTAGAAATTTGCCCCCGATCTCTTGAGCGCCGTTAATGAACTCCCAACGGCGAATGGCACTAGTTTCTCAGTACAAATGTACTACCTGTATTGGGGTTCGAACCCAGGTATTCGTGCATGCTAAGCAAGCGTTCTAACGTGTCAGCCAAACCAGGGGTTTATTTTTATGAAATATATTAGATAAATATATATGTATATTTCATATTATTTTATATTAACCATATCATTTTATGGTTCTCCTATATTGTAGAAATATATTAATACTATATAGTATGTAGATATAATACTACGTACTAACTATATATCAGATAATCACGTCACTATATTGTGACTATATAGTAATATAGTATTACTATATAGATACTATCGGGGACTGAAAATGGAACGAAAACGAAATAATGAAATTAACCGAAATATTTGTCAGACCGAAAACAAAAACGGAATACATATTGTTCGTTTAAAATCGAAAACGAAATAAATAATTTTCTAATACAGGTTATTACCGTTCTTGTCCCTTAAAATTAAAAGTGTCTCCTTTAATTGCAAAAATCTAGTAGTTTATATAGGAAGCTGTAGGTAAAAAAAGTGTTATTGCGAGTTAAGATTTTTCACACAACGGTTATACCCGGCTGGAAATAAAAAACCTGATTTTTTACTCCTTGTTTTAATCGAACACGTGTGCCTGCCTCGGCTGGGTCTTAAAAACGGCGCATATATAATACCATGCAAGAAATATGCAGCGGCATATACAATGTTGTCGTTTAAAACATCGTTTTGAAAGACGTTTCAAAAAATAAAAGTATAGAAACAATAATATGCCGGGCTAGAAATGTGTGCAAAAATTAAGGACAATGAGTGTTTTGACACTTTTAATTATAATTAAACTATTGAAATTACTGAAACCTACATTAGATTGCATTACTCGTTGGCATAGTATACACGACGTGTTGGAGAGGCTTCTGTTATTAAGAGACTTTTGCAAAGATATGATGGGAACTATTAAAGAATTACATTTAACGGAAAACGACTGGTTAGAAATAGAAAGTATTGTCAGCACTCTGAACCCAGCAAAAGTGGCAACATAAGTTTGTCAAAGTAATCATTTGTTAGCCGGAGATGTTTACAGTACATGGTTAAAATATACAGTAGGTACGGACAAATTACGTAGCGCTTTTGCAAAAAAGTTGGTCGATTCCATGAACAATCGTGAAAAGTTATTATTCAATGAAGGTGCAGTCCTCGCTGCCATTTATCTAGATCCTCGGTATAAAGTTGTACTGTCAGCCTCTGAAGTTGATATTGCAAAATTCTCTATCACTTGTGCCTGGAGAGCCCTAAATGATCTAAATGCAGACGACAAATCATTAGAAGAAGTGTCTTTGAATTTGAATTCCACATCAACAGAAGATGAAATCGAGGAATACCTTAAAGAGAAAGACAATATGCTTTATATGTCTTCAAAATCTAATGTCAAGATTCTTCCAAGGCAGGTGGATTGGCAGAAGGGGTTTTGTTGAATGGCCAGCGAGTTCTCCTAACCTGACCGCTTTAGATTTTTTCTTATGGAGTTACATCAAAAGTAAAGTATACTTTAATCGGCTAACCACAATTGAACAAATGAAAAAACGGATCCAAGTCGAAATTAGACAAATACAGCCAGAAGTTCTCCTCAATGTCTGTGCGGCCTTTCGACATCGATTGGCACACTGTCAGGAACAAAATGGTCAACAATTTGAACATCTAATTTGATTCTTAAAAAAATTATCTCTGACGTCATAACTTCAAAACGGAGAGAGATGGAAAAATTAAAATTGTCTCATAATATTTGTTTGAAAAAAAAATCATTTTGACCTGTTGAAGCATTTTTCAAAAATATATACAGGGTAAAACATAAAGCCAGGTCTTAATACTTTATGCGTTCTCTGTCTATTAAAATACAACAATTAGGACATAAATGCAACAGTGAGCTCTGTGGATACGATAAACAAATAATTATCATTACCGAATAATTAATCTGTCAGAATGCACTTTCTCGGTTCATTTTGATTAGTTTCGATTTAATCTTTTCATTAAATTCATCTTATAGAATTATTGAAAATGTATTGCGTAAACGAAGTGAGCACACCATCAAGCATAATAATAATTCTAATTTTAGTATCTTCCTGATTAACACACAAAAAATCTAAAATGCTTTTCTATCTAATCCAATTATTGTATAAATTATATTATCCTAGACGAAAATGCATTTGCTACTCGATTAAAAGAGATTTTCTTTGTTTGTGAGATTTTCTTATCTTACGAAAAAATGTGTTGTTGTAAGTAAAATATAATATTAATAATTGCAACCAATCAAATAATCCTAGTTTTGCATTATGTAATATTTTAATCAATATAAGATATATCAATATAAAATACGTACCTTGAATTTACTGTACGAGTATTACGAGTATGCAGTAAGTTCCCAAAAACTGTGAGATAACTTATAATCATAATGCACTCTTTGAGCTGTTGAAATACATACGTAATAACTTTCAGTCAACCCAATATGATGCTGAATGCCGAATGTTATAAAAATTGCGTATGTGTCATTTGTTATGAAAATAAGACTTGCTTATTGTGCAATACTGTCTTTCTTGGTTTGTTTTTATGATTATGTTGAACATTATTATAATGGCGACGCTTACAATTTAGTTATTACTTAACTGAAATAAAACAAATATCATAATTTATTCATTTACAGCAGATTAAATATATTGTTTGTTTTATTGATGAAGTGGACAATAACGTAGCACATAAATATCGTAGTATTCGGTAAAAAATCTTGATAATGTGTTCCTGCCTTCCGGCTTCAAATATATTGTTTCAATGACAGCCCTAGCTACCATGGTACCCGGGGCGAAATAATTGTAGGTAAATACAAATGTTTTAGAGAACCGAAAGCAAAACCGAAAGTTTTTGTATTTTTTAAATATTCTTTAAAATAAGGGAGTAATGACGAATTTTCTAAATAGTAAAAAACGCCAATAAGTATGAATAGGCGCAAATTTAAAAAAATGAACTAAGAAATGTTGTTTGTGAGTTATAACTGCCGCTTTCGGGCATTACAACTTAGTATTAACACCCTGTATATAATTTTAAAAATATTTTCAAATAAAAATAGATCTTATTTTACTCGATAATTCATAATGTGAATTTAATAAAATGTTTTCTTTGCCCACACTCTGTGCACTTATAATGGTCGAGTATTATCCTATTTAGTTTATAATCACATGTTTATTATCAACGTACCTACTGAAAAGTTGATTTTTATTAAGGTTGCAGTCTGTACCTTATAAGCGGATTTCATTATTCCGTGGTTCAGTGGCAGTGGTGAACGTTTGAACGAAAACATTTGATATTCCAAAAATATTTTCTACAAACCCGCGGATTAACCTTCTCAGCCGTAAACCGTGCGGATTTACCCGATGCAAAATGCATCCGCGGAGCGAATTAATGCAAAACCGGGCGAGCGAGACCTCACGGACAAGCAGTTTTACACTAATTCCGACTCATTTAAATTTCATTTGGTGACCGCGCGCGTTTCGGGCGAGATTAAAAAAGTGCAGACCCCTTGTGCTTTATACATGTGATCCGTCAGCTCAGGGCCCAAACTAATTCAACTTCTGAGCAGATCGCTGCGATTACATCGTTACACTACATTACGCCTGTTTACAATTTTAAATTAATCCATCGATTTCCTAATTCTTGCAGACTCATCTTAAACGCGTGGCGATCAGTAAAGATTTTCCCAGTTTTACATATACAACTTTTTTCGGTGCTTAATTGTTTTTCTTGTTGCGCAAAATTCAACTACGGCATAGCGTCATAAGTTCTTAATTGTCAATTACGATAATAGAAAATCTAACTTCTTAATATCAACAAGTATTTTATTTTTATTTATGTGCACCAATTTTTTTTTTCAATTGCATAATATTATCACCTTAATCATATCCTCAACTAAAATTTAGTAGTTTTGAGGAAAATGCGTATTAAGAGCGGGGTGTTGGCGCGAAAACTGGTCTCCGGTTGTTGATAAATCTGCCAGGATTCGATTTAAAAGCGCTCTGTATTATGTTTTGCATTCCTTACTAATGAAATTTGCGCGCATGTTTGCAAAAAAAAAAAATAATAATAATATGTTGCCATGTGTTTAATTTGTATTGCTTGCGGGCAATGATGTGTTTTTTTTTGCGGCGCCGGCGCCGGCGGCTAGAAATATTTTTACGATGAACATCACGAGACTTTTTTTCGATGCCTGCTAATTTATGAGTCAACACTTTATTTCCGATACAATATATTATGAACTTGCGTCAGATTTCTTTTTCAAACAATGACAGTAACCAATTACACCATAGGTGGAGGAGTATTCGGGATTATTATTATTGTTATTATTATTATTATTATTATTATTATCATTATTATTATTATTATATTATATATTTTAAGAACCCTCTTTACCCAAAGGCAGTATAGGGAATTGCATGTAAACGACAGCCAAGATAATTCATGAACGGGTCAACATAATTACAATCGGAGACCAGATTTAGAAGGTATAGATATTTATCTACAATTAAACCGAGTAGTTTTAAGAAATAATAAAACGGTGATTTATTATGTTGATTAAAAGAATGGCATGTTTAGCCGATTTGTGAAATTTTCTTCTGTATTTAATTAATTAAGACAGGGTACATATAATGAAAATTCCCTCGGTTTATTTTGAACTAATGTTATTGCGAAGCACCTTCTTTTTTTGTTCTAATGTCTTGAATTATAATGGAGTATTCTTATTTGCACATAAATCCGATTAGGTGATCAGAAATAAGTCACCTTTAATTTATTTCTTAAAACTATTTTGTCTAATTGTAGATAAGTGTCTTAAACTTTTTATATCAGCTCTCCGATTGTAATTATGTTAACCCGTTCGTGAATTATTTGGCTGTCATTTATTAATAATGCCGTATTACTAGTTGGGGTAAAGAGGCTTTTTATTACCAGCGAATAATTTCTTAAAAATGTTATATTTATTTAATTAAATTCACTAAATCCTTTTACAAGTTTTGTAATTTATGTGACCAAATGTGAGTCTTATTGAGATTACTGTAAGCTTATTAGCCAAACAAGGTCTGTGAAACATTTCTTACAATTTAAGATCACTATTATTTAAAAATAAATAGACGCCTGACGCAGCCAATTCCAATTTCATTGTCGTGTGAGGAATTGTTAGATCGCGGAACATAGGGAAACAACATAGGAAAACTGGTTTCCTTCAATTTCTCTTACTTTAATAAGGAATTATTTTATTTAACATATTTACTTTAAATACTTTTATTTTGACTTAAAATCAAATGTTTGGTGTCAATATAAGCAGGCTCATGGTGACCTCTTCAAGTGTCCAAAAAACTATTAAGATGGCAGTTATTGACGACCCAAGAACTTATCTCCTTATCTCATCAAGACCCAAATGTTGTATACATACTTATCCCTTCTTAAAGTATTATAAGTGCGTGCATTCCGCCCTAGAGATTTCAACAACACCCCACATGCAAATAGATTCATTTAGGTATATTTACATTCGGGTGCGTAGTTAATTTGAAAATCCTATTCAATTATCGTTGTGCTTTCTTCGTGTGCTTCTGCTTCGTTTATTGTGCGTTTTGGTTTTGCGTGTGTTTTATAAACTTATGTCTCCCGTGACTATTTTCTACTTTCACCCAGTGACATTTATTGTGCCTGTATTTTGTGTATGACTAATTCTTCCCTGTGCCAATTATTATTACATATTTTATATTTTTTTATATTTAGTTAGACTATTATATTTTCCTGTGACAATTTACTTGTGCACTGTGTAGTTCTTTTGCGTATTGCGAGATTTGTGTGTATGGGAATAATGTCACAAAAATTGAATGTGTTAACCATATCATAAAAAGTTATGGGAAGAGATTATACTCTTTGAAAAATGACAAAAAAATGTTTCCTTAGCTGCTAGAAAAATATTAAATAACAAACTAATTTCCTTATTACAGAAAAGAGCACAAAAACCCATTTACAATTATGCGCATGGTGATGTGACAGCAATGATTGATGATTTAATTAAAGGGCCTTATCACTGATTTAATCATCATTCGCGTTGCAAAGTTTTAGAATGTCCTGCATTAAAATTTATAAAAATTACGAAATTTCGCGGTAAAAATGCTAAGTCTGCAAAATAAAGTCGGCGTTCGTTCAAACGGCAGAGCCCCGAGAGAGCTGATAAAACAGCGGTAAAAAATGACCTTGAATTCCACTTGATTCGCATATTTCAAACTTCTGTTAGGAGTCGGTTGACAAAGTTGTTGGCAACATGGCATGGCAATGATGTCGTTGCTCCATCTCGTAGCGAACACATGAACTGTTTGAAGCTTATTTTTCAACTATTTTCACGGCGGGAAATTCAACTTAGGTACATTTTAAATAATTAATAAAACCATAAAAACATCTGTTAATATAATGTATATGTACTATATCTTATTAGATACGGAATTTTACAAGGTTTCAGGATATATTTTTGGAATGGATAAATATAATTTCTCTGAATCAAATTATTTAAATAATATGGTAAATAGTAAATAGTGTCACGTAGAATCAGGTCCATATTGATGTAAAGCTCTAAAATTGTGCAAATATTTGCAGAGACAATCCATGAAGATGAAAAACGTCAAAAATCGAAGATTTCATGAAATTTCATAGAAAAACGTAAATAATCGAAAAACTAACTATATAGTGACACGTAGTATTTATTTTGATAATTTATGGTACAGAAAATATAACGTGAAAGTGATTATTGGCAGCGTTTAAGTTGAAAAACACTTTTACTCCCGAAAAACCGCGCTCTTAAGTTGTTTCAACTATACTCTATATCTGCAATATAATGTAACTTTTCAATATACGGCAATAAGAGTTATTGTTTCAAAAATCCCATTGTACAGATGATCCATCATAATAAAATATTAAAGCAAATAGCGTCTTGCTCAAAGGCCTACCCTGACAAGACCGCAATAAAAAAAAGTCTATCATCGCCCACCACTTCTCCTTTTTATTTGGCCTCTTCCGGAAGAGGTCCGTGCACTTTGATGGGGTTTATTCCCAGTATCGTCTCACTTTTATTTCACCTTGTGTTTTAGTGTTGCTTCCCTTCCGGATGAGAATTCTGCGGTTTTATGACAACTCTGATGGCAGGTTTACGATGAAATGATTTCTTTCTAATTAAACTGTGAGCTCTTACATTTTTCGGATTAGCGGATAACAGCGGCAACAGTTAAACTAAACAGCGCACTCCCCTGGTACACGAATCTGCCCTAAACCTAACCTAATTTATGGTACCTATCTGCAGTAATTATCAGTACCTATGATTAACCATGCATTATTATCATGAGTTGGGTAACAGATTGGGAGCTCGCCTCGGGTCAGCAGGGGACCCTTTGTTGTGCCCCAGCAAGCAAGGGGTAAAACCTCCAATTATTTTGTCGCACAATTAATTGCACCTGCTTTGTGTTTGCACCAGCGAAAATACGTCAATCAGTCGGCGGTCAATTAGCGGGGATTAAATTCTGCATGTTTTCGGCGTGGATAAATATTTACATCCGGCTAAATTGCGGATAATTGGAAAGGGACGAAACCCCGAAAGGAGGAGCGATTTCTATCAAGTTAATAATTAATGGCAATTAGGGGTGGCGCTTTCACAACATGAAAATGGAAATTTTACTAATCCCCGATCTCAATGTGTCTGGGGAATACAAACAAAATAATGTGAATTTTAATAATTGTAATTGTAATGTGAAAATCAATGTTCGCTATTAGACAGATACACAATCTTCATACCTATACCTATACCTTAGACTGATGTTAATTGAGGAACTTAGATGTAAAGGGGAACAAGTACAAAATCTTATTAGTGAAAAAAGGACAACTAAAGTTACCGTGCAATCATAAAATCAAGAGGATATTCATTGTTATGAATTAATTCAATAATATGTAAGGTTACCCAATTATTTGATTAATTAGATATTGAACTCCTATTGTAATCATAAATTCTTTTAATTTTTGAAATTTATTTTGGCTCATGATTTATTTCTTTTATTTTTATTTTATGATCGTATAACAACAAAACTTATTTACGTTGTGTTTGATTTTAAATCATTATCGTGACAACTTCAAATTCTTTTAGAGGTAATGTGTGGATTAGTAACAATAATATTAATAAAATAAAGACATATTTATGGATTGACTGTATTTTATTCACTTTAAAGGATTTTTGCAATACAATTAAACACCAAATTTGAATATAATGACTCTCTTTATTTACTCATTTACTCTTTATTTACCGATTATTTCAAAATGTCGCCTTTTTATAATAAATCATTTATCTTTATTTACTCAAAAAAAAAATCAAAAAGGATTAGTTTTTGGATAAAAGATGCATTTCAGCAGGTTACACATAAAAGAGATCGACACCTCTGTGCCTATGGTGATTTCTTTGTTGTATGTTCCCACAACATAGAAAATGTTAACAGAAATGTGTCCATCAACATAGTCAGTCACATCAGTTAGATATTTCTAGTAACGTCAATGACTTCACACATTGATCATTTCTAAAAAAAAAACTACTCAATGTATGTTACCACTTCATGCAATATGTCACTGCTTGTGCCTTCCAATGTCATTTTACATCTATTACTTTAGGATTCATTAACTAGGTTATGAAATACAGTTTTGTTAACAATTTATGAATTTACGCGACCATTGATTATCTAACTGAATTAATATTATTTATTTTAATTTATTATATAAATTTTATTCATTACCTTTCTGAATTTATGACCATTTTAATATTGACCTGAATTGACCTGAATTTAATATATAATTTGATTTATTTATATTTGATTTGTACTCATTACCTTTTCTGAATTTATTACCCTTGTAATATTGAAATTAACTCGTAACTGAATTTACTCTAATTGATTTAATTTCTACTTCATTGCCCACGGTCATTATTATACTATCTACCCTATTTACCAAGAAGTTATCGAACTTATTCTTTTAATTTTTATACTTATTTCCTGAAGAGTATTATTCTTTTCATTTTTCTTAATTTATTGATTTTTTTGATATTTTTAATAATACATTATTTGGATTCATAATCCCTTTATGAAGTTCATTTTATCTTTCCCACAATTTAATAAAATTTCGTAATAACATTTTTATTATGTTTATTTTATCTTTCCCAGTATTTAATAAAATTTCGTATCAACATTTTAATTATTATTATGTTCATTTTATGTTTCCCAGTATTTAATAAAATTTCGTAGTAACATTTTTATTATGCTCATTTTATCTTTCGCAGTATTTAAGAAAATTTCGTAGTAACAATTTTGCTATGTTCATTTTATCTTTCCCACATGCGCGCATTAAAGCGCCACCGAGTATTTAATAATATTTCGTATTAACATTTTAATTACTATTATGTTAATTTTATCTTTCCCAGTATTTAATAATATTTCGTAGTAACATTTTTATTATTATATTCATTTTATTTTTCCCATTATTTAATAAAATTTCATAGTAACATTTTTATTATTATGTTCATTTTTTTCCCAGTACTTAATTAAATTTCGCATCTCGCACTTGTAATAATAATTATAATTCTCACGTGCATGACTTCTCATAAGCTGAACCAACACATCTCGCTTCCTTGTTCAGTCTAAATAAAAATATTGTCCGCGTTCATTAAATGCAAACATTGTATTCATTTTCGTTGCCCCCAAGAAACTTCTACCACCCACTTCATAATATTTATATACAATTCCTTGGGAATTCCCATAACCGATCATCGACCCTCATCTCAAGTGTAATTTCTCATTCACGCTACTCGAAAACCTTTAAACTGAATATGCACAATTGCGTATTATTTTCACCTGGTATATTAAATGATTCAAATTTACTTCAATTATCCCAGATTTTATCTTTTATTTTATGTAGTTTTATATTAAATTAATTCATACAAAATATTTATATTTTGGTCATCTTGGACCCTTACAAATATATAAATTAATATTCATTAAAATCCATCTGCCACAAAACTGAAATGAACTTAAAGTCTCTAACTCTGCACTTAACTCCATTTTAAAGAAAATGTCGCTTGTACCCCATTGCATATAAGCCCCTCAATTGATAGCACAAATATATTCACAACAATTAAATTATTACAAATTTAAACATCTATGAATAAAGTAAAAAGTTAAAGCATATTATTTTTTACAAAGAGAAACAATTTAAAAATCTGTAATCCAAGAGCAGGTATTACGATTTCATGTAAGCAGTTTTCACTTTTCAGTTATTAAAATATTATTCAGCACCTATACAAATTCTATACAAACATAAACAGTCATTTCATAAAACGTGTAATTCGGCCAAAATCTGATAATTTTTTACCTTGTTAAAACACAATGTAGTATACCGCGCGTTTTTTTAATCTCAGAACATAGGGCATGTTCAGTTTTAAAACGATGGGATCAATTGTATGCTAAAATTCAATGTATATGCAAACAAATTTACTAGCGAGTGTAACTCGAATATTTAAAAAAATGACAAATTCATAACGTAAATTTACGTAACGTATAAAACGTTAAATCTGTTGGCAGAAAATGTATTCAACGCAAGAAAGTATTTAAATCTTCTTCGTCAGTATCTTCTTCAGCATAACATAACACGTTTAATTTAATTTCTTCAGTAAAAACGTGGCATCTCCTAGTTATTTTATGATGACTACCGGAGATGCATCCTGTACTTTTAAATTTGGCGATTATATTACAAATTGTTCCGATTGATGGTATTGGTCTTTCAGGATAATGCACAGAAAATAATTCAGTCAGTATATTAATGCCACATTGGTACCTATGCACTAATTGTATCTTTTCTCGCGTTGAATACATTTTCTGTCTACAGTTTCGACGTTTTATTAAATACGTTATGAGTTTGTCATTTTTTAAATAATTGAGTTACACACGCTAGTAAATTTGGTTTCATATACATTGAAATTTAGCATACAATTGATCCCGTCATTAAAACTGAACATACCCTATGTTTAGAGACACAAAAAACGCGCGGTATAACAAATTTTAAACAAAAAGATATTTAGCAGAACTAAAATATTTATATAGAAATAATTGACATTAATGTTATGAGGTGCAAATACCCTACACATGAAAATGAATAATATCCTATTATAGATAAATCTTGAAACGCAAATAAACGGAGTATCTGCGACAGCCGTCTGAATCCACTTGGCTGTCAACATCACTGCACACTGCACGACCATTCCCCGTCATTTGATGACACAGATATCGAAATATGATCAACATTTCACAACGCAATCGCATGTCCAATTACACTTCTTCGCCGGAGACCTGACCCCTTCCAGGATTCATCCCTGTTCCCCTGCCCCTTTGTGGGGGTTAACGATCTGAGAGATACGATTCACGAGCGATACAACAAAAGGACTGTTCACCTCCAGAAGTTTAATGTTCATAGTTCATGATGCTCAGTTGAGTGGATTTATATCCCGAGTTTTTGCTGCAAATTATTGAAACGGAAATTGTTGGCTGTAGACGAGATTGTGATATCGCTTTCTGCATGTACTCGAAACCACGCCGCAGGGTAAAGTTTTAAGTCTACATCGATGTTTGATAATTACCTTGTATACGTGCTTGCAAGTAATGCATGTTTTCAATACACTTTGATTTGTTTAAACATACTAAATAATAAAAAATACTAAACACTACAATGTTAATCAGAATGTGACTTATCTTGCAGATATAACATTCAGTTGTGTACGTTCTAACCGTTTTTAGTTAACTAAAATCTGCTCTTGGATTACAGATTTTTTAAGTTTTTCTCTTTGTAAAAAATAGTATGGTTTAACTTTTTACTTAATATAATTGTGCTGTCAATTGAGGGGCTTAGATGCAACGGTGTACAAGCGACATTTTCTTAAAAAAATGGAGTTAATTGCAGAGTTCGAGTTCGAGTTATAGTAGTAGTGACTACTACTATTTTGGGAACAATTGTACGGTAAAACCACATAAATAGAAAAGTTTTTAGTAGTATATTTATGAGCACAACCTATAAAGACGAACAGTAGAATTATTAAAACAGAGATTGACATATTTTTATTTTTATTAATTTTATTATATTTTATTAATATGGTTTTATCTGTGTGTTTAAGTATAGATTTCCACATAATAAAAGGATACATATATTTTCCTTTATGTTTTAGTTGCATGTTCAAATGTTCACTCGAAGTTGTAGTAAGACAAAACAAAACCACGCTCCGAATACCTAAACAACATACTCCTATTAATTTTGGAATTAAAATTCTTGCAAAATTATTCCTTTCATTATCAATACATTATTTATCTGCTATCTGCACTTACACAACACAAACAAAACACTATGTGTTCCGTTTTTTGTTGTGTTATACAATTCTATGCACGAAATAATTATTAGTATAATGCTGTTGATAATTATATTGCAAGAAACTGATATCATTAACATTAATATTATGGTATTACTTTCAATAGCAAGGTTGGGATAAATTATGATTAAAAAAAAAACATTTATTTTTTAATTTTTCTGATCAGTATTGCTAGGGTAGGTGTGATTTAAATCAATTGATTTACATAATCATTTAAATCATATGTTTTGTTTATTTAATAAATCATTGATTTTACTTTAATCACACTGTTGTATGGTCACGTGTTGTAATCGTGCGAGAAAAGTATTTATGATTCAAGGAATTTGCATGTTTTGGCATCACCTGAACAAGAATTGATAATTTAAAAAAATAATCTGTGTATCTGCACCATGTGATGGACTACATATGGAAAAAATGAAAAATATATTACTGCCTTACAATTATATATTTTAAAGCATATTAACTCTATAGTTACTTTATATTTTTAATTGTCACCTATTGGAGTCCACAAACATACAAAAACTATGATAAATTTATTTAAAAAAATATTTTATTTCAATCAATGATTTAGTTAAAAAAATATAATTTGATTTAATTCATGATTTAAATCACATCAAACCTGTTAATAGTAAAATCAATAGTAACGTCATTGATACGTTACACTATCTTTTCATATACGAGTTTCATATGTTTTCATATGTGGATGGTTAACGATAAATAAGCTTTGTACTCTTTCCGTCAACGTGAATTGCGATTTTGAGGCAAGGGTGTTTCATCTAATATTTATTTATATGTTTTGTTTGTTCAGTGTATTGCCCCTATTTGCAGTACGATTTTTATTTGTATTTCATTTAAAGTAGCTTTCGGCAATTGTGAGTTTTATTATTTGCAGTTATGGAAATTACAGTTGCTTACAGTTGCTAAGTTGCTTATACTTAATATCATCTCATTAAGCGTTAATTATTATTATTATTATGATATAATGTAGAGTTGCTCGTTTTTATCTTCCGCGCCCATTATCATGTAGTGTGATTTCTTCTCATAATCTACTAATCCGACGGTTTTTCCTTCCTCTATTAGTCTTGTCGCTATTTCTTGAAGCGCTCTTTTTGTTCTCGAGATCAATAAAACGTCGTCGGCGAACGCTATGCACTGGTATGGTCCGTTGAAGATGTGTTTGTTACCTCTTATTTGACTTGGCTCTAATAACTCTTTCTAACACTAAATTAAACAGTGTAGTAAATAGTGGGTCTCATTGTTTTAAGCCTATATAGGTTCGGAACTTCCCTGAATTATCTTTACCTATTCTAACTCTGCTATACGTTTCAGATAGAGTCAGTTTTATTAAATTTCTGAGTTTTCTAGGGCACTTCAACATCTATAAGCTCTTTATTATCTCTCTTCGTTCAATACTGTCATAGGCTTTCCTAAAGTCAACAAACAATGAATACAGTTTCATATATTTCTTCAAATATTATCTATATCAAATAGATATTGATACTTGGCCAACACCAATGCCTGGTGATTTGAGAGTTTAAATTGTTAAAACGAGAAGTGAACCCTATCAAAATAGAGATGGCCGATTTTTAGATACTGTCCAAAGATCTGGAGGTAACATAAAAGGAAAGAGCCGACATTTCAATTCAGAATGGTTTTATAAAGCGTTACTAAATATTAAAGTACTCAGAAAATGGATACTCTCCAACAAAAAACAGTTTATACTGTTTTTGCTGCAAACTGTTTACGCACCATGAAACAAAACATCAGAGTTTTACCAACGGGTTTAATTTATGGTGGAAACTAAATCCCAAAGTGTCTGAACACGAGAATTCTGAAAACCATGTTTCCTGTATTGAAAAATGGAAAATATTGGAAAATGGATTGAGGCTGCAAAAAACCATTGACCATGAACATCAAATGGTCTTTGACCTAGAAAAAAAGAAGTGGCGTGACATTTTGAGTCGCCTTTTAGATGTTATTGTTTTCCTGCCACGCTAACATATTCCTCTTAGGGGGCATATAGTGGGGGTGTCATCAGACAATAGGGAGAATTTCTTAGAATTAGTTAATGTATTGTCGAAATATGATCCAGTGCTAAAAGAGCATATGCTAAGAAATCAACATGTTATCGCCTGTACAAAACGGAAACGGGTAGATTCTTATTTGTCCAACGACATTCAAAATTAGTACATCAGCGTTTCGGAGAACGGGTGAAGAATAAAATTGTGGACGATATAAAAAAAGCTAAATATTACGGATTTTTTTTTCGATATCATTCGACATATCACATGTTGATTGGACGAGTTATCTAATCAGATATGTTCATATTGAAGGCGATCAAGCTGAAGTGAAGGAATCATTTCTATGTTTCTTCCCTATAGCTAGAAAGACTGCAGTTGAACTTATTGAAAATATTCGTACGCAGCTGGAGAGTGATAACTTGGATATAAATCTATGTCGGGGTCAAAGATATGATAACGCTGCAACCATGGCAGGAGTTCAAGGTGGTGTCCAAGCAAAAATCAAATAACACAATCCTAAAGCATTCTTTATGCCTTGTGCTAATCATTCGCTAAATCTGTGTGGAATACACTCTTTCGTGAGTGTTAGTTTAAGTCTAACTCTTTTCGGAACAGTAGAAAAGTTTTCGCCATCCACACATCGATGGGAAATTTTATTGAAAAGTGTAGGCGTATCGGTCAAAAGACTACTAGGGACAAGATGAGTACTCACCACGACACTGTTAAACCACTGACGAATAATTTTGAGAAACTTGTATCAACACTCGAAACCATTAGTGATCCCTGCAGAGAAAACGTCGATACAAGAGAAGCAACATCCACACTCTTACAAACTTCGTGTGACTTCAGTTTTTTTTTATGCTACCTTTATTTTTGGTATCGAGTCCCAGAAGAAGTTAACCAGACACAATAGTATATACAAACATCTGCACGATCGCTGGAAAAATATGTCATAAAAATCAAAGCCCTAAAAATTTTTCTTCAAAGCCAACGTATCCAAATAGTGGAAAGAGCTATTTCCCACGCAACTGAAAAAAGTGAGAACTTGGATATTTCGATTGAAAGAAGACAAAAGAGGAGAATCTGAAAATTTTATGCCAGGTGAAATTGCCCAAGACGCTGGACTAACATTGCCAGAAAAACTGAAGAGAGTTATGTTAGAATGTCTTGATAGATATTACGGAGAACTATACCATCGTTACAGGTCAATGGATGACATTCTCATAACATTTGGTGTTGTTGAGCCCAAAACTATGCTTACGTCAACAGAAGAAAAACTTCGAGGTATAGTTTCAAATCTGACAAAAATCTATGATGCATTTTCTGCAGAGGCCATTATTTTGGAGATTTTAAGACTGAGGGGCTACTTGGAAGCCGCCGGCATTTATTTCCCAGGAGCAGTCCAATGGACTCCCTTGGAGCTTCTGAAATTCATTGTAAAAAGGGACTACTCACCGCTAGTTTGGCTGACAGGTTACAACGCTTGTTTCGCATGCACGAAGGTCTGTCATCGAGCCCCAGTATAGGTAGAACATTTGTACTGAGAAACTAGTGCCATTCGCCGTTGGGAGTTCATTAACGGTGCTCTAGAGATCGGGGGTGCATTTCTAGAGTAACAAGCCTTACCTCAATACATACATTTACACAAATCACATGGCAGAAGGACCCACTTTGGTCGATAGCCAGTTAGGGATAATATCCCTTAACAAATACAATCACTACTACAGGGACTATTCTGAGTCTGTTCCGAGTCCAGCGCTGTGTCTAAGATGTTTTTTAACTGTTTGTGTTTCGGTGACTTCTTGTGAAAGAAGTTTCTCAAAATTAAAGTTGATGAAATCTCACTTAAGATCAACAATGAGCGAAGCGCGACTTATCAATCTTTCCATATTGTCCATTGAAAAGGAAAGGAAAGTAAATTTTCATAATGTAATCGAATATTTTAGCAAAATAAAGTCACGTAAACACGTTTTGTATTTGTTGTTTTATTTTGGAGGTTCTCAATAGAAAACCGCTCCGGGTGCCAACCCATGTTACGCCGCCACTGCTATTAGGGCGGTAGTCGTAAAAGTGCAATTTGTCAACTTAAGACATTACAAATTTGGAGAAGCACACTAAAATATAATTCACAAAACAAATTCAGTCGCAACCAAGTACTATATCTCTCTAATCGAGTGTAATAACAATAGCATCCGCTGTCCACAATGTTATCATAAACCCGTCACAATTTTTCATCTCTTTCTTCAGAGGTTTTTGTCATCATCGCAAAAATGCATATTACAAACTTCTTTATTTCTCCTAAGTGGCTTGATCAAATTTTTAAGGAAATGTAGCAATGGATTTGTGGCATTGCTGTCTACGAGTTGGAAATATGTGATCCAATTTGTTCGATTAGAATTTTAATAATAACATAAAAACAATATTTTTGTGATTTTGGTCCTCTTCCAGTCATGATACCGCCGATTAATTATTGAATAAAGACATTGTTTTTGCTCTGAACATTACCAAATTTTGTCTTGGCCTACCCATAATACCCATAATAACTACCCATAATAATAGATATCACAAACACGGTGCTTTTTTCACTCAACCAGAATTCTAACAAAGTTATATTTGGCAGGGATTTTAATACCCACTTCAATACGGCTAATGACAAGGCAACCAAATGATGTGGACTAATGCAAAACTATGGCCTGGCACCAACGGTTAACTTTGCCACACGAGAGAACAACTGTTTGGACAACATGTTTACAAATCTCAACCAAATGCATTATAGAATTGATCCAATTAGCAAGATAGCAGATCACACTGGTATCTGTATGTCATATACTCTGCATGCTGAAAGCAAGCCCACCAACATAGTAATATGGTCATTAACTCAGACAGGGAAACTAACTTTTTTCTCCATGGTTTAAGGCCTCAATTGAGAGTTCATGGATGACGTCAACGTGGACGTAATCATGAAATGCTCCAAGTTCATTGAGCTATTGAAAACGAGTATGGACGTTGCCTTTCCTGAAAAACCTATTCGTCCCATAGGAATGAGCCAGTAAATTGGTTTAATAATAGTCTCAGACAAATGCGCCAAATACTTGAGTTAATCAACGAGGCTCTCCAGCGCAACCCTTCACACGAAACATTGAGGCTGCGAAACGGTTATCGACGTGAGTATATAGCTGCCCTTAAGGGTGCTAAAATTAATGCCAATGGTGAGTTCATTGAAGCCTCGACAAATGCGCTGAAGGCACTCTTGAGTGTTGTGAACTCGGTGAGAGTCAAAGAAAGCAAATCAAGAAGAGTCAGTAGTAATATCAGCCCAAGCAATTTTAATAACTTCTTTACATCGGTTGCGGAAGAGTTAATCGGTGATCTTCCTAAGAGCAACAAAATCCCTATGTGTTTCCTAAATACCAGGGAGTGCATAAATTCGACTTTCTGGTTCCAGGGTGTTTCTTGCGTTACTGTGAGGGACACTATCGTGGGTCTGAAACCCTCAGCCACCAGAGACTTTTATGCTCTGAGCGTTGGGCTTATCAAATATATCAAAAATATCATAGTAGTGCTGCTCACAAAATTAATCAACGTGTGTAGAGTAAGATTTTTCCTGATAGCCTCAAAATAGCAAAAATTATACCAGTACATACAAGTGGTGACATCAATAACTGCAGCAACTGCAGACCCATTTTGCTGCTGAAAGTGGTTGCTAAATTTTTTGAAAAAGTTGTGCACAATCAGCTATACTCCTACTTCGAGGGAGGGCATCTCTTTAAGGAAAAGCAATTCGGCCTCAGAAAAGGGAACTCAACAACCGATACGAACCATGTTGAGCACTGCCTGCGGTGCTTTGAAGAGGGAGATTACTTGCTGGCGAGTTTGCTTGATCTATCAAGGGCTTTCGATTGTGTTCCTCACGAAATACTCTTAAGGAAGGTCAACACGTTTAACATATTGCCCCCTAGCTGCGGATTATTACTATCCTATTTGAGTAATAGAAGACAGGGTGTCTGCATTGATAAGACAATTTCGTCTCTACTACCAGTCAACATCGACGTTCCCCAGGGATCTATTCTGGCTCCCCTACTATTCCTCGTCTACATCAATGACTTCCCGAGTATTTTTGTGGAGAGTGATGGCAGTTGCTTTGCTGATGACTCGAGCATAAAATCGCGGAGAAAAGACCTACGAGATGCTGTAATTTTGAACTCCGCTCCTCTGTCAGGCAGAGGAGTGGTTCTTAGCATATGTGAGTGTCCTCTTCACATTGAGAAACTTCACAATGCCTGTCCTTACACTCTCGTCGCATACAAAGTTCTTGGGAATCCATGTGAATGACAAGATGAAATGGCATGTTCATGGTGAAGAGGTATGTCACAGGCTGAACAGTTCCATCTTCCTGCTCAGAAATATTTCCAATAACGTCCCCGTACATGGGCTTCTTCTTCTTATGGTGCCATCTCCTAACGGAGGTTAGCAATCATCGTAGCGATCCTAAAATACATGGGCTTAGAACGGCATAATTCGCTGTGTGTCAATCGCATATTGCATACGGATTGCTGATCTGGGGTCATTCGAGTGCACACCACAATATCTTTGGATTACAGAGACGGGCCATTAGAATAATGGTGGGTCTGGGTTATAGAGAAAGCTGTAAAAGGGCCGTCATTGCGTTGCACTAAGGTCCTACAATGCTCTACCAGACTCCCTTACATCACTTCCTTTTAAATCATTCAAGAAGAAACTGAAAGATCTCCTGCTGGCTAGGTAATTTTTCACCTGGGATGAGTAGTTTCAATATTTATGCAGTGCTTTAGCCACGATAGGAGTCCACATAGCCACATAGTGCATATTTTCTGACCAATAATTATTTTGTTTTTTCTCTAGAACTTGTTAAAGAGCGTAGGTGAATGCTCGTATACCTGTAAGATGTTTATGTCTTTTTTCATATTTTATGTATTCCTGCCGCATGCAAACAATTTTCAAATTGTAATGCACTTGTAAATAAATAGATAAATAAATAAATAAATAAATAAATAAATAAATAAATAAATAAATAAGCTTTTCACGGTGTACCAAATAGAGTTTTAATAAAGAAACTCATATCTTTCGAAATATTAATAAAATAGTCCCAAAATATGGTGTACCTATCAGTGTTCATATATAAAGCGTTTCTCAATAGGAACGATATGTTTCTATAATGAAATAAAATACAAAAAAATTCACACAAAAGCAAAACTTCTTCTTTATTTTATAGTACGACTTATGACATTTATGTTTTAAATAACACATTAATCAAATGTCCGCCTCGGCTTAGTTTGCAGGATCGCATCCGATGAACCCAATTTTCGGTAACTTTCCAATACATCTGGTGTAATTTTATGAATGCAGCGTTCCATATTTAATTTCAAAGTGTCTGTAGTTCGAGGTTTAGTGGCATAGACCAACGACTTTGAATAACCCCACAAGAAGAAGTCCAAAGGTGTTACATCACAACTTCTTGGAGGCCAATTAACAGTTCCATTTATGGAGATTACAGACTCACCAAATATTTCTCTCACTCCATAGTGGCATTGGCAATATGTGGTGTTACACCATCTTGTTAGAAAAACATGCGTTACAAATTAATTTCATCCAATTTTCTAATCACCAGTCACTATTACTGCATCTCCATTTGATTATTATCCCCACCAAAAGCGACAATTGTGTTTGTTAACGAAGCCATTTAAATAAAAGTAGCTTCATCTGAAAAAATGTTTCTTTTTTAAATCAGGTTCAAGTTGCTCTACATCCCAATCAGCAAACACACAGCGCTTATGATGGTCAGGTAGTTTCAGTTCTTCAGTCAACACAATCTTGTACGGATGTAAACCCAAATCTTTTCTTAAAATACCCCAAGTTGTTATTATTGAAAGGCCAAGTTCTTGAGAACTTCGATTAATGGACTGATTTGCATCTGGTGTAACACTGGCACTTACAGCGTCAATATCTCTTGATTTCTTGCGTTTCGTTTTCTTATTGGTCTTCTGGTATCGTGTAATGTGAAATTTGTTTCGAATTTTTCAACGATTCAACGAATAGCAAGCACAGAAGGGCGATTATGTGGACCAAAATCTTCAAGAAGAATAACCGAACGAATGTATTTATAATTTTTTTGGATAATAACAAAACGTTGTTGAAGCGTGTATTTTGCCATAATGAGTTGTCAAACTATACTAAAAACAAATGTCAGCTAGTGAGATTTCTACAATTTTAGATATGGTTGCTATGATGTTTTAAAAACGTATCGTCCCTATTGGGAGACTCTTTATTATCAGCCTAGTTTTGAAAAACAACTGCTTAAATATTACTAGTGCCCGCCAATATTATACGGACAAAGTTTTAGGGAGATATTGATCTGTTTCTGCAGTGTTGAAATGATGATGCATGAATCTGCAGGTACTGACTTGGGGGTCGGTTGGGTGTTGACGTGAACTATTGGCCTACGCTAATGACTACCGTTCTTGCTTACGAGTATGTTACATTAAAATAATGTGAGTGCGTAATTAGTTGAAAGTGGGCAGTGACTATACTACAATAATTATTATATTATAATCATTCTGTGTAATTAGGGTTTTTTGCAATTTTAATTCTGCAAAATGAAAAAAAGATTATTTTTAAATGTGTAATTTGAAAATTAGTTCAAGCACAAAATGCACTAGAGGTACAGTGTGATCAACAAAAATTATTTAGATAAAATAGAGCCATGAGATGTTGGAATTCATGATAGGCTTGTATTTTGTAGAAATGCATGTCGTTCAAATATTTTTGGCAGGTTTTCTAACACTGGCACAATCATAGTAGCCCTTTATCTAAATAATTGTTGATCGCACGGTATGATGTAAACAAAACCTTAGGTAACGAACAATTACTGAAATGTCGCTGAGATGGATAAAATCATCTGAACAATGTTTGCAAACTACACGATGTACTTTTGATGTTAAAAATTCCACTCCAGATCCGTATTTCGATGTCTTAAAGTTTTATCGCTTACAAGACGAACGCGTAGACATTCAATTTCAATTTGGCTCTCGCAACACGGACGGTTTTGTTTATTTTCGATGCATTTGAACCGGCAGGGCGTATCAATGTGCGGATAATAAAAATATCGATTGGCAGTAACGGCCCCCTCCTCGCGCCCTCAGGCCGTCAAAGCTCCAGGAGAGCTTTCGAACGGGAATTGTTCGTGGTGCGTACAGAGGACGAGGACGGCACGATAGTTATAAATAGCTCCTATCTAGTGTTTATTTATAATTACCGCCTCGCCGGCAGATTCGTCCTTGTGCAGCCAATTGATATTTGCACAGCGGTTGTCGCCTCCGATGATCAGGGCTCACCGTGTAATTGTTTTCGTTTCAGTTTTGATGAATGCGTTTCATTAACGGGAAGGTAATTGCTGTGTCAGTTGCGAAATACGTGTGGCATGAGGCTCGATGTTCGACCCAGCTTTGAATGCGTACATTCGAATATGCATATGTCAACTATCAACATACTTATCTTGAAACGGCAATTACATTGTGTTTCACCGATGCGAGAGAAAATGTTACGATTGTGTTCAAAATGATTATTAGTTATATGCACGCACTTTCTCGTTGAACTAAAATTAATATATATATATATATATATATATATATATATATATATATATATATATATATATATATATATATATATATATATATATATATATATATAAATCAATTCGAAGTTGAATATCTACTATTGATATAATACATTATAATAGCTACGGCAAAATATAAATTTATCGATATATTTTTTTTATTATATATCGAAATTAAAATTGGTCTAATATGGTCTAGCACTTCATAGACGTCTGAAAATTGTTGATACGTTGGATATTATTGAAATAAAGTGCCAGTGGGAAATGGTTAAATAATTTAGCTCCGATACATTGAGACAATTTCTTGAATTTACTTAGTTTATACTTAGAACTTAGCAAAGTTATTAATAAGAATTTTTAAATAATTAAATTAAAACTCAAACTATTTTTTATTTTTTATTAAACTATAAACCGACATTGCGCGTGTAGTAGTTGTGGTAATCAAACTTTTTGTAAAACAGTTCTAGTTTAGATTTAACCATCAACGATGGTTTAGAATTTATAATACTACATAATTTTAAAATCTGTTATAAATTCAGAGAATTCTATACACCAACACATTTGACAATAAACTCAACAAGAAATGACTTGCAAATTGTACATGACAGTCCACAAGAATCAATATTAAATATTAGAAGGTTAATATTTTTTAAATGCATAGTAAAATTCTATAAATATACCGTTGTACAGGGTGGCCCAATTTGGATGTTTCTATAGGGGATATCGGTAACTAGAAATGATAGAGAAAATCGGATGGTGTATCCTCGATCTCCTTTTTCAAGACAAACTCAATGGTGAAAATAAAAATTGGCCGCCGTCTTTTGTTTTCAAGTTATGGCCAAAATTCATTATATTCCATTTTCGATTTTTATCAATATTTCATTTATTTATCATTTTATTAAAATAAGAGTTGCACGTTCTTCAGGCACTTTTTTACGGTGAATTGAATGAGTTTTACAGAATTTTTATATATACGTTAATAAACAAGATACAACACAGAGCTGTATTTTTTTAAATATAAGTCTTAGTTGGCTTTCGCCTTAGTAAATAGGTTATTTTTTTCTCTTTTTAACGATGTATCACATGTGAATGTTATAATTGCATTTTTGTTGAAATCTATTAAAATTCTATCAAAACGTCATTTGAAATAAGTAAATGTTTATAACACATGTGTATAACACGTTACATTATGTTCTTTTATTGGGTATAGTAGACTGGTAGTAGACTTATATTATTTAGAGTCAAATTATTTATTGACAAACGCACACATTTGCCATCTCTAAATTATAAAATGCCATATGAATACAATATTATATATATTAGAAAGGTTTATTAAATAAATAACAATTATCTTATTAAATTGGAAACATTACAAGCTCTATCTAAAAGAAAGACAACTCAATAAATTGAATTTTCAAAGATTAAAAGAAAAACCCGTTAATGGACATTAAAAAGCATAGACACAATATTTAAATTGCAATAAATGTTCAAATTGATGTCCATTATTCAAAATGCATATGTTGCATCTTTTAATAACACATCTGAAAGCATTATGAATGTGAACATTTGAAAATTGAATTAACACAATCAATGAAATGTTGTCTTAAATTATTAATATTATCATTTTATATAATTTGTCTTTTGTATGTCCCGAAAAAAAAAGAAATCTAACGGCGTCAAGTCGGGCGATTGTGGTGGCCCTTTTACGGGTCCGTTTGTTCCTAACCAATTGGCCCAATTTTTTTTTTATTTTCGAATTCTTTGTCGTTCAAATGGTATTTTTTCGAATAATATATGGTCTAAATTTATGTTCCTTAAAGATTCTATGTGCTCGATTCTTCGAAATTCCGGATTCATCCTCAATTTGCCGGCTGGAAATTGCTTGATTCGCTATTTCAGCTCCAATTACATTGCTAGCAGTTTCTTCGGCGCCCTGTAAGACGTTGATCTTGGCTGCTTGAAAGATCCGTGGTTAATTAGATTTTCTTTTAATCTTTGAAAGACTAATTTATCCATTTATCCGGTTGTCTTCTTTCCGGATAGTGATCAAAATATGTTTCTAAGCCAATTTGTGAATTGTTATTGCTTTCATTTTAACATATCAAATTTTTCACAACTTTAGTACGGCATTGTTAAACACTTCGAAATAAAAAGATCACGTCAAATGTATTAGTTTGACAACCAAAAAAATATAAACAGTACAAGCCTGCTGCGCCCAATAAAAGAACATATGACGTTTTGATAGAATTTTAATAGATTTCAACAAAAATGCAATTATAACATCCACATGTAGTACATCATTGAAAATAGAAAAAAATATCCTTTTTATTAAGGCAAAGCCTACTATTTAACTTCTATTTGAAAAAATACAACTTTGTGTTCTATCTTGTTTATTAACGGATATATCAAAATGCTGTAAAACTCATTCAATTCACCGTAAAAAAGTGCCTGAAGAACGTGCAACTCATATTTTAATAAAATGATAAATAAATGAAAGATTCATAAAAATCGAAAATGGAAAATAGTGAGTTTTTGGCCATAATTCGAAAACAAAAGATGATAGCCAATTTTTATTTTCACCATTGAGTTTGTCTTTAAAAACGAGATTGAGGATACGCCATCCGATTTTCT
Organism: Othius punctulatus; assembly: GCA_951805005.1. Classification (NCBI taxonomy): domain Eukaryota; kingdom Metazoa; phylum Arthropoda; class Insecta; order Coleoptera; family Staphylinidae; genus Othius; species Othius punctulatus. The sequence goes on along the minus strand of OX638140.1, from coordinate 24,334,904 downwards.
CTATCTCTGTTAGTTACCGAGATCCCCTCAGCGGTGCCCAACCTACGGCCCGCGGGCCGGATCCGGCCCCCGAAGGAGCTCAATCCGGCCCGCGAGCTCCTAGTCGGATATTCGTAAATTATGGACTATTTACCGTGTATTTTCTGTGGATTTTATTAACTACAATATTTCTGATATTGTTATATGTATTTGGATTGAATAATTTGTATTTGTATAAAACAAAATATGGTACGGCACTTGTGTGTCAATCTGATGTCGACTAGTGCTGCCGCGAGTGGCCGATAGAGTGAAGTTAGTGTAATCATGGAGTCAGGAGTTAGTTGTGGTAATTATTTCATTCGAGATGCTCACATGCTACATATTGAATACAAGTGAACCTGTTCGCCGCTAACGACGCATTATTACGTTTTCTCTCGTTTAGATCTTCGTTTTCACTCATATTTGCAAACTGATTTATATATAATATGTGGAGTATGGACAGCGTGTAGGTAAGTAAATAAGAAGCCGAATTGAAATGACAACTGAATTTGACGGTGAATTAATTGCAGATACCTGTTATGTCTACGTGCAAATATATGCACCCGCGGCGCGAAGCTGTTGATTATGTGGTTGCCTATTTAAACGTTCCTCACTATTATATTATTTATTTTTACCCCAAATAATGGCGACGAAAAAACGTAAAGTGGATAGTGAGTGCCGCGTTTTTGAAGAGAAATGGACAAACATGTACTTTTTTGTGGCGCAAGGGGAAAAATGCTTGTGCCTTATTGGCAAGGAAAGTTTATCTGTATTTAAAGAACATAACATCAAACGACATTACGATTCCAAACATAAGCAGACATATAACAAATACATCGGTGTGTGTCGCGAACATAAAATTACCAATTTACAATGTGAAATTGGCGGATTAACCAAACTTTTTAACAATGCGAAAAATATTAATGAGTCGATTGTGCGAGCTAGCTATCGAGTAGGTCACATAATAGGCAAGGAAGTTCATCCATTTTCAGATGGGGAATTTGTTAAAAGGTGCATAATGGCGGTAGTGGAAGAAGTGTGCCCGGAAAAAAAAACTGCATTTGAATCTGTAAGTTTATCACGTATGACAATCACACGAAGAATAGAAGATTTAGGAAGTGATCTTATGGTACAATTAAAATCAAAAGCAAGTCAGTTCAAAATGTTTTCCATTGCTACAGATGAATCTACGGATGTGACTGATATTGCGCAATTGCTTGTATTCATCCGTGGAATAAATAATAGTTTTGAAGTTACGGAGGAACTTGCTGCAATGAAAAGTATTAAAACAACTACTACGGGTGAAGATTTATTTAGGGAAGTATCCGAAATTTTTGATGACCTTAACCTTGACTGGAATAAATTAACGGCCATAACTACAGATGGCGCTCCATCTATGGTTGGTCGGCACAATGGACTAGTAGCCAGATTAAAGAAAAAAGTGCTAGAATCAAATGGATCACCGCCGTTGGATATACATTGTATCATTCACCAACAAAATCTTAGTGGAATTTTTTTAAATTTAGATCATGTTATGATGGTAGTTACCAAATCCGTAAATTTAATAAGATCATATTCTACGAATCACAGAATATTCAAAGATTTTCTTTTACAAATTGAAGCCGAATATGGTGATGTGGTTTATCATAGTGAAATCCGCTGGCTGAGCCGCGGTAGGGTACTACAGCGATTTTTTGATTTGAGACATGAAATTGATATATTCTTTATTCAAAAATCAACTCAGCTCCACGAACTAAGTAACCCTGTGTGGCTGTGGGATTTAGCTATACTCTGTGATTTAACTGCGTATGTAAATGAACTTAATCTCAAATTGCAATGCAAAGACAAACTTATTTCGCATGTATATGCTGATTTATGTGCGTTTCAAACAAAATTAAAGCTTTTCATACAGCAAACGGAAAAAGGACAGTTGACGCACTTTCCGACTTGCACTGCTTTACGCAAAGAAAGGAAAGATGATCATTTTCCAAATGAAAAAATTACCAAGATGCTGCTATTACTCAGCAAAAGTTTTGAAGATAGATTTGCAGATTTTCACCGGATTAAAAATGACATACGCTTGTTTGAAAATCCTTTAACAGTGGATGTTTCTACGGCCCCAGGTGATTTACAATTAGAACTAATAGAATTGCAATGCCAAACACCATTACAGGATCTTTTTCGCGAGAAGTCCTTACCAGATTTTTATGCAGTGTTAGATTCTTATCCGAATTTGAGGAACCTCGGAAAATGACAACGGCGTTTGCAAGCACGTACATTTGTGAGCAAACATTTTCAACTTTAAAACGAGCCAAACCAGCGTCTCGCGCTCGACTTTCAGATGATCACTTTCATTCCATATTAAGGATGAATGTCACCCAATTTGACCCAAATATTAAAAAAATAGTTTCTGAAAAACAACATCAGACTTCTCATTAATAAATTAGATTTTGTTTTTTTGAAATTTTTATCATTTATGAGTCCTAATTCTAATAATCCTAATAATTCTAAACATTTTAAAAAACGCAACATTTTCATAAAATTTATGAATATTAAAAAAAATGAATCAGCACAAACATATTCGCGAATTCATTGAAAATGTTGAATTTTGCCGCTAAGTGTGCAATTATTAAGAAACCGGCCCGCGAAATCGTATGTCATGATGAATCCGGCCCACGGACAAAAAAAGGTTGGGCACTACTACGGCCTATAGGAACACCAAAATGGGCCGGCCTGTACTTCACTCCAAAATAATTTGCAAGAAAATTAATTTTAATACCATAAGAACAAGGTGCGTGAGCTTTGAGGAAAGTTGGAAGCAGTAACGACGAAATTAGGCTTATTTTATTGCCTTTTGCACATCACTTTAGTATTTAATATGCCTTAATGAAATGTGTTTTTAAATTTGGTATGTGTCCCGGAGTTTTAAGACCTTTAAGCACACCTGTAATGGCAGTGTGTGATCACCTTTACACGATATAAAAATGTTCAGGGGTACACCGTTTACAAGATAATTGTAATTAATAACTTATGTGCGCCGTTTGGGGGTTATATTTTTCAATATTAAGGGATGAAGCCCTCAAATGGAAAAGGGAAACTCGATGGTTATTCGACTCAAGATTATGTATACCAAATTTCAAACTATATAATTTATTTCCGCCTGGATTTACAGACGGATTTACAAACCGTGTAATAAAATTCTTGGAAATTGGGAAAAATTGGATTTACAAAATGAGAAAATTTTGTTCCCATCTACTTGAAACGATATAAAAAAAATTAGGTGAAAAATAACACCGTTCTCCGTTCACTGGGAGCGGAAACTTGACGGATATTCGATTCTAGAGTGCTCAAGAGTATGTCCCCGGATTGAGTTCACAAGAGGAAAAACTTTTTTTCTTTTATTTTTCGCCAAAACTCCAAAGGAATAAGATTTTTTGCCTGTCCTTAAACCAGGAAATCTCTAATTAAAACTTAATTATTCTGACTCAGTGGAAATAAAAGTTCATTTTTCTTTTGATTTCGGACTTTCTCTGCTTTTTAAAACCCATCACATTGGCCGTTTTATGTTTTTGACGATGCCACTTTGACAAATGAGTTTACGCAAGTTAAATAACAAAAATGTTTTTGAAAAACATAATTAACATAACAGCAACTCACAGAAACTGCTTGAAGATAAAAAAGTCATTTTTAACAAGAACACTCATTATTCAATTAACCCCCCCACCCAATTCTGCGCACAATTCTACTCTAAAACGAAGCTCCTTGAAACTTCTTTGAATGTCTTCGATGGACAACGATGCCACGGCGTCTCTTATTCGATTTTTTAGTTCTTCGGCATTATTAGGTAGGTTATCCATATACACAATTTGCTTTAAACGTCCCCACAAATAAAAATCCAAAATTGTTAAATCGGGACTTCTGACAGGCCACAATACTGGACCATTTCTTCCAATCCACTAATCTCCAAATTTAACATTTTACCAGTTAGTAACAATGCGTGAATAATGTGCAGGACAACCATCCTACTGAAAAAACATTGTATGTCTGTAATTCATTTCTATAGCATAAAGCCCATCGCTAAGAAAATTTTCAAACATATCTAAATATGTGTTTATCTGATTAACGCTGTTATTAAAAAAGTATGGACCTATTATCCCGTGATAACCAACGGCACACCACACATTTACTTTGATAAAATACTGGCGACCTTTTAAAATTCTGAAATGTGGATTATTATCGATCCAATATCTTACATGCTGTGAGGCAACTGTCCCATTGGTAGAAATTGTTGCCTCATCAGAAAACATTATTCTGCGGTAAACGTTTCGGTCTCTAGATATGTGATCTCCCAGCCACAAACAAAAATATAATCGTTTTGCATCATCCCCAGGTTCCAATGTGTGATTAAATATCGGTTTGTATGGGTGAATTTTCTACGCTTTTAAAATTCTTTGAATGTGGGACTTACTCATGCCCAGTTGGAGTGACCGCCTCCTTGGTGAGGTTTTTGGTTGATCTTGCACAGATTCCAACACCAAAAGAGTAGCAGCGTCGTCGTCATCGTATGGTTTCTTCTATTTCTTTAAATTTTCAACAGATCCAGTGTTTAAAAACTTTTTTATCAGTTTTTGGGCCCCCATACGTGAAACTTGAATATCCGGAAATTTCTCATTGAACTTTTCAATAACAGAACGATAACAGTGCTCACCGGTATCATAACATTGAATCAAATAAATTCTCTGCTCCAATGTCAACATTTTGTAAACTTTTATGACAGTAAGCTTTCACGGAGTTGTCAAAATAAGGCAAGCCCGCCTACATGATAACAAATCTTTTAAATTAAAATTTATAATTACTAAGTCCAAAATCAAGAGAAAAATGTACTTTTCTTTCTACTGAGTCAAAATAATGAAGTTTTAAATAGAGATTTGCTGGTTTCAGGACAAGCAAAACATCTTATTCCTTTGAAGTTTTGGCGTAAAATAAAAGAAAAAAAGTTTTTCCTCTTGTAAACTCAATCCGGGGACATACTGTATATATATATATATATATATATATATATATATATATATATATATATATATATATATATATATACCCAAAGAACTGATCATCGTGCGTAATTTATAGATTGTAAATTATAAAAGAAAATAGAATAAAATTCGAATAAGAACAAAAGAAAATAGAAGAAAATTCAATTGAGAGTGAAAGAAAATAACAATAAAATCAAATGAGGGGCTTATGTCTCATACACGTCAGACATGCAAGGGTTAGGATATGAGATTCGCTATAAAGGTCAGATATATGTATCTTAGTCGCTCACAAGGCAAGCGTGCACAAATCTAGACTCTTATTTTCCTCATAATTATATCCATAAAAAAAAAAAGAAAATGAAAATAAAACAAAATTATAATGCAAGAAAAATATCATAAATAAAAATAATAATCGAAAAAGAAATAAAAATAAAAGAAAATGATAAATAAAATAAAAAATATTGAAATAAAATTATAATAAAAAAAAAAATTATAAAAGGAAATAAATCACCTATTAATTTAATAAATCAAATCAGGTAAATAAAAGGTAAAAGTTGTATAAACGAACGATGGTTGGAAAGGTTGGTTTAAGGTATTTCAATTATTTCTAATATTAATTGATTGGTACGAAATAATTAGAAATATTAATAAAAAAATATAAAAACAAGTCAATAAAGAATAATTAATGAATTTTAGTCACAAATGAGTATTTTATTTACCTCTTGTTTGCACAACTTTTTAAAATATCAATAAAGAATAATTAATGAATTTTAGTCACAAATGAGTATTTTATTTACCTATTGTTTGCATAACTTTTAAAAATATTAATAAAGAATAATTAATGAATTTTAGTCATAAATGACTATTTTATTAACCTATTGTGTGCACAACCTTTTAAATGAATAAATCATATTCAATCAACATTGATATGTATATTTGTGTTTTATTTACCAACAGCAATTACTAACAGACACATTACCCATAAAACGACCCAAATTCAGATGCCGCGATAAAGATTTCAATAAATTAAACATTACGTAAATTACTATCACTAAATCACGAGCCAAAACTTAAAAAAAAAACTCAAATATTACTTAAATTATAAGAATGCATGTAACATGCAGTTAAAGAAATTAAATGTATCCAATTGCATTTAACGATAAATTACAGTTAAAAAAATGCAATGAAGAATAAATATTACAAATTATGATAATTTGTACAACAACTGGGTGCGTACCGTTACAGTTTTAAGAATTGTCACTTGATTTGCCAAATAAATCAACTTATGCTTCTACATGACCTAATAACTGACTTTACCTTTTGCCCCCCTCGAGATTCTGAAAAGTCGGCGCCTATGGTTCAGCATGATGAATGTCCAGCCCATTATGGTTTAAATGTGAGGGAATATTTAAACACTCATTTTCCAAATTGCTGGATTTATCGCGGTGGCACTATCAACTGGTCACCAAGATCTCCTGACTTCTTCTGGAAATGATTTCTTTTTGAGGGGTCACCTGAGAAAATTTTTAAATAACCCGCAATCCAAATCCGAATATTGAATCTTTGCGGGAAGCAATTTTTGCGAAGTGCAGATTAATTACAGACAGGTTGTTGGCTAATGTAAGGCAGGCATTTTATAACAGATTGAGTTATTGTTTACACCAGAACGGAGAACTCTCTGAGTACTTGCTGAAACAACTCTAGTTGTTGGTTCGGCATTTATCAAACCCAAAACTCTTTCTTCCAATTCCAATTAGAGTATCTAAATACATTTTGAATCATCTACCGCTACACTTACTGCATTTTCAAACTTTTTCACAAAATTGCTAATACAGACGGAATTGGTCGATTGTTAAATTTAACCGAAAATAAGTCACGAACTCTGCGTAAACTGACGCCACAGTACAATGTTCTTTTACAATGAATAAATTATCTTTCTTCCACTAATTACGTGTTATTATGATTTATCCCAAACGACAAGCATGCATTTATAATTATTTGTCATCATTTAACAAAATATTCCTTTACGATTTTTCTCTAAAATTCATAGGGGACCTAATAATTACACATATTAAATTTAACATGTTTAATTCCTATGTTCGCCCCTTATCTCAGACACTCCGTACATATAATTAATATCCGCCAAAACGGCTTTTTGGGGGGTAATATGACTGGACTAATTTTCTGAACACATTGAACACTTCCGTGGACCTGGGAAGACTATTGAAAAAATGTTCGCTGAGCTGCATTTATAAGCTTTGTACGTTAATTCCCCGAAATAAAGTTTCAGGGGAAGAATTTAATTTCGGGAAAGTGTTCAGGGGAATCACGGCCAAATATTTTGGTCGATAATTCATAAATGAAAGTAAAAAATCAGTTGTCTGTACATGTTCGTTTTACATTTTACGGATACATTTTACGGATGTTTCATTGAATCGATAATAGGGCCATTCTGATTAAGGACCTGAGGTTTAGTGTTGCTTATAAATTGATAGCCTGGGCGCCCCCACAATAACCCCCCTCCCGAATACTGACGTCCCATCGTGCGATTTCATTAAAAATATTAAGCACAACAATCCGTCATAATTCGTTACTCCGCAATTTTCGTTGTCGATTTATCACTGCGCCGTTGCTCACTTTTGTCCTGAGATTGATGCCGAACGCCGGGAAACAAAAGCGGAGGAAAGTGGAAATTTATTAACCCCCCCCATTGTATATATATATATATATTATTTTTTACTATAATTGGGTCGGCCGCAATAAATTGGAAAGTCAATTCGGACGGCCGGCGCGGACGTCGCTAAGTGCGCTTGATTAAAATTTAGTAAGGTCAAATGCGCTTGACGCATGAAAAATTATGTTCGCTAACATCCCGCGATATCGTGAAAAACGTTACAAAAGGGAAATCAATTTGGAATACCTTTACAAATTGCCGCCGCTACTCCCACGGGGCGTTAAGTAACAATAAGCGCCTCCCCGGTTTACTCTACGCTATTTTTAGAAACAAAGAACCTCACGCCGCTCTATTCAAATATCGGAAAATACATTAAACTGCACTTTTTGGACATAATCTTTAATTATAAATAGTGTCCGGATTTCTAGCAAATTTGCATTTTACGTATATTAATAGCACACCAACATAGTTTTAAATGTGGACGGATCGCAAAAAACTAAGTTTTTTACATCTATATTGCTTTTAGTTTCTGTTTATTTTCGTCCTTTCAGCTTTTTATCATAATTTCTTGGAAAATCTGCTTTTGTTTGTATATTAAGCGATTTTTGCCCTTGACTAGAAACATATTTTTTTGCCAAATTCAGTTCCACATGAGAAAAATAATAGGGTAAAGGGTACAGTTATTGGAACCTTAAGTATTTTGAATTACTGTTTTCCGTTCAAATTATTTATATTTTACAAAATTATACAAGTAATTAGTTCATAGTATGGATAAAGGATTAAATTTTATGGTAGCACATTTTATTTTATCCTTACCATCATTAATAATAATTACAACCTCCTTACCATTATTCATAATAATTTCAACTTGCCAGTAAATAAAAAAGTATAAATAATGACAGTTATTAGCACATCTGAGATAATTATTGGCACATGTATGGTATAGTCATTGGCACATATATTTGATCTTAATTTAAAGGTTTAAAACACCTACTGCTTTCAGGTTTTGATAAAGTAAATTTACTTTTTATTATATAGGTACATTACATGGATTACAGGTAAATGAATCGGAATTACCCTATTCTAATTTCATTTTGCTTAAGCACTTTACGTGATATGTTCGCATACATGAATTGCATTTAATACCTACATTAACTGGCGTCATATTTTTAACACATGTATAGCGCAATCCCAAGACGACCTGCATATTATTTTTGAAAATATTTTCAATTGAAGCACTATTATTTATAGCGACATTAAAAGGATTTTCTATTTGATATGCATCAGCCGTTACTTCAGATGGTGGTTGCATATCAAAAAGATTTTCTAGGTGAGATGGATTAGGCACCACTTGAGATGGTGGTTGCATATGAGGTTGGCAAGTCGGTTCTTGAAATAGTTGTCGAATATGAGACTTAGTAGCTTCTTTGGGAGTTACTACTGATGAAATAATATTAATTTTGCCCTTGTTTTTTATTGTTTTCTTTTTTTCATTGCCTGGTTTGAGTTTATTTTCCTTCGATTTTATTTTCTTTTCATTCTTTTTTCTTTCTTCTTGTTCTTTCATCTGCTTCTTTTCCAACCTTATACGTTTTCTCTCTTCCTTTTCCATTTCATCGATTTTCTTCTTGTGTTCTTTTTGTAATTGTAACTATTTCCATTCCATAGCAGTTAGTACAAATGGTATCCTATCTGTGTTCCTCGTTCCCTTTCTTTCGGGTATTACAGGCCAAGCTAGATTATCCCTGGGTGCACTTCCGCCTCTCGTTTGAGTTTATGTTTCATTAGGCGCTCTTTTAATCTCTACGATCATATTTTCAATGTCAAAAACCTCTCCATCAAAATTATTACTGGTAGATACAGTTTCATGATCATTACAAGAATTAGATAACTGGTCCATATTGACATTGAGTTCTGCGTTGGATGAAATATCTCTTATTTTAATTGCGTTGTTTACAATATCCGTAGGTTCTTCAATAATGTCTATATCAAAATTATTCGCATAAAACGTACCTTTATTATCATTATCAACAAGATATTCATTGTTGTTAGTCTGTACATCATTTTCAATAACGTTTTCAGAAAAAAAATGTCAATTCAATGTGCACGAAATTTTCATTCACTCTTGTCTCACCATCGTCATATTTGTGGAATTCCTTTCATAGTAAATATAAAGCAAGAAAGTCATCGGTTTTATCTTCCATTAATCTGTCTATTTCTTAAACTCTTTTATTTTGTCATCGCCAACTATTTCAATAAAAAAATTTACGGTAAAATGCAATTTTCATTAATTTCAGTATGATGATTTCAGTATTTACGAAGAGATTTATTTTTGCCTAGACATTTAAAATAATTTATAGCATCTACATTCCATGGATACTCCACAAGCCACAAAGTCCACAAGCCCGGAAACCATTCCTTACTATTTCCAGATCATTGAAATCACGAAGAATATTTTTCAACATCGGAGCAAATTTTTCCTTTGTTAGTGCTGTTGCGGCATTAGTTCTTCTCCATTCTAAAACTCCCTTTTTCTATAAACTCTTCAGTGGCTTAAATGCGCATACGTCTGCAGGTAGCAGAATTCTTTTAGAGTTGGGATAAAGGCAAATTAAGATAATTTGCAATTGCATGCAAAGTTCGCTTACTTTATAAGATAGGTGGGTGTTATGTCCATCCATAAACAACACTACTGGAAAGGTAACATTATTTTTTACTATATACGGATGCAGTACTCTGCTTATATATTCGTAAAACAGTTCCGCTTTCATCCATCCATTTGGAGTCTCTCCTATGCCCCAATCGTCATCCGTCACAGATTGTGAAATTTCTGCCGGCAATCTTTTATAGGGGTATATTATCATCGGCGGAGTTATATCTCCTACTGCACAAAATGTAAATAGAACAGTTGAAGTAGATTTATCTGCACCATGATCCACTTCATATAAACATTACGTGTTCCGCGAGGTGCTAGTACATTTTTATTTTTTGGACATAGCTAAAAATTTGTTTCGTCAGCGTTTAAAACCTTTTCACGATGCATAAGAATGTCGAAATAATTTTCTTGTTTCAAATATGTTTCTATTTCTAAAAACCATTTTCTAATGTTGGATTCGCTCACAGTTGCACTAGCAGGTGTAAGTCCTTCAGCTTGCCTTTCGGTTAATTGAGGATGACGACGCAAAAAACCCTTGTACCAGCCATCCCCCGGATAATTGTCTTTGAATGGATTTTTTCGCGGTTGGTCTTGCAAAAAACTTTTCACTTGATTGAAGGTCTTCTTTTCTTCGTGGGAATCCTTTGCGGTGACTTTCAAGTATCCACTCCAACAAAAGCTCTTCTTCCCTTTGAGATAGGATCGGAGGTGGTCCGTGGGTGATCTTTGAATAATATTCGCTTAGTCGAAACTGTAACGTAGCTCTTGGAATTCTATAATTTTTGGAAGCACTCTATTTTGGCATGCCATTTTCAATAGCTTCCAAAGCTTTCTGCATGTCGTTCTCGTCATATTTTTTGTTTCTATGATATTCCCTGAGCTACCATCGGCATAATCTAAGAAAAAAAAATTAGGTCTAGGTATTCAAATACGAAAAACAATCTCAGAAAAGATAAAATAAATTTCTTACAGACAACACTGCTTCTAAATTCAGTTATTGGCATAACCTAACCTACAGTAATTGGCACCATACCATGCCAACAACTGTCTAGAAATAATATGGACTTATTATATTACTTTTTAGCTGTTTATTATGCCTTGTCGAGAAAAGAGATGCACATTTGACTCATTTTATAAGTTTCAGTTGATATTTAGTGATTGGCACCCTATGCCAATAACTAAATTCCCCTTTTCATACAAGCTCAGTTATTGGCACCCACGAAAATGGTTAAATTACGGCAATTATTGAGGTTAGAAATACATTTAAACTAGAATAAATTGATATCTTACCTAACTAGAACTAGATAGAATCACTAAATATAACAAAAAAGTGTTTTACAACAAGAACACAAAATATGAATGACAACCACTTCCTTGTTAATTTCCATTTCACTTACCAAAAACTACAGATTATAGAGCACACTGACATAAGTTTGCCCGCCAATTTTTCAGAATGCCAACAGGGTGAAAACAAATATTACCTCGAGGTGCACTAAAGATGTATTTACGTGAATGCTCCAGGGCAAACGCATAAACGTAAAAATCTATCTTATTAATCAAACTTTTTTGTAGGTGTGCGGCCAGGGGCGGATGGGCAATATCTTAGCGGCCCGGGAAATAATATTTGTCGGCCCTTTTTTAATTTCCGGATATGGCTTAAATATACATTTGCAGGGTGTTACGCATTTTTCGTTTAAAATTAAATAGAGCATAGGTTTATTACAGATATTTGAATCAGATTACATTTACTATCCAAAAAACATTCTTTTAGTTAAATATGCCGGACTCCCAGTCAAGTACATATATAGAAACATACAACAACAAAAAACAATATAAAAGTAAATCGAAGTCTTTTTATTCGAAGTGTTATTATATAAAAACTTTAGTCTTTTAACAATCTATTTAATAACTTGCTTTGCTGCATAAGCATATCTATAATGATATCAGTGTCAATATTATATAAAATATCATTTTCGCAAGCCATTAACATAAAAGCATCCAAATTATTATTCGACATTGAATTCCGCAATCTATTTTTAATGTATTTTAACTTGGAAACACTTCTTTCACATTGCACTTGATTTATTGATAATGTTAATAAATATTCGTAAGCATTTCCTAGTGCAGAATATGCATCACTGTACATATTGTACTTTTAAATGACAGAATAACAGCAAATTGCACAGCTCAGACAAGATTTACATTTTTTATTATTAACATCAAAACCACCTTCTCTTTTAAAATCATCGTTGTCTTCTTCATCAGTTTCATTTGTATCTACAAATGTAACATTACTCTGAAATTGTTGATTACTCTCCGCATTTGTTGTTGCCGAAACTTTTGTAATATTTGGGTAATAGTTTTCTGGCAGTTCACACATTTTTTTAAAGCTACTTGATGGTACTTCTTGTTTAACTTCATCAAAATTTGTTGGAGACAATAAGGCAATATCCTTATAAAGCTCGCCATTATTCTCAAATCTACATTCTGTAGAATTTATAATTTTATCTAGAATTCTATTATGGGTTTCAACTACATAGTTTTTTCAGCTATCTTTTATGGGCTCACCTTCCGCCAATTATCCAGCAATTTTCTTTCGTTTTCTTATTCTCTTTTCGGGGAAGGAAATTGGTATGTCGATGTCGATTTGTTCACGGCTGTCAATTTCATCTTGTGCCCATGCAATGAACGTTTGCGAAGATGTTTCAATATCACTCATGTCGCGACTTACGGACTTTAATTGTGACATACAATTCATAATCATTTCATGGCATCTTAGTAAGTCTAATCCACTAGTAAGGCAAATATTTCGAGATAGGACCAATAATTGAAAATAATTTTGTAAAAATTTGAGCCGTTGTAGCATTTCATAATCTATAAATTGTGTAAGCATGGTAGAGGCTTTCATACAGACATCTGGTGGCATCTTTTCAGACAATTTTATATCGTGTAATGCTAATAATACATCGATGTAAAGAGCATTAGCGTGATTTTTGAAATTTCCAAAAAAAAAATTCAAAGCTGCTTCTTTTGCCCATCAACGAGTTTCTATAATTAGTTGTAATTTCTTTTTTTTTTGCCTCTAAGGATGTGCTTTTCGCAATATTCGTTCATTGGTAGGATTCTTTGAAGAAAATTTCAATGGAATTTAATAAGGTAAATAAAGACGCTGCATTTATTGTTATTTTGACGGTGTTAGACACAACTAGGTTCAAGATATGGCTGTCACACCACACGTGTGTGGTATAACTAGGTGTACTAACTAGGTGTATTTTCAGACATTCATTTAGAGAAACCATTGTAAGCCCCTTGCATATTTGCCGCACCATCAGTGGCATTAGAGACGCAAGTTTTTAGTGGAATATTTAAAGATGAAAATTCTTTTTAATTGAGGTTGAACATACTTTTCCTTGTAGAGTCTGAACAGCTTACAACGGAAACCAGTCTTTCATAGATTTCACAACCCAAAACATACCTTATTACAATTGAACGTGGATCTTGAACTGAAATATCCTGTGTAGTGTCCAATTGCGCAGAAAATATTTCTGCTTTTTGGATTTCTTCCAGAATGGATGTTTTGATCAATTCTCTTATAATGTGCAATATTGAATTTACAATTGTTTTAGATAGTAAACTTACGAATGATCCAGATCAACGTTGTTATCCTTTTTCATGGATATTTTTGCTTTTTTCGATGACCTCCATTAAATGTTCTTTTAAGTGTACATCATAATTACTTACTAACTACATTAAATCCAAGAAGTTACCATGGTCCAATGTGGGATCAGCTAAAGTATATGCAGCTTCATATTTCTTTCCTCTATAACTTAATCCGCGTTTTCCAATAAGTTTTATAATGTCTATAATCACTTCTAATACACGTCGTTTTTTTCTTCATTTGCTGATGTCTGATATTTAATGTAGATGATAGAAAAAAATTGGAAATGTTCTTTTGATTCTTTCACATAAAGTATGCTCTAAGGGAATGTTCATGTTCACTGCTTACTTCATGCTCCTCAATTCGTTGATAAGTGTGCGAAAAGTCATTCATACCAAGAACAAATCGATTTTCGTGCTTTGCGTATAATAGACAAACAGTACAAAACAACTTAAGAGTTTTTTCATTGTATGTTAGCCAGTTCCTTACTGTGCCATTTTTCATTTTGGAGGCTTTTTCGAGTTTAAAAAAGCTCAATTAAAGCTGGTTGTCTCGGATGAAATGAAAAAAAAAAAATCGTACAAATTTGGCTTTTTAAAGTAACTATCATAGTGACTATCAGTAATATTAATTCCGGATTGAAAGCTTGATTTTGCTTCGTTGGTTTTTGCAATGCTTTAAAAATGTCAAGAAGTTGTTAAAGCACTAGACGTGGACGGTTGGTTTTCACCTTCGTTTTGTATTCTTGTTTCAACTTGAGAACTTACGGATGCAGGAAACGAAACTATTTTTTTCGATATTTCTTGAGATGGTTGCGATTGACTAATAATAGAAAAAGAGGCTAGTTTTACAAACATAAATTTTATGTTTTTTGACTTTTGTGCCTCAGCTTCCATTGCGTTCTTTCTCTTTTCGCGTAACTCTCCGCTCTTCCTTTCAGTTTTTCTTTGTCCATTTTTTAATGATTTATTATATAAATATATATATATATATATATATATATATATATATATATATATATATATATATATATATATATATATATATATATATACATATATATATATATATATATATATATATATATATATATATATATATATATATATATGATGGATAAACCTAAAACCTAAACCATATTTTAATTAAATTCTTTTTACAAATTTTGTTATTTTAATTACCTGAAGTCCGATTAGAATATTCAGGGTAAATAACTCACGCAGCACACAAAGCATTTTTATACACGTTTTATACTTTAAATTTTTGTCACCCAATGATTCCGTAGGCGCCTGAAAACTAAATATTTCTAATCGCTGGTGGTACTTACTTCTTTCTTTTTCAATGATAAATTGAATTTGTCACTGAAATTTTTGTGAAATTTGAGAGTTATTTATGGGCCATTATAATTATATGGGTAAATAATATTGTAAAATACCGAAAAACATGTACAAAAATCCTATAAACATTTGTTAAGAAAATGAAATAGTATATTACGGTCCCGAGCTGGGAAGTTGGTAATTGCGGCCGGAGACAGAAAGACAGAGCAACAGAGAACATATCATACGAAGTATGACTTGTTCTCTGTTCCTTCGTCTTTGTCTTCGTTTGCATTACCAATAATTCACAGCCGTGGAGCGCACGATATTTTTTTTCATCTGTGTGCCGAGGCTCTGTAAGGTTGTAAAAATCATACGGTTTATTCGTGGTATTAAAGGTAATAAATAAAACACTCTAAAACATTTTTTTTTATGACGACACAATCATATGTTTTACTTCCCGGCCGCATATTTTTCCTTCCCGGCCGCATATTTTTCCTTCCCGGCCGCATTTTTTACTTCCCGGCCGCATTTTATTATTTTCACGTCCACAATGAACGTTTTACGGATTTTTTATGACGTTACAAAGCGCCTTTCGGGGCATGGGTGAAAAAATCATTCCGGTTCCTACCACCGGCCCTGCGGGCCTCTGAACAGCCGGCCCACCGGGAAATTTCCCGGTTCGTCTTATGGCCCATCCGCCCCTGGGTGTGCCAATAACTATCACAGTGCCAACAACTGTATGGCTTGGATTGTTGGATTCTAAAAGCTGGTGTTTTTTTTTTGATAAACATTTAATTTACTCTACAAGGCTTGCACATGTATTAAATAGAGTAGCAGAAATAATTAGAGCGCAATTAAAAGCCACTCTATACCTCTCATATATCCCATATACCATTACCTCCGAAACCAATTATTACTCGATGTGGTATTTGGATGTATGTGGAAATGTAGGTTTTGGAATTTTCTCTATAGTCTGCTGTAGCCACATAGGCATAAATGTCAAAATATATTAAAAAATCAAGTCAACCTAACTATGCTTTTGTTAGTGATTCAATAAAAAAATAAGCAAGGATTGTCCTTATGAAATCTGTCATGATTGTTCAAGAAGAACCTGGCAAAATTTTGCAAATAATACGCAACATATTTGATAATGTACCCAGAAAAAGTGAGGGTTTTACAAAACTTTAGAAGTTAGGAAGTTTATTACAAGGCAATTTTGATGAAAATTTAGAATTCAGATGTTAATCTTTCATATTACCTAATATTTGCATTAAGTTCGCGCCTATAACATCGGCGTATGCCGAGAGAAGTTTTTACGTTTATAAACATATTTTATCCGATTAATGGAAACATTTTCTAATAGAAGATTTAGAAAAACACCATGTAATTAATTGTTTTCATCAAAATTCATAAAAAATATACATATTTTGTATATTTGTTTATACATATGTATTACTGTTTTTTTTTTAAATTTATATTTGAAAATAAATCCTTTTTTGCTTTTTTGCTTTATTAAAGCTT
This sequence comes from Othius punctulatus, assembly GCA_951805005.1. Taxonomy (NCBI): domain Eukaryota; kingdom Metazoa; phylum Arthropoda; class Insecta; order Coleoptera; family Staphylinidae; genus Othius; species Othius punctulatus. The sequence goes on along the minus strand of OX638140.1, from coordinate 24,318,025 downwards.
TTTTCCGGTGTTATGTTGCTATTTTTTCTTAATTCGCCTCTTATTTTGAAATTTTTTGTGCTTATTTATCTGGACGTAATTATAAAGTACTATTTATTTCAATACTGTAATTTCTATCTATTACGAGTACACACCCACCGAAGAATTAGGTTATCAAAACGGCAATTTAAAAAAAAAAAAGAATTGTAATAATTAAAACATTACACCTGCGTTGTCGAGCTTTTGAATACTTGTAAGAGTCCGACAAATACTGAATTTATCGTTGTGTTTTTATCAGGAAATTATTATACCGTGTGTACATTTCAAAACTAGCCAGTCTTAATAACCTTTGAATGCAAGCTAACTAGATAAAAAAATTAAAAAACACGACGCTTGATGTTTGTAGGGGGAGGTTTAAAAACAACGTAAAACAAATTAAGTGTAACCCCTGCCACCCCTACGTTATGATACCTTGGTTTAAAGATTAAAACAAATACAATCTAGTGGTGTAACAAACATATATTTAAGTCAGCACGTTTCTAAAAACAAAATATATATTTTTCAAAAATTAATTATGCTGACGTTCATTTCAGGAGTTACCAGTCTCAGTAAGTGCTCAATTTGATTATAAAATCAGGTCGATGTAGTTTTACACATTTTAGATACACATTTATTTTTAGAATCAATATACAAACAAATATACCTGAATTAATACATTGATAATATATCAATATAAATAATCTATAAATGTTATAAAATTAAATTAAAATATATTTTGTTTTTGGAAGCGTGCTGGCTTAAATATATGTTTGTTACACCTCTAGATTGTATACCTACTATTATAAAGATAAGAGGCTAATTCGATTCGCATTCGAGAATATTATTTCGAATGCATTTTTGCAATTTATGCAATTTTTTTTTTTTTAATAAAATATATATATACACAATATACTTATATGCGATTACAATCTGGGCTACAGACCAATAAGCAATTTGTTTCTAACTTAATATATTACATTCATATTTAAGGTATCTCAGCAGCATCCCTTACATTTTTGATTTTGGGGACACTATGATTGGCGTGTACACTAACACAAGCTCTGCTTTTCTCTATTTACTACACTAACTCGTATGGTTTAGCCCGTTTGAGTCTTCTCACTAATCCTGTGTTGTCATATTCGTGTAGTCTTTCTTCATGACTCTTTGCAGCTTTATTGATCGTTGCTTCTATTGTTTCCACTCCTAGGTCTCGGTGGAGGTCCGTATTCCTGATATACCACGGTGCATCAACAATGCCCCGCAGTACCTTATTTTGAAATGTTTGTATAATTTGTCTATTACTATACCACAGCTATGCCCCATACATCCAAACAGGTCTAAGTACCTGTTTATATATCAGAAGTTTATTATATAGAGATAGGTTGGATTTTCTGCCCATCAGCCAGTACATATTCCTATATTTAATATTTAGCTCTTCCTTTTTTTTCTTAAGGCCGGGGAATCGGGCCGCCACGGACTGTGGACAGTTGATCTCTGAAGATAATAAATATTTTTGAATATTTTTTTCTGTACTGTATTTCAATATATATAGACTGTGTCTGGACAACTTTTTGAAAAAAAAATCTTTTGAACTTAAAGTTTTAATTTTGATAAGTATATGACGTATTTAATATAAATCAACTAAAATCTATCCAGACACCCTTTACATAAGGTACTTCAAGAATCCGTCAAATATGTTTTTGTAATCTTTTTGGTTTTTGAGATCAAGTGTCCCGCGTGCTCCGTTACTTTGGTGCAACCTCAGACGATTTGAGTACGGCGCGAGAACAAAACAGTTCAGGCATTACCGGTTAGATGGCGCGGCGGAATTTACTTTCGTTAATATCATTCTTTTGGGTTAATTTATTAACTGTAGATATGTAAATGAAGGATGTACTTCATAATTTGCTTTTACTTGCTGAATAAAACAGTTTTTACATAGTTTGTTAATGACGGCGGGAAAAAAGTCCTCCTTCGAGCGAAGCCGCAATTTCCGCTCAGTTCATGTTTCAAGTGAGCGGCAAACTTTGAAAATATAGCGGGCAAAGATGATTTGCTGTGATTATTTTTATACTGGAAATTTGTAAAGCTACGCATACGTATGTTGGGTTTAATTAAAATCAATTGATTTTAATCATTAATAAATATTAAATTGAAATTATTATATAAATCAAATTTTAAATAAATTATTGATTTAAATAGCAAAGGGAGGCCAAAGAAACCATAATGAAGGTCAGAAGTTGGAGGGAGGTTGCCAAGGACAGAGTGTTCTGAAAGGAGGACGCCAAGATCCACATAGGGTTGTAGTGCCAGAGGATGAATGAACATATTCAAGAACAATAACTTATAAAAAAAAAATTATAGATAGCAAGCGTCTTTCTCCATATATTTATTAATATGGACAATTGGTATTGAAATTAATATTTATAGCAATTTTCTTACACAGCAATTATTACGGAGATACATCAGGAGATACATCGAAACATTTCTGTCAAAATACAATGCACATAAAACCTTACTAGCTTTTCCAGCATTGTATCTTGCCAGAATGTTTCATCTTTTCTTATCTCCTCTATATAAATATCGGTTTCTTCATTTATAAAAACAACAAAATAACATAACTTTCTTTTTGATATATTTAATTGCCCCTGCACCTGGAATGAAATTAATTATCTTGTATCAAAGGAATATATATATATATATATATATATATATATATATATATATATATATATATATATATCATGATAATGAATAGTAATCATGATGCCTTTTCAGGCTTAACTGATTATTTTTAAATTCTAAGCATATATTTTTATGCAGTGCTGCTTCTTTTAAAGATATGTTTAAATTTTTTAATTTTGGGATACATTTTATCTGTACTAAAGTATCGTCTCCTACTAATCCTACAATTCAAAATCAATTATTATCGAATTAACATCAACTAATAAATTTCGAAATTTAATGTCGAATATATTGTATACCGTCTGGCGAAGCAGCAAGAAATGGATGAATGAGGTCCACATATAGACCACTTGGTTGGACTTTAATATTTAATTTCTCTTCCAATGTTTTTACAGCCACTTCTTCATTAATTTTTCCATACTCCATGGCTTCAGTTAAAAAGTTTGTTGGTGCTAAAATTGATTTGACTAATGAATGACAGGGCGTCCAATCTTTTCTTTTCACTGTAGCACCAAATTTTGAGGCAGTGAGACGAAAAGATCTCTCACGCCTGTATATAGGATTTTCAAACTGCCCTATAGTACATTTTAAAATTTCGCCCTGCCTTTCTTTGCTCATCTAAAAATAAAATGTAAGTAACTGCATTTGGTTATAGTAACAATAAATTAAGTGCCTCAAGATCTAATGTTTCCACAAATCGACTACACTCCAGCTGTATATCTTGTCTGGTTCATCAGCATTTTTTCCATAACTTATGTTACGTAGGAGGTACACTTTTTTTCAGCCTTTTTAGGAGAAGAAAATACCATTTTTTTTGTATTTTTTATGGCTAGTCATGATTTTTTTTTTTAAATACATACAGTTATTGTTGTGGGTTTTAGTTTGTTGTATCCTGTCATTGTTTTCTTTATCTTGTCTTTAATCTTCTTCATAATTTCATCCATTGCTATTATGAACAAAATGGGGCTTAGTCCACCCCCTTGTCTCAATCCTTTTGTGGTTTTAAATTTCGTTGTGATTATGTCTCCGGTTCTGATACAATTTTCTGTGTTGTTACATATGCTTTTGATTGCCATCCTCAGTTTAGGTTTTGTCTATCATTTAGTGTCTGCCACACAAGTGAAACAGTGGAACATTTTATTTTGAGATTAGTTTCTATAAGATACGAAAGATAACGAAAAATACTGTGTAGGTAAAGAAGACCATTTGTCTCTGGGCATAATTCCTCCCTTAATATTGATGAAGTTTCTCTTGTTAATCCGAAATGTGGTTCAACGTTTCTTCTCATGTAGATGACTTGCTATTCAATACTAATATATTGTACAATGACTGAGCAGTCAGCACTCATCTTTGTGAGAAATGTTCCGAGTAGTTTCCATTTTTTAAATATATATGATTGCAATATTTATTTCTCACAATATAGTGTTTCTAATTAAATTCCCTGTAGACAGAATTATTTAAGAGATGGTAGATTATAAGAGCTTTTGAAAACCAGAGTGGTGTAAGTAAGTTTTATAATAATAATAATAAGTAATTCAGACACTCCAGAAATATACTAGAGATGTTTTTCCTTGCATATTTCTGGACTTATCTGAATTTAAAAAAAAAAAAGACTTACACCAGTGTGGTGTCCAACGGCTCATATATTAGTATTATTAAATTGCATCTTTCTAAAGATATTGCCTCTATCTATAACATCTTTTAGGTTTTTACTGGCAAAGGTCACTTTTGATAAATACCATTTTAGTAACGGATCGAATTTAGGTAAAAGTAAAATTATTTCTAAAAAAATACCGTGATCCATGTCTTCGTTCTCAAATAACAATGTATTCACAGATTTATAGTGATGAAAGTAATGACGAAATGCTAGCCCCTCTAGTCCCTCTAGTAGTAGTCTGTACAAGTAATTTAACTAAATATATCTATTATTCACTGTAATACTTGTTTGACCTCATGGGCATTTTTTTGTCGGGCACTTTCTGCATTTGAAAACAACAAGTGTACTCGTAGTATATTTATACATTTAATTTTAGGCATGTAGCTTTCAACATATTTTTCTTTTCTCGTGTCCTTGAATGCGCTGACAAGTATTTTTCATATTGTTCATTCCATCCTTCACAAAAGAACTATACTTATTATCATCTATACACCATTCAAACATTACAAAAATGCATTTTTTAAACACTATGAAAGCCATCCCCTATTTTCATTATCTTCTCGACAAAAAAAACACATTTATTATACAGTTGCACCTAAAGTATGGAATAAATTCATTAAAAGGGAAATTAAAAAATTAGGAAAAAATCCTCGAACACGTCGATTTTCTATGATAAAAATACACATTTTTGCATGACAGTCGATCTTCAACCATCATTTGTTTTTGCGTTATGACGTCATCTATTGTTTTTTAAATGACAACCCCCTATTTTTGTTCTTGATTTTGAGAGATCTTTTCATTGTCAAAGTGACAGTATAAAAATGTTGCCATGTTACATAAGGAATTTTTAAGGAAGGTGAGATTGTTTAGAGTTTTATCTTGCGGTGCTCTTGTTTATTGCCACAGTTTCCTTGATTTCCGTTTTCAGCTATTAACTCTCCAATTTCTGTAGGATAGTTGTTTCCCTTGTATCTTCTTTTGTATTCCGGCGTGTTATCACAAGCTGCTTGCTGGATATCAACTATGAATTTTTCGACTTCAGTGTCTAGTTGTTCTTGATTTTTTAATGGTACCATTAAGTTTATCCTTCCTTCTAGGCTTTGTTTTTGCGATTGGAAAATAATTTGTGATTGTGAACGCAAAATTGCACTCAAAAAATTAGCGGTAATAGTAGACGCATTCGTGGTGTTACATATGAGAATTCGAGGATCAACCCGCAATCATAACAGTGTAAACTCATTTCTATAAAAAAAAAACCTGTGTATCAAGGGCATAATACGGCGTTTGCGTGACAATTATAGCAATTTGATCGTCTGTCATACTGTCAACTTTCAAATGGGATTTAAGCACTAGATGGGCTATAATGTACTTATACGCTCTGGAGCGTACGAAGTTATATGTACGCTTTAAAGCGTAATGTGCATAAATAAATATTTTGCATTTGCGAAATTGTACTGACGATTTGTATTGCGCTTAATATAGTTTAAGTGGCAAAAACTCAGAGTTAGTAATATTTAGTGTTAAAGTTAGTTCTCTTTCATTAGGGATTTGGGGCATTGAAAGCTGTGACCGCAGGCTTTTAAAGCTCGTTTCAATAGCTTTCAGTATGCTTGAGTTATATTTTCAGTCATAGAGATAATTGCATAACGATTCGAGTGGAGTTATTAATTAGTAGGGATTTAGTTTCATTGTGCAGTAATTTATTTTCATTCGTTCCAGCAATTGATATATAATTGGAGCTCGAAGTACCGGCTATAGGTTAAATACTCGCATTTGACTGTCAGTTTAAAACTGCGAGTTATGAATGTGGCGGTTGGAATGTTTCAATCAAGTTATGTTCCGCACAAATAAATGTGTATTATTCCAAAATAATATAACAAATTATTGGTAGTAATATTGAATCTTGTACTTTGTTCGCCACTAAGTGATTGATCAGTTCATGTGGATTTCAGTTATCTACTTCCTACTGTACGTCTCAATAGAGATTTCCATATGAAACGCCGCTCGGAGAAGACACGGGGGAGAAGGCATCCTGAAATTTATTTCCCTGTGTGTGAAGATCCGTTGTTCGGAAGTTTCACTAATTGAAAATGGCGGGGGCAAAGTTTCACTTTCCACGAAAAACAATCGACGAGCGCGGGGCGCATCTCGCTTGTTAGTCACTGGGCGCACGTCAATAACGGAATCCCCAATTTACCGACTTTATCTAGCGTCGCCCGCCCAAATTCAATTAAATTCGTTTTGTATCGGCGCATCCGTTTTTCGGGGTTCTCCGACACGTGGCGCCCCACATAAATCGGGCGCAAAGCGGGGAGGTGAAATTCTGAACGTAAGATTAAGTTCTGGGAACTTTGTTCGCCATTCAGTGGGGCATTACAAGTATTGGGACAATACTGGAGTTTTGTTATTGATTTCGGTCTTTGCCCGGGTGCGTCTGTCGAAATATGAATTTCCTACCGGCCTCACCTTCACGCGCGTGTACGCTTTCGAGAGCAGTCAAATGCAAAGCGCCGACACATGAAAATTGAATTGTAGATGTAACGCGTTTGGCGCATGTCAAAACGTTTAAAAACTTTAACACAAATAGTGATTTGGCGATCCGAAAAATGTATTCGAATGTTTCGACGATATATTTTTAGGCAAACTGAAAAATGATGTGCTAATACAGAGGGCCATCGGTCAGTTCGACCACGCGCTCCAGGGGGTACCCTTAATTACCGGGCAGTTCGACCACCACCTCTGCATCGAGGGATTATCAGATTCTTGGAAGGGTCAGTTCGACCACGAATACACTCCGAAGGATATAAAGGAATAATATATATAAAGGAATAAAAACAAGTTGTTTTAAAAAGTAATTTATTTATTATTCACACTGGCAAATATTTAAAAGACATATTTTTTCTCAAATGTATCTCAAATGTAGATAAATCACTGCTATTATATTCTCGAATTTTTAGCTGTACAAAATTTTGTTTCTCTTTAGTAATACTTTATAATTTTCTTACAGAACAATATGCCTAATTTATTTTTATATACGTTTGTACGTATACGATTGTAAGTTTTTTAATGTATGCAGAAAATTAAATATATTAGGATGAGCCGAATAAAAAATTGAATTAAAGCGAATGAAAGGACTCAAGAACAAGAATACGTTGTCCTGCACATACTGTCTGTAGTGCAAGCCGACGATGAGTTCCTCATCGACGTAGGTCTCTATAATCACAAACTTTTATTAATTTTTCATTATTTGGCATTATGCGCACAATTCCGTTGAAAAAAACCCCAAATTGGTTCCGAAAAATGAAGCCCACAAAATTTCTGAATTTGTATCTTTGTATTCCGTAACTAAACCAAAATTAAATTATTTTTCGGAACCAGGATTGACAAAGATGAAATCGGCATCCTATAATACAAGCGTTGTGCATGGCCTTTTCAAAATCAACCACAACTGCGTTTGGTTTAAATGTTAGTTCTTAAGTATTGAATTTTTCAGTTAACAATTAATTGTACAATCTTCCGCGTGATTGTGGTTGATGATTGCTTCCAATACAGTTATTTCTTCGTGTGACCGTAAATATTGGTAAGGATACTTGACGCAATGATAGTTTGTTTTTATGACATTGACTTGCAATAAAAATGATAAGGGTGGGTTTGTTAAACCACTTAAAGTTAGGTATCATAAAAGTCCAGGTATATAGCTCGTCGACGCAAGAGCGCGTGCGGTCCATTGCAAATCATGTTTTGGAAGAATTATTTCTTCTCTCTTTGCACGAATTTTGCGACTAGTCAGAATAGTAAAAGGCAATAATATATCCTCCGAAAAATTGTATAAAAAAATGTATTAATTTCTGTTTTCAGATACACATTACGAGTATTTGAACTAATCTAAGTTAACTACAAAAACGATTGAACTATTCAATGCTATTTATATTAAGGTCGTCTGTGTAATTTTTTTGATGAAGTTCATTGATTAACAACCAGCATATTAAAGTCACGAGCAACCGCTCTATTTTCATAAAAAAATGGCATAAATTATAAATACTATAAATTCTCACGTTGCTACAGTTTGTTCATCAACAATCAGATCCTCACTTAAATCAGAGACGTTATTACCACCACTATCACTATTATCATTTATTTGGATAATTAATTCCGGAACACTATAAATTCTGTAGTGGTTTTCAATTCCTCGAACGTGGCCGTGATCCTCCGCTATTTTATCAATAACATAATTTTTGTCATACGTTCTGGTTTTTAAAACTTCCAACAATGGCTTTTTAGTGTATGGCTCTTCGTAAAATAAATGATTGTTATCGAGAAAATCACAAATTTCAGCTTTTGTATTTCCTGCATGGTGCTTTATTAATTTGTCAAGAATGATAGCTTGCATTATCCATTACGATCACATATCATCATATCTGAACATATCTGCGCACATGTCTTCATGGTAATCCAAGCCGGAATCTTTCACACCTTTTGCTGACAGAAGTAATGCTCCAAGAATAAATCCATCTTCTGATCCGGCATGCAATATAATTATCCGTTTTCCTCGAGAAGGAGGAACATCCATGATGCATTTGCTGCTATTATCTGTCCATCCTTTCTTGACAATATCATGACTATCATACCAAGTCTCATCTAAGTAAACTTTTGATTTATTTTCTTCTTGATATTTCATCATACTATTGAGATATTCATACCTCCACCTTCGAATTCTCTCCGACTCCATCAGCTTCTGTCTTCTGTCAATTGTTTGATATGCAAATCCATTTTTTTTAATAAAGTTACGTAGAGATGTTTTTATACAATTAATTGAAAATTATTCAGTTACTTTTTTATGTAACGAATCTATGGTGCAGACTTGGCCATTGGCAATGAATTTATAAATTTGATTTCTAATGATGTGGGAATGACTTTCGTGGATTTTCTTTAAGATTCCACTATCGTTTCTTTTATTTCTTTGACACATACCATGTTTCACTATGCTTCTAATTGAAGATACTGGCATTTTAGTTAAAATTGCTGTTTTGCCGACTGTACCCGTTTCTCCTTCTGTTTCACGAATGATGTTCTAGAGATTTATAATTATTTGCTTCGCATCCAAAGACAAATAATTGTTTTTTTAACCACTATTTGACTTTCATCTCCTAGGGTATTTTCTCCTCGCTGACACTCATGTCTATTTCATCTTCTTCTTGGCTACTTTCGACCTCGACCTCGCTCTCACTCATTTCAGTCGTGTCAGACCACGGTCTCCACATGCTGATTTTCTGTTGTTCGGCTTTGGCTTGAATGTTGATGCACCAAAGAGTTGCCAGTGACTGAGTAATGCTCGAAAAATTTGTTTGACGAGGGAATTATTGGAAAAAAAGGATTTGCGCTGCGTGTCTCGGCCTTTGTGCCGGTCTTCGCATCGACAAACGGCCGGCCGATACCTGGACTTCTATGATACCTAACTTGAAGTTGTTTAACATTCCCACCCTTATAATTTTTATTGCTAGTCAATGTCATAAAAACAAACTATCGTTGCGCCAAGTATACACTATCTGTTAATACAGCGCCAACGAATTTTCCGACATTTTGTTACATTAGCTTTAGAAAACTTATATTTATTGAGCAACAACAATTTGCTACACTTTTCACTTTCAAAAAAGTTTACTTAAACTATATACTTTCTTTGCTATGCACCATCATTAAACCATCTCTTTATTTGATTGGTTGAGCACAACCCCCGCGTACTAAAAGAAAAAGTAAAGAACTACAACTATGCAATAGTGATCCAGAACTTTTTGTCTTTATGGATTTAGCATCATCAATTTTTTTTAAAGAGGAGAGTTTTCGCGCGAAAACTAAGCTCTTGTTATTTACAAATCCATCAGAGTTCCATATAAAAGCATTCTATAAAACGTGGTACAGTCGGCAGTAGAAAAAGATAGCCTTGGCCGAGTAAAAAATTCTAGAAGTATTGCCACTTATTCTTTGTTTACACAAGCAATGAAATAGCCGGCCGCTCATATACAGACAGTTTTTTTTTGTCGTACAACATAGGGTTAATCATTTTTATTGTTACACACTTCTGTCACAAGCACATCAATGAATCAAAGCGTTTTTTTTAAAATACTACATACAAGTAAAATTAATTCTCTACGAGGCAAATATTGTATTTACGAAGTGAACAATGTTAAGCTGAGGTTTGCAGCATTATTTATTTTAATGACTGAGTTTTAGTTGTATACATTGTATGTTATTATTAATTGTATGTTGCAAATGAAAAAAAAACATTTTGAGACATTGCTGTCATTGTGACAAAAGTGTGTAACTATTAAAATGAATAACCCTATGTTGACGATAAACAGACTCTCTGTATACGAGGTATAATCCAGAAATATTTTCTCCTACTTTTTTTAATAGCATTAGAAATGGAACAAAAAATTACAACATAATTTCAGTAATAAACTTTTTTCTACATAATTGCCCCCACATTTGAACATCATATTTTCAATTTCAGCGGAATAGAAATTTGCGCCAAAATTGTATAAATATGCTTTGGGTGTTTGCTGCTGATGTAATTTTTAAACCGCTGCACAGTGGTACTTCGTATATGGGCAGAACGGTCATATTAGTATAATATTAATGTCAATAATTCTAGGAACATTTATGCTTATTATAATACTTAAAGCCTTTACCTAACGTGGCTTCAAATATTAACTCCATTAAAACGGCAAATAATAGTTGGGGCTTCCAAAGTGACAGAGACATATTTTCTAACATTTTTTTCAGTGCGAATTTTTGTTACCCGTTATTGCCAATTTTCATTCTAACACAATTTTCAGTTTTTTGGTTGATAAATAATGGAATGTAAAGAAGAAAGTGTGTAATTTGTTATTATTTTACTTCTTAAACATATTAACGTCATTAATGAATTATTGTTGATATTTAATTACTTTCCCCCGCGAAGTCTCTCATCAGATATAATACAATGTATAGCCCATAGTGTGTACTTTAAAATACAGTTAAAATCAGCTGCAACTTTTTGCAACTTTTGAAGTAATTTCATATAAAAAACACAACAACGCGGCGCATAGTGATCCCAAGTACCCGAAAAGCTGAACAAAAATTAAAAAAGGCATATACGTAGCGGTTTTTCTACCGAGCTGCCCTAATTATTAGTACTAAGTATAAAAATTTGTGAAATGCGTTTAACATTTACTCATAAAATAAGCGAGATCATTGAAATTGCAAAAAAGAAGAACTCTTTTCTAGTTTTTACCATACCATAGGAAAACCTATGACTTCTGATTTTCGCGAGAGTGACGACATTTTGACAGAGTCGGCCATTTTGTTTTCGGGAATTTCGACCTCAAATTTGAATTACTTTATCCCGAGAACCCATGACTACCGAGTTTAGCAAGGGTAGCGTCATTTTTGACGGTCGGTCGGCTATTTTGAGTCGGCCATTCAAAAATCAAATAAATCTTAATTTTTTGTTTTTTTTTTAAATTTTTAAATCATGATTTATTCCTACCCTGCTTTAGATATAATTCAAATATTCAATAAAACCATAATTCAAAACTTGATTTAATCATAATATATTTTTATAATGTATTATGATACTTCATAATACTCTTTCATTAAATCATTAAATCATTCATTAATTCATTTATACCTACTACATATTAAATTATAACTCTATTGTAAAAAATAAATGTACTAATGCAAAGTGGCACGACCCCATATTGGGTCTATAGCACTGGTCAACACAAGTCATGCCACACGAACTTTGATAGCTAATACTGTTTTAGCAAACTACCCTCATCATTAAACTGCAGTTGTTTTGTTTCAATTAGCCTCAGTTTTCTTGTGATACGGTAATACTTATAAGTAGTACACTGCAATAAAAGCAAATGAACGTTCGCGAAGAAATAATCCTAAAACTATTTGTCTGTTATTTCATCAAAATATTGTAATTTATTAACTGCGATAACTTGTCGAGAAAGTGGAGTAACGATCCTAACTCAGTTTGTTTTGTTTGTGGTGAACTGACATTAAAAAAACAAAGACGAAATTTCAGAAAACTAGCCTTGGAGAGTTATCACCTGTATTTTGGTTTCGCTGTGGCCCATCAAGGCAAATCCTGGCCGCCTCATATGTGTTGCATACGTGTTTGAAGAATTTAAGCGATTGGAAGAAAGGGTCCCGTCATCGACCGTTTGCTGTACCAATGATTTCAACCGAACCGAGAGATCACATTTCGGACTGCTATTTTTGTCTTAGTGACGTAAATGGTATAAATGTCAAGAAAAACACAGTTATTTACCCTAATTTACCTTGAGCCATAAGACCTTTCTCTCATAGTGAAAATTTGCCTATACCAGTTGCATCTGCGTGCGTTGAAATTGACGATACACAATTCTCCACTTCAAGCCTATGTGTTGATGAGGACGATGACTCTGAGTTTGAAAAAATTCTAACCAAGCCACACTTGATAACTCAAGGAGACCTAATTTGAGAGACAATTTGGTTCGCGATTTAAAATTGTAAAAAAATCAGTCAGAACTATTAGGATCTCTATTAAAAGGATGGAATTTGCTACATCATGAAACTTACATCTGCAATTTTTGAAATCGTGATCAACACTTCAGATCTTACTTTTCTCAAGACGGGGACTTGGTGTATTGTAATTATATAAATTGAATTATGAAGATTTTGGAAATCGATGTTGATTCCTCCCAGTGGCGTTTATTCATTTAGTCTTCTAAAACAAGTCAAAAAGCAGTGTTACTGCATAACGGAAAAATACTACCTTCGGTACCGCTGGCCCATGCTGCTAGTATGAAATAAACTTATGAAAACATGAAGTTATTACTTGAAAAAATCAAGTACAGTACATATTCTTTCAAAATCTGTGGGGATTTAAAAGTTGTTGCCCTATTACTCGGACTTCAGCTGGGTAATACTAAATTCTGCTGCTTTATATGTGAATATGACAGTCGAGATAGAACAAACGACTATCATAAAAATATATAGCCTACGCGTGCATCCTTAACTTCTGGACAAAAAAATGTGAAGTATTTACCCCTTATAGAGCCATCCCAAATAATTCTTCCATATAATATAATTCAGGCATACCAAATTAGGCCTGATAAAAAAAATCGTAAAGGCAATGAATCGAAATGGGAGTGGATTTTTGTATCTAGAAGAAAAATTCCCCAAAATATGTAATGCAAAGATAAAATAGGGTATTTTCATAGGATCTCAAGTCAGGGATTTAATAAAAGATCCGGTATTCGAAGAAAAAATGAGCGATTTAGAAAAACCAGCATAGAAATATTTTAAAAGTGTTGTTGCAAATATTTTGGATAACCATAAGAGTGAGAGCTACAGAGAGTTGCTTAGAGAGCCATTGTTGGCTTATCAAGCATTAGGTTGCAACAGGTCACTCAAGATTAATTTGTTAGACTCACATCTGTTTTTTTTCCTGAGAATTTGGGGGCTGCGAACAATGAGCACGGAGAAAGGTTCCATCAAGACATTCCTAAGATGGAAAAACGTTAACAGGACAAATGGAACTCAAAAATGTTTACTGCTGGACAATCAAAGAGCAACAACCAGGAGCTAAGTTTTCTGGAAAATTTGAGATCGTAACTTCATTATAAAACTTTTTTACTTTTTTGGTTTAGGAGGGCATTTTTTTTTAAATATTTTAATTACTTAAGATAATGAAATTCTTGGTTTGTTTTTACTGCCAACCACATATTAAAGTAATAAGTATTATAAAAATTTATGTTGTTAGAATTTAGTTTACCAGTGTAGCCAATAAAAATTGTTTATATACTTCAGCATGTATACGTCAAAAACTTAAAGGAATTTTTAATAATATAATAAAAATAAATTTTAACATAAAATTGTAAAAGTTTGAAAATAATCAGATATTAATTATAAGCTAACTAATTAAATTAATTAATTATAACAATATCTTATTAGAGGCAGATTTTATTGTTCTCTAGAATATATTTTTGATGAACATTATTTCGATAAATAAAAAAATATTAATACCAGTACAATAGGTAAATATTAATATATAGTGATCAGCGGCACATAGAATAATATTTATTAAAGATTTAAAATTCTGCGAAACGATCAAAGACAAATAAAAATATCACAGACAAATATCGAACATTTCAGAATATATCGTACAAAACCACAAATAATCGGAATAGTATTTTATGTTATAAGAACGAAAAACGAAATATTTGGAACGATATGCTGGAAACTGCTGGGCGAGCCAACGCCGAGTCCAGCAACAGCAATGAGCCCGAAATATGTTTATCGTCCGTATATCACACATATTTTTTATTCAATTGCAAGAACTTTACAAAGTAAAAAAAAAAAAAATAATCAAGTTGCAGTTAAATTTTTATTACGTTGTCAGTGTGACGTTCGATCAACAACGAAAATATTAAATAATCAATTTAAAATGTCGAGTGAAGACGAGTTAATGTGTACTCCTTCTAGAGACGCCGCTAATCAAGTTTCGATAGAGTTGCTTCCGCAAAAATCAAAAGAAGTTTATGAAGGGCATATCTAAGATTTGAAACATACCGCCAAGAGTCAAGAAAATAATATTCGAACTCTTTCCGAGAATGTTTTACCGGCATTTTTCTCTAATTTGTTTCAATAAATCAAATCTTCGATGATGTCACTATTCTATGGTAAGAGCCATGTTATGCCATAAATTAATCGACCATTGACTTTTTTATTTTTGCTGCCGAAACATATTTTTCGGCTTAGGACGAAAAAGACCGTTACCTAGCAACCATAGTCTTTAACAAAATGATGACGTTTTGTCCAGATTTTCATACCGAAAAATACTATCTTATGATGCAATCGAATAAAAACTAACTATTCAGTGGTATGCAATAATTATTTTGTCATTTTATGGTGAAGGAAAGATAACGTTAAAATAATTATTATGCCCAATTTTAATGTATTATTTTGATATTTACAACCTATCAATTTTAGAATTTTAAATTATTGACGCCACTAATCGGAAAAAAGCCAATCCGAAACCAACCGTCACCTCCAGCCGTTTTGATTATTGCACGCAAATAGCTCTGCACCACTTATATTTATAACCGGCGATTTCTTTCCCTCACCAGCCTCATGACGAGGGGGTGAAGCGCCCGAATAATTCGCCGTGAGTTGATGTTAGCACCCGATAAAAACAGGCGTCCGCGAAGATGTATTTGCAGCCCTTATCTCGCCGCTGAAAGGGCGGAGGGAATTTGAAGCGCTCCTTTAAGGGACGGCAGCACAAAGGGGTGGGCGAGCGTGTCCTTAGAAAGGTTGGCGTGATCCGATATCATTAGAACAATAATTTTTGGGGCCGGAGGGCTTCATCATAAATAAAATTGTATACAATATCGCAAAGCCCCCAAACACCCACATAATGAATTTATAATGTGTACAATCCTTCGAAAACCAAAAACATATATATATATATATATATATATATATATATATAAACAATCTTTGTTGGGCCATCGACCCCATGGGGTCTTTCCGCCTTCAAAAACATATTTACGCGTTATTCAGAAAATTAAGATAAACAAAAAGCTGAATGAATCAGTATTGAAAATGATTAAAGATTAGAGCACAATTCACTAATTTTAGATTATGATGTGTATTTAATTTGCTTCGTAGGTATTCTGAATATATTTTTGTTTGTTTCAGGAATTATTACAAGTGGAGGAGCCCGAATGGTCGGGGAAAGACTCACAGGCAGCGGAACTCGACTGGATGTGACCTCTCCTGTACAATCCTCTGCCCCAGCCACTGTAGGACCCAAGTCTAGTACTGAAAGTGTTCATAGAGCCCTAAAGTCTGTATCTAGACAGAGCCTTTTAGGTATGAATAATGAATTTTCCTCAGGAAAGATAAATACGCGCAAACCTGCATTTACATAATTGCTATTTCGGTGGGCTTACGCAGTACGATCTAAAAAGACCCGGAATGGCAATTAATTATGCAGTACGATACCCAAATAGAGCATAGGTGTGATAAATGTGCGGTTTATAGTGTCAAAGATAGATGTGTGTTGTAAATTAATAAACATTAGCGCAGGTTGTTTATTGGAGATGTGCGTAAAACAAACACAAAATGTCACATGTGTCATTAATTCTACCATTTATTTAAAAAAAAAAATGTTTTAGAATTAATTTTCACAGAAAGTTTTTCAAAAAACAAACATGCGCTACCATGTTTTATAAGTAAAGTAGTCCAGTTTGAGATTCTAAAACTATTATTTATGTATTATTGATGTAATCATTATTTATTTATATTAATCAATTAATTAGTAACAATTAAACGTAAAAATCGAGCAAAAGGACATACTTTTACAAGTATTTTTTACTATTAATTAATGATTGAGTAAAATTTATTTACCACAAGAAAGCAGTTTAAGATTATCGTTTACTCGATCACCATATTTTTAAATATTATTTGTTTTTACAAAAACAACAGAAGTAGTAGCAATATTGTTATATTAACCTGCGGTCTTTCCATCTTAAAGTTTTTATTTAATTACTTTGAGCAGTTTTGACATATGGTAGCTACAAAGTCTTGATATGTATTATAGTTAATGCCCACATATTTTTAAATATCCTTTTAGATTACATCTAAGGAAATATTACCAAGATAATTTAGAATATGAATATATTTTTTAATACAAGAATCCAGTTCTATTTATAAAATTATCTTGCAGGTATTAAATTATCAGTAATTGCATACACGCAAATATGTTATGCAAACCTTGGCTACAATGGGATGCGAGATATTCGCAGAGACGAAGTTTATACATTATATAAATATTGTCAGACAAATTTAGCTAACTGAGGACATCTGTTTAGTCCTTCAGCGCAAGCAAACAATTCTGCAGCATTACTGCATAATATCTGCTCATACAGAGCATTCAAACATTTCTCCAGTGTGAGCAATTAGATGAGAAACACATTTGAAAATACGAGAATAAATATAGGTATTCCGTGCATAATTTTATTGAGATAAACATAAAATAATTATAATTGTAGAAGCAGAGCAAACAGGTTTCGTTTAGGACTAAATTCTTTAAACCAACAAAGTAGAATTTTTATTTTTCATGAATTATTTTGGAATGCTAAATTACATGCAGTTGACAAAATTATACAATGCAATGGAATTCCCCGAAGTCTAATAATAATTGAAACTTGAATTATATACAAGAAAAAATATAATATTATTATACAGGGTGGAAACCTTAACTGGAATAAATTCGATATTTATGAAATGAGAATTTCCAGAAAAAGATCCTCGGACAGGTCGATTTTTGTTCTTTATTGCGGACTTTTTAGCTTCCTCAAAACAAGTATAACGTCACTAGCCTTTCACGAATGAGGTCATAGGCAATTTAATTTACATGGAAACATTTTTTTTATTTCACTAAATTTGTAGCTATTGTCATTCTTTTTGCGACAATGTAAAAATATTTTGTTTTTTAATTTTTTTTTAAATTTGTATATTGCGGATCTGAAGGAACGTATAAGACATGAAATAGAAATATTTCACCGGAAATGTGTCAAAATGTAAGAGATGGGTTTTATCACCAATTGGTTATTTGCCAAGAGAGAAACGGTACTCATTTTGAACATTTCTTACATTAAATAAATTTATTAATTTTTTATTTATTTTTGAAAGAAAAAAAATTAAAAAAACAAAATAATTTTACATGGTCGTAAAGAGAATGGAAATGACTACATATTTAGTTAAATAAAAAAAAATTTGAAAGGCTAGTGACGTCATACTTGTTTTGAAGACGCTAAAAAGTGCGCAATGAAGAACAAAAATCGACCTGTCCGAGGATTTTTTTCTGGAAATTCTCATTTCATAAATACCCAATTTATTCAAGTTAAGGTTTCCACTCTGTATTATAGTAAATAATACAAGTTTTAGTAAATTTTAGTTTTTGTATAAGATTTATTTTGTCGTGTGAACTTTTTGTAGTGACATAAATATTAAATACACTAAAATAGCCATCTGCCATGGTTTGCCACAAAAGCTATAGCTCGCCAGGTCGCCAGGCCGGAAGTAAAATTATCCAGTAAATCCAGGAAGAAATAAATTAGGCGGAAATTAATTTATTTAATAATAAATTATATAGTTTTGAAATTTGGTACACATACTCTTGAATACACTAGAATCGAATATTCGTCGAGTTTTCCCTCCCGGCGTGGGGGCTTCATCCCTTAATATAAAAAAAAACATCAAGTAAACTGCGAATCTGTGTAATTTTTTGCAATTATCTTGTAAATGGTGCACCGCTTGAAAATTTTTATATATTCGAGTGTTCAAGAGTATGTGTAACAAATTTCAAAACTATATAATTAATTTCCGCCAAAACGGCCAATTTTTATATAGCAATATAAATATGTCTGTAACAGATTTATGTGAGCATGATATTATTAACATATCAAAATTACATAATAATAATACATAATATTAAAAATGTTATTAACAATGTAAAATATTTTTTTACAATTTTTTAATGTACTCAAGGAAATTTATAAAAGTCTACAATATTATTAAAAATAGAAATTTTCGTGTCAATGCCAATATGGAAATTATAAAATATCCACGTAACTTGAAGAATGAGTTGAAGTGTTAAAGTGAGCGACGAAGACAACATTTTCGCCTAATTTAAAAATGTTAACACAATTAAATGAACAGAACAATTCTCATAATAGTACAGTAAAAAAATAATAAGTGTGGTTCTCAATAACGATAATGTTTCAATAGGTAACAACTATTCTTGCTAAATAGTTTTAGTTAGCAATTTTGGTAGATATTCTGGGTTAAAATAAGGTAATAATTGTTGTCTTTGTCATCATTAAATGAACAGTACAATTCTCATACCAGAGTAAAAAATAATAAGTGTGATTCTAAATAACTATAATGTTCTAATGTTTAACAACTACTCTTGCAATTTTTTTTTTTGTTACTATTGTGGTACATATTCTGGGTTAAAATTATATATTATTGTCTTCGTCGCCATTAAATGAACAGAACAATTCTCATAGTACAGTAAAAAAATAATAAGTGTGGTTCTAAATAGCAATCATGTTTCAATGTTTAAGAACTATTCTTGTTAAATTATTTTCAATTAGTATATTGGTACACATTCAGGGATAAAGTTCGATAATATGTATTTTCTTCGTCATCACTTCAACGCCTAATTCAAGAAAAAGTTCGAAATGTATTAACAAGCCTTTCTCTGAATAATAACATGAGAAATCATACTGTGATGTAAATAGTTGAATTCGTAATAGGAAATGATGTCTAATACAGAGTGTACATTTTTTATGGACCATATAAAAAAATAAAGTTGATGACAGTTTCTTCGAAACGAAACGTTGTCCTGAAAATTCGTGAACGCTATCTTGTAGAGCTAAAATGTGTCAATGAGAAAGTGCCTTTGGTTTTCTTATACCTTTTCAAATATCTTCAGAAAAAAATAAAAACGAAATCGCAAAATTTCGGATTTTGTCTATATTAGTATATCTTCGGAAGTAAGCGGAATTTCCGGTTTTCTCGACAGAACATTACTGATCACTAAATTGCACACCTTTTTTGTAATTTAACCGCCCTTGGGCCAGGGTTGGGAGCTCGCAGCCAAGCCCAATGGCTTGGAGGCGGGACTCCAAGACCCCCCAAAAAAAAACGCCCTTGTAGCTTTTGATTTCAAATATCTCCATGCTGTTGATCCTCTTCTTGAACAAGCTGTATATGCATAAGCATATCATGTAATGCTGTATGAGTGGACTTTCTGCACCGGAAACCATGTTGGTTTATATGTAGCAAATGATTATGTTCAAAGAATATTTAAAGATAATGAACTTAGTATTGATAATATTGATAGTACGATTTCATGGTATAGAAAATTATATAAAATATCAGTAAAAACCCGAAAAATGAGAAAGTGTCACAACTAGAAAATATTTCTTAAAAATACAAAAAGTCCACAGAAATCCATTAAAAATGTTATCATCAGCAATTTAAAATACATATTAGGTATACAAAATACTTTTCACAATTATATCAAAACTGAAGTTAAAAAAATCGAAAAAAATTAAAAAAAAAACTTGCAATTGTATCCCTTTTTGAAACATTTTAAATGAAAATTTAAAAAAAAATGACGAATAATTTTCGAAAATAGAAAGAGGATTTTGATAAAGCAGATATGCCTGTATAGGCATAAAATAATAAAAGGCACCTTCTCATTGCCACTTTCACAGCTCTACAAGATAGCGTTTATATATTTTCAGTAATAATATAACAAGAGAGTGAGAATAAATTGAAAATAATTTGACAGATTGCCTTTTGGCAATAGTCACTCGAGCCCTTCGGGCCCTCGTGACTATTGCCTGGCAACAAGTTTGAGACATAATCTGTCAAATTATTTTCTAATTTATCGAACTCTCGAGTTATATTTGATTAGATTATTTTTTGACGCCTGGTGTATTATGGTTTGTCATAAACTGGAGAGGTAATAAAATATAATACCAATGCATCATTTAGTGTCATCTTAAACAAAATTTTATTGTGAAGAAAACACAGAAAAATAAACAATTAACAATTTAAATTAGTACAATTAAAAACACAGTTATTGAAAACGTTTCGAGCTTCACTGCTTACCGTGGACTTGGCATTATTTGTTAAGTTAAGTATTTCATTATTTTCTCTTAGATTATTTATTATGTTGGAATGATGTTCCTGGTTCAATTGTAAATACGGCTTTAGCGAGTTTGATGCATTGTGACCTGTTATTTTCATAATCTCCTGTTCTCCTACACCAGCCTTTGATAGATTGCTAACTGCGCTTGATCTTGCAGAATGATTGGTAATTTTTTTATTATTTGTATTCAGTCCAATTTTCTCTGCAGACTCTTTCATCCACTTTGAAAGAGAATTTATTCCTATTGGAACATTTTTGAACCATGTCGAAGTTTTCCATGCAGGGTTTGGTGTTAGAAACATCCTATCGATTTGTATATTATCTGATCTTTTACTTATTAGTTTATTGAAAAGGCGTACAGGGCAAATATTTGGATTTCCCATATTAGGTGTCAACCATTTAGTATTTGTACACTTTTGAGCTCCACCTTGTGATGTTTTGGAAAATATTGGGTTATACTCTAATCGGCCTGTGTCCAATCCCTTAGTATCTGTTTCTTTCTTAAAATAATGAACACAGCATTTTGTTGCTTCTCCTCCCCTCCAGGCCAGTTCATAAGACGCGATATGAAAAAATTTTCTTTGTAACCCACATGGAGTATCTTCGTCCCAAACATTAAATATTTCCATCAATTGCGTTGTTGAAAGTGCCACCGAACTTTCTTTGTGTTTTGCAGTGTCCTTTTGAAGATTTTTTCTCTTTGCATCTCTTGCCTTTCTGGCACTTCTGAATTCTAAATCTTTAAAAGGGTCGAATGATCTATTGTAGCTTTCAAAATATAGTTCCTGAAGCAGTTTTGCTGTCTTGTTCCACATTGTTTTAACTACTGCTTCTTTATAATCTTTGCCATTTTTCCGCTTCATATTATATCCCCAGTCTTTTAAGATCAGTGCTAGAGTATTTATTGTAGTAGACTCGTTTAACGTATAACTTTTTTCTTCGCAAAAAGTTAAAAATTGTTTCCATATCGAATTATTGCTAATCACTGTATTTTTACTTCTGCTTTCTAGTATTTCTTTATCAATTTCAGTATGCGAAACGCAGCTAAAGCGACTTTTATTCATTTTGTATGACACTTTAATATGATTGATAAATTAATAATTTGACAAATATTTTGATTGACAAGAGTGAACCTAGCTACCGAGATTATTCCCACTATAATAATCTCTAGAGAATATTCCCAGTATAATAATGACGGGATTGGTCCAGAAGTATCAATATGACAAAAATCGAAATATATCATTGGTTTTGAGAAACGTCAAAAAATAATCAGTACAACGTTTCGTTTCGAAGAAACCATAATAAATTTTATATTTTCATATGGTGCATAAATAAAGTACACCCTGTATTAAATAGCATTTCCTATTACGAATTCAACGATTTATATTACAGTATGATTGCTCATAGATTGAATTTGTAATAAATTTGTAATGCTTCCTAATACAGCGTGTACTTCTTTTACAAGCCATATAAAAAAATAAAGTTGATGATGGTTTCTTCGAAACGAAACGTTGTACAGAAAATTTGTGAACACTGTCCTATAGAGCTAAAACTGTGGCAATGAGAAAGTGCCTTTTGTTTTTTATACCTTTTCAAATAACTTCCCCATGCTGTTGATCAGGGGTGGGCTGGAGCCGGCTCGGTCCGGCTCGCGCGAGCTTGTTGTTAAAATTTTTGAAACTCGGCGAGCCGCTTGTTAAATTACCTCTAAAACCAAAAAATAAGCCACTTTAATAGTATTTTCATACAAAATATGCACATCGCGCCGATGTGCCCCACACTCGCAAACATATCATGTGCGCAACGCACTACACACATCATGTGCGTACGTAAAATACGAAGTGCCTTGCTCTTGTTTGTGAGTCACAAGTTGTGAAGCTTCGGCACACTGCACATGGTATCGCCCGCTTTTTTATTTCCTTCGTTACTTGTTGTAACTTTATTTTTTTATAATTTGTTCGTTTTGTACAGATTATATTTACTATAAAAACTTACTTTGTTTAGTGAATTGATAATACAAAATACAATACTAATTAGTCTAATTGCTAAGGTCAGTAATATAAGTAAAAATAAATTTTTAATTTACATAAATAGACAATTATAAATTATTATTTGTAAATAATATAAATTCTAAATTCATCTAAAATTTTTGTGAATATAATGGCAGTACTTAAATTTTAGATTTTTTTTTATTAATTAATAAAGACAGTGCAAGGAAATTTATTGCTTTTCGTAAATATAAAAAAAACTCAATGAAAAATACTAGAGAAAACAATAAATTCTGCAGATATTGAACCTATATAATCAACTTCAAATTAAACGTCAGCTTCATGTTCATCGGCATCATCTACAACATCATTGGAATCATGCACAGTACGCAATTGTCAACTACCAGATTGTTGGACAGAAAAACAAGTGAGTTTGTTCACAGAACAATATAAATGGTTAGTGGTAAAAGATGGCAAATTAGGTTGTAAAGACTGTTCAAAAATGAAAACTTTAGGAATAGAAAACAAAAAACATATTCACGTATCAAATGCGTGGATTTCATGTTCAATAATTCCTAATAGAACTAAAAAAGATACAAGGCAAGCTTCTCTACGCAAAACAAAATTAAACAACATTCCACTTAATGCACACATTTAAGAATTCAAGAAACAATTATTCAATCTAACAAACAAGTTAACAAACAAATGTAGTTAAAATATTTAATTCTGAAGCAATTAACATTACTGTAAAAAAAATTAACACAGTTTATGTACGAACAGTTTACAGTAACGAAACAGACCATTGTATGATATAGAAGCAGCTTTGGAATACAAGAAAAAAAAAGGTGTTAATATAGGAAATTGTTTACATTCTAGACGCAGTGCCACTAGAATTGTCGCACATATTGCGATGCAGATTAAAAAAACTGTTTTTAAAAACATTTTCAATCAAAATTCAAAAATTGTATCATAATTAAAGAAGCTTCTACACTTGCTAAAAAAAGTACTTTGGTAATATTTTTACAGTATGAAGTACAGTCTGCAATTGAACCTCTCATGATTTTCGTAAATTTCAAAGAATTGACGTCAACAACTGTTGACAATAATTTTACGTCGTATCATATTTACTGTCTTACTGGCTATGGATTTGATAAAAATTATTTACAAAGAAATCTCATAGGATTCTGTTCAGATGATGCATCGACAATGTTAGGAAGAAAATCTGCAGTAGCCACAAAATTAACTGAAATGTGTCCAAATATAATCGTGTGGCATTGTTTGAATCACCGATTGCAATTGGCACGAGATGATTTCATAAGCAAAATTAAACAAGTAAATCATTTTAAAATATTTGTAGACAAAATATATGCTATATATCATCAAAATACCAAGCCGGATTGGAAACTATTTCTAGTGATTTTAACCTAGAAATAATAAAAATTGGTCGCGTTTTTGGACCTCGTAGGGCATCCTGCAGCTTACGAGCAGCTACCGATGTGTGGCGAGCATACCCAGGGTTGTAAAAACATTTTATCCAGTCCAAATCAAATTCAGGAATTGCCAAAAGATTAGCTAATACACGTTTTATTGAAGATTTAGCTTTAATGATAACTATCTTAGAAGAATTGTCAATACTATCCAATGCGCTACAATCAAATTAAAATTACCATATCTAAAGCTGATCAATTAATTAAGCATTCAATAAGAGCTATAGAACTACACAAGAATGATAATTTTGGTGTCTACGAAAAAAAAGTTAATAAGCTATTAAAAAAAAGTCTTGTTATTTTCCGTTTAAACCTTTTCATTCTAATAAAACAATAATAAAGGCTCCAGAGAGGAACTTTCTTACTTTTTACTTATATTTTACATTTGTTCTCCAAGGCAGTCTTTAATATTATACATTTTTTTGTATTTAACAGGTATTTAAGTCGATTTTCTTAGAAATTTTTGTTAGGCAACCGCGTGGAATTTTTAGATATTCGAAGAGAAAAACAAACAAAGGGAAAAACAATGGTAAAAAATATAAAATACATGAAGCATGTATTACTTGTTATGATGCCACGTGCACATATGGAATTAGATAGTGAAAAAAAAAACTTTTAAGAAATTTTCTAAATAACTCTAATTAACTGTCAAACCCCTAATTTTACCGATAGGTTTGATTTACACTTCTGTGTAGAAAACTGTTTTATATATTACCCCGTCATACAAATGTATATGCCATTCCATTAAAAAAAAGGCGACTCTTTAACGTGTACATGTAAATAAATAATGTTTTGAAATAGTACTGGGAAAATATCAACATGTACGAACCATTGTAATGATAGAGCCATGCTGCTGCTACTGTATGCAAGAAAGTTTAAGTTTATATTCATTCATAAGATAAGTAATGATTTTTTAAATCGTCTGTTGCGAGCAAATATATTGGAAATTAATGTTTTCCTCATAAACTACTAAACATAAGTGCCCAACAGGCTTAACAAAATATATATAGAAGTGAATGAGTTATCCGAATATGTAAAAATATGCAGCGTGTTCTATTTGAAATAACAAAATTGATGGCCACTTGATAGAATTGATAGAAACATGAACGTATTTTCTTTTGGAAGATCACGATGAACCATTTGTATGATTTATTTCTACTTTTTATTTCAAAAGGAACCCCATAATCATTGAACCAATAACTTACGTGGCACACCCTGTATACATATAAATAGATTTTATATTATACATATA
Organism: Othius punctulatus; assembly: GCA_951805005.1. Taxonomy (NCBI): domain Eukaryota; kingdom Metazoa; phylum Arthropoda; class Insecta; order Coleoptera; family Staphylinidae; genus Othius; species Othius punctulatus. Next base: position 24,292,173 of record OX638140.1, on the reverse strand, counting down.
TAACGCATGAAACGTATTTGGAGTTATATTCACCAATACCTTCATCAATAGAATTGTTAGTCTCAAAACTTTGGGATTATTGTTTGAAATAGGATAATGGCAAGATCGTAAAATATTTTCTTCTTTATATTCGTTGTACATATTTTATTTCGTTCTTCTTCTCGCTTCGTTTGCTCACAATAGTTTGGTAACAGATCATTTAATGATTTTTATCCTCACAGCACGTCGGCAAAACTTCATCAATAAAATTAGAAACCAAATTAATAAGAACGAGTACACGTATGTTTATAAAGTAGGGATAGATAGATAAAATGACTGATAGAATGACTTCTACAGCGCAGAATTCACTTGAACTATAGACTTAAACATTGATGCGGCATTACTGTAGTAAAGTAGCAATGGAAATTAGCAAAAAAGATTTTATTGTCAAAGATTGGCGCTGGCTCTCCACAATAAGCGCAAGGGCGCTCTGTGACCTTGGCACCTGTGGGCGCTGCACATATTGCACATATGCGCGATGCGGCTCTTCTGAATATCGGGGCGATCCTATGCCCAGCGCATCCAGACAGTCGGCAACACCGTCGGTATCTTGAAAGTGTCTAACTGAACGGAAATATATACAAATTGACGCCGCATGGTGGTCGTTTGTACAAAAAATATACGCAGGACGTTTTATGGATAGTACACTGAAAACCGGACATTCTAATGATAGTAGCCTGAAAATAAATATACGTGGACGTCATAAGGAAGAATTATGAAAGGAGTTCATAAAGATGCAGGATGTATATATATATATATATATAGGCACAAGCTCCAATGATGCAATAATGATTGCCTAGAAATATAAATACAAACATTAGTATCAAACTATCAAGCCCATGAATCCTTAATAAAATGTTAGACTTGAGTTCAATACTAATGGTTTTTGAGTTATTGCTTGAAATGAAATGACATTATTCGAATGTATGTGGCTCCGGAAACCAAATACCACTGTTTGATAAGTTATACATTAAATCATTAAAAGTTGATGTATTTGATGTAATAAAATGTATTTTCTTTTAATTTCAGATTTAGTAAGTTGTAAGTTAGGAATGTCTAAGCCTCGACAGACACCCTACAACCACAAGCTGTATTTGACCTCGTCCCACGATAGTTTGTCAACGGCGTACGGCACCCGTGCGGCTAACGTTAGTTCAGCGGCGAGTGAATTGGATTTATCGAGAAAGGCCAGACGCAAAGACCTACGGGGGCGGCTGAAACTGCCAACGAACGTGGCCCTGGCGAGCTCCGGAGAGGCCCCACTACTTGGTGGCTGGAGAACGACGCCGGGCTCCACGGCGGGCACGAACCCACCCTCCTCGAACCACCTGAACTCGACCAGCAGCTGCAACGGCACCGAGAGGTACGCATCCGGCCAACGAAGGCGGCAGTGCCTGATTCTAAATCGCCTTATTTCCAGCCGGTACGGTTTCAGAAGAGGCGAGTCGATAAATTCGAGACTGCGATCCGGAGCTGCTAATTGGTCATTTGTATTCGATCCGGCTGGAAGATTATGTTACTACTGGTCCATGGTTGTTTCTTTAGCGTTTCTTTATAATTTTTGGGTCATCATATACCGCTTCGCCTTTCAAGAAATTAATAGTGAGTACCCTTTTTTAAATCATTATATCATATATACTTTAAGCATATCAGATTAAACTAAACTGATATACTCCATTCCACGAATCTAGGAAGCAATAAATCACAATTAGCATATATTACAGGAAACTTGAAGAGGCTGCATGCAAACTAAGTACATTTCTATAAAGTAGTCAGAACTTTACCCACTATACAGCAACGAGCAAAATATTTCTAATTATGACTTATAAATAATACTCCTAACATATAATAATTGTAAAAATCAATAAACACATTAATACGTAATATCGTAGCAGATTGGCATTTTTGTTCAAATCTATCTGTTTGTGTGGTGCGGTGGCCTGAATAGGTCTGCAGAAAATTTGAACTAATGAGATTGTCACAGATGAATAATTATCAAAGTTTTTCAAGTCACGTCCGCCAAGTTTTCAGCGTAATTTGTGACGTACCTGAAGGGCAGTCGGCGCGTTAGGCCGTGGAGCGAGTGGAGGGTCCCTTTGAAGTAGTGACGAGGGCCAGGCTCTCGGTGTCAGAGAGTGGGGGGGGTTAAAAAAAGGCTCCACGTAATTTTACCTCGTTGCTACTTCGTCGCAAGGGAGGCTCCACTCTACCTGCGTGGGTGGACGGCAGACAGTCAGCGAAGCTCAGAAATCACGAACTGTCACAACGCTGACCGTTTGACGCCAACACCACCAGGTGTAAATCTCGCAGTGAGAATAGAAAACTGTAAAACTGTAACTGAATATAGAAAACTGTAAAGAGAAAACGTGGGGGGGGCAAAAAATAATAACAGGTGTGAGTTTGGTATGGTAAGATGGCGTTTATTCGCACACACAAATCAAGACGGACACCGTGTCCTGCGCTCCTGAAAACAATACCTCCGAGCGCCGCCCTTTCGCGCAGGGCCCACTCTATTCGGCCGAATAAAATAAGCTCCTAATCGCGCGATTTAAAGGGCAGAAGGAGCGACCTTTCTCGTACACTAGCGCAAACACGTACGACACAATTTACACGTAGACGCAATTTACACACAAGAATAAACAGAAAAGTGGCCCAATCGAGCACACAAAAAAAGAAATTATATTATAGGAATTTTTATATCTGGCCTGCGTTCTGGGTGGTCGTCGCCGGTGACTGGTACAGCTTCCGGAAGGCCGACGGCTCGCGTCGTGGACCTGAAGCTCGCTTGCGACCTCCAGCCAGGGATGTTCCGGCCGAGCGGGTTAGCCCGTCGGCAAACGCTCGGGTGTTACGAGCGTGTTCCCTGCCCCGTAGTCGATGCCTCAATCCCCCTCAAGGGTGGTTAGTTGAGAACCGTTGATTATTCCCGTAAAACGGATGGTGAAATACCTTATCTGCAACGGTTCTTCTGACACGATCTATCTCGGGCACGGGTCAATCTAGTTCTGCCCGTAGTGGCGCTTATGCCGGTGAATTTAAAAATCGCTCACCGGGGAGACGCGTCACCACAACAAAAAAACGCAAGCATGGTTGCCTACCGTGTAGGTCTACACGCTAGTTAATTTATTGAAAGCCGTTCCTGCCGAACGCTATTTTGGACCGTTACAAATTCCCCCCCAACAAAATTAAAAACTCCGGGAAGCGGATGTTTTTTTTTTCAAACCCCCAAAAAGAAAAATAAACTCATAAAAATGACGAAAGAAAGATAGTACTAGTGGGAGTAACAATGTCCCGACACACTCGATGCGTAACCTCAATCATATTCATTAAATCCCCCAAAGGGCTAAGCTAAATAGCTAAACTAGGGAGTCGTCGAAAAATTCCGCAATGCGGCATGTCACTCAAGGACAAAACACGAACGATCCCATAGAATACGAAAGTTTACTTACACCGTATGGTTTTAGACAAGTGACAGCCACTAATTACAATCAATTAAACTAACAAAACTAACACAACTAACCTAATACTAAACTACACTTAACCAGAAAAATCTAACAAACACCTAGTTCGAAAGCGAATGATCATCGTCCAGAGCAGGTTTCAAATCTTTCACATGCCATGTCCCTCCTGGATCACCAAAATCATTGGTTAGATCATACGTCCACAAAGACCTCTTATGGGCCACTACAAAAGGACCAACAAACTTAGGAGCTAACTTCGCGTTAAAATAGTTTAGAGCATTCGACAAAACATGATTTCTACGCCACACTCGATCACCAACCTTGTACTGTACATGCCTTCTACGGAAATTATACGATTTCGCATTTTTCTGATACGCTTTCACCAAACGTCCCGCTATCTCTTCTCGTAATGCGTCGAACTTATCAGGATCGCGTGGTTTGTCCCTGATGGGGTCCTCTAACAATTCGTCAACCTCCGGAGGTCCACCAAAGGTATTGCCATACAATACGTGCTCTCGCCCAAAATTGGCGAAGTAAGGCGTATGGCCAATCACCTCGTGTTTTGCCGTCCGAATGGCACAACCAATCTTTGGAAGACTCGCGTCCCACACGCGGTGGTTATTGCTCACATACGATGCGATCATAGTCTTAAGGACCCGGTTAATGCGTTCCGCCGGATTAGCCTGCGGATGATACCGAGCAGTATACAATACCCGAGTGCGATAGGAGTCGCACATCTTAGTGAACTCTTTACTACGAAATTGAGCACCGTTGTCTGAGATGATGTATTGAGGGGTTCCAAATACAAGGAAAACTTGTTCTTCAATGGCTTTCGTGACAGCTGAAGCAGTAGCTCGTCTCAACGGGAAAAACAAACTAAACTTGGTGAAGGTGTCGGCCACAACCAAAATATAACAATTACCCTTGGTTGAACGCGGCAAAGGTCCCACCAAATCAGTACACAAAATTTGCCAGGGTCTCGTCGCTCGAGCCCTAGGCGCCAAAAAGCCAGGTGGAGCCTTTTGTTCAACCTTGTGTGCCGAACACACCTCACACTTACGAACATACCGAGCTATATCTGCCTTCATCTTCGGCCAGTAATATCGTGTCTTAAGCCTTTGACAGGTCTTATACACGCCCCCATGACCAGCAGTTGGCAAATCATGGTTTTCCGAAATAAGGGCACGCCGACGCGGTTTCGCTACTACTATCTTCCACGAGTCTTGGGGTTCCTCAAGGTCCCCAAACCTGGGAGGCAAAAACTTATATACGACCCCAGCGTCGACTTTCCAAAGAGGATACTTCCGCGGTCTCTTCGCGATCGCGTCACGCATCTTAATTAACCACGCGTCGCCTTCGGAATGATTAACGACGTTTACAGCGTCTAAAACCGGTACTGAACGTGATAACGCATCAGGAACCACGTGGTCCTTCCCCTTACGATGAATGATATCGAAGTTAAATTGTTGGAGCCGTACACTCCAACGCGCTAAACGACCAGAAGGACTCTGTAAACGGTTAAGCCACAGCAAGGAATAGTGATCGGTGATCACGGTGAACTTAGCACCCTCAATGTAAGGTCGAAATTTCTCTACAGCCCATACTACGGCCAAACATTCTTTCTCCGTAGCACTATAACGTCTCTCCGGTCCTTTCAATGAACAACTATTGTAACTTATTACCTTCTCTCCCTCATCAGTAACTTGTGTCAGTACGGCGCCTAGCCCAAAATCGCTAGCGTCGGTCTGAATGACGAAAGGTAAACTAAAATCAGGACAAGACAAAATAGGAGCGCTAACAAGACAATCTTTAATAGTGTTGAATGCCGATTCACAGTCTTCCGACCACATAAATTTAGTATCTTTTCTGACCAATGCCGACATTGGTGCAGTGACTGTGGAAAAATTCGGAATAAACCTACGGTACCAACTAGCCATACCGATTACTCTACGTACACCTGTGACATTAATGGGTGCTGGCATGTTAACGATTGCTGAAACCTTTTCTGGATCGACATGTAACCCTCCCTGATCAACAACATAACCCAAGTAGCGTAACTGTGGCCTACAGAAATGACATTTATCGCGACGCAGCGTTAAACCTGCTTCTGTCAGACGACTCAAAACAGTCTCCAAAACTCTAATGTGCTCCTCGAACGTCGAAGTTACGACCACGATGTCGTCTAAATATGCAAAACATGACGGCTCGAGATCAGCACCTATCACTCTATCAATGAGTCGCTGAAAAGTGGCTGGCGCATTATGAAGGCCAAATGGCATGCGTCGAAATTGATATAGACCACGGTTCGGAACGGTAAATGCGGTTAGCTGCCTCGATTCTTCCTGAACAGGGATCTGCCAGTAAGCCGATCGAATGTCCAAACTCGACAAATATTTCGCGTCCCTCAACCGATCTAATATATGAGAAATATACGGCAGAGGATACGCGTCTCTTTCGGTTACACTATTGACTCGCCTAAAATCTACACAAAAACGGTATGTGTCATCCTTCTTTTTCACCATCACAATTGGTGAAGACCACGGCGATTTAGAAGGTTCAACTACCCCTAAACTTAACATTGAATCTAATTCCGCGTTTACGTGACGTTGTAATGTGGGGGACATCGGATAGTAGCGCTGCTTAATTGGTGTAGCTTTAGTGCTGATGACATGCTCTACCAAATTGGTACACCCGAGAGTATCACTCATCTTCTCGAAAGCACTGGTTAATGATGACTGAAGTTGGACGTGTTGGTGTGAGGTTAACCCATCACTGGTGTTTAACGCATCTACAGCCATATCTTCCAAACCCGAAAACTCCCAATGACCACTACGTAGGTCTGGAATAATTCCTAACCGTTTCCAAAAATCGGTTCCCAAAATCAACGGCCTCGTAATTTCCGGAATTACTAATACATCCAACGTTCTCGTCACACCTTCAACCATCATCGGAAGTGTAGCCATTCCAATTACCTCGCAACTACGTCCATTCGCCACCGTACAATATTTCACCGACGAAGGTTTCAACCGTACCGCTAAATTTTTGAACATCTGCCACCCTGGACCGCCAAGTATGGTCTGGTTTGCTCCTGAATCTAATAACCCCAACAACGATACCCCATAAACTACTACATTTAAATATGGACGCTCATCGCCCCGCGAACTAGACAACACAAAATCTAAACAAATACGTGTACGTTCACTGAGTCCCTTAAACTTATCTGTCGAAATTCCCAAAACCTCGGAGCAACTTGTTCGACTCAAGTTCTCCTCGACCGGTTTAACGAATTTGATGGAGTGCAAGTTGGGCACCTCGGTTTTGTTACTCCCACTTTCCCACAACCAAAACAATATAAACGTCTCGGCGCGCGACAATCCTGACTTGAATGTCCCGGTCGTTGACAATTATAACAACGCGACTGAGAGGGCGGACGAATATTTGTAGGAGGAGTGACTTCGTGACAAGACACACTCGGCACAGCCTCCACATACGCCAAGTCTGGCTCTAACACACGACCTTTCCCTGGTGGGGGTGTGTACGAATCGTTAGCGACCGTACTAGCCTCCAGCCTACGTCCTAATCTAAGTAGATCAGCAAAAGTAACAATGTCTAGTGACCACAAAGCCATTCTGTATCTAGGATGTAGATTTTTGGTTACGGTTCTGAGCTGAATATCTTCAGGGAGAGGATTAGGCAATCGCATGAACAGATTTTTCATCACAGAAACATAGAGACTGATGGTCTCATTAGGTCCCTGTGTGCGAGATTTGATTTCTTCGAAGAGACGTTCTTCGTAATCAGGAGATTGGAAGGCCTCTCTCAACCCTAGGACTAACTCATCCCAGTTCCCAAAAGATCTACGGTTCGCTCGATACCAAATAAGGGCATTCCCCGTGAACAAATCTAATGCTGACGCAAACAATAATGCCGAAGATACGTTACGCGCAACGCGCAGTTCTTCTACTCGCTCCAAAAATGAGGACAACGAAACTTTGCCCTGCTCCCCACCAAAAGTGAGATTCCAAAACCTAACCGCGACAGGTTTTACATCTGTAGAAGCCAGATGATCTTGGTCATTGTCTGAATCAGAATCTGAACTTGAACTATTCGATTCAGCAACTACTCGCGATGAATGAGCGACAGCTTGAATTACGGACAAATTAAGCAACGAACTCTGAGTTGCAGTGGTTTTGCGCTTAGCTAATTTAGCCCCGGAACGCATAGTACCGGCGCACGCTGCTAATCGTACTAAAAGTCTGGAGACCTTACCTCGTTCTTCGTCAGTCGTAACGACACAACGATTAATTCGCCCGTGTGCGTGTCCACACTTAGTGGCGAGCTTCAAATAGGTCGAAGAGGTAGTAGGCTCCTCGAAGTCCTTTACTAACCCCTCGATCTCCGTCAACTTCAATTCTAGTGCCGCAAGGTCGTCAGTTATCTCAAAGGGATTAGGCACCGGCGCATAGGAGGCAGAAGACTCCAATCTAATTAGAGTTCGTAAGGTGCTACGCTGCGCATCAGCAGTAGTTACCCCTGTAACTCCTCGACGCTCAAGCTCATACACCCGCTCATCGGCTGATAGCCTATTAACTTCTACTTTGAAATCCATCACAACTAATGGACTAGTGAACAAAAAGAAAAGATTCAAATTTCAATTCAAATTGAAAGAAAAATATACGGTATACGTGTACCGAAAAAGAACAAAAATTTAAACTAACTTATCGTAATTATTACGATTACTATAAAAATCCAAAAAAAATTACCTAGTCGTAGTGAGCTCGAACCCACAAAATCATACGCCAAAAATCAAAATATAAATCAACCAATCAACCAAATATGTATGATTCGTGGTCGCCCGTTCACTATCTCACCAAGTTTCTACAAAAACCAACAATAACCAATAATAAATTTATGGTTTTTCGTAACCAGCGAATAATAAACTAATTTCTACACTATAGTAGAAACTATACCAACAAACACTGAAAACAGGCCAGAAAATTCCCTAAATTAAAAATATTTAAATTTAAAGTTAACGTTAAAGTCAAAATATTTTCTTGTGTGTATTCTATATTACCCACAAAACTCACAGAAATTCTCAACAACTGACAAAACAACCACCCCAAATTTTCTCAATATACTAAGTGCTGAAGGCTCATTAAAAATTTGAAATACTGTCAAATTTTCCAACTCCCAGTTCAGTTTCCTTGGCGCAAACTTAAGGCCTACCACAAAAATATATTCCCAATCAAAAAGGGCACAAAAATAAACCAAAGGGCCAAAAAGTTTTCGCGAAGGGCTGAAGGGTCAAAGTGAAAATTAGTGCCAAAACTACTAACAACGCATAAAATTGAAAAAGGGCACAAAAATTTTCTAAAGGGCAAAAAGGGCCAAAACAAAAATTGAAAAAGGGCTGCAAAATTAATTAAATGAGGTCTATTTAAAATGAAAAACAAAATCCTGAAGGGCTAGAAAAAAATTTACAAAGGGCTGACAAAACCCTTAAGCCTCAAAAGATGTTAATGAGCTAAATAAATAAAGATACCAACGATAGCTATTGTTGCTATTGTTGCTATTGCCCCATACGTTGGGCTTCAAAAACGTGTGACGTACCTGAAGGGCAGTCGGCGCGTTAGGCCGTGGAGCGAGTGGAGGGTCCCTTTGAAGTAGTGACGAGGGCCAGGCTCTCGGTGTCAGAGAGTGGGGGGGTTAAAAAAAGGCTCCACGTAATTTTACCTCGTTGCTACTTCGTCGCAAGGGAGGCTCCACTCTACCTGCGTGGGTGGACGGCAGACAGTCAGCGAAGCTCAGAAATCACGAACTGTCACAACGCTGACCGTTTGACGCCAACACCACCAGGTGTAAATCTCGCAGTGAGAATAGAAAACTGTAAAACTGTAACTGAATATAGAAAACTGTAAAGAGAAAACGTGGGGGGGGCAAAAAATAATAACAGGTGTGAGTTTGGTATGGTAAGATGGCGTTTATTCGCACACACAAATCAAGACGGACACCGTGTCCTGCGCTCCTGAAAACAATACCTCCGAGCGCCGCCCTTTCGCGCAGGGCCCACTCTATTCGGCCGAATAAAATAAGCTCCTAATCGCGCGATTTAAAGGGCAGAAGGAGCGACCTTTCTCGTACACTAGCGCAAACACGTACGACACAATTTACACGTAGACGCAATTTACACACAAGAATAAACAGAAAAGTGGCCCAATCGAGCACACAAAAAAAGAAATTATATTATAGGAATTTTTATATCTGGCCTGCGTTCTGGGTGGTCGTCGCCGGTGACTGGTACAGCTTCCGGAAGGCCGACGGCTCGCGTCGTGGACCTGAAGCTCGCTTGCGACCTCCAGCCAGGGATGTTCCGGCCGAGCGGGTTAGCCCGTCGGCAAACGCTCGGGTGTTACGAGCGTGTTCCCTGCCCCGTAGTCGATGCCTCAATCCCCCTCAAGGGTGGTTAGTTGAGAACCGTTGATTATTCCCGTAAAACGGATGGTGAAATACCTTATCTGCAACGGTTCTTCTGACACGATCTATCTCGGGCACGGGTCAATCTAGTTCTGCCCGTAGTGGCGCTTATGCCGGTGAATTTAAAAATCGCTCACCGGGGAGACGCGTCACCACAACAAAAAAACGCAAGCATGGTTGCCTACCGTGTAGGTCTACACGCTAGTTAATTTATTGAAAGCCGTTCCTGCCGAACGCTATTTTGGACCGTTACAAATTGATAAAGAAAGATACGAGTCGCAAAAGTTCGGCCCTCCCTTTGATCGGAACGCGCACGTTGGAGCATATGTACAGGGAGAATAAAAAGCAATGAATGAATTCGGCTTCCTGTGTGGAATAGATTTGGCGTGCATAAATAACGCAGCGAGGCATACAGAGACTGAGAACTAAATCCCCGTCAAAAATTTTAAATTTATGACGGGATGAAGTGTACATGCCGCATGTACACGATCGGTTTGGGTTGGTCATTATTAATGTCGAGCCTGGTTCCCTGGTTAATTATAATAAAATTAGTTATTGTACAGGTTCGTAAAGCTATGTTAAAGCTGTAATAATATTTGACAAATTAATGATAGATCACAGTTTCAATAAATATGTGCCAACATAGGTAACAATATTTAAAGAAATATTCACCACATCGCTACTACATTAGGATTGTAGTTTAAAACTCTGTAGATCTCTGTTTGAAACCTGCAAAACTACACTACTGAAAGGATTATTGCATATTCCAAAATACACCAATAGTATTTCTTTTAAGGTGCCATTTTTTTGTTTTTAAAGGCGAACCAAAAAAATGCGATAGGTCTTTTAAGTAGTGTATTTAAAAACTTATATACAACCACTCGCATTTATAGAAATCTCACAGCAAAAACTGATCATTCCACCCTGTACACGCTAAAAATGTAGAATAGACCATAAGCAGTTTCATTCATATTCATTAACTCGTTTTGCTCATTAATCACGGTAGTTCCAGAAGAATGCAAACTATAGCATTATAGTTTCATCTATATGAAGGGAAGTCCCAGAAGTATGCAGATTATACGAGCCCTAACCCTTAATGTTCGGACGGCACCAATTTGTATATATATATATATATATATATATATATATATATATATATATATATATATATATATATATATTTACTGATTGATATTCTGTAAATTGTTTATATTCTTTTTATTCAAGAATTAGGATGCTACTTTATTAAGGGACGCTTTTGTTGAAAAAATATTTGTTAAATATCGCAACAAGAAATGAAAAGATAGAAATTTTTTTAAAAAGGAGCAAATTCTATTGACAACTTAATATTCGGTCGACGAACGTTTAAATTATTAATACGGTGTCACATTACCTTTCGCCTTTATGATCGCTCGTATTCTAGCTGGCATGGTTTCCATCAAAGACTTGTAAAGATCTCCATATTTATGTCAGTTTTATCTCCAAAGCTCCAAAGCAGAATTGTTCATCAAGTGACTTTTCATGTTGCCACAAGGTCTCAATATTATTTAAGTCCGGACTGTTAGGGCTAAAACATAACTTTCATTCCGTGATCTGAAAACCATTTTTTTGTCGTCTTAGCTGTATGGCTTGATGTATGCTGGTAATTAGACCATTATTCAGAATTGTTTGATATTTAAGAGCATTAATTTAACCATCTATTGTTTCCATTTTTCCCCAAACCTTTCCCGGACGTACATCCTTAAATCAACATCCCTTTTGGAAATTTCACAGTCCTTTTTATACAATCCTCTTCCGTTTTATCTCGAATCATTATTTTTCTGCAATCACCTACAGAGATGTGGAATTTGGATTCATCGCTTAATATGACTTTGGACCAGTCTTCTACTGTCCAAGACAATTTAAACTTAGCCCAATCTATACAAGTGTTCTTCTGTTTGTTTGTTAACCGATGGTTTTCTTTAGGTTTGACTAAAATAAAATAAAGTGAATTAAACAAAGTAATGTTATTTAATATTTCATTTAATATGTGCCTTATAAAAACTGAGCTCTGACTTATGGATCCATTGCCAACAAAATTCTCGTGAAATATTTGCCCTCGTTTCCCCATTAAATAAGCCGTTATCTCCCTTACATTGATTCTTCGCTGACTTTTACATATTTTCACAAGATTCTTTCTGCCTGTCATTATACTGCGTTGACCGGAACTTTTACCCCAAATTTTGTATCTGGCTCTATCTTCATAGCCCTGGATAATATCTCCTACAGTTGACTTGGCTAAATTCAAATTATCGCCGATGGGCTTCAAGCTTTTTCCCTCATCGTACTGTCACAACAATTGGACGAATTTCGTTTGAGGTGGCTTTACCACGACTCATTTTCATGAACACACATAAAAGAAAACAGTAAATCGACGCTTTTCACAATAATAACTATCATTTTAACAGTATTAACCCCAAAAAATTTTAAAAAAGGAGGCGTCCGAACATTAAGTTGCCAGTAAGATTGGTTTAGGTTTTCATATTTTCCTTCTTAAAGAGGTAAATATAGACAAACAATATTTATTTTTTGGCATAAGTTCCCAAATGCATTTTTATGAGATCATAAGTAAGTAGCAACTTTTAGCAAAATAATCTGTAAGTTATATTTAAAATGGGTATCGTCCGAACTTTAAGTTGTTAGGGCTGTACTATAGCAGTTTCATCTATATTCTTCAACTCATTTGCTCAGTACTCAGTGCTCTGAGTTACGACATCTTCTTTCTTCCTATTCCTCCTGTTCCTCGTTTTCCTTCAATCTTGCCTTCTATGATGAGTTGTGTAACTATTTTCGAATAGAGATATTCAAATATGTTAAATTTTCAAATGCATCTGTCAAAATATGGTTATAGCCGCCCGTTAAGAACGAAATTATTTTTATTGAAAATCTGCAAACTTGACAAATCTGATGGTACTTACTTTGACAACATTTGACAAATGACAACAGGTGATCACAATAGACCAGAGCCGCCGACATCTAGCCTCCGCGCCGCGAGTTTGCACTTAGAGTTTCTTCATTCTGCATAATGCAGAATCGTGTACTAACTGAATCACTGAACTGAACTCGTCAACATAGTCGAAGTGAATCACTAAATGTTCGTGCAGTTTCAGTACTGCGGGTGGTCAGCATGTCTAACTGAAACGTATTTTGTTGTGTTTTTAATGTGTAATACTTATGTATTATGCACTTTATAACTGTGACATACCCAATCCATGAACTGTACGGCTAAATGGGCAAGTAATGAAATGAAAAATTAACATGAAAATATGATCTGTCACTAGTTTTTGTTTTACTAAATTTGCGCAAAAGTTCATTAACCTTCTCTAATTTTTTTTTTTAATTTTGAAAGAAACCAAACATTTTTATGAATAATGTAACTTAAAAAATATGTTCGTTTTAAAATTTTAGTAATTTCTAGAAACTATCAGCATAAATGAATATTTTAGAAAAACGCAGATAAATATAATTTTTTAAATTATATTGCATATAATTGTAAGAAATTTCGTAAAACAACATGATCACATAAATATTAAAAAAAAAACCTCGGAAGAAGAAAAAACTTTATTACTTCTCTATCACTTTTTACTTTATTTGTATCATTCATTATTATTTAGTGACTATCGTTGTACAGGGCGGTCCATTAGCTCGAGGACAAACTTTGCTGACGAAAATTGATCATTCTGAGAAAAAAAAGAGTTATATCAACATAGGTCCTATTTATCTTAGTTAAGAAGTTGCAAGCCCTTAGAGATAGAAACGGTTTATTTTAAACAATAATACTGGTACTGAACAGGCTTACCCTTTAGAGTCTGAGGACACCTATATCCGGTACTGCCGCTTTGATATATCCCTCACCGAAGACGATTCCTTTATCCTGCGCACCCACTAAATCTGCCAGTATACATGCGGTCGCAAACACGGGATACACACGGACTTCGTGTCCGCATCGATAGAGTTAGGAACGAAGAATGACCAGTTCCACATGGGGAGGCAGCACTGTCAACAACAATGCCATAACTAAACGGTATTAGAAAAGCTTAACCCAAACCTATAACCTTATTATAACAACACTAAACAAGCTAGGCTAAACAGTGTGCCCTACCTTTTTATGCGTCAACTGTACATTTTTAATCAGTACTTTGACGAGTAAAACGAAAATTGAAATTTGACATAAGCTACGAGGGCAATCTGATAAAAAAGGTACCTAACTATGAAGGAGTTCATATAAAACAAATATATATATATATATATATCATCATTCTTCAATGTAATCTACTAATTCAACACATTTTTTACGTCTTGAAATTAATGAACCCTCAATAAAAATGTTTTCTCTTGCTCTGCAAAAATCTTCAACTTCCCAAATTAACTCTTCGTCGTTGGCAAATCTTTGTTCACTTAACTTTTTTTTAATTTGCTGAACAGGAAATGGCCACAAGGCACTAAGTTTAAGGGAGGGTGATTTAATTCTTGTAACTTTAAATCCTTCAGAGCATCTTGGACAATGTCAGCTTTGTGTACCGGAGCATTGTCATGCAAAAGCAAAATTCCATTTTTGAATTTTCCTTTACGTTTTTCTTTTATTGCATTTTCCAATATCCCTAAAATTTGGGCATAATAGATTTCTTTCATGGTGGTTTTACGTGGCAGGTAATCAATCAACAAAATTCCCTCTGAGCCCCAAAAGACCGTGGCCATAACCTTACCTGCAGAATGCTGGACTTTAAACTTCTTTGGGAGCGGAGACCTCTTATGTTTCCATTGCATGGATTCCTGTTTGCTTTCAGGATCATAGTGATGAATCGTCATGAATGTTTCATCGTCAATAACAATTCTTTATATAATCACTTCTTCCTGCCCTTCACAAAGGTGCAAAATTTGTTAGGAAGTTTCAACTCGACGCTGCTTATCGAACGGGGTCAGCATTTTTGGGACCCGTCTCGCACTCACGTTTGACATGCCTAAATAGTCATGAATGTTGGACCAAACACGTTTCCTGCTGATCTGCAGACTTTCAGCTAGTATATCAATTTTGTCTCGTCGATCATCAAGAATAAATTCTTACACTTTCGAATAGTTTTTTGGGTGATAACTGAATTTGGACGGCCACTGCGAAGATCATCTTCAATGGACTCCCGACCCCACTTAAATTGTTTTGACCAGAATTTAACGGTTTTTAACGGATGGAGAAGAATTGCTATAAACAGCTGACCGACGATTACTTATTTCCATCGGACTATTTCCTTCTCTTGCTAGGAACTTGATGACGGCACGGTACTCAATTTTTTCCATTATAAAAAAACTTTGACTTTGTCGGTATTAGAATATTTCTGTAGATATTTACCACCAGAACTGAACAATGATAATGGCTTGACAGTTTTCTGACAGTTTAAGGAATATAATAAAAAAACAATTTTTGTTTTTCATGGCCTCCTTCATATTAGGTATTTTTTTATCAACTTGTACACGTACTTTTGTTATAATCCAATTTAGTATTCCTTTCTGTGTCAAAGCTATGTCATTATGTCCAGGCTTGTAACTTATTAACTAAGATGAATCGAACCTGTGTTAATATAACTCTTTTTCTCAGAATTACATCACCTTTCATCTGTCAAAGTTTGTCCCGAGCCGATCATCCGGTATAACTTGATTATTATCAAACTAGTCACTATAATAAAGTGTAATACCAACAAAGTAATATATGCATTATTTATACAGAGTATTAATGTTATTTACTTTTTCTAATAATTTTTTCTTTGACCATGGTCGAAAAGTTCATATAAAAATATATCTTAAAATTCTTGGTTATCGGTACAAGTCCAGTGGTTTTTAAGTTTTTTTTTTCGGTTTTTCAGTTTTTACAAAAATCTCGAAATCAGTTCGAGATATACTGTTGGATGCGTTATTTTAACTCATCTATATTCTCGGTAGCTTAGGAAACGTTTTGATTGTTATTATGAATACTTACGTTTAACGAGTGTTTTGAAGCTTTTCGTTTTTGAAAACTAAATTTGAAAGTGATAAAAATTAAGTAATACCCTGTATAGTTCACAGTCGATCGCGAACAAAAGCATTCAATCCAGTCCAAAAAAAAGTACGTAATTCATCTGTTTATGTGGTGTATATGGTGATATGAGCAACTCGCGGCTCTCTAGATATTCTTAAGCAATCACGTCCATCTAGCCAGATGTGATGTGATGAGATGTGATAAACATAAAAAAGGGCATTAATGCCGTTTATAAAATATCAGGTTAAATTATGCAATTTCGGTTTTATAATATGAAGTTCGTGCGGACCAGGTTGAGCCATGATTTCCATAGATTCGAGTCGAATTATTCATTCGAAAAAAAAACATAAGTGACAAAGATAAGGCTGGATATATCATTCGCCCCTGGAGTGAATGTGCGAATCTGAATCGTTACAATGTTTTTAATGTTAGTTATTCTTTTAGATAATTTTTTACTCTAACTAATAAATTGCTTAAGATTGTATGCAAAAAATTGATTGTCATTATAAATGATTAATCTGTACTGTATTGTGTGTTTCAGGGGAAACAATACTGGTGTGGTTCTGCCTGGACTACTTCTCCGATTTCTTGTACCTAATAGATATAATGTTCCACTTCCGTACGGGTTACTTAGAAGATGGCGTCCTGCAGACGGATTCGACGAAGCTCCGTCATCACTACATGAATTCGACGACGTTCTACATTGACTGTTTGTGCCTGTTGCCTCTAGATTTCCTTTACTTATCGATAGGATTCAATTCTATACTGCGATCGTTCAGACTAGTAAAGATCTATCGGTTCTGGGCGTTCATGGACCGCACAGAGAGACATACAAACTATCCGAACTTGTTTAGGTCGACCAGTCTAATCCACTACCTCCTAGTTATATTCCATTGGAACGGGTGTTTGTTTCACATAATACATAAAAACAACGGGTTCGGTTCTAAAAACTGGGTGTACAGTGATGCGGAAAGTGCCGACGTGGTCAAACAGTATTTGCAAAGTTATTACTGGTGTACATTGGCTTTAACGACTATTGGTGATCTCCCTAGGCCTAGGAACAAAGGGGAATATCTGTTCGTCATCCTGCAGCTCCTCTTCGGGCTCATGCTATTCGCCACTGTGCTGGGCCACGTGGCGAATATCGTCACCTCGGTGTCTGCTGCCAGGAAGGAGTTCCAGGGTAAGTCATTTCGTTCCCACGTTACGCTTCTTAATTCCTTATTTTCATTACTCGTTTCGTGCCTGTACCCTTGGGATAGATTCTCCACGGGGATTTCCAATGGGTAAAAGTTGCGGGCTTATTGGCTCAAATTTCATATGCGAATGACATTGTTCGCCGGAGAAGGTATAAAAGAATGATCACTAACAAATAACGTGAACGGCGGCAACAAACTAGATTGCTCGTATGTGCGTGGAAGTGTATGTATATTGTGAACTCGTGCAATCTACATATTGAAATATGAAGTTGGTCCAATCCAATCTGCTACATGCACGGGTCCCGTTCACAAAAGGCTAATTTGAATACGAAAGGCGCGAAATTATTGGGAGATCCTTGTGGAAATCTATCCGCTTTCGCTACAGGGCATTGGCTGGTTCCGGGGGCACAGACATAACAAACATGGAGATGAATTCGCAAACTTTCGCGAACCAAATTCTCCGGGGACGCTCGCGCCGTACACTTTTTACAAGTCGCGTTTAAAGGCAGCGTCCGCATTTTCCGCGAATACTCTTTCGTCTTAATAATGTAAGCAGTTTTATCTCCGAAGTGGCGAACTCCGTCCAACTTTCTAAGCGGCTTTGCTACTAATCGTAGCCTCGCGCGGTTAATCTCGCACTCCCTGTTTGTCGTGCTCTGGGGCATCTAATTTCGGGATTCGAATGCCAGCCTACACACATCCCAGTGTGTTGAGCAACCGTGCGACGACCGATCCGCTGACCTGATAATATTCACATTGACTGAAGTGTCGCGGATCGTTTCCGTGCTGTTTTCTTGTGTTTTGTCTCTTCCGATCCCTTAGCCCGAAGTGCCGCGGCCGGCTCATCCGCCGCGGACTCGGACTAAAGGGGCCGCCCACGAGTCGCTTTAGACGATTGTAATTACATCATGAAATTTATTAATGTTCGCAGACAACTCGGCAATATGTGAGTAGGCATTCATACTTTCCACATCGTTTCCCGATATTTTTACATATTTTTCTCTTTTGTTGCTTTTATTATCGATATTTTCGACATGTTATTCAATCTAGTTGTGTGACAATGGCTTTTTGTAGGTCTCTTTTATTATTCCAGTATTAGTGCGAGGCAGTGTGATTCAATAAACAAATTGATTACTATACTAAGGTTATTCTAATATAAATCATGATACATACCACAATATAAGATAACTACAGAACATATAGTCGGATTTTTTTTTAAATGTGCGCACCCATTAGAAATACTCATGCGATTGGTACTGACTAGTTTATTTGGTTTTGACCTAACTGGGGGATTGGTAATACAGATTTAAAATAGACATTTATTGAGAGTTAAATTTAAATTTCATTGTCACTTTTTTCAATTAACCCTACTCGACCAATCTTTCTGAGAAAATTAACATACATAGTTGCAAAACTATTAGACAAAATACGAAATAATATAAGCACAAGGCATTTTCAACATTAAAACTATATTTTGTGATATTGACATTTTCACATAAGCTCATTAATACCCTTTTTACAATGCAAAAGTTTCGCTTAGTTGAAAGTTGGTTACACAAGATAAAAGTCACTAAAGTTACTAGATTTGGTTACTCACATTAAAATAAATCCACCTATAACTACATAATGTTTTACCTTCGAAATATTGCAACCACAGATTTTTTTATTAAATTATAAAATTGAAAATAAAATCCTTAACAAAAGTTTTTACATATTTTTTTTTTAAATATCAATTTTTCGTAGTGAACGTTTGTTGTTTTTGTAAAGCAGAAATTGTAATAAGTATGAAATACCATATTTTTCTACTCACATATCTAAAAATAGCAATTTTTCCATGGCTTACATATTCATGAAAGTTATATTTTTTCACTCTAGAGATGAAAATATTTTCACATCTAGAGATGAAAATAAACATGCCAAATTTAATGGAAATAATGCATTTATTGCTTTGGAATCGACTTGACAAACATTAATTTCAGTAACCTGCATTGTTCGTTTTCGAATTCGATTATGATTAAATTGAACATTATGTGAACATGGCTTAACCACAGATTACGTTGATCAAAAGAAGACGATTTAACAAAACTTACCTATATACAAATGCGTTTGGTTTGGACAGTATTCAGCTTCAAAGTTAATTAAAAAAAAACAAAATTTGCTCATAAATAAGAGAACGTTTACATTGATTTGGATGTTGTTTGGTATGTCACTTCATACGGGTATTTCTCATATTTTGACATAATATTGTTATTATCAGTAGACCGGTTGTGTATAAAACAAGTGAGGCCCAACATTAATAGATTCATATTTTTTAATGACAAAAGCAAATAAATTTAAAAAAATCAAATTGGACGCAGGGGTTCATTATTAAGGTTTTTTGTATCTTGTATTTTGTATCGAATTATTTTTTTGTAACGATCCCCATGTTTTTTAAGTTTTAAAATGAGGAGGGTGCCATTTATTATTTTAACGTGGGGGTAGCTATGGAGGAGGGGGTGACACTTAAAATTTATTTGACGTGGTTTTTAAACTTCCCCCTCCAAAGATCAATCGACCTGTTTCTTTTTATATAAAGTTAACTTGTATTCAAAAGTTATCGAGACTGGCTAATTTTGAAATGTACACCCGGTATAGTCTATTTTAGATTGCAAGTATCCTCGTTCAGTTTTTTTTTAATTCTCGTTGTACTAAATAATTTATTAACCATCCCAAAATATGCGAATATATAGCATTCGTTTCTCGCGGGTATTTTCTCATAAATTAATATAAAGATTACCAGTTAGTATTAAATTACAGTAGAACTCATGCATTTTATTTTAAAAAAAACAAAAGTTGATGGCTATTTTCGGTGAAACCGGAAGTGATAGAAGCTTGAAAGTATTTCACCCGAGGAGAATGAAATCAGCTAAATTTGGGAGAATTTATTAAAATTTTATCTACGACTAAGTTTAATGTAAGTATATAATGCTATACACTATTCCCTTAGGGAATAATAACTAGGGATTAATAGTCATTATTCCCTCTTGCACTCCAATTACAAAATTTCTCAAATTAAATAATACCATGGAAACAAAATACACAAACTCAAAAGTGTCACTGTCAAACGCGTAGTGTTTGTGTATTTGTATTGAGATGGTTGAAAATGAAGAGTTTTTTTACTTGTACACCTCCAGAAATTGTACAGCTAGCTACAGCAACAACATCTACCTTGATACCGGAAACATTGAATTCCATTTACAATTCAACGTACGCAACCATCAACAAATGGCGTCTTCGAAAGAACTCAAAATAATTTTCCGAAAATGTTCTACTAGCCTATTTAGTCGAAGATAATGTAGAGTATACTACTCGCAATAATGGGTATTATTACGTCGGAATGTTACTCCCTCGCCGCTTACGCTGCTCGGTTCGTAAATATTCCTCGGGAATAATAGCTATCATTATTGACTCATGTTATAATCTACAATTATGTTTTATTGGGAACCCCATAAACTTTTAATGGTCATTAGCGTGGGACGCCCTGTATAATTGATCTTCATTGGCCTATCAACCCTTCCATAAAGAAGGGCTAAAAAACCTTCACAATTCTAATACTAAACTTCGAAATTAGATTTACGACTCGACGAGACGTAAACTGTAATATTTGCCTCACAGAGAATTATTGTTCCTTGTTTGTTTTTACAAGGAATTTTAAAAAATATTTTAAAAAATACGCTTTTATACATTCCTGTTATTGTGACAGAAGTGTATAACTATACAAATGATTAACTTTATGTTGCACGATAAAAAACTCCCTGTATATATATACAGGGTCATTCGCGCTATACGGCACGGAATATGGTGGCCACAATACGTGACTTTCAAAAAGTTAAGTTTTGGGATATATGGGGGTCTATTATCGTTACTTTTTAAAATTAATTTCTTACCATACAGGGTATTCCACAAGTCCTAAAAGTATCACAGTTGTGTCTTTTTAAATAGAACTACCTGTATAACTTTGCATATTTGAATTTAACCCTTTTTAAGCTTTATAGATCCGATATTAATTTCTTTCAGAAACTATACATTTCATTAGTATGATATGCTGTCCAAGAGATGCGCAGCATTCGTTGATATGTCTACATCTCGAACGCATCATGTTTCACAAGAGGTGTTCTAATCAATTTTCACAATGAACATATTTTGGCCCTACAACATCCGCATGCAACAAAAATACGGAATTTTCAAAACAGATTTAGTATTAACGTTTGGGATGAAACTTATCACAGGTTTTCATTAATTTTTCCAAAAATGTTCTAGACTTGTATGTACTACATCTACGTTTGAATGTGCATAGTTACTCACAGTTCGTGGAAAATGTACTGTTAGGTTTATTTAAAGATATACCACTAAATATGATTAAAAGTTCGAGTTAAAAACTCTTTTCTGCGTCGTTGTGAAGCATGTAATCAAGCGAGAGGGGGGCATATATGGTAATTATTTTTTAAGTTTTATTAATTTATACAGGGTATCTCGAAACTGCCGCTAAAGCTTCAGGTAACCTTTTTCTGGAATGAAACATGAACACAAAACTGCAAAAAAAAATTTGCCTTCGCAGGTCAGTCTTCAACAGCAAATTATAAGGAATTATAAAGAAAACTTAAAGTAAACGCGTAATTAATCAATAGAAAATGTATTTAAAATAAAAAGTATTGACTGAAAATTATTACTTATTACTACTCGAATTTCGATTAAAATAGAGTTAAAATATGATAAATTTGTTAAAATTAAACATGACAACTATGCAAGCTCTTATGTCAGATTTTCGCTCTCAGGTGTGACATGAGAAGATTTATTCCAATAAATCATCACTTCCAAACGGCATTTTGGTTCAGTACATTTATTACACAAACCTAACAGTGTTGTCAGATTTAATTTTCTTTGAATGCTTTGTATGTGGACACTAAGCTGCGAAGGACATTTATTTTTGTAGTTCTGTGTTCATCTTTCATGACAGAAAAGGTTACCTGAAGCTTTAGCGGCAGTTACTGGACACCCTGTATATTTTTAATTCATTAAAGCAAAAACTTTGAAGTTTTCTAATTTTGAAGCTAGATATTTTTTATGTACAAAACAAAACTTTAAAGTCTTCTAATTTATAAACTAATAATTGATGCAGGACATATGTTTCTATGAACTTTTTTTTTCTTAAAATTACATGAGTTTTCATATTTCAACGTTTGTTGGTGAGCTAAAATATCACCCTTGAAGCGCAAACATTTAAATTTAATAGCTGATCTAAGTACCTATATGTTTCATTTTTCTTCCACTTAAATCCTGAACCATCGTATCAATATTAATACAATTGATTACTGACAAGTGATATAATAGTGTATAAGGTATAATTGAATTAATATGCAACCAGCGATTCTTAAGATATATAATATTTTTGTGTTAGAGTTAGATATTTTGGGACTATTTTAAATGTTTCTCCAAATAGTGTCATATTTAAATATGATAAATATATCATATTCAATATGACTATACTTTATTACAATACTGATCGATATACTGGTATTATATTCTTATCATTAAAGTTATATTTAATGAGCATTTCTAGAAATATTTATATTATATTATTGTTAATTGTTAATAATATTGTTAAATTATAGAAACAACATAAGTATGTACTGATATCTCTAGAACTAGCATATTAAAATGAATGCTATATATTTCTGATATTAAGTGATATACTAGTATGTAATATGTGTAATTATATTAATATGAAAAAGCGATTTTTAAGATTTTTCAATTTTCATTTTTACTTCAATATTCTGAGCTATTTAAAGGTTTCTCTTTCTTGAATTCGATTGTAATGGTTATTTGTTACTGAAATTTCTTATAATTTATTAAATGCAAATTTTGCCTTATTTAATGCCATATATGAATACAGTACACCTGAGCATAAATCCTCAGAAAATTTGACGCAGAGTCTGTTTTACAAAGTGATAAAATCGAGGAAGAAACATTCTTGATTGATCACTATCGCTTATTAATCTTTTAGTTTATCATTTATCAATTATTATTTATTTGATTTTGAATTATTAGTGGTATTTGCAATTTGTTTATAACAGAAATCACACTGCCTCCATTACATGAAAATTTACGTACATATATTTGTGTGGCACCCCCTTTTACCCCACAGAGAGCTTCGTATCTTATATATTACATAATGTTCACCCCTGTGCGATGTACTGCTTTAACCTTCCCTTTCATAAAGTATATGATTACATCTTCACCCCTGGCATGTGACATGCATACATATCGTTTGTATTATTCTAAAGCGAGTTTATTAAATAATAAACCGCAGATATTTAAACATACAATCCCTAATTACACGCCGCCTTGAAGCTATGGTTAATTAATTGGCATCGGTTTGACACTAACACGCCATAAAACACACCTTATTAATATGTGATGCAAATGTAAATAAATTTCTGCCCCGCAGATTTGGCAGAAACGAATTCTGTTTCGGGCGGATCATTACAGCCTGATGTATTGGTGTTTTCTTGCCGGCGATAAAACTGCCGAACTTGTCAAACATCCGCGCGATGGGAGTCAATCAAGGGCCCTTGTGTTCTCGCCTTAAGGGCCCCTCGTTAGAGGACGTCCTCGTTGTGAGGCGTCTGCACGAAGGGCCGCTGCGACGCAAACGTTATCATTAGAGATCGAAAAATATGCACAATCAAATGTGAAAATATGCACTGTTGTATGCACAAAAAATAGTGAATATGTGCACTATAAAAATTAAAATATGCACTAAAAAATGAAAAATATCCACTATGTATCAAATTAATATTTACGCAAATTGCTTTAAAGGTCAAGGAATATTTGTCGATTCTTAAATTGTGTAATAATTAGTAGAAAAAATATGATTCAATATTTAATTAACAAATTTTACTTCCCCATTACTTAATTTACACTAAAACAGGTAAAGGTAATTATTATAAATATAATAGTTATTTATGCCATAAACCGTATGTTGATAGCGTAACTGACGAAAATATCAAGATATATTTATTTTATATTTTGCACTATATAATAGTTACCCCTACTCATATAGTAATTGTCATATTGTTGCTTTGGGGCCTAATTGGACTTTAATAACAAATTATTTTTATTTTAACATTTAATTAAAAACTACTTATCTTTACAAATACAATACAAGGTACTGAGGTAAAGGGATCTTTATGTAATTCGACATTATTTACTAGTTAGGAGTATTATAGCTCACTAATGGGGTGGATTTTCGGATAACATATGATACATGCACAAATATGCACAATACACGTAAAATAGCAATTATATGCATTATCCTTACAAAATGGAAATATTTTCCGATCTTCAGTTATCTTAACTAAATTTCGAAAACGGAATTTAGGTTTCTAGTGGTAATTCGCAATAATAATTGAAATATTAACTCGACAAGACGTTAATTAATAGCGACAATATTTCATGTTCGCATCGTGTAGGTGCTCATTTATCATTTTGGGTTCGTTTCCCCATTACGATGAATAATTTCTACCCTATAATAAAAGAAATTGGGCCTCTGATGAGATTTTTGTAGGTCGTGTTGTCGTAAGAGCTGAGAAAATAATTTATTATTCTTATGTTTCGTCTGCTATACAATTTTTGACCTGTTTTATTGAGCATGTCTGTTGGGATTATGGGTTTAGTAAATAAAACGCCAGAGTTTGAATACGTCTATTTTCAAATGATTCTGGAGTGTGACTGCTTATAATATCGAACACTCTCCGCGTCATGCGTACCTCATAAAAAATGTTTACTCAGCCAGTGTTTTCATACACTGGCCTATATACGGCGTAGAATCTTAACGTTTTAAATTGCTAATGTGACATATATTTTTGTACGCATAACATAATTTCAACACTCCCACTCAAAAATATATAAAAAAAATGTAATTAAAAAAAATAATAAAAACAAAAAAACCTCTTAGGAAAAAAATAAAAATAAAAATAACTCCAAAAAATAATAAAAACAAAAAACCTCTTGGGAAAAAAATAAAATTAAAAAAAATATTCTAATCCAATCTTCATCCTTATCTTTCGTAATTTTTCACCAGGTAGTGGTTTCGTGAATGCATCAGCTAGCTGTTCATCTGTGGAAATATATAATAATATTACATTATTGTTTGCAATTTGTTCTCTTGAAAAATGATATTTAATGTCAATATGTTTTGATCTTTAATGACTTATTGGATTATTTGCAATGCAAATACATCCATTATTATCCTCGTATATAGGTATAGGATTTAAGATTTTTATATCAATACTAGTTAATAGTAATTTTAACCACATGGCTTCTCTTACACCTTCGAAAAGAGCCATATATTCAGCTTCTGTAGATGATGCAGCTACTGAATTTTGTTTTCTAGAATTCCATGATATTGTACAATTATTGAAAGCCATGAATATATAGCCACTTGTACTTTTTCTATCATTATCACATCCTCCCCAATCTGAATCAACAAATCCTGTTATTGTATTGTCATAATTGCCTTTTTCATATTTTAGTTTAAGATCAAGAGAACCTTTAATATATCATAATATCCTTTTTAGGTTTTTCCACAGTTCTGTGTTATTTTTACCTTGATATCTACTAAGTAAATTTACAGCTATACATAAATCAGGACGTGTACATAGCATTGCATACATTAAACAACCAATTAGGTTTCTACAAGGAGCATTGCAATCTTCAACACTATTTAATTCTTCCAAATCTAATTTTGTAGGAAGAGGTGTATCTACATCATTACAGTCAGTCATATAAAATTTATTTAAAAGTGATTTTAAATATAGATTTTGATCTAAAGTAATTTTGTTTTCATCTCTTTGAACTCTTATCCCTAGGAACAATGAAATTTCAGTTAAATTAGTCATTTTAAATTTATTCGTAAGATATAACTTAAAATCTTTCATGATATTGTCATTTTGTGTACATATTAAAATGTCATCAACATACAAAATAACATATATATTATGTTTAAAATCACCTTTGTTTAAATAATATAAACATGGATCAACACTAGAATTTTCAAAATTTCATGGTTTGGTCAAAAACCTGAAACCAACATCTTGATGACTGTTTTAATCCGTAAATTGATTTTTCTAATTTACAGACTTGATTCTTTTCTGCCTTTACACCTTCTGGGATTTTCATGTAAATATTCTCTTTTAGAATAGCATTTAGAAATGCAGTTTTAACATCCATATGACGCACTAGTAAATTAAACTGATTCGCAAACGCTAATAAAAATCTAAATGTGGTTATTCGAGCAACTGGCGCAAAGGTTTCATCATAGTCAAATAAATATTGTTGACTAAAGCCTCTTGCTACCAGTCTTGCTTTGTACTTTACAGGGTGTCCATTTTCATTTACTTTTATTGAAAATATCCATTTACTATCTACAATATTTGTATTTTCAGGTTTCTTAATTAGTAACCAGGTGTTGTTTTCTTTTAGTGAATTTATCTCTTCTTTTATAGCTATCTCCCACTGATCTCTATCATCCCTATCCTTAATTTCTCTGTATGTTTTCGGAATATTATTATTACTAATTTTAGTTGATATCATAATAGCATTAATATCGTGATCAAGGTCTTCATGATAAGAGATCCTTGGAAGAGTTTTAATTCGTTCACTTCTTGTGATATTTATATTCTCTGTTTCAGTTTCAGAGTTGCTTTGTTCACCTTTAGCCAATTTTTTCTAAGTTTGAATCAGTTTCATTAGCTTTCATTATTTTATCATTACTTTTTGCCAATTTTTCTGAGTTTGAGTCAGTTTCATTAGCTTCGATTATTGTGTTATTACTTTTTGCCAATTTTTCTGAGTTCGAGTCAGTTTCATTAGCTTTGGTTATTGTGTCATGACTTTTTGTTACCCCTTTTTCTGAGTTTAAATCATTTTGAGGTTTCGTGACGTTATCCCCTTTTGTTGGTCTGGAGTTTTTAAAATTTATTTCATCGAAAATTACATCACGAGCCACAATTATTTTGTTCATTTGAATATCCCAAATTTTATATCCATTTGTTTCATAGCCTACCAGAATTCCTTTATATGACTTCTCATCGAATTTATGTTTTCTGGTTTTATTATGAACATAGGCTGTTGAACCAAATACCCTCAAATATTGTAATTTGGGCTTTTTTGCTGAATTGCTGAAGTAGGTAGTAGATTTATTAGGTATATAGCTGTTAATACCGCTTCACCCCAAAATACTTTATTTAAGTCTGCACTTATTATCATCGTACGACCTTTTTCGGTTATTGTACATCCTTTCAGCTACACCGTTTTGTTGAGATGTATAAGGAACAGTCAAATGGTAAGTTACGCCATGTGTAACATAAAAATCTTTATATTCATTAGATAAATATTCTCCACCGTTATCACAGTACAAATTAACAATTTTCAGATTAAAGTGTGCTTCACTTTTTGCTGTATAATCTTTAAAGACGTTTATAACATCTAACATCAGATTTGTATGTTAATAAGTAAATCACGGTATAATGAGTATATTCATCTATAAAAGTAACAAAATAATTTTTATTATTAATTGTTGTAGGTGTAACAGGTCCACAAACATCAGTATGAACGATAAATAACGGCCTTTTTACATGTTCTTTAGATTTAGCTTTTTCAAATGGAAAATTTGTTTGTTTGCCAAATATACAGGCTTCACATAAAGTGTTATCAGGTTTTATGTCAAGTATTTGATCAATATCATCCATCATTTTGCATGATTTTAATTTTAAAAATTTATTATTGCTTGTATGTCCAAGTCGTGCATGCCAAATTTGATAGTTATTTTTATTATTAATCAAATTACAGACTTTGACATTAGATATTTTAAAATGTATACCTATTAGGCCTCTTAAAGGCTTACCTGACATAATAACATAATTTCCCTTTTTAATTTCGACGCCTTCTGGGTAGAAAATTGCTGTTAGTCCTTTTTCCTGCATCCGGCCTACAGACAATAGATTGTATGGCACTTCCGGTATGTATAATACATTTTCAAGTACTCCTTGAATTCCCATATTGGAAGTAACTTCTAGGGTTCCTTTCTTCTTGGCACACACTGTGGTATTCACTTTCGCTATTTCCACTTTGAAGGAATCGTCTAAATCCTGAGATGTGGAAAACCATCTGTCATCATTGATTATGTGGTCTGTTGCGCCAGAGTCCAAAATGAATGCCAATTCATTAGGGTTTCCATTATTTATTCCATGATGACCAAACATAAACGCACATCCTTGTGAGTTGTTTGGTTGTGAACTTGTAGTTTGTTGTGAATTAATAATTGTTTGTATTTTACTGCCTTTGTTCCCCATTTTATTTAAATAAAAACAATCTTGCGTGAAGTGATTGTTTCTTCCACAGTGATCACATCTTATATTTGAGAACTTTGGTTTATTGTTGCTAAACCTTTTGTTTTTCTTCGCAGTTGGATATTTCTTCCAGTTTGGTTTGTGAAGTTTTGTTTTAAAAGTCCCTTCGTTGCGTTCATATGAAACATTTAGAGCCTTTAAATTTGCTGAAGAATTTTCTTGCAATAATTTTGTTTCATGATCCAATAATCTTGCTTTTACAAAAGCTACATTTAAGTTATCCTCACTTAGTGTTTCTAAAGCAGTTGTAACACCATCATATGCAGTCGGAAGTGTAATTAACAGGTGTGATACTTTTTCCATTTCATCAAACTTTGCACCTGCAGCAATTAAATCATTTATGGTATCATCGAATCGAGTAAAATGTTTTAATAGTGTGTTGTCGCCTGTGAATTTTAGGCTCAAAAGTTGTTTCCGCAGAGCTAGCTGAGTGGCTAAACTTCGGCGTGCATAAATCGCATCTAGTTTTGTAAAAAAATGTTTTGCTGTATTTGAATCCTTAGCAAAATTCAAAAACGAATCGCCCAAATATTCAATAATGATTCCTTTTGCTGTTTGGTTCTGTTTCTGAAACTCTTCATCAGGTTCATCTGGAGTTTCTTCTTCCACTACTTTAATCACTTTCAGTTCGGATAGTAATGATTTTACTCGATATTTACACACACTATATTTTTCACCTTGAAACTGTGCAATGTTCCTTTTAGAATTTTTATTTTCCATTTTTATTTTATTAGTCTTAGATGACGGCGTAATATTTTATTATTATTACTTTCACCTTTCACTACCGTTAATTTAAGCGCTGCGCCGATTTGAATACATGTATTCGCTCAACTCGAGTTGACAATGTATTCGAATAAGTCGACTTATAAATAATGGTAACTCGAGTTGACCAAGTGGGCAGAGTTAGACGTGTGGCATTTTTGCATGTGGTTTTTTTTCTAAGAGAATGCGCGATATAGTGGACTTAACTATTGTTAGCACTTGTTAAGTACTTTCAGGTATCTATCTTCTAGTATTTATTTATTTATATTGCCTACTAATTTCCGCTTAATATTCAGCCATCATCAGGGGTTTTTGTAAATTAAATTATATTTTTGAAGATTATATTTGACCTTTTGTGTCGTATCAGTGTAAAAACCCCTGATGATGGCTGAATTTTAAACCGAAACTAGTAGGAAAATAAATAAATAAATACTAGAAGATACCAGAAAGTACTTAAAATAACAAATAATAAATAATAATCACAAATATCAGGCAACATGGATAAAATACTAACAAAAATATTTTAAAATATGTTCGTTTTTCAGCAGTCGCTATTCGTTTCTCGCCTCTCGCCCGACTTGAGTTGGCGAACTCGAATAATCATTCGTTTTCATTTTTTTACCGTCGTGTTTCATAGACATTTACGAATATTTTGTTTACGGTAGAAATAGTAGTATTTGTACATCTAAGTATAATTCAATATTTATAACGCGTTTTCTCTTTATTAGACATGATAAATACAGTAGTGCGAACTGATTCAACGTAGGCTTTAGTGTGTTGCTGGGCATGTGAGCAACCGTGACGTCACACACGCGGCGCGTCCTGAAAGGAAAAATTCACGCGTGGTGAATTTTACCAGACTTCAATAATTAATTGTGAAGTCGTTTGAAGTGCTAGATCAAAAATTTCAACGACATTATTTAAGTTTGACGGTGTATATTCAAATGCAAAATTTAAAAAAAGCGTTTCCAGACCCATTGTTCATTTATGAAACTTATGTAGACAATATATAACTTTGTTTAAATCTTGCCCGTATCTTCCTCACAGGTCGTAGTTTGCAGACAGCTACTTTCTAAGGCTGAGATTACGGACTACTTTATTAAACGAAAGACACAAACTATCCGCGATTCGAACCCAATACATAAACTCTGTTCCATTTTTATTCTTAACTAAGAAGGTTGTGGTTTCATTTTATAAAGAATGAACACATGAACACCAACAAAAATATCTCACAGTGAAAAATTATTAAATATCAGATCTCTAACAAGGTTGCCTAATTCATATAATAAATTAATGAAATTATTGCTTCAATCATTCAAGTGTGCTGGTTTTTTAATTATTTAAATTTAATTATGAAGTAAACCAATCATCAACTATATTTTATATTATAATTTGACTGTTTTTTTTTGGTATAACAGAAATAGCAAATAAATTCTGTACTCAATACATACTCAATTTGATGGCAACATTGCCCACGGTCATAAAATATAACCTCTTTTTTATATTATAATTTGACTGATTTGCTTGTGTATAATAAAAATAGCAAATAAATTCTGTACTCAATAGATACTCAATTTGATGGCAACATTGCCCACTGTCATAAAATATAACCTCTTTTTTTTAATATAAACTATTTTTTCAAGTCTAGTGACTTTTTACATTGGCCAACAATACTGTCACCCTAACAGAGCCAACTTAGTTAATAAAAAAAATGGAACAGAGTAAACTGTCTTAGATACTATAAAACAAAAGTTGGTTAACCCTATAGGCCCAACCAAAATAGGGCCCTGTAACGAAGGTTTTTTTATCCATTACCAGATTCTGATTATTACAAACCACAGAATTCAAAATAAAAATGGAACACAGTATAGTGCCTTAGCTACTATAAAACCAAAATATGTAACCCTATCGGCCCAACCAAAATAGGGTCCTGTAACGAAGGTGTTTTAATATATTACGAGATACTGATTATTAAAAATCAAGGAATTATCCGCCTCAAGAAACGTTGGAGACTTAATTCACTAACATTCTCCTCTAGAATCACTTGTACCACTCTTTTAACTTGCTCGTTGTCTCCACCCACTCTGCTTATAATCGTGTAATTATAATCTGTGTACATATTAATCCTCACTTGTAATTTCAATAGACGCAGCTCAAACTGATAGACGTGTCCGACCGCAATCTGGCCTGTAGATATTCTCTGCCTCGTTGATACTAAGTTACCAATAATTACCGATCATTAGCAGCATGGATTATCTATTTATCTGCGGGCGAGGATTTTACGGATTAACATCGATAACGGTCGAGAGTGATCTGTGACTGCTGGTAATGGAAGATCAGCGAAATTAGATTACCCAGGGCAAAAAGTTGGCTTTATATTTAATTCCTAAAAGCCACTAATGGGACTTCGATCCAATATTTTATGCGGTTTAAATATAAATATAAAAAGTTTCGAGCGGATTCAATTTCAAACCCTCGAGAACGACGTACTAGAGTTCGAGACTCGATGTAGATACTTTCATAATATACAACGTATGACAATTAAAAGTTTATACACTTCTCATTTACATATATTTTTTAATGTATAACTTTCGGGGATGTTCGGTATTAAAAATATATTGATTTTTTCGGGATTTCTGCTCACATCGGAAATAGTTGTCATATTCCTTATATTAAATGGAAACTATGTATTTTATTACATTTAACAATTTTACTTTAAATTCTAATTATATTAAATGTAGCGGAGATAATAACTAAACTTATTTGTCTTTGAGACATTTAAATATTTTATTTAATAATTTCGGTTTTAAAATGCGTGCGTTCGAAAAGAAAAGTTGAGGTGTCAATTTTTTTTGTCATAGTAGGGCATAAATAATAAATAAATAAAAAATAAATTTATATAAAAAATATAAATATAAATAAACTAGCTTTTATAAGATTTCGCGCGCATCGATGATTTCGGCTGCACTTATGGTGTTTAATTCATAAGTATTTTAAAAATCGTTGATTCGTCTGGCTCATTGAATTGCATTTCAAAAGTTTGGCGTGGCACGGAATGTGCAACACATCAGAAAACAATGAATATATCGAATACACTCGCAGGATGTGATTATCACTCTCATTTTCGTTATTTTATGGGCATGTCTAATTAATAATAAGTTTAATTCAGATTGCACTTATGTAAATGTCAGAAAATTTATAAAAACTGCTGCAATTTGATTTTTTTTCTTCAAACGTCACATACGTGACACTTCGTGTCCCTGGATACGTAAATTTAATAGACACTTTTTCTCCTAGGAGAAAAACTGTTTACTTTCTCTGCCGGCGGAGAAAAAGTAAAAAATACTCATAACTATAGTTTAATTCGTGATTTTCTTTATTATAAAAATTTTGGTATGTAGCCTTCATTTGGTTTCTTCAAGAATGCACGAAGATGTAAATATTTACTAATATCCACTTCATGTTAAATACTCAATAATATCCGTAACATAGAGTATTGTGACCACATAGACGAACATTTCATGTTATTCTTCCGCTTCAGTTCGGTTAAATAAGCTATCAACACATTTTGCGAATAATTGTCCACGTTCTTCTCCATGCACCATTTAATGAATCTTCGGTATGCAACCTCATAAATACTCGCCGATTTTGTAGGCAGCAATCCTTCTATAGCAGCTTGCGCTATTTGAGTAATTTCAGCCGGTTCGTGAGGTGTGCACTCCATAATAACACAGTTTTGAACAACTAAACACTGCAAATGACAATTTCTAATTGTTCTGCTTATTACAAATTCATCCATAGCAACCACAGCTGGCATGATGCTCGTTTTGTATTTTTCACTTTTTTCTTTATCATATTTTTGAAGAAAAATATTCTTGCGTTTGAAGAAAAAGTAACATGTCTTATTCGGAGAAATAGCAACTTTGTGGGCTTCGTCAGTATTTGCCGGCCTCACAAGTAGGGTCCGTCAAACTTACAGAATCACCACACAAAGTGTAACTTTTTCTCCTAATAAAATAATATACTATTTGTTGCATTTGCATTTTGAGACTACTTTTGCAATAAAAACTGAAACAATATATACTTACATATTTTCATCTAGCTGTCACACTAATGTCAGTCATAGAACATTTAATATAAATTGGTTGAAATTACCATTGCGGAGGAGATTCTAAGCCAAGCATTAGAAGCAAGAGAATCACTACTGTCAACTAAATCAATAATTTGTATTGTATTTATTTGATGTTTACCTGGATAAAATTAAAAGCTGCTATTTCTGACATTGACAGGCATCCATTTTACTTAATCATAATAATTATTCATTGGCCAACTAATAAACATAAAAAGTTCAAATATTCGGACAGTCGAATATTAAACATATTTCGTTGCAAACAATTTTGTCAAAACCAGTTATAAAAAAACTGTTAAAATCACATGAAAATTACGTCTATGCGGAGTGGAATAAAAAAAGTAGATGTCTATTATTTTATACTAGAAGTTTCACAAATGTTTCTAAACCATTTGAAATAGGCTAGTAATACAAAATAACTGGAAAATTGCTGAAAATTATTTGTAATATAAAAATATACAAGCACATAAACTTACTTAGAAAAATACTAAACTTTCATCAATTAAAAAAAAAGTCTAGACGTTATGCAACATTTCATAAATATTTTCGAAATTTCCAGAAACTTTATGAAGATTGAACATTTCCAAAATATGAAATAAAAATATCAAGAAAGTTGACAATTTTAACTAAAATGAATTTTGAGAAACTGCGAAACACTGTTACAAATAACGAAAACACTCAAAATAAGGATAGAAATTGTCTCGGAGTTTTATGGAGATTTAATTATATTATTTTATTATTTTATTTTAATTATGGAGTTTATCTCAGAGTTTCAATTATGCAATTTTTACTTTGTTGGTGATACCAACAAAGTCATAATTACATTATTTATGTACAGTCCGTTCGATAAAAAGCGCCTAATTCTGTAGCGACTTCATTTGTTATTTAATCATCAACAAACAATATACCGGGCTTTGTTTTTTTTATTAGATATAACATTCCTATGTGTAACTTAAAAAATTGTCAACGCATTGAGCGGCATAGTTGTAGGCAACCAGTTATACACTGTCGCCCACTGTCACCATTTTGTCATATACCGTTACACAGAGAGGTTACGTTTTTAACAATAAATTGTAACGGGCCTGTTCTGACTCAGGTCGTTTAAGACGAACGCTGTTTTAATTTTTAATTGCATTCACGGACCGTAGGCACGGACCGTCAACGTAGACAACCGCTACGCACACGTTATTTTAAACGTCGACGCGTTTCCGGTATGCGTATAATTGTAATATGGCCGCGAGGCGCTGGGATGAAGGTAGAAGGTAGTCGACTCTCTTGGAGTGCAAAAGTGTCAGGAGGTACACGGCTTTCTTTGGGCTTATCGCCAACCGGTTTCCGGGATTTAAAATGTGTCCTCCATTAACCGCCCTATGAGGGATTGACGACACCGGCACAAGGCGAGGGAGAGTGTAACAATAATCGACTATACACGCTCGAACACCAGAGCGTTTTTTTTGGGTAGGGGCTCAAGCAACCCAGCCAGTCAGGTTCTCGGCTAAGGGCGACGACCACCCTGCCAGAGTTTTTATGAAGACCGCAAATTAGCAGCGGCGTCTACGGCGATGGCCAGCAGGGCGAATTCCTGAGAACCGAGCCACACTCACTCAGCGGAGACGCCTCGTGGACAGACAAGCAGGCCAGATCTATAATTTTTGTTTGTTCTCCTTTACTGTCTTTAATTTTTTTGATATATCGTTTTCTTTTGTGTAAATTTGCGATGCGTGTTTCGTGCCGTACGTGTTTTGTGTTTTTGTAAGAAGAAAGTGGCTCCGATAGCCCTTAGCATCGCGCGGAATTCGGCCGAATTTCGGTAATGCGCCGTGATAGATCTGCGAGCGGAGGCATTTTTTTTCATGGAGCGCGGACACGGTGTCCCGGCTGTTTGTGTTGTTAAATTAACGCAGATAGTTAAAACCACAAAATTCACATTTGTTATTTTTTTGTTCCCCCACGTTTTCTCAATCTGGCATTCTTTACAATTTATATTCCTTTTTTTCTTGCGAGATCTAAATCTGGTGGTATGGGCGCCAGATGGTCAGATGTTGCGACAGTTCGTAATTTATTAACTTCGCTGACTGTCTGCCGTCAGCCCACGCAGATAGGGTGGAGCCCCCTTTGTGACGAAGTAGTGGCGAGGTTAAAATTACGTGGAGCCTTTTTTTTAACCCCCCACTCTCCGACACCGAGAGCCTGGCCCTCGTCGCTGCTTCGAAGGGACCCTCCACTCGCTCCGCGGCCTAACGCGTTGATAGCCCTTCAGGCAGGTCACAAAATAAATAACAAAAATTCAGTTTTTATTGAAGAAATAAATTTAAAACGGTGAACAATACAACATAAAAGGTTAAGTGTGGTTGAATACTGATGTCCTAACAAGTTTTCCCAATACCCTCCGTGTATTTCAAGGCAATACGCAAGACAGGGCCTTGGAAGCAACGCACAGTATTTTTAATGAATAGTGGGCTTATGCACTACGTATGCGACTTTTTAGTTCATTCAAGTGACATATTTGCCCGTTATTTTAAATTTTAGAGGATAAAACCAACCGTGTTTTAACAAAAGATATGAAACGGAATATCCTATGTTGTGTACAGGAATGGTCCATAGGAACGCTTTTAGATGTAGCCAGAACAGATTGCTACATCTGTTTACATCTTAGATGTAACGGTTGAATTTCTTCATTAAAACTGATTTTTTATGATTTATTTATTGTTAAAAACATAACCTCTTTGTGTATGCCAAAATGGTGACAGTAGGTGACAGTGTATAACTGGTTGCCTACACACACGCCGCTCAATGCGTTGACAATTTTTTGCGAAGTTACACGTAGGAATGTTATGTGTAATAAAGAAATAAAGCCCGGTATATCTATATATAATATGACATTCTTAGCCATAAGCTGTCAAAAAAATCTTTTCTATACACCATAATTTATTTATTTTGATTTATTTATTTTAAATGTCGCGGTATAATTTTTTTGTGTTTTTTTTCTTGTAGAGCATTTTAAGTACTTTTCACCAGTCTAAAGTTTTAGTAGGGTTCTACGAGAAAATTTTTGAAATCTATTTAAAAAACTAATTTGCACTTGTAGGCTCTTATATCTGAAATAATTGAAGAACACAAAAATTGTTTTATTAATAGAACATCAAATTTAACGTATTCTAATCATCTAATTCTAATAGATCAAAATGATCACTTCGACAAAGAGATCAAGATATTACATGTGGCCAATAAAGAATAGATTATAATCTATTGGATAAAAGTAATGGAAAATTTAGAAAGAAATAAAAGCAAAAACATTAAAAAAATATTGAATGATCAAACAGATTTATCGTCGTCACCGATGCTGAACATTTTCAATATTCAAAATCTTCATGGAAAATTACAATAAAATATTGATTGGTGTATTATATCTTAGACAGAAATGCCAACAGTAAGTATTTTTAAAAACATCAAAAATAACTGTAAACTTTAATTTAATCAAGATTTTTCACCTAAAGAAGCCGCAGTGTGTCGAAACATAGTAGTGAAATATAAAATAAATAAAAATTTGAATGTGATATGGGGTGCTAGGAGGAGAAATGAACCAAGTCCATAAAATTCTTTGTTAAGTCATCAAGCGCTAAAGAGGTTTTTACTTTATTAATTTGCAACAAAATGTGCACAAAAATTACTAACAAATTCGCTAATTATAAACATGATACTTTATTATAGTATAGCAAAAAGTTAACAATTCAAAAGAAAAATAATTTTTATTCACAAATAAAGTAGAGAAAGTGGACTTAAACTATTGCTACTCTGACGGAAGTTAATTTCCTCTATTCATAGAAAGGCTCATCATCTTCATCATTGTTATCTTCTGTATTGTCAATGCGAGTTTGTCTTGTTTTGGATGCCATACGTAGGATTTTGAAATATGGATAGTATATTGGCGGTATATAGGGCAGTGAATCTATCATGTACTGTTGTTTTGAGTCTGTCACAATTCGCCTTGTTGGATACAATTGCTCTTGTTCTATATTAAGTGAAGTTCTTGGTCGACCACACACAGTTTTACTAAGATTTACTTCATCAAAATCAACAGCTTCATTGAGTCTGTTTAAATTTGAATGAAGTCGGCGATGTCTTCTCAAATCTTAACCAACGGATATTCAGCCAACTGAATGCGTAACCATCAACAGTTTTTCTTCGATTCTGTATTGGTGATTCCAAGTTTTTTGTAGAAAAAAAATCTTCTCTTTTCATTTCAAGAACTATAAATTTTTTATCCTGCTTTTTAGCAATCCGTGCAATATCCATCCAGTCTTGAGGGGAGTAAATATGTGTATTCTTGCGACTTGCCTTTTCAATAACGCCAAAATCTGCGTCATTTGTCAAATACGAGTGTCCGGACACCAGGAATTTGTGATCTATAGTTTTGACAACCATTCGAGGATCTTGCACTAATTTTAGTAAAGACAGTGATAATTTAATGTTCCTGTTCTGACCGGTGCAAGAATCAGAGTACAAAACAATATGTTTATGACTTGGAGCATTTTCTTGTAAATGCGTTACAAGACATGATGCTACATCTTGAGATCCATGGCCACCTTCGATTTCGTCGTACATATACATGAATCCCGTTTGTTCATTAGAATAATGGATTCCTATATTATAAACATATAGATTTTTTTATAGTATGCTACTCATGTAGATAGCTTGGGAAATGGAAGCGCTTTTTGAAGATCGAAGATCATTTGATCCTCATGAAGACATGTTCGTGCTTGTTCGGCTTTAGCAAGGTGTAATGTTTATTTCTGTTACTAGAGCCTTCTTCTTGGTTTCATCCTGCTCTGCAGCTATTTTCTTCTGCAGTTGGTCACATATTCGGCATGTATCTTTTGCTGGAGATTTAAAACTTAAATTGAATTTTGTATTAAATTCATGGTAATAGAATTTTTTCTTCAATGCGTCAAATCCCTCGGCGACACATTGTTTGGTGTACAATTCGTACATTTTACTCATAGTTGAATTTTCATTCAAATTTTTTTTCTTGGGATAATCTTTTCGGGAATAATGGCTTTGGTACATGGGAAATGAATTGATATGCTTCACAATTTTTAAATCGTCTAGCTTTTTTCTAGGATACATGCCTCGTGATCAGTCACCGCAATCACTTCGTCTTTACCTATACAGTCTACCGGTACTAATTTGCAACGTTTCTGCAAAATATTTCTTGCACACACTGTGTGTGGTGTTACCCACTCTAAAAGCATATTCATAGTACGCATGCTTTTATGGATGTGAGCCATCTCTGGCACGTTTTCTTTTGACTGTGTTGACTTTTACTAGTCCTCTGCTAAACACATTTTGCCTGGAATAGTCAGCCAGTTTCCAAAAAGATTCAAAAATGGCTCTTCGTTGATGCTCTACAATTTTTTGGACACAGCCCTGTCTGCAATTACGGCGGTTATTGGAAAAGGCTTGAGAAGGATCATTTTTTCCAGATTTTGTAAAATAGTCTTGTCTAGTATTTCGGCGATGCTTTCGTATATTTACTTTCCAAGTAGACTTCTTAACTAACAGTTTTTTTTAAGACTCTATAGGCTCTGTCGCAGTTTGTGCAGTTGGCTCATATAAAGTGTTGCTTCTTATCTCATTTATCAGAAGATGTTCATCATCTGTAACAACATACATTTTTCATTCTATTCTAGGATAACATATAAATTTAGTAACTGACACATGAACATAAAAATTACAATTATATTACTTACCACTGGAAGTATCGGAAGTACTATCAGTACTATTTTATATTCCGATCCACTTGATTGATAAGGTTCTTGAGATAATGTTGACGAATCCATTCTTGAACATATAAACACGCAGATTTTATAGGTTAGGACATCCTGGACATCCTGGACATAAATCCACTATTACACTGAGTTGGACATAAAGTGTGAGTGTGTTATCGACGAAAATTGGTCTTGATCCACTACTCTTCTGAGCACCTCATATAGAAAATATTATTAAACTAATGAATATGATTTTTTTAAATTAAATATAAATACATATCTCAAAAACGATTATTTTAGGTATCAGTTCTGCTATAGGTATGTAACAGAAATGAAATTTATTGCGACATTTAAAAACATAATAAAATACAGGTTGTGTTTAATAAGATAGCGCAAGCAATGTTCGTTATAACTGGAAATTACAGATAGCAAAAAAATATTTTAATGTAAGTAATAGAAAATCGGCCTAATTTTGACCAAACTATTTAAATGAGAAGTCTATAATTTTTGTTGAACGACTAAGTTGAACACCCTGTATACAAAAGGTTATTCTGCATTAAATTATAATATTATAATTGGTATTACGTTTCATTTACTTATTTTTATTATACAGTATAGAAAACACAATATTAGTCTGAAGATGTTACAAATGTGAAACAAGGTCGTAAACACGAAAAGTAATTCAATGCTATCCTCACACGAGAAAAACCTAAATGAAAACAAAAACACTCACGCTGTTTTGAGAGTGGAAGCTTTTATTTCCGTTCTCACTTTACAAAATTCCGCGGTGTGTTCGGGACATCCTTCTTCCTCATCGGCATTTTATTTGTGGGTGGCCGGCAATGAATTGTGTTAAGTGTGTCCTTTTAAACGTGCATTTATTTTCGATGGTAGAAAAACACTCGAGTGTTCCGAACAGATATATAGAAATGACATTAATGCTCTCCCAGTATGTCTTGCAATGTGATAAGGTAGTTTTATTAACAGCGTTTTTCGGGCGCGCTCTAACGCTAGGGTAAGCCCGTCATAGGGCCGCTAATGTAGGGTAAACGTGGGGTGTATTTACGGCGCGCAAAGGGCATCAACGCCGGAGCGTTTTTAATTACGGGCATCGATCTCTTCTGGATGCTGCGGCAGATAATGGGCAGATTGCGTGCCGAGTTTTGAATAGGCCTGGGCGGAAATCTGGAATGCCCATGAAAAAACGGACGCGCACTTTAATTCTGGGCGAAAAGTGCGATTGTAACATGAAGCGCCGTCAAATGGGGAGATCAAAGCCAGCGGTCCAACTGTTTGGATTCCAATTTGTGCGAGAGGCAGATACGCCTGTTTCGTAAATACATATGTGCATATGAAATAAATATAATCGTCTGTAAAAAATAAATACGCGAACACCGAGGCGAATGCGGTAAATTTTCAAAGCTTCAAAGAGCACACGGAATACATTAAATAAATTGAAAGTCCTCTTCTAAATGCATAATCTGATATTCTATATGATTATTTATGTGGTTGCCGTGTGGCAAAATATCTCACCGAAAACTTCGTACCATTCGTCAATTAGTGGGTAATTCTTGAATTAACCTCAGGTTAGTTGCGACCTTTACTACGTAAGTGGTAATTCTTATATAAACTCCGAATGAAACCCTAGAATTTATTGTTATATATTATAGGGATAAAATATTCGTCTAGTGCGAAACTCTGTGCGAAGTCTAGTTGATAACGGGGAGAAATTGATTTAATACTTTTCCTGTTATTACTTTGTTATTTTATGAATATTTTCTAAAACAGAAATAGATTCGACGTTAAAATATTGTAATAAAAATTTAAGATAATTGAAAACTACATACCTTTTGTCTGAAAATAATATTTTTTTCCCTTGAATAAGAGAGAATAAGATTTGTTAAGAGCGCGGTTTTTCGGGCGTAAAAGTGTTTTTCAACTTAAACGCTGTTAATAATCACTTTCACGTTCTATTTTCTGTACCATAAATTATTAAAATAAATACTACGTGTCATTATATAGTTAGTTTTTCGATTATTTACATTTTTCTATGAAATTTCATTAAATCTTCGATTTTTGCCGCTTTTCATCTTCATGGATTGTCTTTGCAAATATTTGCACAATTTTAAAGCTTTACATAATTGTAGACCCGATTCTACGTGACACTATATAGTATATAATTATAATTGCCAATTGTTTACTTTACTTACTTTGTTTATTCAAATCATTTGATTCAGAGAAATTATATTGATCCATTCCAAAATATATCCTGAAACCTTGTAAAATACTGTATCTAATAAGATATAGTACTAATTAATTAATAGATGTGTTTATGGTTTTATTAATTATTTAAAATGTACCTAAATTGAATTTCCCGCCGTGAAAATGGTTGAACTATCCTTCAAGCAGTTCATGTGTTCGCTACGAGATGGAGCAATGACATAATTTCCATGCCATGTGGCCAAGTATATTGTCAACAGACTCTCTAACAGAAGTTTAAAATATGCGAATTAAGTGCAAGTCAAGTTCATTTTTTACCGCTGTTTTTTCAGCTCTCTCGGGGGCTCTGCCGTTTGAACGATCGCCGACTTTATTTTTCAGACTTTGTATAT
Organism: Othius punctulatus; assembly: GCA_951805005.1. Classification (NCBI taxonomy): domain Eukaryota; kingdom Metazoa; phylum Arthropoda; class Insecta; order Coleoptera; family Staphylinidae; genus Othius; species Othius punctulatus. Next base: position 24,250,233 of record OX638140.1, on the reverse strand, counting down.
AAACCGCGAAATATCGTAATTCTTATAATTTTTAATACAGTTCATTCTAAATCTTTGAAATGCGAATGACGGTTAAAACAATGATAAAGCCCAATAATTAAATCATCAATCATTGTTTCCACATCACCATGGGCATTATCGTAAATGGGTTTTTTGTGCTCTTTTCTGTAATAAGGAAATTAGTTTGTTATTTCATATTTTTCTAGCAGCAAGGAAGCTTTTTTTTGTCATTTTTAAAAAAGTATAATCTCTTCCCATTATTTTTTATGGTATGGTTAACACATTCAATTTTTGTGACATCCTACCCATTCACACACATCTCCTAATACGCAAAAGAACTACATAGTGCACAAGTAAATTGTCACAGGAAGATATACTAGTCTAACTAAATATAAAAATATAAAATATGCAATAATAATTGTGACAGGAAGGAATTAGTCATACACGAAAATAGTCACGTGGTAGACAGAAGATTATAAAACACACACAAAACCAAAATGCTAGTATAATATAGTACTGGTACTATATTTGTTTTGAAGAATTTCCAAATGACGATGTGCACTTAGAAATATTATAGCACCTTGTAAATCAGTTCCCAATATGCCACAAAATAGAGTAAAGCAGAACCGCAATTGCATTTGCCATGGAATGGCAACTCAATCCAGAATCCACTAAGTGTGGATTATCCTGAACCCTGAGCAATAGTGTTCGTTATGATGATTAAATAATCCACAATTAGAAAAGGAGGATGCATCTATCCATAAAATTGTATTTATAAAATCACCATTTTACATAATTTTCTTGATTAACCTGCTGCAAAATGTTAATCTACGGAAGTTATCATTTGCCTGTAAAGTATGAGAGATATGCAATTAATAATGGTAAAACTTGTATTTTTTTTTTATATTATTGATCCTCTAGATTTAGACACGTTAACTTGATTTTCTATTTGCCGAGTTGAAATGTTCGGATTAGCTAACATTTAACGTTGTCAATTGTTTTTGGCCAATAACTGTTAGAATTTTGAGCATTTCTTATAATTTATTGTTATTTTATTATTTAGTTGTATTACGTTTTTTTATTTTTTTAAAATATGTTTTAAAAATAATTAAAAAAATAAAAACAAAAATAATTAATATTTCCCATAATTTTCATTGTGACATAGGTTGTTATACATTGTTGAAAAGAGAAAATGAAAGTCTATTTAGACGTATAAAAATCAAATGTGGCGGCCATTTAAAATAAGAATGTTGGTACTAATATCTCGGAAACCGCCATCTTGACTTTTGTTTTGACTTGATTCTCAAGTTTGTGCAATCTAACCAAGTAACTTTCGTTTTAAACTTTTTTCCGTATTTTTAATAATTATGAATATATCGGAGTTTTTAGAAGATCGCAATTTTTTGTTTATTTAGAATAACTGCTAAACTGGTCCGACTTTTGAAAATTTTTCATCATAGTCTGAACCAGCATATAAAACTGTACAATATTGCCCATTAAACCATATCTCGAGCTTTAAGAATAACGAAGATACTCATGCAATCCCACTATATTTGAGACACCCTGTATACATATCTTGAATGTCACTATATATTTTTGTCATAATGTAGACTCATTTGTACGTACTTTCAAATCATAATCTGATGTCTGATATGGATCTTTGTTGCAACAATCATAATTCTACCGATTCTCATTATTTAAATTATTCATGAATAGTCTTCAAACAGTGTTGTAACAGATACTTTTTTTTGTATGTAGATACAGATGCAGATACTTTAGAAAACATGTATCTAGATACATATCTAGATACAAATTTGAGAAGATATCAAGCTACAGATACAGATACATTTGAAAAGTGTCTAGATACTTCAAGATACATTTCAGATGCATGGAAAACCAAACCATGTTCTTTTTACATACGCATTTTACATGCAAAAGAAAATGTTCATATATATTTCATAAAATGTGCAAAACAAAGTTTATTTTGTATAGTCTGCTTATAGTTATTGGAATACTCGTCCCGTCCTGACAATGACTCATCGATCCATATTGCATGAATTCGACTATAGTAACGTTTCTAATTTCATTTCATTCTATTACATTTAGCTTAAGCACACGAACCAGCATTAAAAACGCGACGCGATTGCTTATTTGAAAAACCTTATTTAAAATTAGATACAAGAATAGAATAATACACAATGAAATAGCAAGTTACTGACTCAAACTTAAATTAAATAGGAGAAAATTAACCAAAGCCCCAAGGTAAAAATTAAACATAAATAATAATGCTCTCAATAATGAATCAATTGTCAATTGTATGTAATTAACGTGAAATGCATTGTTGTAAAAGAAACATTTTTTTGTATCTAGATACAAATACAGACAGTTCAGAAAACAATGTATCTAGATACAGCTTTAGGTACTGAAGCAAGAATGTATCTAGATACTTGACATGTATCTAGATACGTTGCAACACTGGCTTCAAAGGCTTCAAGTCACAATTTACATACAATACACAAAATTCAATTTTAATTGAAGTTTTGATTCATTATAAAAATATCGCGAATTATACTAGAATTTCCCGTCATGATGTAGACTTATTTGTACATATTTTGTACATATTATATTAATATTTATTTTTCTATTTTACAAGGATATGAATATATAGAAGCATCATTTAATATTTCAAACAAAAATCATCATATTCTCATCGTAGGCATTAAATTAATCAATCCTTTATTTAAAAATTAAGTCAGAATCTGATCCCTGATAATGATCTTTGATTGCAAAAATAATAATTCTTCTAAGTATTTTTTTTTTCCTTGAGTACTTAACATGATATATTTAAATATTTAATTTAAATATCATAGCAGTAAGTACTCAAGAAAAAAACAAACATAAAATAAGAATAACTATAAATATGGATGAAACGCTAATATAAATAAAAATTCTACTGCTTCTCTTTATTTAAAGTATTCATGAATATGTTTCAAAAGAGTTCTATTTCTTTTTTTTTCAATTTTTAATACTGTCTTCAGAAAGAAACGAATCCACGAATATAAGTCGGAGCCTGAAGTCATCATGTACGTATATTATTTATATATTTCGTTTATAAATGTGTAGGGCGGGAAATTTTAAATTCATGCGGTACGTCAGATCCTTAAGTAAACATGTTATGCACCCATTTGATTAAAGTGTAGTTTTAACGATGAGATTCAATATACATAATGAGCATTTTAATAATGAGAATTGCAAAAATACTATTTTTTGTTCACTACTAGAATAATTACAATCATTCAAAATTAAATATCAAAATGCAACAAACATCAGTCATCACATCAATAAAAATTTGACATTGACGATTTCAACTAATATAGTGAAAATGCGGCCAGCTAAGGCCTGTTACTTGTAGTACATATACTTGGCACGCGAGAACTACAAGATTCCCCGAAAGTCGACAACTTGACTAACTACATACCCCGTTGCAATGTATGTATTCACATTTATGTTAATCAGCTCAAAACATTCAACATAACCACGCACCCGGCGACATAATACGAAGCTTATGTATTATTTTTATTTATAAAAATTCGTGAGTTCCTGGTATAGGTACTTTATTTTTTACAATACTGCAAATATTAAATTTCGACATTTGGTTTTTTAATTTACATGCACAAGAAAATATAATATTTATGTAAGATTTATAAAAAAAATTATGTAAGATATGTATGTAGATCAAATGTATTACTCGGGACCTACTACCTTAGATATCGATGCCCTCCGCTGGAAATGATGCACTGTGCTCCCTTGTAATACAAATAGCTATTATTAAAGCAATAATAATATAGAGAAATTGATAATGGATTGTCTATCAAGCAAGTTGCATTTTTTGCATCTTCAGCTAAACCAACAGGTTTACAGTAGGGTCACACTAGGCAAAAAAAAACTAGTCATAGATATAATTGGCCGATATTCGACCTCTCGCATTTCTAATTATCCTGCCCAGTGGTAGGTAACTCGCCATTTTAACGCGAGAGCGCCTTCCATGGTCGCAGCATCAATCAATCCCGACACACTCCATGTACACACCGGTTTTGGTCCGGAAAATGTGAGACTGGACGCACGAGCCTACGATGATATCAGCCTTGTTTTGTTTTCGTCGCTTGCCCTGTATCACCGCTGTTCTTGGCATCCAGCTATTTTTAATATACTCTAAGGGCGGTTCCATAACAATAAATTATTGTTGGAACGAATGTCCTCTGCCTGTTTCCCTTCATATAAAGCACTATGTTTAATTTATTGGCATGTTAAACTAAAGGGAGTGCGCAGCTTGATTTGTGGTTTTAGATTTTTACACTTTCTACATATTGAAACAATTCGATGGTCGGGCCTAACTTTTTGTCATGCCCAGACAAGCATCACGCCGCAATTTATTGCCGCGTTAAGCAAATTCACTGTTCGAGCATTATGTTTTTCCGCTAAATGTGAAATTAAACGAGGCAATTCATTCGTGTCATTTATATGAGCAAGGTGATTTTTGCCGATAATATAAAATGGTAAATGATACATCCACGATATATATCTGCATTATTAACTAAATTTTCATATTTCGTGATCACAGAATGAGCCAGAAATTCAATTATGTACTGAATACTCTCTATAATTATATAAATTATATTATTGTCAAGGGATGTATTAATTACTCTCAAGAATTATATTAATTATAATATTCTGTGGACAAGGAATGTATTAATTACACTTTAAAATTATATTAATTGTAACATTCTACGACCAAGGGCGCCACAGATTTTTTTAACGGGCTGTAGGTAGTGTACAATTGTTTAGTAAAGTTACTGCCCTGTTAAGTATAGAAGTAGTCCCAAATCATTGTTTCGAGATATTCCACATTTAGACATTTAGTAGAACTTATTGCCATACCACCAAATTGGAATATTTGATTAAAAATTGAATTTAACATTTACTAAGAGGTTACAGAGCATAATCTAACAAGCAAGAGTATTATTTCAACACATAAGCAGATATTAGAGTTTTGATAGAAACGATATTTAGCACTACTCTAGCACTTATCATACCAGATTTGTAGACTAACAAATATGCATATCTATACATTGCGGGCATCTTGAGATGATAAAAGTATCAGATACGACTTGAAGTCTTAACAGGGCGAGACAGTTACTTTCGTTTATTTATTCGTAATTTACGTGCTGGTAATTTGTCAATTTTTCTTCACTGTGGGCTTCATTCATAATAATAACAAAAATGATACATATCACTTGACATGAACAACTAGTTATTGCATTCGTCTGTAAGATTTCTTCAAATTTTCTTCGTAAAAGTGAGCCTTTTAAGACCAGGAGAAAAAAATTGTAAATTGGCAACTCTGTAATATAATCCAAAAGTAAATGGACAACAATGTAGAGGTTGAAAAATGTCATCAGAAAACTTGAATAAATACAGGATGTTCTATTTAAAAAAAAATGTTTTTGTTGTACCGCAAAATTGGGACACCCTGTCTATTTGAAAATAATTTTACATAATAAAGATTTTTAAGCCAATAACTTTTTGTACGAACTATTTTTTTCTATCTCTCACGGGAAACGCGCTAGGATAGCTCGACGCACTGTTGCAGGACGCTGTATATATATTGTCACAAATCTCAGGAAATTTGGCTTTGGAAATATTTCTAAAATATTGACAAATTATGAACCGATATAATGATCAATAAAAATATTCTATCAACAATCCATCTACCAGAAATGATTTACAAAAAACTTCCGTATATCGAGAACCTTTCACCTCGCCTAATTTCTACACTTAGTAATGATAACATTAAAATTGGACTCTATAACGTGAACACAATATATAATAAATTTTTCACAAAATTAAAAGATAAATGTAAGCAAGGACTACAATCAAATATAGTATACAAAATTCCATGCAGTGATTGTAACCTTACGTATTACGGCCAATCCACTCAATGGTTGAAATCTAGATTAACGCAACATAAAAGCGATTGTAAGCTCAACAAAAAATCAAGTGCTCTAGCTATACACTCCAATAATTTTGACCATAGACCTGATTTCAAAAACACTACTGTGGTAGATTATTGCAACTCTCAAAAAGGGAGACTTTTTCTAGAGATGTATCATATTAAAAAAGACATCAAAAATAGTATGAATTTTAAATCTGATACCGACGGTCTCAGTAATATTTATTATTTTTTAATAGATTTATCTAGGAATGACAAAATAACACAAAAATAAAGAAAAATTAAAAACAAACGTAATTATAAAATATTTTTTCTGTCACGAAAAGTTTAATGACAATCATTCAAATACAACACAAATTAATTGTAAGTTTTCATTTTAATGAATGTGATAATTACCTATATGTGTATATACTGTTTTCTTTGGTTGCTAAAATAATTAATAAATGTTTTTAGTAACATCCCTGACGAAGGACACAACCATATGTCCGAAAGCTTGGAGGTTTAAACAAATATTGTGTTTTTTATTGACCCTGGCCGAATACCCGGTTCTCTACTAAAATAAAGAACAAATTACAAATACATATATTATATACGGCTGAGATAAAGATTTCAACATATATATATATATATATATATATATATATATATATATATATTTTTTTTTTTTTTACACACAAACATATGTCCGAAAGCTTGGAAGTGTAAAACAAATATTGTGTTTTTATTGACCCTGGCCGAATACCCGGTTCTCTACTAAAATAGAGAACAAATTACAAAAACATATAATATATACGGCTGAGATAAAGAATTAAAAATATATATATATATATATATATATATATATATATATATATATATATATATATATATATATATATATATATATATATATATATATATATATATATATATATTGTGATGGTATTTGTAGTATTAATTTAGATTAATTAGAATAGATTTATTGTTAGGTTAAATCAAACACTTGGTTAAAGTTTCACTGTATTGGAAGAATAAACCTCTACAATTGTTTCGGCCTCCCGACCATTATCAAGAGTACAGAGATACTAAAATTAAAATTTAACAAATGTGCTTTTTAATGTTTAATTTTAGTATCTCTGTACTCTTGATAATGGTCGGGAGGCCGAAACAATTGTAGAGGTTTATTCTTCCAATACAGTGAAACTTTAACCAAGTGTTTGATTTAACCTAATCATAATGTTTCACCAAGTAGTATCCACACAAAGTTTCAATTTAAGATTTATTGTTATTATTATATAAGTTTTAGATAGAATTATAATCTTCAGGGCACAAGCCAACAAAAATTATTGTAAATATTATAAATGTGAATATGACCAAGTATGCACAAATATACAAAGCAATCCGCGGATGAAGGTTGTTGATTGGTTACCACGGGTAACAGGTGACTTCGTGCATAGACGCTTGGGGAATAAAATAATGGAAAGTCGAAAATAATCAACAAGAGTTGGACGAGAGGGAGAGACGCGTGTGGATTGCGGGTGGAGATGTTGCGATTCTAATACAAATACATTACAAAATATTAACGGGGTTTCAACGATTGGACATATTGCTGGAAGAAGACAGTCAACCAGGAGAGGAATTGAACGAGATAGGAACCGTGACGGAGATATTCAAAGTCAGGACTTCAAGCCGCTCAACTTCGCACACAAAAGTATCTGGTTACTTTTGTGGGAATCAACAACGGATCAGACGGGAAAGCAGGGACAAGAGGACGACGTAATCAAGGAACCACAAGAAGATAACTGCAAGTAGAAAGTTTGCGTAAAGTGCAAGAGTCATATTATCACATAAGTTGGCTTGTGTACATATGATTTAATTTGTTAATGTTGGTCATAGTTTATTATGTATTTAATAATTTTGTTTTCTATTGTTTTTGATTTGTTTGTTTAGTTTAGTTTATATTAGACGTTTTAATATTTGGTTATTTTCAATTCATTAAAGTATTTGAACAAAACTCTATTTAGTTATGATTGAACTTACTATTGAACCTGAGATAAGAGTAAAATAAATAAAAACGTAACATTTTGTAGTCCCGAAAGTAGGGCAATGCAAAAACATTACAATTGGCGCCCAACGTGCGGCTAAACAAACGTAACAATTGGCACCCGAACGTGAGGCTACAAAAACATTACATTTGGCGACCCGAACGTCTAGCAATTTAAAAAAATCAAACTAAATAGAGGTTATTAATGAAAACAAAAGGAAACAAATAGATTTAGTAGTGTTAGGAATTTATTTAAGTTAATTAAGATGGAAAAGGGTAGCAAAGTAGGTAGACCGAAGAAAGCTCCGGTGACAGAGTCTGAGGACGTAGAATTATTAGAGTCTGGTCAGGGTGAGGCAACTCAGGTTGAAAAGCATAAGATACCTGAACCATCACATAGTCAGGTTCAAACGGAGCAGGACAGTATGAAGGATCTCCTAGAAATGCTGTTAAAAGGGCAGGCATGTGCCGCAGTGCAGGTGAAAACACTACAAGACAACATCAATGGAGTACAAGACGACATCAAGGGGGTACAAGACGACATTAAAAGGGTACAAGATACACAAGAACGGTTTGACAATAAATTAATTAATTTGCAAACTGAAATGGTGCATAGTTTTGAAAATATGCAAGATATTATTAAAATGGTTTGTGACAACAAGATTAAAGATATGCATGGTGAAATCATGAAGGAAATGGAACACCGGGATAGATGTATATTCCAAAATAAGACAGAAATACAAGGGTTAGGACTACGGTTAGGAGAGTCAATAGACGGCATTCGACAAGAAATAGTTAGTAAAGAAAATTTACAGCATTTACATAAAATTCAACAAAATTTAAGCAAATACAGAACAGCACCCAGTTCAGAACATATTTTGGCAATTTCACGCAGGGAATTATTAACAAAATTTTCAGGGGATAATCGGGCGAGCCCAATGACATATTTAAAAGCACTCAAAAATTTATTGAATAATGTGGAGGACAATACACAAGTTTTTCAAATCATACAAAGCACACTTAGGGACTCAGCACTAACCTGGTATACAACCATTGAGGATGAATGCAATAATTTTGAGCAATTTGAAGCTAAATTTAAAACACAATATTGGGGTGACTTGGGGTGACAGACAAGGAAAAATTAGGGAAAATTTGTATTCGGGTAAATTTAGACAGGGAAATAGGCTAACCAGAGAACAATATGCAATAGAAAAATACAGTATTGCTAAGCAGTTGGAGCCGAAATTACAAGAAAAAGAAATTACTAAATTTTTAGCTAGACACTTTGAGGGAGAAATTTTGAAAACAACTGTAATTCAGAGGATCGAGACAATGACGGAGGTAACATTTTGTAGTCCCGAAAGTAGGGCAATGCAAAAACATTACAATATATATATATATATATATATATATATATATATATATATATATATATTATTATTAAATGAGACAGTCTTAGCTATAAGTTGGCGAAAACAAATCTTTTTCAAACACCGTGATTTATATGTTGTAACGTCACCGACATTTTTTATAAATGACTCGGTATAATTTTTTTTGTGTATTCTTGTAGAGCATGTAGCTTGTAGAGCGAAAAATGTGAAAAACTGATTTGAGCTAGTAGACCTCAAATGAAATATTAAGCACATTTATTGTCACAGGTAATGGATTGAATACATTTATTAAACCGGGGGCGTGGTTATGTTGAATGTTTTGAGCTGATTAATATAAATGTGAATACATACATTGCAACGGGGTATATAGTTGGTCAAGTTGTCTTCTTTCGGGGAATCTTGTAGTTCTCGCGTGCTAAGTATATGTACCACAAGTAACAGGCCTTAGCTGGCCGCATTTTCACTATATTTGTTGAAATCGTCAATGTCAAATTTTGATTGATGTGATGACTGATGTTTATTGCTTTTTGATATTTAATTTTAAATGATAGTCATTATTCTAGTAGTGAAAAAAAATTAGTATATTTGCAATTCTCATTATTAAAATGCGCATTATGTATATTGAGTCTCATCGTTAAAACTACACTTTAGTTGAATGAGTGAATAAAATGTTTACATTTTCACTTTATTCACTATACCCATTGACAACGTGAATAAAGTAAAAAGTAGGTAAATTCGCACTATCCTTGACATTTTCGTTGTGACCTGACAATATGACACTGCACGCAAATTCTTCTATTTTGATAACGGATTGGAAAAAATCTTGTAGGATACACGTGAATAAAGTAATGTTATTCACTTATACCATAAATAGCTAATACACCACGGTTTTGAATACTATTATAGCGTCGAATCATGTAACCTTGACGCTATCAATAAAAGAAAACTATACACTATTATCATAGCTTTTTAATGTTTCTATTCTAAGTATTATTCTAGGGAGGCAAAGTTGTTTACCTCCCATGGGAGGAAAATCTGTTTACCTCCCGCATATGAAGGAAGCAAAGTTGTCTGTCTGCTGCCGGTGGGCGGGAAAGTAAAACTTTTCTCTTTCATATGAGGGACGAAAGTGTGCACTCTCTATTAAGGGAGGAGAAAAAAGCATTAACTTGAGGGGCTATTCCAAAATGTAGCTATTTATTAACTAACGTGTAGGTATTTATGTCATAATGATAATGACATGTTACTTGTTTTTTTTGCAGATACGAATGACTTGATTACTGAGCTGATTACACAGCTTAATTTTAGATAAATTCATATCATAAATTAATAAATTAAGTGGGACTTATCCCACTTTTTTTGTCCGCGACCATACGTGCCTATGGTAATATTATGTACTAGTACTTCATTATACATTAGCTGTTGTATTACAACATTCTTAATAACACTATTCGTAGTACAACATGGTGAGGTCTCTTGAATTAAACCATGTGTAAAGCTTTTTGTTAAACACTTATTTCTCGTTTCACTAAGCATGCTGTCACGGTTATTTTCCATTCATTCCGTGACGTTATTGCAACTGCCATTTTTACAATAAATTTTTCAGTATCCGGTCATCACTCTTTGTAGAAGATTAATCATTGTTATCCCGGGTAACCTATGGACCTAAGTGACAGTGACAACTGCAATCCACAAGTGCACAGTGAAAACGGAGGCAAGCTACCTCGTGATGCACCAAGTGTATGATTTCCTGACCGCATAGATATGAACATGATATCGATGGTCATGATGAAGAATACGGAAATAGTTCCCTTCTCATTGCGATAAGAGCTACTCGTATTAATATAACAATAATCATTTATGTTATGTTATGTTGGAGTGTCCGAAAGTATGAACTTTTTATGTTTGGTAGTAGGCCAGAATGTCATACTTTTCGGACCAGTACATAATGATACAGTAAAGCGGACGCCTGTCACTGTTAGAAATAGCAGCTTTTAATTTTAACCAAACAAACATCAAATTAATACAATCCAAATTTATTTAGGTGACAGTTGTAATTCTCTCCCTTCTAATGATTGGTTTTCAATCTCCCCCGCAACTGTAAATTCATCAAATTTATAATAAATTTAAAATGACTGACATTAGTGTGACATTGGCCTGATAAACATATGTAAGTATATATTGTTTCAGTTTGTTTTTCAAAAGTATTCCCAAAATGCTCAAAGCAGTCGAACATAATTATTTTTATGTAATGCTTACATAATTGGACTTATGGATTCGCCCTATTTATAGTATTCGCTCGCAAGCTCGCAAGCACGTTAAACGTTGGGGCTCATCGTTCACCTATAAAGTCCTAAATGATGTACTTATTTTATAAACTGCTATTGTGTATGCCATACGATAAAAAAGTCTTTATAAGTCCTTAACATAATGTACATTTGGTTGCTAACAATTGGTTTCTTATTGACACATATTAGTTAAGAGGAATATAGCGATTCACGTCGGCAGAAGAGTTGGTAAGATCGGCAATATTTAAAAAAGGATGACATGATACCAGTACGGCCGACGAGGAGCTGCTTTTGAACTCGTGGGGCAGTTTATTGAAGCACCCTTCTTATTAGTTTATGGTCAAAATTTATGGAACTACAATAAACCAACGACGGTCCAGCGGTAGTGTGGATACTTGCAGGTGTAATTGAAATACAAGGAAATGCAAATTGAGGGAGGTGTGGTATACAATAATAATGAAGTATATATCTTTTTTTTAATCGACACGAAATTAGCGCGCAAATGGAAAATCTATTTTCTACTCATATATATGTAAAAGTAGCAATTTTTTCACTGCTTACTATACATGAAAGTGATATTTTTTCACTCTAGAGATAAAAATAGTTTCACATCTAAAGATGAAAATAAACATGGAAATGGAATGGAATTAAAAGGAAGCATGCATTCATTTCTATGGAAACAACTTTACAAACTTTAATTTCAGTTGCAGTTTAAGTTGTATTGTGACACTGACAGTTATCTTGTTGCAAGTTATACTATTAATTGGTTTGATATTACACACAATAATATTCTATCGAAATTGTAGATAATAAAGTATTATTAAATTATAAAGATGAAGTATGATCAATAACTTGATATTCTGCTGCCAATAAAAATGAATGATTAAACATGTACTTATTGACTAACGCATTTACATTTTTATTATACCATGCCATTTTTTAACTCTGACAAAAGGTCAATGCGTTGATGTTATCATAGCTGTTTTTACAGATGTGATAAGTTTGTCAATGATAAGCAAAACACAAAAAACAAAAAATAGTATAAAATACAGAAACCAATACATGGTACACATTATGACATTACAGTTTTAAAATTACACATTGAAATAATTATAGATCATTACAGATGAATTCACATCTTCTTAAAATCGGCGTGCACAACTTCTCAAGCTTGTTCTCAAGCTTGTTGTTGTAGTAGCAATATAAATATTATTAGCAACACCAAAGAAAATACAATCCTCCAGAGGATGGATATATCTTCGTTGCCAAAGAAGATATATCATCATTATGTGTATTTCTGGAGGTTTAATTTTTAAAGAATTACTGCTTTTTCAGCTGATTTTTCAGATTGTTTCAGATGATGGGACGAAAAATACAGTTGCCAAATTTCGTCAAATCATTTTTGTTTCCTCTACAAACTGACAATTATTATATATTTTTTAATATTATATAAATACCTTGAAATACCGTTTATTGAGCAAATGATATTTATCTATATTACACCATGTGCAACGATATTGAAATATTTGATTGAAATAATTTTGTTCCAGCTGCTTTACGTATGTAGCTCTGATGCGGATTTTTATGCAAAAATCCAAAGATAAATTGTTGTTTTGCAAGATAGTCTATGAACAAATTTATGTGTTTAATTATTTATTTACTGAACTGTTTTATTGAGGTTTATAGAAATTTGAAGTCCTGTTTTTGTATTTACTGAAATAATATTTTCTTCGATTGTAAGTGGCTGTTTTTGTAATAATTAAAGACGCACCTTTTTCGAAAGATAATTTCGACAATAATAAGTAATAAAAACAAATTTTAACTTGGAGAGGAAAATATAGCAATATATTTAGTTGTAGAGTAAAATATGCATTTGTTTGAATCTCCTTCTGTATTATATTTATTTAAAAATGGAATAGCAAGAAAAGTTTTAACTCAAAATCGCGTTTGTATATTTTTTTTATACGTGAGTCATTGTTTGACGAACTGTGAGAGACGGGTGTAATTAATTTTCACGGTAAATATATTTGGCCCTTACAACAAGAACACGGAATTTTCAAGACAGATTTAATATTAATGTTTGGGAAGGAACTGATGGAGAAATTTACTACTTTCACTAATTTTATTTTATTTTTACATTCATGTGGCAGGTATTTCTGATCAGTTTCTTTGCAATTTGGATGTGATGTAAATTAAACGATTTAAATAATATGATTTTTTTCAACAAATACTTTAATTTGAATAAGAATTGATGATCAAAATAAATTATGGGGATCTGTACTAATGGACCAAAAATGGATTAAATGCAAATTATTATTATTATTCAACATGCTAACTCTATAGTCACTATAGTTATAGGTACACATGTTTTTTTGTCTTCTCGATACCAATTATTATATGTACTACGCAAAAATACCGTTGAACGGAAATCTTTCTCTTCTCTATCTGCCAGAATAGAACCATTTTACATTTTATGAGTGGGTAATATATGACCGATGGTCATAAATTACCATCAGTCGATTTAAGGTTTCAGAACACCGCTCTTCCAGTGAAGGTACAGATAATGTCCGCTAGGAGCAGTACTTTACTGACGGGAAAATATGTACTTTTTGATACGTTTTAAATTGAAAGTGGGCAAACATAATATAATGGTAAAATTAAAAATTTGAATGTATTTTATAAATATCTATCCGCATATGTAATTCTAAAAAAATATACTATTTACAATTTTTTGCGATATCTCCGAAACTATGCATTAAAACAACACTAAAACATACTCGGAAAAAAAATTATATATATATATATATATATATATATATATATATATATATATATATATATATATATATATATGTCACAAGGATGGTTGAGTGGGGCTAATGATTTAAATTAATACTAAAAACTTAATTTATTTTTATCATTATAAAATATAAAGTATAATATCTCAAATGAAAATGGCCGCTGTCGGCATCACCCTGGTTCGGTTGTCGTTAGTTCTGTAACAAGAGAAAACGTATCTGAGCATTGAATAACAACACTCTGTGAGCCTCTCAATATGGTATTATCTTGTATATCAGGATACAGTAATTGTTGATCAACGTAAGCTTATCGATACACGGAATATAGTTCAGGGTGCTTCCTGTCTAAGACAAAGGGGCCCAGTCGAACAATCCCTACTCATGTCCACAATGTTACACACATATGTACCTGGGAGTTACCTCCCCCACATGCCAAAGTGTTCCAGACAATACCTATCCATACCCGGTAATACCATAACAACAATGAGTAGCAATTCACCAATTAACAGCTCACAAAGGAAATACACACTTCACCATCACAGTCAGAGGGATTATGACGCGAGCAACGCGCGTCCCTTCGACTTGCACTCCATATGCAACCCTTGTGGCGGTGATGTAACAAATTAAATATATATTATATCTCTACTAAAGAATTAAAAAAATATATTTATGTGTCGAATCATTGAACCCTTGAATTTTATGTAACATATATATATATATATATATATATATATATATATATATATATATATATATATGCACTATTTAATTTTCAGATCTCAAACTCAACACGTTTAGAAAGTATGATTGTTTGAAAATTCAGACCCCTGTTATAATCCCCTTAATACGATCTGTGCAAGAATAGCGTAAGTCGAAAAAATGAGTTTTGAGAAAAACGCGTCGAAAGATACAAAACTTAATAAAAGTTGCAATATAGCAATTAGGGACATGGATTTTTTTAGTTGGCTTATAAATATAATAAAAAACAAAGTTTAAAATAAGTTGCATCAAAAACGCTATGTTTCTTTGAAATATAACATCAAAAAGATTTACATTTTACGTCGTTATTGCATAAATGGGTAATGATACGGCCAAGCTAGTCCGAATCAGACATATCGCTTGGTCCAATATCCGCATCCTGAGACAGATTATCATCCAGAACATGCCCAAGCCACTCTGCATAATCAGATTTCAAAATCGTATTAGTGACAACATATCGTTCTTTTACAGGTTTTGTGGCAGGCTTATTTGCAGTGCGAAAAACGGGTTGTTCGTATTTTAAAAATGCTTTCTTCGGATCTAAATATTGAAATGGACTATATGCCCCTTGATAACATCCAGTCGATGCCATTGTGCCCGCCTTACTATAAAGAATTTTACTATATTTTTGTATCGTAAATTTATAGCCTTTGCTTCGGGGGGTTTTTCAATTCGGGGGCAATTTGTATGCACATTAGCTATATATTTTTTAACACACTTATAAATAAGGGTACTTATATTCTAATAAACAAATTTGCTCAAAAACCGCATAAATTGACTTACGCTTTTCTTGCACCCAGCTCCTCAATTATTTTATTTAAAAATTCATAGATATAACGCCGTTTTTGACTCGCAAATATTGGCTGTAATTCACTCGGATAATTACTCGCCTTCGGCTCGCATATAATCCTCATGAATTATAGCCTACATTATATGCTCGTTAAATAATATACTATTAAAGTTGGGATGATAGTGCCTCTTAGATGTAAATATTGGAAAGATAATTAATCGAGTGGAGTTTTTTGGGGGAACGAATTCCGTCCGGATAGGGAGGAAACATTCTTATCGGATTCCGGGGTTTCTGGAAGTATTGATTCTGACACTCCGCAGCCTCCAGATAGGACAAAATAAAATCACATGATATCCAGCAATTAGCCAACTGCGTACGCACACCGATCGCGAAATGTTTCACAATATGTACTATTTATGTGCACCATTTACTGCGTTCGTATGTACGGTGGCAAAAATTTAGTGCTGCGGAATTTTATAAAGCTGTATCCTGAATAAACAACGCTAATAAATTAAACCGCGAGGGCCGTTGCCAAAATATTTCCACATCTTCTCCATTACACACTTATATGTGCCACATTTATATACTTTCTACTGGACGAGGAACGTGTAAATCAACAAGAAACTCCACAGGATTATACACAAAACCATTGACAAAAAAAAACAATGCATTGGCAATGTGTTCAAATTTAAATACAACAATAAAATTGCAACTAATCACTTCGATACACCCAGCCAATAATGTTCTTAACTAAAATATGATATATCAAAGTAATGATTGCATTGGTTATATTGATTTTCAACGTTACAACAATTATAATAAACTATATGGAGTATTTATTTAGTAATCACTATTATCATTTTATATAAGGTATAATCTCTGGATATGGGGGATGGGCAAAGTGCGTCGGCGCTCATCAATTTTACCGTTTTATTTGCGTACCATTCAGCTCCAATGTGACGTTAACCTAATATTTTTGACGGCGAAAGTAATCACGTCATTGTAGTTTATTCTCGCTAACTTTGGGCCCCTGCGTTTATTAAATTATTTCGGTGTCACAAGATGTTTACGCTTGTCGGGAGAATGTTAGCTACACACATGAATTTGCATCTCCCAAAGGATCAAGATATCCTGGTGGCGTTCAAGTTTCCTTCACCGGTCTTTGCAGAAGTTCGGTCCTGTATGGCCCAGGGAGGGCGAACGATCGGACAAAGTGTAAGCAGCAGCTATGTACTCGTTAAAGGTGATCTATTATGTATGTAATTTGTAACACGGTCTTATTTACATCGGTTATTGTGTTCTAAATTAATAATTAAATAATTAGAATATTATTAGCTGACTATCCTTGTCTATTAATTTATACAGCATGTCTTGTCTCATAATTTTGCATCTAGTTATCTGCAATTTGCTTGCATATAAATTTTTATGCACCTACCACTTGATTGTTAGTGGTGTTGAACTATCCAGAACTGACATTCATTAACTGTCTAAGAAATCAAATAGAAGAGGTAATATTTGCTGCATTATTATTTTACATTGGATACATATACAATCATGCTCACATAAATCTAGTACAAACAATTGGACATTGCTATATAATATTGCTATTGTAACCTAATTTCTTGTACTAGATTTATGTGAGCATGACAGTACCTCAGCTCAGTACCTCTATTTTCTGAAGGTAGATATCCCTCGCGTTTGCGCATTGGAATTCCCTCTATCCCTTAGACTCCCGAATTTTTAAAAGTTTAATTAAAAGTTACTGGTCAACTTTTTCGCGACTAAATGGTTTGAAAACGTCACTGAATTTTTGGATTAATTTTTTAAGGATTTGTACTGGGTTTTTAAGGAGAGTCACAATTGTGTGTCTTGGGAATCAAATAGTCCTAGTCACAAATGTGACATTAAATTATTTATTACAATGGAAGTTCAGAAAACAATGCTGATGCTTGCCAAAACATAAGTATACATTACACTTCTTACAGCGAACTCTTGATCGATTTGTATTGATTTTCCATTCGGCAGCTAACAGGATTTTTGAGGTCATCGGCAATAGGCCAATGCTCAAACCCGTCGTAACGCTTATCTTTGCATGGCAAAGCTGCAGGCGTTTTTCTTTTCTTTCTTTCGTTTTCCGCTGCAATCCGTTCTTCTTCATCTCCGGTATCTCGTCTTCAGTTCATCATTTCTTGGACCCAGCAGTCAAGTATTCCGCAAGCTTAAGTCGGAAATCGAGAAGTTTCATAGGTTTGGTTTTAGTATTTTTACAATTTCGCTTGTATTCCATCCAACTTTTTACAAGGATAGATCAAAGAGATGCAACATTACTTTGAATGTCCATTTTTTCGTTCTAAAGAATTTTTGATAATATTCTTTCATCTGATCGCAGATGTCCACTCCACCCATCCATCGATTGTACATGTTCACTACTCTAGGGCAAGTTACTTCTAGCCGCTGTTTTTGTGTCTTATCCCATATTTTTACCAGACACTCAGGCTCTTTACCAAAAGCTGTTGAAATCATCAGCACAGTTTTGTTGTCCTTCCATTTCGTTAGGCAAATTTTTTTATCACTGCTCATATTTTCTTCAGATTCCCCTCTTTTAATTTCCCTATCTTTCTTAAAATTTTATCATTTTATTATGTTGCCCATAATAGTGCCAGTTCCATAAATTTTTAAATTGCTCAATTCATTAGGCAATTTTTTTATCACTACTCATATTTTCTTTAGATTCCCCTCTTTTAATTTCGCTATCTTAAAATGTAATCATTTTATTCTGTTGCCCATAATAGTGCCAGTTCTATAAATATTTAAATTGCTCAATTCATTCAGTAGACCTAAAGTTGAGAAATATCGTTAAAAAAATTTAAAAAAAACTCTTTTCAGGCAAAGTCTATGAGAGTCTAATGATCACCGATGGTCCTAATCCTAAGTCTCTTTTTATTAATGCGGTGGTTAGACCTTGATATATTTCAAAATCCAAAACTGTGACATCTGATGTAGTTACGACAAAATTCTTAAGTCCTATCGGCCTTGGTTTATTCTTTACATATTGACGCACTGGGCATCTACCCAAGAATGGTATCATTTGCTCATCAACAGAAAATGCTGAATTCTGCTTTCTGACAATAGTTTGACATCGAATGCTCACTACATCAATCACAGGCTGAACCTTCCACAATCTGTTATTTTTTGCTCTACATCAGAAAAGCTAAGATTGTCAACCACGTGAAAATTGACCCTTAACGAATAAAATCTGTCGCGAGGCATAATATTTGCAACCATCGAGCATTGATATTTTAAATCCCAGTACATATGAATTTTCGGTAATTTTAAGCAATGAGAGCGTGTAAACCAAAAAACGTTTTTATCTCTTGGGCATTTACAACAATCGACGTTCCATTTTGCTGTAGATAGTACTGGGGTGTACATTGAGCACCAAGTCCAAAATGTCATCATTCAAATATTTAGAAAAATATTTCCATGGAGTGAGTACTTCGCCTTGAATAGAATCGGCATCTGATGGTGCGGTCAGACTCTGGAAGGAAGCTTACCCAACGAAACATTGTTGACAGAGGTATTTCATCATCGCTACTCTTCTCTATCGCTAAGTTTCTTCTTCACATTCGTCTTCATTTTCTGGAAATTCTCCATTTTTGTCATCAATTATTGCAGTATCACTTTCGCCTACGTAATTTTCTTGGCTATCTGATTCCCAAAGGCAGTCGTCTTGTTCCTCATCGACATCAAAATCTGATCCAATATCGTCCAACAACATGTAGAGCTCTTCGGGGTTGTTTGCCAGATGCTCCAAATCAATCTTACCACTGGTTTCTGCAGAATTAAAAATATTTTTTGTTGACTATGTCGGCAAAACGAATCCTAGGGGCTTCTGGAGCCCACAATTGTGAAAATCAAATTGTGTACTTAATTACATGGTAACTTAACCTCAATCTACATGTTTTAAAGTTTACAATGAAAGTAAAACTAATCAACAAACGTAATCTACAATCTGGAGTAAATAAGCTAAGTCAATAATTGAAAATAAAAATACTTACTTTTTGTCGCCATGGCACTGAATTAACTAGCACTTAGCACGTGTGTGTTTAATGTGTTCTCGACGAAAAAACAATGCAGGCTCATGAATTTGACGTATTATACGCATCGCACAAACATATGAATCAGGAGTCAGGCGTTCTTATTTCCATTATGACCTTTAAAGTGACTTTGAATACGGACCGCACAATTGTGGGTACTTTGAGCCTAAGGGCTGTACTAATCGTCCATTTAAACTTTTTTAGTAGTAGTACAGTAGTAGGTAAGTTTTCTTCAGCGAGAACTAATGAAAATGCACGAAATTCCAGCAACGTTAATTTCCATTGCAAAAGATAACTAAATAAGAGTTTGAATTATAAGGTTATGTAGATCGCCAAATGCTCTGGCAGCTGGGATACGTTCTTTTATTCTAAAATCCGTCGGCTTCGTCGGGAGTCACGTGGTATAAAAATCCCGTTGCTCTTCTCGCTCGAAAATAGTATATAACGCCATTAGGCCGATATGTAGCAAATAACAGGCGCGGGTTGAAGTTTGTAAACCGAGGCGAAGCGAAGCGGAGCGGAGCGCAGCCGAGGTTTATATTCAACCAAGCCTGTTATTTGCATATCGGCCGTATGTTGTTCGATACTTTTTGTAATACCTAAATTACAAAAACTGGTCAATTTTAAATTTCAAAATTAATAAACTAGTTATCCAGGCGCAATTTGATACCATAGCAACATCAACGGTTCAAATACAAACAAACAAATCAAAGTGAAATTAGAAAAATAATGTCAGATGTGCAAAGTTCTTCGTTTTGTGGTATCCCCGAAGATGTACTAAATGAAGCAAATGCTGCCACAATCGATTTACTTCCCCAAAAAAGCAGCAGCAGGTATGAGAAAGAATATGAAGACTTTATTGCTCATAAATTTGCGTTGTCATTTAAATAACGTCCACGGCCGTGATTATAACGGCCAAGGCCTTTACGCCTGTCATATCGATCAAGCAGACAGTACTGATAAATGTCAGTAACACAGAGGTATTACAAAAATGTATTAAGCGAACGCAGAAATTATATCCGCCTTATAGCATAACAGCATTGCGCGAGACAGGCACATTTTTTATTTTAATTTTGTATTGGAAAGTCAAAGTAGACTTGATGCAATTATTTTTAAGACACGTTGTTTTATCCAATTATAATTTTCCATTTATAACTATTCATTTTTATCTTAATTAAGGAATGCTATAGTTAATAATACTGCATGTGTATTTGCTAGAGATATTATCCCTAACTGGATGCCGACTAGCAGGTCCTATAACGTGTAATTTGTGTTAGAGCATATATTGAGTTAGGGTTTGCTACTCTTTGTGATAGTTCTCAGTACACATTACCTGTACTCTGATGCACGTGCTCCTGCCGTTGTACATGCAAGGTAAGCATTTTCATAAGTCGGCTAAGTCAACTTCTGCTAATTATATATTTATATTTCATCGACGACGGCGATTTCAGGCATTATTAACCTTGGCATGCATGTTTTAGAATAAGTGTTCCCAAAAATTTTCCATGACAAAGCACTTCACAAATATTGAAATTTTAACATAACGTTGTAGTTATTTTGTAGAGTACGTAGTTAATTAACAATGCAACAAATGTATATATATATATATATATATATATATATATATATATATATATATATATATACAGGGTGTCCGGAAAATACGTGTACAACGTTTGACGACAGACTCCTGACGTCAAAATAGGTCGATCTAAGCCGACTTAGTTATATCCAAAATTGTCTCGTTTAGCCGGTAGAGGGCGTCAAAAAAAACAAAAGTATAACAAAGTTGAAAGTATCTATTGTAAGAAACTAAGTAAAACAAAAACATTACTTAAGCAAATGTGTAAAATGACCGCCATCTTGCTGAATACACTTATTAACACTCTTTAAAAAATGATATTGGACCCTATCTAATGTCTCGGGATTATTAAAATGGTTGCCTGCATTTAAAATCCGCTGCAATAAATCATCGCGTGTGTTTACCGGAGTCTTGTAAACTTCTGTTTTAATAGCGCCCCACAAAAAGAAGTCACACATATTTAACTCAGGAGAACGTGGTGGCCATTTTACTGGTGCATCATTGCCTCTTCCAATCCATCGGTTGGGATACTGATGATGTAAGTATTGCCGAACGGCAACGGAAAAATGGGGCGGGGCACCATCATGCATATACCACATTTCCCTCCGAAGTAAAATGGGCAAATTCTCCAGAAAAATTGGTAATGTGTCTTGCAAAAAATTTAAATAAATATTTCCATCTAACCTGTCTGGAATAACAATGGGACCAATAAGGTAGTGATCAATAATACCTGCCCAAATATTAATTTTAAATTGATGCTGATGATGTGCAACTTTAATGGCATGTGGATTTTCATCGGAATAAGTATGTTCGTTGTGCAGATTGGTTACCCCAGATCTTGTAAAGCATGCCTCGTCAGTAAACATAATTTTTCTACAAAAATTTGGAACAAGGATTCTTTTGTTTCTAATAAATTGACAAAATGTAAGCCGTATGGGGGGATCAGTCGGTAAAAGTTCCTGGACTTTTTGTATGTGGTAAGGATGTAACAACTGTTCTCTTAAAACCTCATTGACAATCGTTTTAGGAACATTTAACTCACGTTCTAAGAGACGGGTACTGGTACTTGGTTCTTCTTCAACTCTTTCCAGAATCATCTCTTCTGTTTCCACAGTTCGAGTTGTTCGCATACGACCCCTGCCTTCAAACTTTTTCTCAAAACTGCCCGTTTCCCGAAGATGACGCTCAATATTGGCAAATGTTTGGTGGTTTGGTATTCGACGGTTAGGAAACCTCTCCTTCTTCTTCTTCAGGTGCCTTCTCCGGTCCGAAGGTTGGCAATCATCACCGCTATGCGTACTTTTGAGATAGCCGCTTTAAATAGTTGGTTTGTGTTGCAATTGAACCAGTCTCGCAAATTTTTCAGCCATGAGTGTCGTCTTCTTCCAACGTTTCTTTTTCCCTGTATTTTCCCCTGTATTATTATTTGGAGCAGATGGTACTTCTCCCCTCTAGTCACGTGTCCCAGGTATTGTAATTTCCGCGTCTTAAGTCTCTCCATGTAAACCCTAACACTCTGACGCCCATTTCCTCGACAAAACCCGTATACCAGGAGCATGTCAACTTTCTGAGAGTTTGTATAATTTTCCATTTTTAATGGTAAAATGAACTTGTAATTCAATAATGTTGATCGTATACTTGAGTAAATATTATACTTGATTAATTGTCAAATTATTAAACGTCATTGATATTAATTTTTGACGCCCTCTACCGGCTAAACGAGACAATTTTGGATATAACTAAGTCGGCTTAGATCGACCTATTTTGACGTCAGGAGTCTGTCGTCAAACGTTGTACACGTATTTTCCGGACACCCTGTATATATATACACGTTAAGAAAACATTTATTCTCAATTGTCAATTACTTAAAAAAATTGTAAAACTATAAAAAAAAATACGTTCATAGTTTTTGGGTTTTCGGAAATACAAATTCTTTTGATATAAGCAACAATATTTTGAAAGTTTGAATTCTCATTTATCATACAGCGTCGAGTCTGTTGCTAACTTTAATTTTGCGGTAAAATCATATGAAATTCCTGTGTCGCATATGTCGTTGTAAAAGGAAGTAAATAAGAATCACTAGCTCTGTTATATTTGCCTAGAAATAATTAGTACTTAAGTATCAACTGTAGTTGCAGACTATCAGTTTTCTTCTACCTGATGAAGCCACTGTGTGGCGAAACAATTGTCGCAGTACAATATTATTTTTTTGTGAAACTCCCACCAATTGTGTTTTATTTATATATTAACATGGAGTTTCATCATGTATCAGCCTCATCAATCCAATATAGAAATTATTGATTAATAATTGAAAGTTCCTTACATTTTTATTACAAATCAGATATATTAACTAACTTAATTATGCCAGGTTGCATCAACATTGTTTTAACCCGGGCTAAGTAACCCTGAGTTATATTTATGTCAGAGTAACGTTTCCAATCAGTAACATGAAAATTTGATGATGTGGAGTAACGTATAGCAAGAAAACCCCTCGGTTTAAATAAAATGGGTCACTTGTGAATGAATCAAGTTCGTATAACTCGCATTTTATGTTGTATTTCAGATCTGGTGTAAGTCATTTATGAGGTAAACCCAGAGTTAAATTTATAACCCCGAGTTAATATTTAACTCGCGTTGATGCAACCGGGCATTAGAGTTTCATGATAAGTTACGCTAAAGCATGCTTGCTTAGCTGTCCCTATAAATTCATTCCGAATCGAGCAATTCTCCTCGCCAGATTTTGAAAATTATTCATCTTGTACTTTAGAATTTATATCAGTCAAAAATGCATGCGAGGCGGGAAAACAATCATAATTATACAATAGAAGAAATCCAGAATTGTACGTTACATATGTTCATAAATCTGGGGAAAGCATTTTATACAGGGTGTCCTAAATAGAGTGGGATTGCATGGGTATCTTTCTTATTCCTAAAGCTAGAGATCTCGTTAAATGGGCAATATTGTGCAGTGTTATATGCAGGTTCAGATTATGTTGAATTTTTTTCAAAATGCGAGCAGTTTAGAAGTTATCCTAAAAAAACTAAAAATCGTGATTTTCAAAAAACTCCGATATTTCCATAATTATTAAAAATGCGGAAATAAGTTTAAAATAAAAGTTACTTGATTAGATTGCACAAACTTAAGAATCAAGTCAAAACAAAAATCAAGATGGCGGTTTCCGAGATATTAATTCCTTATTTTTCTCTTTTTAACGATGTATAACAACCTATGTCTAAATAAACAATATAGGATATATCAATTGTGAAATTTTAATTTTTATTCAATACATTATTTTAAAAACAAATGTAAAAAAAAAAATTAAAACACCTAATACAACTAAGTAGTAAAATAACAATAAATTACAAAAACGTGCTCAAAATTCTGAATGTTATTGGCTAAACGGCCAAAAAGAAGCTAAACAAAATTGGCAGCGTTTTAGAATATTGTCAGTTACTTATCGCAATGTCTTACGATGAACGCCTTTTATTGCCTCTGTCATTGCTTCACGAAGTTCATCTACATTATTATAATTGAAGTTACTTCCATAAATTTTGTTTTTTAAAGTACATGTAAAAGAGGTATCAAGTATGCAGATCTGACAGGCCACTGAACAGATGTATTAGCCGCAATTTCTTTGTTATTAAAACGGCCATTTAAATAAGTAATAACATCTCTAGCATTGAGTGAAGTGGTGCCATCTTACTGGTACTAAATTTGAATATTTTGTGCCAAACGTAAATCATCCAATAAATCTTATGAGGTTATTTGAAGAATTTCAAAATGACGTGCAGTTAGAAATTTTATAGCACCATGTAAATTATTTCCCAATATGCCACAAAATAGATTAAAGCCGAACTGCACTTCCTTTTGCCGTGGAATCACTATGTGTAGATTGTCCTGAGCCCAATAGTGTTCGTTATGATGTTAAATAATCCACTATTAGAAAAGTAGGGTGCATCTATCCATAAAGTTGTGTTTATAAAATCACCATTTTCCGTAATTTTGTTGATTAATCTTCTGCAAAATGTTAATCTACGGATGTTATTATTTGCTTGTAAAGTATGACAAATATACAATTTATAAAGGTAAAACTTGTGCTTTTTTAAAGTTAATGAAGCTCTAGATTCAGATACGTTAACATGATTTTCTATTTGCCGAGTAGAAATGTTCGGATTAGCGAACATTTAGCGGCCATTAACTGTCAACATTTTGAGCACTTTTTTTACTTTATTGTTATTTTACTACTCAGATCTATTACGTTTTTTTATTTTTTTTTACATTTGTATTAAAAATAATTTAAAAATGAAAATAAAAATTGGAATAATTAATATTTCCCATATTTTTCATTTTGACATAGGTTGTTATACATCGTTGAAAAGAGGAAAAGAAAGTCTATCTAGATGTATAAAAATCAAATATGGCGGCCATTTAAAATAAGAAAGTTGCTATTAATATCTCGGAAACCGCTATCTTGACTCTTGTTTTATCTTGATTCTTAAGTTTGCACAATCGAATCAAGTAACTTTTATTTTAAACTTATTTTCCCATTTTTAATAATAATGGAAATATCAGATTTTTAGAAAATCGCGATTTTTAGTTTTTTTAGAATAACTTCCAAACTGCTCGAATTTTTCAAAAAAATTCTACATAATCTGAACCAACATATAAAACTGCACAATATTGCCCATTTAACCAGATTTCTAGATTTAGCAATAAGAAAGATACCCATGTAATCCCACTCTATTTAGGACACCATGTATAATGCGAAAATGATTTGAAAAAAAAATTGAATGTGACTTATAATGCTTGACAGTTGATAAACGCGATAGTCATTTGATAAATTGGGAAATACATTTCGTTGCATTGGAATAACAAAATTCTATCTGCATTTTTTATCAAATTTGATATTTTAGTAATATATGATATTATCTATTTTAGTAATCATATCGCCACCTGTGTGATAATAACTGAAATAGCAGTATACAGAGTTTACCTTTACCTTTAAATCACGATTTTAATATTTCAAAGTTCTATATACAGTCTAAATGTAAAACTGGATGCAGATGAAACTATGTTATCGAAATTTTAAGTGTAAATCAATGTCGGTTGATAATATCTTAAAATTTTAGCGTGGTATTTTGTGTGTTGATATTTTGTAAGACACGCTTTTTTAATAATACAAATACCGATGACAATAGTTTATTTAAAGCGTTGTTTAGTAAAAGTTCATTTGTTATGGCATCACGAGCTTCTAAAATATTGGAAATGGGTAAGCTGAGCTGACCTGTTGATTTTTTGCGTAAATTAAAACTGTGCACGTTTTTAGCAATGCAAACCCCAAACGTCGGAACAATTTAAATTCTTGATGATTTGCGAACTGCCATAAATACAAGTAATGACCTTACTGTAATAATACAAAACGAATGAAAGGAGAAACATATTGTAATAATTATTGAAACACATAAGGATGGAGATGACCAAGCACAGGAGGAAATGGAACGTAAATGACAAGACTGTACCTACGTTAATAAATTATCTTATCTTATCTTACCTTATGTGATAACTTGCCTTCGTTCTGATGTGGGAGACTTTTTTTTTCTCCAAAATTTTATATTTACAACCTAACGGGACATTTCTGAACCACTAAGCAAACCTATTGTGCTATTGTGTTTGGACTAGGACAAAACTAGGTAGACGTTAAAATGTATTAGCCAGCGCATTCAAACAAATTTTCATTTAACAAAATCCCGTTTTTCAAACTTGCCTCATTTAGGTTTACTTAAAGCCTAGCAGAAGTGAATAAAAACAAAATCATGCTGATGTCGATATAAGGGAAACATAGGCTGCGGTGGAGTGAGCGTTGACGCGTTCGCTCTAGACCGCAAGGTCCCGATGATGATAATTAAAAAATCATTTGTTATTGTTATTGTTATTGTTATTATTGCAAGGTCCCGGGCTCGATTCCCGTCTGTATTTCTGGAGTGGTTTTTCTGCAGTTTTCCCATTTTCTTGCAACAAATGTTGGAAATGTGCCTCTACCATCCCTAAGTCGCATGCAGGCGCTGATGGGCAATAATAATAATGCCCCTCCTCTTAACGCCCGCATATCTAGTAATAGTTCAAGGGCCTATCGTAAAATAAAAAAATGTGATTGAGTCAGAATTCTCTGTCAAATTATGACAGTAACCAATTTCGCCATAGGTGGAGGAGTAGTAGGGATTATTATCATTATTATTATAATATCTTAAAACCCGACAGCACCCCGAATTCGAGGTTAGCAAATCCCTGGAAACACAACTGTTGTAGTCTTTTATATTGACATTAAAACCATCAGTGTTATCTTCAAAAGATAGCCTTTCAGAAGACAAGATTAAGGCTATTAAGACGACAGGTTGTATGCTAGAGTTGGATAAGAAATATTTTGCATCATTTTTAAATGCCCTCAAGTAAAATATTCATACGTATTTTCAACAGTGCACCTGAATTGATATTGGTGTGATTTAAATGATGATTTAAAGCAACTGATTGTTTTTAAAATAAATTATTGATTTAAATAATAATTTTAATTTAAAACATGTATGGTATGTATGTAAGTATATGTATGTATGTATGTATGTATGTATGTATGTATGTATGTATGTATGTATGTAATGTGCTTATGTATGCACGTATGTATGTAAGTATTTAACGATTTGTATGTATTTATAATATACTTTAGTAATCTAGTAAAAGTGTATGACTGCTAAACCCCTGAAATTTGAAGAAGATCCAATTCCCTTATCTCCCGTGCGTTCGTGAGTTTACTCCTTTGTCTGAACTCTGAGAAAATTATGCCAGATTTTTCTTTATGCCCACCAACAAATGCCCACATAAGCAGATAATATCCATAAAAGTATTAAAAATTAATGCAATAAATACCTGAGGAGGCCTAACTGACTTCATCTCCGGATGGAAGTTCGTGCATAGTTCATGAGAATTCACAGATGCAACCCCCTCTGAGGTAGACACGCGCCGTCATAAAAAACTACATTTCAACTCAAATATACTCGAGATATATATTTTTTCCAGAAAAAAAATGCGATAATATTTCTGGAACGCATGGGAAAGCATAATTGGTGGGAGAATTGCTGGCACCGTGAAGAATTATTTCAAATAAATGCGCTGCTTGGATTGTATACGTGCACGATTTTGTACTCAGATTATGCTGCAAGGGTGATTCAGATAAATCAAAGAAATGAAAAAAAAAATATATATATATATATATGTAATATGATCAAAAGGAACATTCTACGTTTTGGTAAAAGGCTGGAGAGCTTTTGCTGACCAATTATTCCCACCAATTGCTCTGATGTAGGACCTTTGATGTTTTAGATCGGAAAATTAGTAAATAAATTGAAATAATCACTCATATTGTATGCCACAGATGTCAAAGCTTTGCATCCGCATCATTCGTTACCCACTCTCGATCCCATCATTAGTTTGACCGTACATAAGATCAGTAATAATATACCCTTAGCTGTAACAACAAATTACACCGAGCGATTGGGTTAACTTGTTGTGCACTTGAATTTGAAACACGCAAAGAGGGCATAAACAGATTCAAAGACCCTCTAATGATGAGAGGTAGATTGAATAGAAATAGCTGGGGCTGGGGCTGTTATGGCTGTCGAAGACATCAATGGCAGGAAATCTACTTGAATGAAGTGGGGGGTTGCATTTATATAGGCCACCGACGTCCCGGAGTTATGGTGCGCCATATCTCGGCGCCCAGAGAGAAGATACTTAATAAAATTGATTATTAAGCGGCGGTCACATTATTAAGCTGCTTTGCCATCCGCTGGTAGATGCTTGCTGCCAGCAGCAACAGAAAGCAACGGCTGCTAGTGGTTCACACTTGCCCCCCTCATTGCTGGTAATATATACCAAAATTTTACGTTAATTACTAATTGAGTGTAGCTGAATGAAGTTTAAGACGCCTCTTTAAACGACAGCCAAGATAATTCAGGAACGGGTTAACATAATTACAATCGGAGACCTGATTTAGAAAGCTTTGACAATGATCTACAATTATGCCGAGCAGTTTTAAGAAATAATAAAATGGTGATTTATTATGTTGATTAAAAAAAGGCATGTATAGAAGATTTGTGATATTTTATTTTGTATGTATTTAATTACGACAGGGTACATATAATGGAAATTCCCTCGGGGTATTTGTAGCTAATATTGTTGCGAGTCACCTTCTGTTTTTTTTTTGTTGCAATATCTTAAATTATAATGGAGTATTCTTGTCTGCACATAAACCCGATTAGGTGATCAGAAATTAGTCACCTTTAATTTATTCCTCAAAACTATTTTGTCTAATTGTAGATATATGTCTAAACTTTCTAAATCAGTTCTCCGATTGTAATTATGTTAACCCGTTCATGAATTATTTGGCTATCGCTTATTAATAATGCCGTATACTAGCTTGGGTAAAGATGCCTCTTAAAAATACCAATTTACAAATAACAATCTAATAAAATAGAGAGCGCAAATTTAAACAATAAATAGTCACTAATTTATTCAGTTCGAGTGGTATCTCTGAGGATAATTTTGTGAACGATTTTAATTATATCCTAAAATTAAACTTACAATTTGATGTAGGTGTGTTGCCAGTAGAAATACCAGAGTAT
Organism: Othius punctulatus; assembly: GCA_951805005.1. Taxonomy (NCBI): domain Eukaryota; kingdom Metazoa; phylum Arthropoda; class Insecta; order Coleoptera; family Staphylinidae; genus Othius; species Othius punctulatus. The sequence goes on along the minus strand of OX638140.1, from coordinate 24,219,822 downwards.
AGAGCATTACATCCTGTAAAATCAACCGTCGCTATTATTAAAGTCGTGTGATTGATTGTAAAAATCATTACTTAAATATTTTGTGAAATTTTAAAGTTATGCAACACAATTAACAAGAAATTTTTCTCCGTTACGGTTTGGTGAACGATGGAGATGCTTAGCCATCCCCTTAGACGCATCTTTTGCTAATGGAGCCGAGCAATGTAACATGATGCCCGGTTTAGACGCCGAATGCCCGTAGACAAGAGTGTCACCTACCAGAAAATACACTAGCGAGCAAAAAATAGAGGTCATTTTAAAATTATGACTTATTTTTGGATTTTTGTTTGTTTTAACTTTACGTTTGCAAATTGTAAACAATTGTACTGTATTTTGCACATTAAATTTAAAAAAAAAGCAATGTTGAATCGTAAAGCATATTTATTGTTTTTATTGCCTATTTTGGAAATATAACAAATTTACAGTTCAGACGAAGTTCGAATTTTTGTTTCTTGGACTAATATAGAAAATAAATAATGAAAAAAAGTTATCACTAATAACGAGTATTGCCCCCTCTTGCATTACTGATTGAAGTCGACGAGGAACTCTTTGAATTAAATTAACGATCACATTTTGGTAGATATTATTCCATTCCTGCAATTTTGTAGAATACATTTGTCAGGAAATGTATTATTAAACCCCTACTTTGGTTTACAATTTGCAAACATAAAGTTAAAACAAAAAAAATCCAAAAAATAAGTCATAATTTTAAAGTGACCTCTATATTTTGCTCGCCAGTGTATATGAAAATAATTTTAATTACGGTGCTGAAGTTTTAAATTGGTATAAAAATGTTTAGGGTTTTAATAACTCTTATAAGGAGTATTGATGCGAGAATTCGCGCCGGTATGTGAACTGTTATGAGGCAAACTTTATGTCTGTAAGGTACTCCAGACGTTACATCTCATTTTGATTACAGGATTTAAAGTGCTCGATTCGAGCAATGACTTTCAATGGAGGGCGCCTTTTTAAATTTCTAACGAAATGTATTCAAATTCATGCATGCACAGATGACACGAATAAAGTCGAATTTATGAAATTGTATGTGGGGCAATATTAAAATCTGCCCCGACAAACATGAAATTTTCATGTAATCCCGCGACTCCTGCACCACACTGTAAACTTTTGAAAACTAGATTTACCCCTATATCTGCACATCTAATTAAATTTTTATGCCCCTTTTCTTATGCTGAATAATGTATAAAGTACTTCTGATAAATAATTTTGCCGTGAGCACTGCCGCCCTTAAGGGCTCCTCCAATGCCTCTTTCCCGTAGCCTGGAGAGAATGCCACGCGGATGGGGCACAGATTTCTGTCCGAGTGCCACTTGGAAGTAACACGAGAACGCGCGTTTTACAAATTCCCTCCTTAAATTATTAATTGATGGACCCACGACGCCGACGCGGCGGCGTTTGACGAGACTACATTCAATGGGATGAAACTTATTGGGGCCCAATTTCCATACTACACGCACGTTATAATATAATCTCCCTCGGGAAATTCCTATCCAGGAATTGTCCCCTTTGTTGTTGAACCTCCTTGGGTATGTTCTTAGCAACCCCATTATGCACCAATTTCAATAACATGGTAAGGTGTCAGCTCTTCTAATGTTATTATGCAAAGTATATTACAGCTTTTACTACTAGCACTATTATTTTCGAAAAACGATAAATTAATTTCTTGATGTTCTTCAATAATAAATTTGTATCTAAACACAGAATATAGTATTTTACATTATAATCCGGGTAAGTTGGCTTTTACAGACGATTTCAGGAAATCATTGACGAGCCGCAGGCAGGTCTGTCATTTTGTAGAGCCTGTAAAAACCATTACGCGGCATATAATATACATTATTTTAATTGTTAAACATGCTTAAACAGTTAAACTAAGATAATACCATGACAGTATAAAATAAATTATCTGTCAGTGTCAACATTTTTATAAACACAATATCATCATTTAAATCATAATTGCACTTGTATATTTGAATCGATCGATGGCAAACATGAAACAGACATACTAAATAATAATAATTGAAAATTAAGTTAATTAAAAAATATAATAAACAAATAATTTAAAAATCAACAATAATCAACAAATATGAAATATTAATAAATATAGTAGGCGGAAAGACCGCAGGTCAATAGCCAATAAAACATTATTATTACTACTAATAAAAATTGACAATTTTTAAAGCCAAGAGTAAAAAAAAAATTAAACTGCACTACAAACGTTTTAAAAATAACAACTATATTTTGAATACTTCAAAATTTTGATAATAATTATAATGATGATTCTGCAGATCTTCCATCTGTAACATTATTATTTTGAATAGCCATATCATATATAAAAATAGAAGTTTAGGGGCATATAAATCTGGGTCCATCAGATTATTGACAAAGCTGCTTGAAACCTTCCTCAATGGTGTAAACTTATAAAAGAACTGAATTGCAAATTTCGATAATGATCTCGGACAGGATTCAAAATGGACTTTTCCGCACTATTTGCATGTACACATGTCGACCGATATTTTATGAGCGAGAAAGGCTAATATTTGGTTTTCATAGTGGTGAAATAGTAATTTTTGGAAAAAAATATGCTCAAATAAGTCAAATTATTCAACATAGATTTGGCTTTTTTATAAAATTTTTCGGAATTTGCAATTGAATTTAATATTTAATATAAATTAAATTAATAATAATTTAATATTGAACCTGTCACTATGCTATAACCAAGAGGTTAAAATAGATTAATTATATTCGAGAAAAAGAAAATTCCATGGAAGTTTGTAGAATCGATGCAAAATTTCACGAAAACGCAAAAAAATATTGTACCACAACTTCGAAAAGACCGAGTAGTCTGATAGACTAATAAATATTGTACTTCTATAACTAATAATTCCAAGATTAACAGATCTAGTGGAATTAAATAGTAATGAACATTAATTTTGGGAAAAATTATTTACGCTCACAAAAAGTTTAAATTTTCGAAGACCGATTTCAGGATCTTTAAAATATTTTATTGCAATTTCCTCAAAAAAATTTTTGGGAAAATTTATTTACGCTCACAAAAATATTAAATTTTCGAAGACCGATTTAACGATCTCTAAAGCAATTTGATGCATTTTCCTGAAAAACATTTTTGGGAAAAATTAATTGCGCTCACAAATTTTTTAAATTTTCGAAGACCGATTTAACGATATCTAAGACAATTTTTTGCATTTTCCTGAAAACATTTTTAGGCAAAAATTATTTACGCTCACAAATTTTTTAAGTTTACAAAGACCGATTTAACGATCTCTAAAACAATATTTTGCATTTTCCTGTTAAAAATTTTTGGGAAAAATTATTTACGCTCACAAAATTTTTAAATTTTTGAAGACCGATTTAACGATCTCTAAGACATTTTTTGCATTTTCCTGAAACTGAACATAGCCTATGTTCAGAGATTAAAAAAACGCGCGGTATATAAAATTTTAGGCGGGGAATCGTTTACCTGATAATTACGAAAAATAACACAAGTTCGCCGTTTAGAAATGGTAGTTTCAGACCAAGCAGGAATTTTAATTACTATAATATTTTTATTTGAACGTAAAAATTAAAAAAAAATCCCTCATGTTAACTCAATCCGGGGACATACTGCATATAAAATTGTAATTGTTAAATTTGTTAATAAATAAAATAATAAATAAATAAATAAATTGACAAAATTAAAAATTTCATAAAAATATAGCGTTAAAAAATAACTTCTTTTTCAAACTATAGTGAAATTCTCAGAGAGCATGACACAATATTTTGGTACAACGATTTTATGACAAATATCGCCACGTGTAGTTATTTCGCCAATTCATGCATACCCAGGATACTAAAGATGATCTACAAAAAAAAAAATTCGAAAAGAAAAATCACCAATGCTCGATTTATGGCAACATTATACTTTAATTATTGCCGTCTTACACTCATTTACGTAGTACAAAAAGCTTGTCGATGGGTAAATCACAACCATTGTATGGACATTTTTTTAATCAATTTCACTTCTGCAGTGTGAAGTGTTGCCTTGGGAGTAAGCTAGATGCTACAAACACACTGTATGTCCTAATAAGTAGTAAAAGCCTTATTTTAGAATTCAAATTAGTGAATTAAGGTCTTAAACTTACAGATTTCTAATTTTATAACGCTCGTTCTCAAAATAGGTGTTTTTAAAATACAATTGTCGTTGTTTTACCAATCAATGTAATCATGAAATTTTTTGGAATTTCCTAACTGAGAAGAAATAATTTTCGAAGAGGTGTCGTTAATATGTGTATGTTGAACAGCAATCGTATGGTTAATCGACTGAACGATGCGCTTTGCAATATAATTTACTACCTCCAGAACAATTATGAAAACCATTATTACGATAAAGAGTTTTCCAACAGGACGGATCGATGTTACATCTGAGTGAGCCTTAAACGTCAAATTGTCTATTGTTTTCAGATTTAGATTTGTCTTTGCCGTGTTAAAGTTATTGAAGCCTATTATGAAAATGGGCGTTTAAACAAAAATGAATTTCATGCACTTAATCAGATAATCAAAAAACCGAGAGTTCAATTGGAAAAAGTGTTAAAAAATTCAAATAAACTGGGTCGGTGGCAGATGTGAAAACACTATTGCATGCCCATATCTTAATAATTTGAATTGTGTATTCCGCCGAAGCCGTGATAAACATTTGGCCGATATCATCCTTCACTCGTAATTGTCATGTACCAAATAACATGATACAATAAAGAAAACAATATTTTATTTTAAATAACATTGTGCTATTTAATGTTAACATCGATCCATTTTATTAAAACAGCTTTTATAATATTCTTCTGATTTTCTAAACCTCATGATGAATTTTCCACAAAAATAAATGGATATACACGTGAAATATTTAAAGAACGTAAGTGTAACCAATTCCACTTCCAACTAAAAATAACTTACCGAATTTGTTAAACGCACCATACCCCTTATAAAATTTCCTCTCGCTGCGACCCCTATTTAACTTGCAATCACCATTTCCACAAATACCCACGTTAGCTTCCTACCACGGACCTCCATCAGTTTTTTTTTATCATGTCGTTATAAGGCGGAAAAGTCTGTGATCGCCGAGATGAGCTCGGGCATATATAAGGTCCGTGTAAAATTCTAAGTGCACCATAGTTTCCGGAATCTGACATTTCCTGGTCCATCAGTGCAGCCGCAATAGCCGTAACTTATCGGAACGATCTAATAACTGAAAATATTGCGACCCAGTGTTATTAATACAATTCGGCCGAGAAGCGACCGTTCGCCGTTATTTAACGGCCGATTTTGCTTAGACGTAGCAAAACTATAATCGCTATGTTACACGAGCTGAATCGGAAAAGGTTTCAATTTGGTCTCTCTTAAAGTTGGAAATTAATGGTCGCCCTGAGTTCAAGGTGGCGTTTAATACAGTTATGGAAGCACGGATCATTGCCTGCATAAAAATTGTTAAGAGCGATTAACTGCGGTACCGTTCAGCTCTGACAAGTTGAACTATGTAATAAGATTTATAACTAAATCTCTGCAACTTGGCCTTCTAAAAAAAATGAAATTTGCAGCCACAATGATATCACGAAATTCCAGTGCAAATTTTAATGCGTGTATTACTAATAAAAATCATTTTGTTAATTCACAAATAATATGAACAAATTCAACTATTGATTAATTAGAAAAATATGCGCTACTTGGTACACATGAAATAACTTAGATAAATGATCAAATATACAGGGTGTCCCAGTAATCGTGCTCAACATGAGGATCTATTTAATGAAAATACAGTGTTGGCAATTATTTATGTAATTTAAGATGTCAGGGTTGGCACCACCTCACGACACCCCAAAATGTCCTGGGGTAGGGGGTGGTGCCACCCACTCTCGACCAAGAAGGCAGCGAGACAAGACTTGTGTCTCAGAGCTCGACAGCAAGGGTTCACGCATTTGTCAAATAAAATAAAATCAGTATAAAAGTAAAAATAGTTTAAAATTCGACTATAAAAAAAAAACCCTAAATCAAAAAAGGTGATTTCATTACCGGATCACCATAACCAAATGGTCCTTCGAAACAAATTTGATCCAGCGATCTGGATATAAGTGAAAAAACAGTGAACGAAAAGTGAAAAAATAGTGAACGAAAAGTGAAAAAATAGTGAAAAAACAGCGACTCCCGGCAGACGGTCCACAGAAACCTCCACGGAAATCGGCGAAAAGTAGTGAAAAAACAGCGACTTCCCGGCAGACGGTCCACAGAAACCTCCACGGAAATCGGCAAAAAGCAGTGAAAAAACGGCGACTTCCCGACGGACGGTCTACAATCTCCTCGGAACTCGATGCGAAGAAATTGAAGACACATCATTCAGCGGAGTCCAGCAGCAGAGGGTGGCAAACCTCCGTGAACATCGTTAGCAAAAGGTGGGTCACATTCCTTTATACCATATTCCTTGCAAACATTGTTTGGCTTAGTGAGGGTGTTCAATTTCATATATAAAAATGGCGGCCAAAAAGGCAAAATTAAATTGCGACACTATTAGTGAACAAATTGAGCGGTTTTCGGCATACTTGATTGCGTTTGACCCCACACACGACGATATTGAAGGCTTGCAAGCTCGCCTAGAAGAAGTCACGGGCATTAATCGTGACTTCTCAGAAAATTTCATAAAGATACGTGAACTCACACCGGAGTCAGCGGATGTTGATGTCATGGCGCAATTCGAAAATTTGTATATTGATACTATAGGCAAGGCGCGTAAATTAATTTCAAGGTTCAGTGTAAATAGAAACCAATCACCCGTCAGTATTAATTCAACAGCGCAGCCATTAATTAAGTTACCTACTTTAAATTTGCCCAATTTTAGCGGATCGTATGAAACCTGGCTGAGTTTCCGCGACAGTTTTCAGACGCTTATTCACGATAATCAGGGTTTGACGAACGCACAAAAATTGCACTATTTGAGATCGAGTTTAAAGGGTGATGCCTTGCACGTGATTCAATCAATTCAAACGTCAAACGACAACTATGCGGTTGCGTGGGATTTACTAAAAGCGCGCTTTGAAAATAAAATATTAATCACTTTTAATCACGTTAAATCAATTGTTGAGTTGCCAAAGTTAACAAAGGAGTGCCACAAAAAATTGCGAAACATGCTCGATGACGTTCATAAAAATGTTCGTGCACTTGAGGCCATGGGAGCACCAATCGACCAATGGGACATTATATTAATATATTTAGTTTCATCAAAATTAGACGCAACAACATTGCGGGATAGGGAATTGCATAAATCGCAAAATGAGTTGCCGACGGCTGAAGAATTATTTAACTTCAGGCATCGTTGCCAAATGCTCGAATGTGTGATTCGTGATGCAAAATCAAATTATAAGACACAGAGATCATATGTATCAACACAAGCTTCAACATGCATACATTGCAAGGGTCTGCACAATGTTTATTTTTGCAAAGAATGTTTAAACATTACTGTTCAAAACAGAATATCATCCATTAAAAGGTTAAACGCGTGTTTCAATTGCTTAAAATTAGGAATTAGGAAATTAGAAATTCCTGATGAGATTAAATTAGCCGATCCTAACTATTGTAAAGCAGCTGCAGTAGATATCTTAATTGGGGGAGGATTATACCCCGACTTATTTCTGCAGCAACAAATTAAACTGGGAAAACACCAGCCGACACTCCAGAAAACCCATCTGGGCTGGGTCCTTTTGGGTGCATGCAACTGGAGGGGCAACTGCCTCCAGTCCATTGTCACCTTAGTTTATTGCCCGGCCTGGAATCCCAAATGATAAGATTTTGGGAACTAGAAGAGGTAACTGTAAAACAGCAAAGGCGTTCGCCCTCCGACGCTCAATGTGAGCAAAACTTCTCGGAAACGACCTTACGAATAGATCAGGGAAGGTTTATGGTGACATTTCCGCTGAAAAATCCATTGTCCGATCTAGGCGATTCAAAAACGATGGCAGAATCGCGCTTTCTGTCATTGGAGAGACGCCTAAATAAAAATCCTAGATTAAAACAACAATACACAAATTTCATATCTGAATACATTGAATTAGGACACATGTCAAAATTAACTCAACATACAAACGACATATCGTATTATTTACCTCATCATCCGGTAATTAACGAGGCTAAGATTACATCCAAATTGAGAGTTGTTTTTGACGGATCAGCAAAAATAACAACTGGCATATCTCTAAACGATATATTGTTAATGGGTCCGACCATTCAGGACGATTTATTATCAATTTTGCTGCGTTTTAGACGCCATTTAGATGTGCTCAGCGCAGATATTACAAAAATGTATCGGCAGGTGTTGGTGCACCCCAAACATCGCAGCCTGCAGCAAATATTGTGGCGCGAAAGCTCAAACACGCCGATTGAAACATTCCAATTGAACACGTTGTCGTATGGTACAGCATCCGCTGCATTTCTCGCCATAAGATGCATGCATGAATTGGCGCAAAAACATGAAGTATCACACCCGAAAGCAAGTAATGTCATCACACGCGATTTTTATGTCGACGACTTGCTTACGGGGAGTGATAACAAGCAAGAACTTCTAGAAATACAACATGACGTGGGCACAATAATAAAATCTGGCGGCTTTCATTTGTGTAAATGGATGTCGAATGATGTAGATATAATGTCAGCCCTTCAGGCGAATCATTCTGTGCTTGAATTTGATCATGACAAGTCATACAAAACATTGGGATTAAATTGGGATCCAAGCATCGACATGCTTGGATATGTAGTAAAACAAAATGAAGACAGGAAAATAACTAAGAGAAGTATATTGTCAGCAACTGCTAAAATTTTTGATCCGTTAGGCTTGCTCGGACCGACGACAATAATTGCAAAAATATAAATGCAGCGTCTATGGCAACTCAAAATAGATTGGGACGAGTCAGCGCCATCAGATGTGCAAATAAAATGGCTAAAATTTCAAGATTGTTTATCTAAAATAAATAACATTAAAATTCCACGACACGTTTTGTGTGCAAATTCGGTGAACATAGAACTACACGGATTTTGTGACGCTTCTGAGCAAGCATATGGTGCTTGCGTGTATATGCGAGCCGAAGACAATCACTCATTCGTCAATGTAAAACTGCTATGTGCTAAATCTCGTGTAGCCCCCATCAAAACGGTATCAATTCGACGATTGGAATTATGTGGCGCTTTAATCCTGACCCAACTTTGTCAAAGGGTTATTCGTGACCTAGACGCGCCAATTAGCAGAAAGCATTATTGGATCGATAGCACAACGGTTCTTTCTTGGTTACGTGGAGAGCCAAATAAATGGAAGATATTTGTCGCCAATCGTGTAACAGAAATTCAAAATATAACTAATGCTAATGAATGGAATAAAATAGACACCAAGGAAAATCCAGCCGATATAATCTCGCGGGGAGAATTTCCCGATTTACTCCAAACCAACCACTTATGGTGGTCGGGACCAACATGGCTGCAAAGGCCGTCAAATTATAGGCCAAAACAAAGTAATATTGAGCCCGATCAGGGATTAGTACCAGAAGCAAAAACTATAGTTTTAATTACAATCAGAGAACCTGTCAGTTGGGTCTTAAAAATTTCTGAATATTCTCGATTAAAAAGGGTGACTGCATGGTGCTTGCGTTTTATAAGCAATTTACGAGCTTCTGTCGCACATCAATCAAGACAAACTGGCAACTTAACTGTTTTTGAAATACAAACATCTGCACTTTGTTTAGTAAAAATAGCGCAAGCGGAATCATTCCAACAAGACATGTTGCAATTAAAACAGGGTCGTCCTGTAAGATGTGGCAGCAACCTAACAGCTTTGGCCCCATTTATAGACAATCAAGGTATATTACGTGTGGGAGGTAGATTAAACCAGTCAGCATATAATTTCAATAAAAAACATCCAGCATTGTTACCATCAAATCATCATATTACTAAATTAATAGCCAAATACGAACACGTTCGTTTATTACATGCAGGGCTGGAAGCGGTTCTCGCGTCATTGCGCCAAATGTATTGGCCGATATCTGGGCGTAATTTGACAAAAGGAATCACGCGCAACTGCATAAAATGTTTTCGCGCGAAACCCCAGACTGAGTTTCCGTTTATGGGCGAATTACCTGCAACGCGTGTCACACCTGCCCGCCCTTTCTTGCACTGCGGGGTTGATTATGCTGGGCCATTACAAATTAAAGAGCGAAAAGGGCGATCCCCGAAACTAATAAAGACTTACTTGTGTTTATTTGTTTGTTTCGCAACAAGGGCAACTCATATTGAAATAGTTAGCGAACTGTCCAGTGAAGCCTTTATAGCAGCCCTAAGAAGATTCATAGCTAGACGCGGTACACCAAACACAATTTATTCAGATAACGGCACCAATTTTGTGGGAGCCAATCGCGAAGTCGCAAAACTGTACAAATTACTATCTGCCGAATCTAAACGCGTAAGCGATTACATTAATAAGGATGGCATCAAATGGAAATTTATTCCACCAAGATCTCCCCATATGGGAGGATTGTGGGAGGGAAAAATCAATTGAAGCGTGTGTTGGGCAATGCGTCGTTAACATACGAGGAATTGAGCACTGTCACAAGCCAAATTGAATCATGTATGAATTCTCGCCCTCTAACTCCTCTATCTAACAATCCACATGACCTCGATCCCCTCACACCGGCCCACTTTTTGATCGGCGAGCCATTAGTAAACCTGCCAGACCCAAACTTAAATCACATCAAAGAAAACAGACTGTCGCTTTTTCAAAAATTGCAGAAACTAAAACAGGACTTCTGGAAGCGATGATCCAAAGAATACGTATCCAGCCTACAGCCAAGAGGAAAATGGAAGCAGCAAGCTAAGAACATCGAAGTAGGAGACCTGGTGCTGCTGCATGACACCAACCAACCATCAATGAAATGGCCAATGGGACGGATTCAACAAGTTCATCCTGGCACCGATAGAACTGTACGTGTCGTTTCCATACGAACTCAAACTGGACTTGTGAAGCGCGCAGTTTCCAAAATCAGTGTACTCCCAATGGAAATATGTTGAGCACCCTTTTGAACTTATTTCTGTTATCTATTATTTTGTTGTAACAATTAATTTTAGGTTTTGTAATTAAGTTTCATGTATGTATTTTTAGTTTATTGTATTATTATTAAGTTTAATTCATTAGTTGAAACCGGGTCGTTTCAAGGAGGCCGGTTTATGTTGGCAATTATTTATGTAATTTAAGATGTCAGGGTTGGCACCACCTCACGACACCCCAAAATGTCCTGGGGTAGGGGGTGGTGCCACCCACTCTCGACCAAGAAGGCAGCGAGACAAGACTTGTGTCTCAGAGCTCGACAGCAAGGGTTCAGGCATTTGTCAAATAAAATAAAATCAGTATAAAAGGAAAAATAGTTTAAAATTCGACTATAAAAAAAAAACCCTAAATCAAAAAAGGTGATTTCATTACCGGATCACCAAAACCATACAGAGTTGGTTAAATTAGGCAAAGAAAATCTTGAGGCCAAGGCTTAGTTGGCAGGGAACATAAAATATTCAAAAGTTAAATGGTTTGGCTGCCGTTCGGGACAAACTAATACACCGCATATTCAATTTTACGTTCTAGCTCGTTTCATTAAATTTATATTGAAATTATTTTTTGACAATATAAAGACACTTGTTTTGAGTATAATTCAAATATATTATTAAAACTGAGGTATCATTAACGGATATGGAGATTTTTACACACTTAAGACTTTTTAGTATCTACTAAAATTTTGTTACATTTATTTTCAGAAGATCTGCTAATAGACATGAATAAATAACATACGAGGATGTTATCTAGCTAACATCCAATAAAAAAAAATGCCTTTATGTTAGACTGTCCGAAAATATGAACTTTTTATGTTTGTTAGTTTAGTAGGCCAGAATGTCATATATTTCGGACTGGTACATAATGATAATGTAAAACGGACGAGTGCCAATATCAGAAATAGCAGCTGTTAATTTAAACCAGGTAAACATCAAATAAATAGAATACAAATTGATTTAGTTGACTGTAATGATTGTTAGACCAAAATGGGAAACTTCGGCTATGGAAATCGAAATGAGCGAGGTGCTAGGCTAATAAACTTTATGGAAGAAAGATAACTAGATGCCATAAATTCATTATTTAATAAAAGGCCTCAAAGGAAATGGACCTGGATTAGTCCAAACTCAACAACAAAAAATTAAATCGATTTCATTCTCTGTTAAATCCGCTGTTAAAGATGTAACAGTTCTTAACAGATTTAGCACCGGTAGCGACCATAGGCTGGTTAGATCAAAATTAAGCGTATACACTAACCATGGCACGTTACGAAATATAAAGGCCAGAAATGGAAAACTTGATATGAATAAACTGCAACAACACAAACATTTATATATTAAAAAAATAAGAGCTTGTCTAGCAGAATAAATAAATCAGGAGGAGAAGGATATAAACAGAATAGAAAAAGAACTCACAAAAACACTAGTTACCATAGCAAACGAAGTAGCAAAAACAGAGGGCAAAAGAGATAATTACATTACCGAACCAACAAGAAAACTAATCGAACATAGAAGAATACTGAATGAACAGGGGATGAGACAATCAATAGAATACTCAGAGCTGAATAGAACCATTAAGAAAATGATAAAAGAAGAAATAATGCAAATACAAGAAGACAGAGTACAATCCATCATCGAAAATAACAAAAACATGAAATCTCCAAGACCCAGACCGGGTAAATCAGAAATAAATAAACTCTTAGATGCAAAAGGCAATGAAGCAAATACTAAAACGGAAATTATTAGAATAATTGAAAATGACTGCTCGGACTTGTACCAATTAAAGAAAGACCCACAAGAAGACTTAAAAAATCGACTTACATCAAAGATAGTGAACATAAATTCGGAACTTCAACCCGAAATATCCAAATCAGAAATAAGAGCGTCACTGAAACAATTAAAGAACAATAAGGCAGCGGGCAAGGACGGAGTAACTGCCGAAATGGTAAAAATTGGTGGAAAACCTGTTATTGATTGTCTGTACCTTCTCCTAAATCAAATTTTTACAGAAAAGAAAATTCCAGATAATTGGAACGAAGCTGTTAGATTACTAAAAGGAGACAAGAGAGAATTACAAAACTATCGTCCCATAACCCTCCTAAGTATCATGTATAAGCTCCTAACCAAAATACGAACAAACCGACTTACCAGAAAATTCGATGATTACCAATCTAGAGAAAAAGCAGGCTTCAGGAAGAGATTCAGCACACAAGACCATCTGCTGACAATGAAGATCTTAATAGAGAGAGTAAACGAATACAAAATACCATTATTCGTAGCATATGTAGATTTCGAAAAAGCTTTCGATTTCGTAGAACATTGGGCAATAAAGAACTCCGTAATAAACAGCCGGATCGATTATACATACACTAGTGTACTGTCAAACATCTATCAAAATGCTACAATATCAGTACAAATATATGAAGGAACTAAACCAATAACGATTGCAAGAGGCGTAAGACAAAGAGACACTATATCACCAAAATTATTTAGTCAAGCATTGCAGGATGTTTTTAAAAATCTGGAATGGGATGAATGTGGCATCAAAATATGTGGACAACGACTAAATCACTTAAGGTACGCGGACGACATAGCATTCTTTGCAAACAATAAATCAGAGTTACAGAAGATGTTAAGAGAGCTAGACCATCAAGCCTCAAAGATTAATCTTAAAATGAATTATTCGAAAACAAAGATACCAACTAAAACAGAGGAAGATGCTACAGTACAAATAGGAAACCAATCAATCGAACAAGTTACCGAATATATTTACCTGGGACAACTAATAAAACTCAACAAAGATAATCAAACCAGCGAAATAAAAAGAAGAGTTAGGCTTGCAAGGGTAGTTTTCGGAAAGCTGAGTTTTATCCTAAAAAACAATAATTTTTAATCAGTGCATACTTCCTGTCTTAAATACGGGGCACAAGTATGGACATTCACAAAGGCCAATATGAAGAAAACTGCTGCAGCTCCGAGAGCTATGTAAAGACAGATGCTCCACATACGACCATCAGATAGGAAAAGAAACGTATGGATTCGAGAAAAAAACTAAAGTTAAAGATGTAAGAGAGGAAGCTGCAAAGCTAAAATGGAAATTTGCTGGTCACAACATCAGACAAATCGATGAAAGATGAACAAACTTATTGTATACTGGAGACCATGGGAAAATACGAGAGGACGAGGAATGCCACATATGCGTTGAGCAGACGACATTAAGAAACATGCAGGAAATAAATGGACTAAAATAGCAAGTAGTAGAGAGGAATGGAAGCAACTTGAGTAGGCATATGTCCAAAGATGGACGACAGAAGGCTGAAAAGAGAAAGAGAAGATAGACAGCCAGATGAAAATACGTATATATTGTAAATAAGTATATATTGTTTCAGTTTTTATTTCAAAAGTATTCCTAAAATGCTGAAAGCACTCGAACATAAATCTTTACATACACAATAGAACTTATGGATTCGGGCTATTTATAGTTCTCGCTCGCGAGCTCGCTCTAACCTTAAACTATAGGGCTCATCCATAAAGTCCTAAATTATTATTTATTACATAAATGTAATTACATAAATGTATAAATTTGCAGCTGCATTTGTGTAGAAACGTACCCCATAGTATTAATCGATGGCTTATCCAGTGATAAAAATGGCATTAGTTTACAGGGACTACAACATAAAAGGCATACAAATATTCGCGCACCCATCCAAGGCCGGGATAAAAATTCAACTAATTATCTCCAAGAAATGCAGTTCTACATTACATTACGAGAGTTAAAAAATTCCCGCCGAGTGGATATCAGATTTCGAATTTTATTACAGCGTACACAATACTTAATAAAAGCGAGCAGAAAACTTTTTAATTAACTTGAAATTGTGGGGAAACATTTTTTTTTGCTGTAATGAGCTTTTATAGCCGACGCTTCGCTTCGAGAAGCGGCAGCGCATCAGGTTCGAGAAAAGGACAACAATAATTGAGATAATTTATTAGCGAAGGGACCCGAGTAATCGTGCCGTTGATTTTTTGTACCGAACGCTCAGATTTCACAGGGAATTTATAAATTTATTGTGGGTATATATCTTTATTTGTTTCACAGGCGTAAATGTCACTCTAACCAGCCTGTACAGTTACATGGTAAGGTAACAATTACATGCATATAATGGTTGACACGAGTGTAAAGTGTAAAATCTGTTTTACCTGTCAAATGTCAAATTTATACACTCCTTTGTCATGTTTATCGATATTATTTTAACTCACTTAATTTTCAGAAGTAATAGAACAAGAGCGTCAAAAATAATCGAATATAGCTGACGTATGCGAAATGTGTTCTGAGAAATACAGATTTTAAAGAACACATTAAGCAGTAGTCGCTATATTCAGATTATTTTTGATGCTCGAGTTTTATTCGCAGGACTATATACCGAATAAGAAATGTAAATGCAAGAAATATTTTGTCAATTTGGCTTTCGTGTATACATATTATGATTCACGGCAACTTGATTTTTATGAACACCTAAATTAAATCAAATACATAATTATGACTTATAAGAACTTCATTTATTTATGGTATGCAATATTAAAAGTACAATTATTATAAATTACTGAGCCACTGGAATTATTATTATTAGATGAATCAAGAGAAACTGACGAATTATTGATAGAAGAATTTTTAATTTCCGATTTCATTGATTCACTTCTTAAATTTGAAATAAGATTTTATGATGATTTTCACTTAGATTCAAATAAAGTTGAATTGAAGCAGTATTATCGTGTCCAGTTATTTTTATAATTTCTTCAGCGTTAAGACCCGTACTTGATAACTGACTAACTATAGACGATCTATTAGAATGATTTGTAATTTTTACAAGTTTGGTATTTATTCCGATGCCTTTAGCAGCACTTTTTGTCATTTACCAATCTGATTGTATACTAAGAGCATGTTTTTATACCAATAGCTATTTTCATGTTTTCCCCAATCTTTATTTACTGTAAGAAACAGGCGATTAGTTTGAATCTTAGGTGTCCGTTTAGAAAACATTTTCTTTAGAAGTCGAACGGGGCACATGTCTATATTGTTTGAATTTGGGGTAATCCATTTACAATCGGCAATTTTCTTATCACTTCCTTGTGCTGTTTTGAAGAAAATTGTGTTGTATTCCATCCGACCTGTTGGCAAACCGTAATTGTTTATTTCTTCTTTGAAATATTCTGCCAAGCAAGCACTTGCTTCTCCTCCTCTCCAATCAAGTTCAACAGACGCAATATGGTAAAACTTTCGCTGTAGACCATCGGGTGCATTTCCATTAAAATAATTTATAATTCTTGTTTGTTCTTCGTGAGTTCGTGGGCCGACGAACTGCGTATTCTTTTTCCAAATTGCGTTGTAAAATTTTCGTCTTTGAATTTCGAGCACCTCTTGCTCTTTGAAATATAACGGTTTTAAAAGGATCTATAACTCTTTTGAATTTATTATAATAAGTAAGTTGAATATGCTTAGTTGTGAGATTCCAGAGTGTTTTCAATACTCCTTTTTTATAATCTTCACCATTAACTTTTCGCATGTTGTAAGCCCAGTCTTCCAAAATTTTACATAATTCTTCATCCGACTTTTCTTCTTTTATATCATAATTTCTTTCTGAACAGAAGTGATCAAATTGTCTTATAACATAACATTATGTTCGCACTGTATTAATGGGTTTTGTAGATGTGACGGATTCTTCGATTTTATGAATCTCATCAGATCCAAATCGATTCATATTGACCGCTTATTATATACTGAATGTAAGAAATATTATGTCATCTTGACTTTTATGTAAAAATATTATGATTCACGGCAACTTGATTTTTATCAACACCTCATCGAAATACGCAAACTAACGATATATTCGAAACACGCCCCATGACAACTAGGGTATTAGTAATAAGCGCTGTAATACGAAGTAACTAAGGAAAATTCAATATTGTGATTGGTCCATTTAACTACGAGGTATATAGTCAAACATTATTATTTGGTATGTTTGTTCCAATTTGCCGTCGATAATTTTATATATGAAAGAGCAATTATGATTGAAATTATGATATTGTGTTTATGAATTTTTTTATACTGACAGATGATATATGTTTTAGTGTCATGTTATTATCTTAATTTAACTATCTACTCGTGTTTAACAAATAAAATATTGTACACTATACGCCGGGTAATTGGTTTTACTGGCTCTACCAGGTGACAGACTTGCCTGCGGCTCGTCAGTCATTCCCTTGTATCACCAGTAAAAAACTTCTTACCCGGCTTAGAATATAAAATACTATTACACCAATGAATGATATTTATACCGGGGACGTATACCCGATTTCTGCGCACAGATTTGTACATTAATACACTTGCGTTTTTATTTATATGGCTCCTACAAACAGAATTACATCAAACGTAGTCATATTCCACTTACTGCACACGACCTATCGCATGTGAGAGCAACTCATTTTTTAAAGCGCCTTTATATCGTTCCATAGCTGCAAGCTGCCCGTTTGGATTCGAAACGTCTTTGTAATATATGCTTGAAAGGTATGTCACGTGGGCGTTGCTTTGAAATGCACGCGATGGATTAAAACGTAATCCGCCAGTTTTCATGCAAGTTTTCAGGAATTTACCCCAGGTGAAGCGGGGTGCCTTTCAAAAGTGTCGCGCGTACGTGATTTGGATTAATTAATTAAGAGATGTGTGCTTAGGCAATACAAATGTATGGGATTGCTGCTTAGAATTTACCAAATCTCCCGTCGTCTGTAGTACAATTATTTACGGGCAGGCCATAAATAATTGTACTACTTACACAAAATCCTAATTCGCATTGAATTGTTCTTGAAAATTGTAAACTGAAAATGGATTTCATTCATTTATCCAAGACCTTTTCGATTATGTTTTTACCTTTACAAAGTTAAATCACCTTTTTTATTATATTTTTTCTTAAATACGGTATTTTTATTTATTTTATCCTCGCGAGTGGATATAGTATTATAGTATTATAGAGTAATATAGAGATGATGCTATAATTTGGTGTTAAAATCATTATAACTGTTTATTGCTATAATTATTGATTCGTAAAGCTTGTTGACTTCTTAAGGACGTTTACTTTTCCAAACGAAATTTATGCTGTGGAAAGATTTGTGTCTGTCTGGCAATAATTAAAAATTCTTGGCAGATAAATCTCCGGCGTCACCCGAGCAATTTTGCCACAATATTAATATTCAAGGAGTCGCACCTTGCTCGTTTCGGTATGGTCTACATAAATCTGTCCAACCGTTCATTTGCTGCAATGCGCTACACACACACCGTGAATTTTCCGGGCCGCCGGGGTTCGAATATGAAATTCGCGTGCAATTTTCAATTCTACACTTGACACGCCTGCAAGCCGCGGGAACGGATGAATTTCCGTGCAATTTACGACGTGTGAAATGAGAGCCGACAAAAACGTGTATATAATTTCATATTGGAAGGAAGAGGGAAATCTGATGCTGATAGATATACGTCTCGTGGAAATGAGGCTGCAACAGAGTTTTCGTGAACTTATTTTGAAATATGATGTGTATTTTCCAACAACACCGCTCTAAGGGTCTGCAGTTTGCTAATGATGTTGTAATTTACTCATTTAGATCAAATTTCGCGTTAGTTAGGTAGTTCGTACTTGCATTGAAGCTGCCAGTGACGCAGCTCTGTACTATATTAACACATCACTTTGGGAATTGTTCAAATTACGCAAATCTCGTATCTCCTTCTGCATAACATGACGCAAATTTATTATGTCTGCCATTATGTCCAACAATAAATCGATTCATAAAATTATTTTATACGTGTGGTTTTATGTTGCATGTGTTTACTGCAGCATAAATGACGCGAGAAAACTGGCACATCCCCTGTGAATTTTAATCTCGCCAATGGATGTTGAGGCAAAGACAAAATTTCGTTGTAAAATTTTATGTGGGGAGCGCACCACTTCACTAACTCCACGAAAGAACTTTACGGCTTTCACCTGTTTATGAGGCAATAGAGTGAATCATTCTGGTGAGTGTCGCCTGCTTTTTACAAATAGCATGCTGCGTTTTTGTACAGCATTAGGTAACACTTGTATTTCTTGTCTCGAAATTACAGGTAATTCACTAAACCTGTATTAATATCAGAAACGGACTGGCCGTAATATTTTTGTGTGGAAAAATGTTACCGGCCCGGCCCATAAATAAAAAGATATCTTGTTTTCTACTAATATTTAAATATATTCAAAATACAATAATGCCAAAAAATCACAAAAACTACAAGGCTACAACATCCATTTTTATTTAGAACTTTAGAAGTTAGAAGGGCTTTTAAAATTTACAATTTCAGAAATACTAAAATAGTCATGAATATTAATTAGTTGTCTTTATATTTGAAAAGCAAACAATAAATGGTGCCAAATTTCTACAATTCGAACATTCTGTAATATTAATACGATTACATAAATGAATTTCCTCTGAAACATCAAAATGTGAAAACGATTGACAAATAGGTATAGAAATATTTCAGAAAAAAACCCTTCAAAACATATTCTGAAATACCAAAAATATCATTAAACTAATGAATTTAATCAAGATCGTTTTGGTATATCTGTGATGGGTGGGAAAAACAGGTTAAGTCAAGAATTAGCATTTTAAGAAAAGGCCGCTTCAGGATTTTCACCAGTTTTAAACACACGCCTAGGCTGTGGAAATAGTTCTACAATTTTACTTTAAAAATGTGATTGTAAAAAAATTATGAAAAACAAGTTTAACAACAAAAAGGATTGACTATTTGAACCTCTTAGTGCCCTGACTTATACTAAAAGAACCAAGTAGATTTATTAAAAAACGTTGTTAAGGTTTACTTTTATTTACCTGAAGTGTACATTTTAAGGTCTGCTTTGAAAATAATTCTAAATTAGGTAATAAACATAAGAAAAAAATATAATGATTGATATACTCTGATTTTTCTAAACTGGCGTGCACGTCATCCAAATAATAATCATAATAATGACGACACAATTTTACATGGTTGCCAGCAGTCCTGGGTATTTAAAAATGGCTGCAATCAGCTGTTGCGCCCATGCAATGTTGTGCGACAGTGCTCGGTTCGTATCAAATTCGTCGACTTCTCTGCCGTTTTTCGTACAGATATCAATCATGTGGTTATGGTTTAACATGTACAATGGCAAAATATAAAAGAGTTTGCACCGTATTCGGGTCCAACGCTGACAGCGATAAAAATCTTGAGGTTAGATTCGATTCCCGGCTGCAGGCAAAAGAAACGTGAAATATGTAACGAAGTCAAATGTAACGAGTTAAACATCAAAGAAGTTTGGTTATACACACATGTATGAGCATGTGTTAGTGAAAAAGATCTGGCATCGTGGGCGAAAAAATATCACGTCGGCCAACATAACATGATTTATTACATGCTTGGCAGGCGAAAATTGTGACCGCGTTTAATACACCGATTACCTATTTATAACCACCGGTGATCAATGTTATGTAACAAATGATCCTCAGATTAATTTCGATTCTTAAACTATTGTTATGCATATTCTAAAAAAAAATCACGTTGCTACGAAAAAACCTCATCGCACAACTGATTGATGACGTGCACGCCAGTTTAGAAAAATCAGACTATACCCTAGGGTATACTATGCTTGGTTTTCACAAAATTCTTCAATGTCTGGTAATGTATCTTTAACGTCAGCAAATGTTTTTAAATTGCGATAAAAATCTCGAAAAGGGAGTGATATTAGTGGAGGATGTTCGAATGAATTATCCTTTTTCTCCACAGATATTGGGGCCGTGTCAAAATAACACCTGCTAGGTGGAAATGTCAAACCGTTTCCACATCGTGCTGAATACAATTTTTTTAACGGTTCTTTTTCATTAAGAGAGTTCTGAAAATATACTATTTCAGACTCCTTTGTGTAGCGACACCACTTAACGTCGTGCCATTTAATTTCCCTCATCCTTTTTCCTCAATATCAAGGAGTTCTTATAAAGATCAGAAAAATTTGGGAACATATTGTGTATCAGTTCATTTACTAAAAAAATCTGTTTTTTTGCAACACCTCTGACAAGCTGGTACCAGTCATGAGGATGAGATATTTCAATAGCAATTTTCTTGTTTTGCTTCTCGATTAAAGCATGGAAAGCATAAATCCACATCGCATATCATGTGAATACAAAACAGCGATTTTAACTTCCGGAGGAAAATAAGTCAACTCCTGGAGGAGACATGTAGCGATCTGATTACCTCCTTGTCCACCTTCGGCTTCATGCCTCTTAAAACATATCACACTTCCACTCCCTAATTCATGCAAAGTTAGGTTAAAGGTCCATAACTTTTAAGCTATTTTTTCTTTTGCCATATTTTTATTCGCATCTTTCTTCAAATAAGGATGATCTGCTTCAAGGTGGTGCTCATCTATAGCCTTTTGTATACTTTCTTTCTATTTATTGCCTTCCGCAACTTTGAGCTGCATCTGCAGAGTATCACACTTATGGCAGGTATTTATTTTAGGCTGATTGAACGCTAGTGTCAGCTTGTGAAATTCTTTTTCATAAATACGTCTAGAAACCACCTTTTTAGGCCTTGGCAATAAAAATCATATTAGCTCAAATTAATAAATTTAAAGGTAATCAATGTAAAAACAATAATAAACATTTACGTAAATAACCTATACAAAATGGAAATTTAGTAGTCTAAATCAATCACTTTGGGCTTTCTTTTGATTTATGCTAGAGAGATACCGTTTGAAGTCTAGTTTCTAAATCCAAAATGTAAATTTGTATATTAGCTTATTTCGCGGTATAATTTGCAGAGTCAAATGACGGGCCAAGTATTTTTTATCGTTGCTTCTTCTTGTATAATGAGATTCGTAGCACGGGAAAGACATAATATGAAGTACTACCTCTTGCACTACAGCCAAACTGTGCTTGTTGGAAGGTGCACAGACGCCTCTTTGATCATCGCGAGTAAATCCAGATGTAGAATTGCTTGAATTTAATATTACTAATGTGACAAACATTTTAATTTTTATCTAATATTTTCATAACGCAACCTCTACAAACTTTCACTCTTTCTTCAGTAACTTTAAAATGATAATCATTAGTTAGATTTCTATTGTTTTTCTTTTTCAGGATTGTTTGTCCTTTTTCTCTTGGTGGCAGTTGATTTCGAATCTGCACGACTTGCATTACAAGCAACCCGCTTATTGCGGTACCCTATAAGCCAATATTCATTAGATGTATTTGTCTTCTATGATCTTCTTGAATTCTTTCGGCACACTTTAGCCTACACTTAGGTAATTCTTGCATTTTCCGTGCTTTCTTTATTTTGTTTTTTGAGGTTATATTTTGCAGGCCCGTATTTCATTTCCTCTTTCTCTCAGTCTTCTTTTCTCGAGCATTACTACCGTCTTTATTTTGTTTCTTCTTGTTACTCGTAACGCTGCTTCCTGCTTCTCTACTCTCTGTCTGGTTTACGTCAGTAACTTTGGATACCATTTCCTTCTCACCATTAATACGTTTTCCTATAAGCATTTGCACGTCATCTTCACTATCGCTTGGTTCATAATTCGTATCTTTCACGTTATCATCGTCATCAGACTAATATTTTCAAGATCATTAGCTATAACATCAAAACATTGCTGTAACCCACTGATATTTATAATATTTGTGTCTTCACCTTGTCTTGGAATGCACTCGGCCGGATCACCCTCAACTTAGTCTCCGAATATTGGATTATTAGGCTCTTCTTCATGGTTTCCCTCCTCTTCATCATTTTCATGCATAACCTCCAATCCCACAAAACACCAGATACGTTGTAGTCTTCTTATTTACATATTTTTACAAACCAAGGTTCATCTGGGCAAGGTGTAGAATTCTAAACGTCCTATTGGAATACATTATTCGACTCTTTGAGTTTCAAAACCACCAGCAATTTGCAAAAAAACGTAAACAACACAAAACACTACTTGGTCCACGTCAAACGTCAGTAGACGTGACACTGACAACTTCAACAGCATTTAATATTTGGTGCCCTTCCTAGCTTCAAATAGTATAAGTCTCTTATTATGAAACATTTTGTTACGTTAAAATAGTATATGTCGACTTATACCTGTTTTCCCTCCAATAATCGTAGCATTTAAAGTTGTACTAAAATTGCCAACCTATTTATAAGCCTTACTGAATAATGTGACTTATTGTGAATATTTGAAACACAATGTAGAGAATCACTTTCTGAAATATAATTTGTTTTCTTCATTTTCCCAAATTTTCGTCTTTTGTTATTGTTTGATTAATTTATTTTCGCAACTTGAACAAAATGTCAGTACGGGTTTGGTTGCTAAGACTATTTTTCAAACAAGGTGTGAATGTCAGAAATTGCATTCGTTCAGTTGTAAAATGAATTCCAATGAAAATAAACAAGAAATGGTAATTGAATGCGTTATCAAAATGCGTATAAGTGTTTTAAAGAGTGGTGCCAGAGAAAGAACTCTATTGAAATTATTTTACTTACCTCCCTGAGTGATGTAATTTTTTACTTACTTCCCGTTGTTCATAGTAACTAAAGCTTTATCGGCAAGTGGAGCTTACTTCCTTCAAATCAATGTAACAACAGTGTACTTATCATCCAGGGAGTGGAAAAAAGATGGGATTTTTACACTAGTGGAAAAATATTCCATTTTTAATTCATGTATGCCGTGTTCAAAATTCAACGTTTAATGGTGTTTGTAGAAAAAAATATTTTTGTAGATATTTATTGCGTTAGCTTTCTCCTGGGACACACTGTATAAATAAATTGTGGAAATTTCCAGAAAGCAAATCTGAAAAATCATGGAAATCCGAATTGCGTATGCGAAATGCGTAAGAAGGCATGTACATAATACAGTATTAAAAATATTATATAATATTGTTATTAAAAAACCTACGGTATTAAATACATTTTAAGAGGATAAATCTGAAAAATCGGCGTATGAAAAGTCATTTTAATTCTACGGTATTCAAAAGAATCTTAGAAGTACATCAGAAAAATCAAAGAAATTGAAATAACATGCAAATAAATTATGGGAATTCTAGACCATTAAACAAATCTTTAAGATATAACAGAAGAAATGTGAAAATTGTGAAAATTCTACAATATTAAATACATATTCAGAAAGCAAATGTGATTGAGTGAACCATGGAAATTCGAATTACACATGCCAAGTGTTTATTTCTTCAGAAACGCATTTGAAAGAAAAACTGCTAATTCAGAAGAAAATTAGCCTGATGAATGACATGGTTGTTATGTCGGATAATAAAAAAACGATGCATCAAGAATTTAGTGTTCTTTATTTTTAAATCTGAGGTTATTCCTATTTTTATTACTTTCTTTGTAATCTCTTTCTTATTTCAACCCCAAATTTCCCGAGCCTACACTTATTGGCGTTTGTACCAATAATGTAGAGACGCAAAACCGGGCATTTGTTATTCACACAGATGCATAAGCAGTCCTTTGCAAGTCTCAACCGGACATATGTAATTTTTTTATATAAAATATCTTTTAGTTCTGAATAAAGCACCTACTTTATTAAAATAATAAACAAAAAATTTCCTTCTGAACTGAAATTTGATTGGTTAGCTTTTAATGGCTTGGTGCATCTTTACCCTTTATTTAGCGTACGGCCCAATTTAAAAAACGGCCCCTGGCCACATGGCCACTCCGCTCCTGGTTGATGTTAGGTATACCAGATTTAAATGTTAATTTCTGTCCAAAAATAACATTCATAAGTATCCTGTAATACATAATTACAAAATCATTATTCTAGAGTAATATACAAAAACCACAATTAAACAAAAAAATAATGACAAACTGAGTATTGCTGGTAATGTTTCAAATGGACGATATTTTATACTCGTCTTCATAAATCCGTATCAGAGTTGGAACTCCCCCTGCACTACAAAATGAATAAATGTTGTACGAGATTGTAACAGGCTTAGGCATTTCAATAAACGTAATGTAAAAGTGTACAAACCAAAATCATAAACCGGCAGTCGCCTGTCCGATAATTAAATTCTGCCTGAAAGTTTTCAGGTCGAATTAGGCAAGTGTGATCTGCACTCCGGCAGCGATCGGATTAAATCTGGCGCGTAACGTTACATAAGCTCGATACCTTTTATGCTTTTGTAAATGGTGCAGTTGCAATCTTGCAAAGTTCATTGCGAGAGTGCAGTTTATCAAACTCGGCCTTTTTCCTACCTACAAATTAAGGGGGATACGTCCGCTTTTATTGCTGTAATGCATGAGACATTGCGATATTACAAAATACAAGTCGAAGACGAATGATCCGGAAATGCACTCTCGTATATCAAAGATACGTTTTGTTGTTTGAATACGGAATAGCATCTCTCTACAACAAAATAAAGAAAAAACAACGACTTCATCACCGTTTATATTTCACATTTAAAATAGTTTGAGGAAAACTAGATTTATCTCTATAACCATTTCATTTATAGAGAAAAAGTAACAAAGCCCATATCAAATAACCTAGAAACAGAACATATTATAATGGGCTCATAGCCGCCTACAAGTTGCATTTATAAAAAACAAACTTGTAGTCTATACTTCAAAATATACAGTTGACACAGAAAAAAAGTAGGACAACTCTTAGACTGATTTTACTCAAATATATTAGTTTTTCTTCAAACGTCATAAAAGTGACACCTTTAGTGACTCGATTCACAATCTTAAAGTTTTACTTCGTCTCCTAGTCAGTAAAAGTTTCACTTTTACTGACTAGGCAGTAAAAGTAAATTTGACAACATGATTGGATAATTTGTAATAAGAACGCCCTACGAGGGCGGGTTTAATATTGCACATACATATGGTGCGCATACATGATGAACAAAACAAAAAATTCAAACAAAACACAAATTTATTTATTGTTAAAATGTAAATTAAAGGTACAATTTGATATTTTAGCCCCTTGAAAACTGATTGCGCTGGCAGCAACAGCAGCACTTACAGCACCGCTGTCGCCAACCATTTTGCTGCTACCACAGATATTTTCTACTTTTGATGTCTTACTATCTGGTATTTTTACGTGTAGCAAAGATCCCAAGTCTTGAATATCTGTCGTGTTCATTTTTACGAGTTCATCGCAACGGCATGCCCCTGATATGCCAAATATCAAAATAATCTGAAAATACGATTTAGGGTTTAATTTTGTATTTGTTTATTATTCTAAGAACTCACCTTTGTCGCCAAGTATTTCTCGTTAGGAGCATCGGATAAGAACTTGTCGAACTGTTCCTTTGTCAGCACTCTTGCCTTTTTGGGTGTATAACCCTCATTTTGTTTTTTTAAATATGCACGTAGTTTTAAATATTTGGTAATATCTACACCATTTCTAATATTTAATAACGATTTTACCATGGAATACTGAGACCACATAGTGGAACTCTTTACTTTCTTCTTAGCCATTTCCGAAAAATATGCGAGTAAAACATTTTCACTATAATTGCTTACATTTTTCTCGGCGCACCACTTAATAAATTTTTTGTAGGCCACTTCATAGATGGTACTGGACTTAGTGGGCAATAATTTCTCTGTTGCAGCCCTTGCCGATTCTAAAATATCTGGCGGTGTACATTGAAACATGTCTTCGTCCATTTTATACACTTTAATGTCAAATAATGAATTAAACAAAACCATAGCAACGCTCTGCATAGCATGCTTCTTTGGGAATTAAAACTATACGTATTCGGACAATTAAAAATATTAATTCCATTATCTTTTTAACTATTTTCGACGTTTGAAGAAAAAATTACATGTTTTATTCGGAGTAGAAGTAACTTTTTGTGGCTCGTCTGTAGTTGCCTGCCTCGCTCCGCTCGGCAGCCAATACCTACAGACTCGCCACAAAAAGTGTCACTTCTACTCCTAATAAAACAATATACTATTATATCAGGCTAAATAGTATGTGCTACTTTTTTATGCGTCAATGTTTTATCGTTGTACAGTTGATGCAAAAAAAAGTACAACTCACACAAGTGCAGCATCACATTCAAATGTCATATGCATTTATGTCATAATTGCATTAGACATTCAATGTGATGCTGCACTTACATGTGTCTAAACGATGTGTCCTACTTCTTTTCTGCGTCTACTGTACATGTAGCCCTTTTACTTGACATATGCACTGTCAGACATACATTTTGTTAGGTTCACTATTAATTGTCACCAAATGGTAAGAGTATTAGTTTTAACCTATTGGTACCTCGTCAAAATCATTCTATGTCAAACAGTGTCAAACATTTCGAATTTGTCAAATATTAAAATAATGGACTGGAACCTTACAGAAATAACTAGCATCCTCTTAAGTGGTAGAGAGGTAAGGTCAACCATTTTGCTGCTACCACAGATATTTTCTACTTTTGATGTCTTACTATCTGGTATTTTTACGTGTAGCAAAGATCCCAAGTCTTGAATATCTGTCGTGTTCATTTTTGCTGCTTACTTATTAAAAAGATTTAAAATACTTAAGCCTCAATCATTTTTGGTAAGCTAGTTCTTTTTCCAATCGTAACCTTAACTTGACGCCATATTTAATAAATAAATTTTCGTAATTTTAACTATTTATAATAATAATCAATTACATAATATACTGTATTTTCATTGGTCAGGATCCGCAGGCTATATATTGAACTCGATCCGAAGATGGCATTGGCCCCAAACGATGTTCCCCACATATAAAGAGTATTCTTTTAGTATTATATATTAACTATAATTGGAAGGACTTGCCGGGGGAGCATCTCTCCTGTCCCCCGCCAATTGATCTCTCGCCAACTGGATTCCCAGCAGTCACGGCTTCGTCCATTATTCTCTACGACTATTGTAATTCACCTTCATGTGCAAAGCAGTGACATACACCTCTTAATACCTAATTCCTTATTTCAATTACTAGGACGAACCTCTCCGTGATGTACATTTACAGGAACGCATCCCGCCTTTATGTGCACGTAGTATTTTTACAAAGAACCCAGGAACGAATCCCGCCTTTATGTGCACGTAGCATATTTACAAAGGACCCAGGAACGAATCCCGCCTTTATGTGCACGTAGTATATTTGCAAAGGACCCAGGAACGAATCCCGCCTTTATGTGCACGTAGCATATTTACAAAGGACCCAGGAACGCATCCCGCCTTTATGTGCTTGTAGTATATTTGCAAAGGATCCTGGAACGAATCCCGCCTTTATGTGCACGTAGCATATTTACAAAGGACCCAGGAACGAATCCCGCCTTTATGTGCACGTAGCATATTTACAAAGGACCCAGGAACAAATCCCGCCTTTATGTGCACGTAGTATATTTGCAAAGGACCCAGGAACGAATCCCGTCTTTATGTGCACGTAGCATATTTACAAAGGACCCAGGAACGCATCCCGCCTTTATGTGCACGTAGTATATTTGCAAAGGACCCAGGAACGAATCCCTCCTTTATGTGCACGTAGCATATTTACAACGGACCCAGGAACGCATCCCGCCTTTATGTGCACGTAGTATATTTGCAAAGGACCCAGGAACGAATCCCACCTTTATGTAATCATGAGGACACACATATGTCGGAACACCTCAATCTGATATACATATTGTAGTTTAGGTACTGACCTTTAATCCACTCCAACACCTAATCCATAACCATCCACATTGCAACGCACACCAAAACATTAGATCACACATCCTTTCCCCACAATCAGCACATTTGCATCCACACTCCATAAAGGCACGTAACTCAATGTGCCCTTCGTTACTTGTTCTTAAGCTGAGCGTCTCGCTCCGGCTTATAATAAACAAACAAAAGCACATATCCCGCCTTCAATATTAATAATCAATTATTAGTCAATAATACAATTTGATACCTAACATTTTCAACCATGCACAGCAATAGCAACCACGACCATATACAACCGCGGCCATCCAAAAGTGAACGTTTTTTTACAGTTTGGTTTTTACTTTAATCATAGGCGTCCTAAAATATCACAGCGTCCTGAAATGTCACAGTTTGAATAATAACTCATTCTGCATTAACGTCAATGAATAAAGCCTATTTTAATCTAATGAAAAATACGGAAATTTTTACTAAGTATCGTTCACTTCACAATCACACTTCACTTCACAATCTAAGCATCACAATCTACTTTTTTTTCGTTGACATTTTATTAACATCTTAGGACATGCTGGAGAAATCGGGCGCACTGGCCGCGAAATTGAATTTCGCGTCCTGTTTTGCGTACGCGAAATGGGCACGTCGCGTCCGGTTGCACAAAAAATAATTAGACTCGTTGTAATAACTAGAAATTGTTGTCGATTGTACAAAAAATCTTGTGTACACCTCGCCTACGAAATCGTTTATGGTCATCGGGAGTCCTGCCTCGGCCACAAGCGAGCCGGCGACAATTTCTCCCTCGGTACATTAAAAAATGATTTCGACGCCAAGGTATACAAATAACTAATTATGGACAAATAGAGAGTCGCTTGCATATTGCTACGAAAATTTTATAATTTTCATAATGTAGTAAATAAATAGCAAAAACCTCATATGTCAGCGATGTTTCCATTTCGTGTACTCCGGCAGAATTATTAAATATTATAGATTCAGCTCGTTCCAATTTGACTCCAGTAATAATTATTACAATGGTTGAGTTTATTTGTAAAGTATAAAAACGAAAGCAATTAATTAACCGTTGTCACTGTATATGAAAAATTAAGTGACGTTTGGTTTGGTGTTCGTGGCCAAGGGCAGCAAATGTTTAGCGTACGTGAAATATGCACTCCGCGACGGGTTACACAAAAATGAAATTTTAGTACATATGTATAATTGATAATTGGATATTAATAATTAAACAATGACTTAAGTAACTGAAGTATTCAAAGAAATATTTGACAATTTTATACTAACATTTAGCATTTGGACATATTCATGTTCATGTTGGACATACTCATGTTCAGGAACTGGCACATTAAGAACTACTTACTTTAATGTAATTCCAAAAATGTACATTTATTTTCCAGATGTTTTCCAGAATTTTAGTGTGTTTCCATTTGTATTCATAATATCCTACAATCGTGCATCATAAATCTAGATCTACATTACAAAATGCTTTCATGAGCTCTTCAATTGTTAATCTAATTTTATCAGAACTTTAGTTTGTTTCTCTTTTTATTCTTATTATCCCACAATCATACAACACAGTTATAGATGTATGATTGTAGCATTATATATATAGAGATGGGAATTTAGGTTATTAAAAATCAAGAAATAGTTAGGTTAAAAGGTAGTAAAAAAATAAAATAGGTAAGATTTTAGGTTTTTAGGTTTTTATGTTTTTATTTATAAACAGTAGCCGACGTCTATAATATTTTTTAATTTTATTATTAATGCATACAGTAAGGTTGAGCGTCCACCTGGGTGCGTCTGAAATTCTCCGACAGCTAGAACTGTGTGAATAGGTAGAACTGTTATCTGCAATTTGCAATTGCAATTGGTTTTTATTAATGTTTATGTTCTGTTTATGCTTTTTGCCGGCTTCATGTTATATTAAATGAGATTGTTGTTCGCAGAGCACCTATGTACATACATATGCATATTAGAACAAACTAACTTTAAAACATAACCTAATATCAAATTTTGTACTTACAAATTTTGAACAAGATCTGCAAAACACACTGCCTATATGAAATGTTTTCTCGCGTCCTTTCACCCACTTTATTAAAAGTTCAAGTTTTTTGAGTTTCGCTTTAGGTATTTTAAAAGATGAATTTTAAAGATGGAATGTCAAACAATACACAAGCGTAAAACGGCGGCGAACATACCGACAGCGAAGTGGGCGTGCACTCTTAAGCCTCGTTTACATTTGGAAAGTTTACTGGCGGAAAGTACTTGCCGCCAGTAAACTTACGATGAGTAAACAAGAAAAACGTCTTACTTTCTTGTTTAGTTTTTTTCTTGACAGACGTTTTTCTTGTTTACACATCGTAAGTTTACTGGCGGCACGTAGTTTCCGTCAGTAAACTTTCCAAATGTAAACGAGGCTTAAGGCCGCCAGGTGCAGCCAGGATTAACTTGACGAACAGTGGCGTGCCCCCTGGAGCCAAGTCATTAAAATTATAGATTATGTGCCTCAAATTAAACAAGTAAAACTAAAAAGGTTGTTAAAATTACAGAATTAGGTGACAATTAGGTTACAAAATAGGTAAAATTAACAAAAAGGTCAAAAATTGGTAAAATAGGTAAAATTAAGTTAGGGTCATATTAAAGCTTTCTTTTCAAAACGAATTTCAGTATAATCAGAACATACTTAATTTTGCTATATAAAAAAAGGTTTTTACCTAAATTCCCATCCCTAATAATAATATTAGGAACGTAATTGTATTACATATGTATTCATGTAAGGGCTCTTCTTCTTCGCATGAGTGCTCCAATTTTCACTTTCATGTAAGGACCATTCTCCTTCACATGAGTACATGATGGCCCAATTTGGATGTTTCTATAGGGGGTCTCGGTAAGTAGAAAATATAGAGAAAATCGAATGGGGTATCCTCGATCTATTTGTTTCAAGACAAACTTTTCTGCCTTTTTTTTTTCTAACTTTATTTTCGAGTTAGGGCCAAAAACTCATTTTTTTTTCATTTTCGATTTTTATCAGTTTTTCATTTACTTATAATTTTTTCAGGCATTTTTTAAATTGTAAGAGTTTTATAGAACTTTGATATCTTCGGTAATAAACAAGATACAATACAAAGTTGTGTTTTTTTTAACTAGAAATGATGGTTGGCTATCGCCTTAATAAATAGGTTATATTTTTCTCTTTTCAATGAAGTATAACATGTCCATGATTTAATTGCATTTTTGTTCAAATCTATTAAAATTCTATCAGTGTCCCACTGTCCAAAAGACCCACTCTAAATCCAAACTCATGACCCTCAGGCTCATCAGCCTGCTCTTCATAATCTGTTCGTACAGTTTACTGAGCATATTCAGCAAGCATAGCGGCCTGTACGCTTTCTCATTTCCACCCTTGCTTGGTTTGTCTATTTGCACCAGGCTACCAGTTTTCCACGCCTTGGAAAATTCACCCCGCTTGATGAGTACGTTTATGTAGTCACACAACACTTCCAGGTGCCTATCTGTGGTTGCCTTTATTACTTCCGGGGGCACCCTATCCGGCCCCGCTGCCTTCTCTTTCTTCAATCTTCTTCCAGCAGTTCTGATCTCCTCACTTCCCCGTCTTGTGCTGTAGGAAGATCTTTCTAGCCACCTCCATTTGCTCTTCATCGGTTAGGATTACAGGTGCACTCATTGCCATTTTCGCCCTATCTTGTATCCAGTACCCCATATGTCCCTGTCCACCTCATTTCACAGTTTCCTTCGTGCGGCTTTCTCCGCCTCCTTATTTGCATGCTTTGGTATAGTTTTTTAATTTTTCTATTCCTGCCATATGTCCTCCTTTTCCTTTTCATCGGTCTGGGTTTTTCTGTTTGCCCTGGTGGTAGGTCTTCTAGGAGTTAGGCATAGCCGCCGTTTGTCTGCTTCCACAGTATGCAGGCCTTCTGGTCAGCTTACCGCTTCTTTTCCTCAGGTTGGCGTCACATGCCCTTTCTATAATATTTATCAGGTCTGTAATGTTTCGAGCTTAGTCGTATTCCCGTGAGTCCCGCTTAACTCTTGCCACCAGTTCTTCTTCCGCGTCTGTGTATATACTCTAATTGTCCTAACTGGCGTTTACGTCATCAAACATCTGTGTGATGAGGTTTTTTCGTACCAACGTGTCTCTTTTCCAGAATATGCATAACAATCGTATAAGAATCGAAAATAATCTGAGGATCCTTTGTTACATAACACTGATCACCGGTGGTTATAAATAGGTAAGGGGTGTATTAACCGCGGACACTATTTTCGCCTGCCAATCATGTAATAAATCATATTATGTTGGCGGCCGTGATAATTTTTCGGCGACGATGCCACATATTTTTTACTAACACATTCTTATACATTTATGTATAACCAAACCTGTTTGACGTTTAACTTGTTACATTTGATCGATTATTGCAATACATATTTTGCCATAGTATGTTAAACCATAACCACAAGATTTATATATGTACGATAAACGGCAGAGAAGTCGACGAATTTGATACGAACCGCGCACTGTCGCACAAGATTGCACGGTCGCAACAGCTGATTGCAGCCATTTTTAAATACCCAGGACAGCTGGCAACCTTGTGAAATTGTGTCATCATTATTATGATTATTATTTTGATGACGTGACCGCCAGTTTAGAAAAAATAGAGTATACTTCCACCCTCCCTTTCCGATCACTTATTTGCAGCTCCCGCCTTGAGATTGTTCTATTATGTTGAAGCATATCTTTTTGTGGTCGCTGAGCTTCTCCTCCTCACTGACGCTCCATCCCTGTACTCTATTTTCCGTCTCCTTAAACCACATGGTCACACATGTATATATATATATATATATATATATATATATATAGAATAGAGGTTAACGGGTTAAAGTAAAAAATAGGAAGCTGAAGATAGTAGGTAGCTAATTGCACAGTTTAAAGTTTATTTAGCAACGTTTCGCCTTTATTTTAATGCTTCTTCAGGCCTACAAGTAGAAGAAAAAATATTTATTATAGAATTATGTAAGAGAGCATGGGATGCGAACTGTTATGATAAGGAATACATTAACTTACTAATAACTCTACAAGTGCATCCTATGAATTGTCGCAATGGCGAGGCGCAACAATGGGCTGGTTGAACAAACAGGTGTAACGAGAACAGACATTGTTTGTTTGTTTGTTTACGTACACCTAGCTAGTGTACTATTTTAATATGTCTGTTCTCGTTACACCTGTTTGTTCAACCAGCCCATTGTTGCGCCTCGCCATTGCGACAATTCATAGGATGCACTTGTAGAGTTATTAGTAAGTTAATGTATTCATTATCATGACAGTTCGCATCCCATGCTCTCTTACATAATTGTATAATAAATATTTTTTCTTCTACTTGTAGGCCTGAAGAAGCCTTAAAATAAAGGCGAAACGTTGCTAAATAAACTTTAAACTGTGCAATTAGCTACCTACTATCTTCAGCTTCCTATTTTTTGACTTTAACCCGTTAACCTCTATTCAATTCAAGTAAAGTCGTTACGTCTAGATATTATATATATATATATATATATATATACCGGGCTTTTTTTTCCTTGTTACACATATGATGGACAATGTATAACTGGTTGCCTGCATCTACCCGCAAGGAATTTCCTATGTGTAATTCTAAAAAAAAAAAAACAACTTATTAGCGGGTCGGTGCAAGCAACCTGTCAATTTTGGCATTTGTTACACATAGAGGTTATGTTTTTATTCAAGGCAATACACGACAGGGTTTTTGAAGACACGCAGAGTATTCGTAATGTATTGTGGATTTATGCCATTACATGCAGTACGTATACGGCCTTTCAATTCATCTACGTTATGTATTTGTACGTCATTAAAAAATTTACTTTTCAGGTAACCCCAAAGAAAATAATCATTTGTTGACATATCAGCTGATATTGATACATTACGAATACTCGTGTATTCTCTTGAATAAAAACATAACCTCTCTGTGTAACATATGCCAAATTGACAGGTTGCTTGCACCGACGCCGCTAATGAGTAGATTATTTTTTTTTTTAGAATTACACATAGGAAATTCCTTGCGGGCAGATGCAGGCAACCAGTTATACATTGTCAATCATGTGTAAAAACGAAAAAAAAGCCCGGTATATATATATATATATATATATATATATATATATATATGATATGCTCCCTTTTCTCTCAAATGTTGGGGTATTCCCGCTGTTATCAACTTCTTGACCATTACCAATTCGGTGAGACGTAGTATGAAAACATTCTCACCGAATGGTCTATACTAAATTGTGCCATGAAATACTGCTGTGATTCGTTCTGAATTATTATGTAAATTGGCGTTTTAAGTAAAAGTTGCAAATTAAAAGAAAGTACCTCCATCTTTATTATTCATACTTATAGAGTTTTTTCCTTGTAACACAATTACACCCCCATAAATCCAGAGCTAAACATCCCGTCAATGTATCATGTATTAACGGTGCCTCTTGATAATGCCGGTGCAGCTCGGTTGACGCAAAAGTGCGATTTGAGCTTATCGCCAATTTATCACCCACACAACAGACAACCGCGGCCACACACAGGCCGACACACACGGGGGCACTCGCAGAATGGCTCGGATCCATCTGAAAGGCCATTGGGATCCAGGGCAGTGTGCGCCATAAATTATAAATGATTGTTTTAGACCGATAAGCCATTTAGTCATGTGTGTACACATTGGTTTAAGAAATTTAGATAAGCGCCGGCGTGGAAAGGAAAGTAAATCTGGCGGACCTAAAGGAATTAGAGCTCATGAGGCTGATGGAAATGTAATTACTGCAGAGGGGCCCGAAATGATCAATCTGCCTAATCGCAGATCAATTCCCGCAAATTTCGGCGAATCCGAGCTGTGCAAAAAGTATTATATTTTCGCCGGCTTGCCAGCGATGAAATCAAATCCGAGTAGATGCAAGCGAAAATAAATTGTTCAAACCCTAACACGCAAATCGCACGATGCTTAAACGCATTTATTAAGTTACTTGCTATTATTACCTATATCAGTGGTGGATTTTGCACTTTTGGTGGACATAAAAATGTTGTTATAAAAATGGACTTAAAATAATGGTTAGATAACTGGAAAAATAATGAAAACATTCTAAGCATTAAGAGGGTTGTTTTTTAGGGGGTTGAAAAATACATTTGGTTTATACAACTTATACAAGTCGTGTAATGTATACATATAATTTAATTTTTGGAAATAAATTATGTTGCTTTAAGGAAGCCACACTTAAAATACTTACAAAAAATATATTTATAATGACAAATTTTACGAACAAATATATATATATATATATATTACAATATAATGCTTATATGAAGTAACGTTCGTATTAATTATACGAAAACTCTAAAAGTAACAAATAAATATATTTAATTTTGTATTTGTCGATTGCCCTGAAACAAGTTTTACTTGAAGAGTATATTAATATTATAATATATAAATACATATTTTAAAAGATTTGATTATTTATTTGTGGATAAATCTTGATCCGAGTCTGAAATATCGGATTCTGCATTCGGTAGTAACATATTGATTGTTTCAGGGCAAAATGATCTTGGTTTGATCCGTTTTTTTGTTAGTTTCATGCTACTTAATAGTGGGTCTGAACTCAGTAATAGTCTATTATACCGGGCTTTTTTTTCGTTTTTACACATATGATTGACAATGTATAACTGGTTGCCTGCATCTACCCGTAAGGAATTTCCTATGTGTAATTCTAAAAAAAAAAAAAACAACTCATTAACGGCGTCGGTGCAAGCAACCTGTCAATTTTGGCATATGTTACACAGAGAGGTTATGTTTTTATTCAAGGCAATACATGACGGGGTCTTTGAAGATACGCAGAGTATTCCTAATGTATTGTGGATTTATGCCATTACATGCAGTACGTATACGGCCTTGCAATTCATCTGCGTTATGTATTTGTACGTCATTAAAAATTTTCATTTTCAGGTAACCCCAAAGAAAATAATCATTTGTTGACAAATCAGCTGATCTTGATACATTAGGAATACTCTCTTGTATTGTCTTGAATAAAAACCTAACCTCTCTGTGTAACATATGCCAAAATTGACAGGTTGCTTGCACCGACGCCGCTAATGAGTTGATTATTTTATTTTTAGAATTACACAGGAAATTCCTTACGGGTAGATGCAGGAAACCAGTTATACTTTGTCAATCATATGTGTAAAAACGAAAAAAAAAAACGGAATATATCACGATTGCACTCCTCCCTCGAGAACTTTTTTGCATAGTTTTGTCGGTATAATCGGAAATGCTTATATATGGCTTCTGCTGCCTCTTCTGACAACTGTGCTATATGTAATAAGGCATTTTCAATTATAGCTGAACCATGAATTAATATTTTATGCATGGTAGGAGACATTGGGTGCCATGCATATAGGTCGACATACAATTTCGCAGTTGCCATGGCATATTCATCAAATTGTTGGACGTCTATTTTATGACCACTAGAGATACTTTCTCAAGTATAACATTCAATCTATATATGAATTCAAAATTAACTTTTGTTATGTCGGTAGCTAAATGAGGGTTTTCAAATAATCTGCGGTAGTGGTACTCATTGGTATTCCCAAAATTAGCTTTTGACATGTCGACTAACAATCCAGTTTCTTTTCGAAATCTTTCCTGAATATGTTTTTTTTACGCACATCTAACTCCTTTTCTCCGTTAGTTCTCTTCTCTCTATACTTTTTCACTGGTAATTTATACGCCAGATGTAAAACGCTTTCGAACAATCGAATACTGGCGTGCAGTACAGATAGTCCAAATTCAATAGCCGTGGAACTTGTATTTAACTTTTGGGTCAGATTGTTAAAGTCTTTAGATTATGCTCTGCATATATAACACTGACTTGTTGACTTTGCCATCAATCATGGTCATCATAAAGACATATTCAAACATGAATTTACTCTCATGCAAAATTACTTCAGTAGGTGGGAACTTCTCGGCAGATTCTTCAACGTAACTGATGTAACATCAATAGATTCTTTGATCAACCTAACTCGTATTGGTGTTGATTATGGTGTTGGGTTTTGCCAAATTTGTTTTTTGCCTTCTTTACCACAAATTATTCGAAGTGGTACAAAAGAGCTTAAGAATATATTTACGTCTGAGGCAGCGTCATGGTCGAATTGTTGTTTATATTTGGCTGGTTGGGATCCGTCACAACCCCATTTACAGATCATTTTGAAATTATTCCTTTCATTATCTTTTAGAGAACAAAGAATTCCTTCTAGCGCCATTGATAAGCGCGTAACAGTATTATCAATTAAGCTTTGTAAATTGCTTTCTGCACATGTACTTGTGACCCTTATACAATCCTCGGGCGGGTAATATTATTTTTTGCTTTTATTAATAAGTCGTAGTTATTAATAAAATGATTTATTTGTATTCTTGATTCATATTGTCGCTTTGTCAAATAAGTTTCAACAAACATTGCTAGGGCTTGGAACGGTGTAAGAGAAATAATTTCTTTTTCATCTGATTTTCTGTATGCTTTTCTGTATTTCCCAGCACGAGTTAGATAACTTGTGATTTCTCTTAGTATTTTCGAAGCATACCCTTTTCCTCGAGTTTGTAATGCTGATTAGGCTGCATGAACGATTACTTCTTCACTAAGCGAATAACGCATATGTTCTATTTTTCTTCGTTTTGTTCTCTCACTAGAATCTTCAAATTATTTAGAAGGTCGACCTGATCGAGTTTCTTTATTTGCCGAAAGTTCAAATGTTCCTTCTAACCATGCTTCATTAGTTTTAAGAAATACTGCTTCTTTTCTATGGGCTTTAGACCATTTTTGTTTCGTTGATGTTTTAAAGTACGCAAATCTTTGTTTTAAAATGCTCACATTATCTGGTGTGCCATCATAACAGTACCACAGGTAATTTTCCAGACATTTAAGTTTTTCATCCAAATTAGGTAAATCTTGCTGTTGCATTTGGCCATAAAGATATTTACGGCTCACTGTTTTTGTACCCGAGATACCAGTTGTGCCTAAAAGGAAGAAAATCGCACTTTATTACATTTGAGACAAAAGTTGATTTGTTTTTTATTGTGATATGATCCATAAAAAATAACTATAATTTGGTCATCCGCAGCTATCCGAACCCAAATTGAATGTCATTATTAGCCCAAATATATGAACTATACAATACAATAATAAGAATTACCCGAGGGGAGGCGATAATTTAACAAAATGTCTTATAAACATAAAATTTTACTAAAACTATCATTACAAAACAACCTTTTTTTGAAGTTTTACAAATGATATAAATTGACGTTAAAAATCGTTTAAGTATATCAAGAAATGTTCATTCTTACCTGGATTATTCGAATATATCACAATCACTTCAAAAGATTAGGTGAACAACACACAATTTGTATCTGTTTACAGGTTTACATTGAGAGCGCTGAGAACAATAAAGTGTAGTTCATGAAAAGTTTCAACTACCTGCGTGCATGCGTAAGGTGAAAGGTTGCGAGTGCGGGTGGTAAATTATTATTACAGGGACATTTCGTTGGCTCTGGGATTTTTTGGGGATTTTTAACCTCAGTTTTGAAATATGACTTTTGACCGGCTAATTCTTTATAATAACGTACGTGCGCTGCTGAACAGCGTCTTCTTCTCTCGAAAGTCAGCCAGCGGTCAACAAGTAACGTAAGTTATTGATGTGATACCAGGTGTCAAAATAAATAATGGAAGTTTGTAATCAGCCATGCAATCAACTTTACCTATACCGGGCTTTTTTTTCGTTTTTACACATATGATTGACAATGTATAACTGGTTGTCTGCATCTACCCGCAAGGAATTTCCTATGTGTAATTCTAAAAAAAAAATAATCAACTCATTAGCGGTCGGTGCAAGCAACCTGTCAATTTTGGCATATGTTACACAGAGAGGTTATGTTTTTATTCAAGACAATACACGAGAGTATTCGTAATGTATCAAGATCAGCTGATATGTCAACAAATGATTATTTTCTTTGGGGTTACCTGAAAAGTAAAATTTTTAATGACGTACAAATACATAACTTAAATGAATTGAAAGGCCGTATACGTACTGCATGTAATGGCATAAATCCACAATACATTACGAATACTCTGCGTGTCTTCAAAAACCCTGTCGTGTATTGCCGTGAATAAAAACATAACCTCTATGTGTAACATATGCCAAAATTGACAGGTTGCTTGCACCGACGCCGCTAATGAGTTGATTTTTTTTTTTTAGAATTACACATAGGAAATTTCTTGAAATGAAATGCAGGCAACCAGTTATACATTGTCCATCATATGTGTAATAAGGAAGAAAAAGCCCGGTATATATATATATATATATATATATATATATATATATATATATATATATATATATATATATATATATATATATATATATATATATAAAGGTGGATTTGCACTTGGATTGCAATTTCGAAGGTAGCCGTTCTATCAGTTTATTACAGTTTAGCCACAATACATAACGAGAAATTCCGCCATTAAACACCACATCGTTTTCTTTCTCTTACTTGAAACAACCCACAAAACAAAACAATTTTAGAATCAATTAAAAGTTTGCAAAAGTTAGAAAATATATTTATATGCCCAGTACCCATCAATTATGTATGAATGCCGTTATCTAAAATCCCGTTTAATATGCTGTATGCACTTAATGAACTTAATAGTCTTACTAATGTTTTTTTTTTAATTCACCCTCGCACCCGTTCGCATATTTCAGCAATAAATTCATATTTTAAGCGTCCCGTTGTCCGGGCACATATGAGTTACGTTTCCATATGATAACCTCCTGTTTTTACGCTGGAAAAAAAACGGGGGAATTTTTCGCAACCTCAGTTCCAGAACTCTGAGGGCTATTAATAAATGAATATCTCGA
This sequence comes from Othius punctulatus, assembly GCA_951805005.1. NCBI lineage: Eukaryota > Metazoa > Arthropoda > Insecta > Coleoptera > Staphylinidae > Othius > Othius punctulatus. The sequence goes on along the minus strand of OX638140.1, from coordinate 24,178,978 downwards.
CGCATATGCATGAGCGTTTTCCAAACACTGCTCTCCAAACTTGTAAGTGGATGAACTACGGATGGGTACAACCATAACATGATAGACTATGGACATAACCCACTTAGGGTAAACAGGCCCTGTAATTTAACATGTTTACTCCCCGCATAATATTGCAAAGTTAGGTACAATGTCAATGCGTGTTATTACTGTTTGGACATTTTGCAAATCACAATGAGGGGCATTGCGTACATAATGCAATATTAGATGATGAACTTGTACTTTAATATGTGAACATATTTTTCCAATGTTAATTTTGCTATAGCTAGTAGTTACTTAGACACACTGAGTATACTTTCACAACAGGTGTTCAGAAATATTGAGTAAAACATGAAATACATACAGGGTGTCCAAGACAAGGATCAACAGCATTAGGATCTCGGAAACCGTAAAAGTTACAAAGGCGGTTAAATTACAAAGAAGTTGCGCAATTTAGTAATATTCTGTTCAGAAAACCTGAAAATACCGCAAACTTCCGGAAATATTCGATCAAATCAGAAAATTTCCGATATCGTTTTTTTTTATGTTTTTGTAAGTATAGGTATAATAAAAAACAAAAGGCAGTTTCTCATTGCCACTTTTTTAGCTCTACAAGACAGCGTTTATAAATTTTCAGTACAACGTTTCGTTTCGAAGAAACCATCATCAACTTTATGTTTTTACATGGCCCTTAAATAAAGTCCACCATGTATTAAATGGCATTTCCTATTACGAATTTAACGATTTATATTACAGTATGTGTTACGTAGTTCTCTTTTGTTTTATTGTGTACATTATTCCACATTATTATTACATATAACATCAAGGGATGCATCCCCACTTAAAGCGGACATGCGCTTGAGTGGGAGAAAGACTCCGCACCCTACGAGGGTGCGGAGACGAGACTACCACTCACTCTTAATTAAACATTTGATTAAGCAAGTCACCAAGCAGAAACTGTAGCTGTTTATTTTTGTGTTAGTAATAATGTTCATAAAAACTTGTGAATAAAATTGCTTTCCGGCTGAAACAAAGCCCTTGTATTTATTATACATAAACCCCTAAAAACATTGGTCCTTCGAACCGGATACGCGATTAAACAAGTAATTCGTGTTTTCCGTTGCAACCATCGCTTGCAAACTTCGCCGTCGTTTGTGTCATCAGTGCACAAAACAGTCCAGAGGTCCCAGAAGTGTTTCCACGGATCCCACATCGTCGGCAACAGGTCATCTTGCAGAGCCCACCGAGCCGAGCAGATCTCCCGACGAGTTCCTCAGCACTTCCAGGGATCCATCGAGTCGTCAGCAGGTCATCTTGCAGAGCCCACCGAGCCGAGCAGATCTCCCGACGAGTTCCTCAGCACTTCCAGGGATCCATAGAGTCGTCAGCAGGACATCTTGCAGAGCCCACCGAGCTCAGCAGATCTCCCGACGAGTTCCTCAGCACTTCCAGGGATCCATAGAGTCGTCAGCAGGACATCTTGAAGAGCCCACCGAGCTCAGCAGATCTCCCGACGAGTTCCTCAACGCCTCCAGGATTCCACAAGAATCCATAGAGCAGATTCATCGACGAGGTCCTCACCGAGTTCAGGAGTCTAGCCGACTTCAATACGGACGTGTTCTCCTAATAAAGGTGGGTCGCATCCTTACACAACTCCCTCTCAATTTACATTGCAAAGTTATTAAGTACTTAATTCCAAAATGACTAGAACCAAATCCAAACAATCGTCTGTTGCTTCTGGTTCTGTTTCCGACGTCCAGGTCGATTTGCAAGCATTTCTTAATAGTTGCAAATCAATTCAAAACAATGTTAAACGATTTGCAGAGTACGCCAGTAAATTTAACCCGAACCTCGACAACATTGAAACCTTAAAGGCCCGTTTTCAACGCATAGAAAACCTCGATTTAGAATTTAGCACTAATTTCGAAAATGCTCGTGCATTAGACCCCGAATGCTTAAATATAGATGTTCTCGACAGCTTTGAGGATATTTATTTTGATGCCGTAGGTGCCGCGCGTAAATTTATCGCCAATTGTCTAAACCCCGTACTTTCCACTCCCATGGTAAATTCGGCTAGCCCGGCAATCAAGTTGCCCACGCTAAATTTACCTGAATTTTCTGGAGCTTACGAAGATTGGCTAAGTTTTCATGACTCATTTATATCCATTATTCACAACAATCAAAATCTAGCAGACTCTCAGAAACTACATTACCTCCGTTCTTGCTTAAAACACGGCGCTTTGGAAACAATTCAAAGTTTCCAAATCACAAACGCAAATTATGCAATTGCGTGGGATCTGTTAAAATCAAGGTATCAGAACAAACGCATCATTGTCTTCAATCACGTAAAGGCAATTTTCAATTTAACCAAAACAACATCAGAATGTCACAAAGGCTTGAGAAACATACTACAGGGTTATACAAAACATATGCGTGCTCTGCAGGCTCTGGGGCTAAATGTAAATGAATGGGACATCATGTTATTGCACATCTTAACATCGAAATTGGATACCGTCACGTTACGTGACTGGGAACTTCATTCGATTGAGGGTGAATTGCCAACATTGGCAGAATTTTCTTGTTTTTTAAGTAATCGTTGTCAAATGCTCGAATCAATGAACTCCAAATTTAACAAATCGAGTCTGTTCAATAAGTCACAAGCCACTTTATTTACCACAAACTCACGTAGTTGTATTTTATGTAGCGACGGTCATTCGATTTACAAGTGTCAAAAATTCGTTAATCTCAAAATTCCAGAGCGGTTCACAGTAATTAAGGGTGCCAACGCTTGCCTTAATTGCTTAATGGTGGGCCATTCCGCTGCACAATGCAAATCATCTGGAAACTGTCGCCAGTGCAATAAACGGCACAACACAATGTTGCATTTTACTAAACCTAGCTTAAGCACACCTGCAGTGCTTCCAATTGTTGAAGCGCTCTCAGCGGGCTGTTCTTCGCAAACAGACGCATTCCCCCTAATCTCCTGTAATGTGTCTTCCCATGACAATGTATTGCTAGGAACGGCTAAGCTTACTATCACCGACTCAAAAGGGAAACACCATAATGTGCGCGCGCTGCTGGACACCGCGTCCCAATCCAATCTAATGACAGAGGCACTTTTAAAACGATTAGGATTAGCAACATCCCCAGTAAACTTGCAAATCGTCGGTATTTCCCATACCGTGCTTAATATCACCAAACGAGCTACGGTCGTAATAAAATCGCAACACAATAATTTCAAGGCCCATTTGCGATGCCTAATTACACCTCAAATCACTAATATGATGCCGTCCGTGTCTTTTGATCCTAATTTGTTACAAATACCGCAAGACCTGAAACTAGCCGATCCAGAATATAACGAATCGGGACACATTGATTTATTAATTGGCGCATCTCTGTACCATGACTTGTTAATGCAAGGAAGTGTCAAGTTAGGAAGGGGACTTCCCACATTGCAAAAAACTCAATTCGGTTGGGTCATCGCGGGGGATTTGGACATTTATTCATCAAATCAAAGCCCGCAGTGTTACTTCAACCGGGGTTTAGAGGACCAAATAGCAAAATTTTGGGAAATCGAGGAGCCAGCAATGGCCAAAATTGAATCGGATGAAGACAAGGAATGCGAATCAAATTTTGTGACAACAACCACGCGAACGATTAATGGCCGTTTTATTGTGACTCTCCCCATGAAATTAGGTGTTCAAGGCGAACTAGGCGAATCAAAGAGCCAAGCCGAATCGCGTTTCTTATCGGTGGAGCGTCGTTTAAACAAAAACCCCCATTTGAAAAAACGATACGTTGAATTCATGTCAGAGTATATCAAACTCGGGCATATGTCGGAAATTAGCAATCCAGAGAAAATATTCTCATTATATTTACCGCATCATCCCATTATAAATGAGCAAAAATTAACTTCCAAAATAAGAATCGTTTTCGATGGCTCGGCTAAAATATCATCAGGTAAATCATTAAATGAGATGTTACTAGTTGGTCCAGTCATTCAGAATGAGTTACTCAAAATAATTCTACGCTTTAGAACACATCAATATGTAATTACTGCGGATATTACAAAAATGTACCGCCAGGTTCTGATCCATCCTGATCAACGACACTTACAGCGCATCTTATGGCGGCCGAATTCAAATGAACCAATTAAAACGTTCGAATTAAATACGGTTACGTATGGATTGGCACCGGCTGCATTTCTCGCGATTAGATGTTTGCAAGAGACTGCGATGTTGCACAAGGAATCTCACCCTATTGCCAGCAAAATTATATTAAATGACTTCTATGTCGATGATTTATTGACAGGAAGTGATAATATTGATGAGTTGTTGAAATTACAACGAGACATTAATCAAATTTTAAAATCGGGTGGATTTCAGTTATGCAAATATGTTGCTAATAATCAACAGCTGACCAACCATCTAAAACAGGATTTCACAGAAAATGCCGTCATTCAATTTAATCGCGGCGAATCACACAAAACGCTTGGCCTTCAATGGGAACCCAACAGTGATAGTTTATTCTATTCAGTTTCCTTTGACAAACGAGAAATTACGAAACGAAGCATTTTATCAGCAATATCCACGATATTCGATCCGTTAGGTCTTTTAGGTCCATGCACGGTCATAGGAAAGATATTGATGCAAGTTTTATGGCAAATAAAATCATCTTGGGATGAATCAGTCCCATTACACATACACACTAAATGGACAATGCTTCGCAATTCGCTTAATGACATAAATAACTTAAAAATTCCGCGAAATTTGCTGGTGAAAAATCTCATTTACCTAGAATTACACGGTTTCTGTGACTCTTCTGAAGGAGCTTACGGAGCGTGTATATATCTCAAATCAACAGATGATTTAAACAATAGTGCAGTAAATTTATTATGCGCGAAATCCCGAGTCGCACCTCTAAAAACTATCACTATACCAAGATTAGAATTGTGCGGTGCACTGGTTTTAGCACGCCTAGCTAAGGTAGCCACTTGCAGTCTTAATCGTCACATATCACAACGCTATTTTTGGACAGATAGTTCAATCGCCCTAACCTGGATTAAGGGTTCTCCACACAAGTGGAAAATATTTGTCGCTAATCGAGTAACCGAAATTCAAGAAACCACCAAAATTTGTGAATGGCGTAAGGTTGACACGCATGACAATCCTGCGGATATTATATCACGCGGTGCGCTGCCAAGCGAATTAATCAATAACAATGTATGGTGGTCAGGACCATCCTGGTTAAATAAATCAGAATCGCATTGGCCCGCCCAATCTCACCAAGATCAAGAATGTCCGGTACCTGAAATGAAACCCATCGTTTTAATAAACGTAACCGCACCAACCCTATGGGTTGAGAATTTCTCTTCTTTCAGTAGATTGCGAAACGTTACCGCCTTTTGTATGCGCTTCATAAATAATTCTAAACGGTCCACTGAATCAAGAACAATTGGAAATTTAAGCCCCGTTGAACTATATCAAGCCACCGACACTTTAATTAAATTAGCCCAGCGAGAGTCATTCTCGCAAGAAATCTCGAATTTAACCAAGGGGGCGCCAATCAAGAAGGGCAGCAACATTCAAGCCTTATCCCCTTTCATGGACGATTCTGGCATTTTGCGCGTAGGGGGTAGGCTTAAGCAATCCCAGTTCTCCTTCAATAAAAAACATCCGGCACTATTGCCTGCCAAGCACCATATCTCAAAATTAATCGCCAAACATGAGCACGTTCGCCTGTTGCATGCGGGAACTGAGGTCACACTGGCATCCATGCGCCAAAGATATTGGCCAATCTCTGGTCGCAACTTGATCAAACAGGTCGCTCGCAATTGCAAAAATTGCTTTCGCGTAAAGCCCAAAATGGCCACTCAGCTGATGGGCGAGTTACCCACCGCGCGTGTAACACCATCGCGACCATTTTTCAATTGCGGGGTCGATTATGTAGGCCCAATCGAAATTCGGAACAAAAAACGAAAACCTTTCAAATATACAAAGGCGTACGTATGTATGTTTATATGTTTTGCAACAAAGGCAATACATGTTGAAATCGTAAGTGACCTTACGACACAAGCCTTTGTCGCCGCTTTGCGTAGATTTTCCGCCAGACGAGGTGCTCCACAGCACATATATTCAGACAATGGAACCAATTTTGTAGGCGCGAAACGTGAGTTACGGGATCTATTTAATTTTTTGGCCGTCGAGAAATCACATATTGAGTCAAAATTAGCTACTCAATGCATAAGTTGGCATTTCATTCCGCCAAGATCTCCCCATATGGGAGGACTCTGGGAGGCCGGAATCAAATCTGTAAAGCTTCAGTTAAAACGAGTTTTAGGAAATTCATCTCTAACGTATGAGGAATTAAGTACCGTAACTGCGCTAATTGAAGAGTGTCTGAACTCTCCCCCCCTCACACCCCTATCCAATGACCCGAATGACCTCGATCCTCTCACTCCGGCCCACTTTTTAATCGGAGAACCGTACAACTACGTTCCGGACCCTCGATTAGATCACATACCTCAAAACAGACTATCGCTTTATCAACATTTACAGAAACTACGACAGGATTTCTGGCGGCGATGGTCTTAGGAATACGTCACCTCGTTACAACGCCGAGGCAAATGGAGCGATGAGGGAGGACCCGACATTAGAATTGGAGACATGGTGCTGCTCCATGATGCCAATCAGCCACCTATGCAATGGCAATTGGGTAGGATTGAGGAGTTGCATCCCGGAACAGACAATAAGGTGCGAGTTGTATCAGTGCGTACCAAAAACGGTATTACAAAGCGTAATGTGGCAAAAATAAGTGTGTTGCCAGGACATGAGACAGTTTGATGCCTTACGCTTATTTTCACAGATAACACTAATTGACCCTATTACATTTTACAATTTAATTATTAATTATGTGTTTTTCTTACTTTGTTGATATTTTTGTACATTGTATATAATGTGTTAAATTAGGATAGTGATTATTTTTGTATTAATTATTTTCTCTCTAGTTTTTAGATCTTATCTCTTTATTTTATGTTATTGTTTTCGAAACCGGTAGTTTCAAGGCGGTCGGCTATGTTACGTAGTTCTCTTTTGTTTTATTGTGTACATTATTCCACATTATTATTACATATAACATCAAGGGATGCATCCCCACTTAAAGCGGACATGCGCTTGAGTGGGAGAAAGACTCCGCACCCTACGAGGGTGCGGAGACGAGACTACCACTCACTCTTAATTAAACATTTGATTAAGCAAGTCACCAAGCAGAAACTGTAGCTGTTTATTTTTGTGTTAGTAATAATGTTCATAAAAACTTGTGAATAAAATTGCTTTCCGGCTGAAACAAAGCCCTTGTATTTATTATACATAAACCCCTAAAAACAGTATGGTTTATCATTTTTTTTTATTAAGAAAAAGGCTTGTTTAATACATTTCGAACATATTCTTGAAGTAGGCGTTGAAATGATGACGACGAAGAAATAATTTATTATCTAATTTTAACCCTGAATAGATACCAAAATAGTATCTAAAAATAATTTAGCAAGAATAGTTGTTAGACATTTAAACAGTATAGCTATTTAGAACTACACTAATTATTTTTTTACTGTGATATGAGAGATGGTCTGTTCATTTCAAGGCGACGAAAACAAAAATTATTACATAATTTTAACTCAGAATATGTACCAAAATATAAGAGTAAAACTTTATCGAAGTCGAACTGAAGGTGCCATATTGTAGCATGGGATAAGTATTTTCGACACCTGAATTAAAACGGAAAAGCGATCGCCGGTTGCTTTAAAAACGAATAAATAGAATAGGATTGTCAACTAACATGATCAGAGATCAAGATAAAGAAGAATTTATAGACGAATAACGATCAAAGTCCAATATTTAAAAATTATAGTTTTTATTAGTTTTACTAATAAAATCTTCGTAGCCTTTTATATTAAAATGAACTGATTTTTTCATGGATTTCAATAAAACATATGCAAAACAATTAATATTTATGGATGACAAGTTACAACTAAACTTGAACAAAGTTTTAAAAAAATGTGTAAAGTTTGCAGTATATTTTGAAATTTTAATCAGAATTTCGTAATGTTCCATTCATATTTATTTTTAAATGTAATGTAATTTATATGTAAATTGTTAAAGTGTTGATGATATTTAAAAAGTAACCTTGGATCTAAAAATATTTCTTTGAGAATTTCAGTGACATATTTTTATATTCTAAAGTAATTTTCAACTACACATAAAAAATATACTTGTTACAACATTTTTGGTTTCTTAAACTGTTTTCTGAATGCCAAGTACCTATAGAAATAAAGCAAAAATAGTGAATTTTAAATATTTTTTTTCTGAGTTTTAATTAATTTATTTGTAATTTGCTTACGAAATTTTCATTAATTTTAAAAACAGACCGTGTTATTCATAAATATTTAGGCCGCGGTTTAACGGTTATTTAATCTTAGTAATACTTTGTAAAACACCGCTAAACCACGCTAAACCATGGTTTAATTTTTATGAATAACACTGAGGATTTATAACTTATTTACAACAAACGTTTTTAAATTTTCATGAATTTCAATTCAAGTTTCATAAATTTTATTGACATTTTTATTAAATTAAATTAAAGCATAAATTTCAAATATTGTTTTACGAGTAAGTAGTGGGGCAACAAGAATTCAGTGGCATTTTCCCCATAAGAAATACATGGGCCGATTTTTCGCTAAGTAAATCATAAACACCCCATTATTAGTTTTTTAATCAAATCCATAAGTTGGAGGAGATTTAATTTAATAAAAAGTATGGGGTGTTTATAATTTTTAAACTTAAAAAAAAAGAGTTAAACTACTCTATTACATAGACTATGTTAGCATTATTATAGCACGAGCAACATTCATACAGCGACTTTTAACAATAGTTTAAAAATCATGGCTAAAATCATGAAAATAGGTGCTTCCAGGATATACATATGATAAAACTATCAATACCCTTTACTTAATTTTTAAATGAAATCCCCCCAACTCATGGATTTAATTTAAAAACTAAGTATTAGGTGATTATATATATATTTTTTTTGTATATCCTGGAAGCATGTATATTTATTATTTTAAAAAATTATTAAAAAAATTATAAACACCCCCTACTTAGTTTTTAAATAAAATAAATAAGTTGGAGGAGATGTAATTCAAAACTAAGCATGGGGTGTTTATAATTATAAAATTTAAAAAAAAAAAGTTAAATAACTCTCTTACATAGACTATGTTAGCATTATCATAGTAAGTGCAACATTCTTACAGCGACTTTTAACAGTAGTTAAAAAATCGTAGCTTAAATCACGAAAATAAGTGCTTAAATATTACACACAAAAATTATGGATACCCCATGCTTAGTTTTTAAATTAAATCCATGATTTGAAGGGGATCTAATTTAAAAACTAAGTGTGAGGTGTTTATAATATATTTTTTTATTTGGATTGTACATATAAACTTCTACATAGATATTCGGAACTGTACGTCACCTCTAGAAACTCATTTTTTTAATAGTTTTTCATTGGTTTTGCTGCTGGATCCAATTTTATTCCAGAGAATTTGATTGACATTTGCTACTGAGCTGCTACTGCAGCTCAAGTTTTTGAAAGAATTTGAGTTATATTTTGTCACATTTATTTTGAACGACAAAAATCTCATAAAATTTGTACATAGCACATTTATAAATATTAAAACAAAATTTTATTGTTTTTTTTTTTCAATTTTATTGATAATTGTAGATGCCCATTTTGTATATACTTGAGAAAGTGCAAAAAAAGATAGATATTAAAATCTTTCAATTTCTGATACGTTTTGTGACCATGCTAATATAGAAAAGTTGCGTACAATTTCCCAAATTTTAGTATTGTTTATGGAAATTCATTGCATAGGATTTTTCAGCTTACTTAGCTTACTTCCAGCCCTGGTGAAGTTCACGCGTTGCATGTATAAATCTGGACTCGCCGGAGATAATCGGCAAAGACATACATGCTCTCCGCTTACATCACCTGCTCAGGAAAACTTGACAACGCCGGAACCTTAATAGACCCTCGGACCGTGTGCCGTTATCCTTTGTGCCTCACCTCGTTCTTGTCAACGGCTCCTGGCTGTAACCATTCCTTATAAGGGCAGACTTCTCACCAAGGCTGAATTTCAGATTTTTTTTTTTTTTGGGAAGAGGAAATCTTCTGAAAGATCCCTTATAGGGGTAGTGTCCGATTCCTACCGACTAAAACCTCTCCATACTCAGGACACCAGAAGGCGTCCATGAATCAATAATGAGGTACCGGTGGTACTGAATTTCAGAGCGGCGGCGGCGGAGCCGTGTTTGTTTCAGAGTTTGCGCCCCCGAAGGGGGGCCTTCCTCTGTGGCATGCATTGATCGCGCAGAGTGCGGATCACTATGAATAGAGCTTCGGAACCCAAACTCCATGATTATAAGGAGATGAGAACCTCGGCATAACAGTTTTATATATGCCTATCCTGCTGATCGTTCGTACAAGTACGCCCGACCTAACAGGCTTGTGGCAACTAACTACAGTTTGAGGAACTCTAACTACTTCAACAACTACTCTGCAAAGAAATAATTAAAATATTCAAACTACAGCTGGAAAAAAGAAGGATTAAGAGACAAGATATGAGAGCAGATAAGAGTAGAGATAGTAAAAAGTTTGGCGAGTGCCTGCCAAACGTACTGACACTCACCGCAAGCACACAAATAATTAATAAGGGAACCTGTGGGCAAATAGGATTAATGGACCGGGTCCGTTGGATCCGTGAGGATCGGTGGCATCAAACTGGAGGTCTTCGGTTGGTCTGTGTGAATTTCTTCTGGCTTGGAATTTCAGAGCTCGCGATCGCTGCTTATATACTGTCGGCGATCGGAATTTGTTCATTGCCGTTGTTTAAAAACATGTGCTGGCTGTGTGGCGCCGGTTCACGCCATCTGTTGGCATAACTTAAGGACTTAAGGTGCTCTTTTGGTTGCCTAAGATGCGTCGTTACAACTTTCACCCTAGTACAATAATTATATATTTTTGTTTATTTCTGTTACAATAGCTAATTACCGCTGCCAATTATTTAGCGTGTTATAATTATTATTTAAAATAAAATAAATTGTAAAAAAACTTGCTAGGCATAAAAGTGGGCACCACGAATACATACTCTAATTCCTGACGGATTTCCGGAGGAGCAATACTGAATATTTCTGGCTAGTAAGATCAACAGGTAAAAGGTTGGAAATAGTTTTCGAGGAATTTTAGGTACGTTACAAATTGTTAATATTCCAGAGGCGCGCCCTTGCAGGAACCCTGCATTATTAAAAGACATTCCTTTGAGCTACAGGAATATGTGAAAGGAATTATTAGTTACTCACACCTCTCGGGTATGTCGTTGGATTTAAGCACTTGGATACAGTAAGAATAATTACTGTCATACAATATTACTATTATTTTTTTATAAATATGTGAATATTTAACAATTAAGCTGGCATTGCGTGAAATGCTAAGTCAATTTTATATTTATTGTATGGCCTTTACTTTTTTATACATCGTGAGTCGGAAATACTTAAAATAATGTAATTGATATTTATTAGTCTTTCTATGGCATATTGCCTTGCAATTCTATACCTTAATTTTATTCAATTTTGAAGGTAAGTTGATACCAAAGTTTTTGCAGTGATAACTGATTTTTAAATAATTATGAAAGCATCTCCCATATACGAGATTCCAAGGTGTAATATGGCAATGTATATACTATATTAATAGGTATTAGCTAAAAACGCTATGAGGAACATTTTCTAACCCCTTAGAGAAGTTGTGGAATGAATGCCTGGTTAGCTAAAAAGTAGTTTAAAGACAGATTTTTATTAATGAAAATTGGGGGGCTGCAGTACAAAACGTTCGGGAACTACTGCTGCGCTGCGATTAAGGAAACCTGCATTTCTTAAACTATTTTTAAAACAAAAGTTTTTCTCAAAAATTAATATTGATTTTTTAACAGTCGTATATAATAACAAGAAACCTTAAATAATTAAATTGTTTGAAAAATAAAAATTATTTACAATAATTAATATTAATTTATAATTTCCTTCTATAAAATGTGTATGGGGCCCATACATTATTTGTATGGGGCTATACAGTACTGGGCGATTATTTGAACTGTATCAACCCCGGATTTCTCTTAGAAAATTAGGTCAAAGTAAAAAACTCAATATTTTTTTATTCTTAATAAATGAAAAACATATTTTTTTATTTCGATAAAAAGAGAAGAAATTTTGACTGCTGTATTACTGACATAGAAACCTTTCAAATGGCATCTATAAGAGGCACCCAAATAAGTAACAAAAAGTATACCATGCAATCTAAAAATATACATCATGATGACGACGTGATGACTTTTTTGGGACACCCTGTATAATCAAAAATATTTTCCTGAAATACACCCTAGAAAGCAACTGAAGTCTGCAAAATATCAAAATCCTAACTCAATTAGTAACTGAGCTATTGAAGACGGGAGGTGAAATGACGGACCCTGTATATATATATATATACGAGGGCGGTTTGACGGAAGAGTGACTTTTCAAAGGATGGTAACACTTTCGCTATAATGATTATGTTGCTAGCTCCTGAGGTCTTTCGGAGGTCCACTGTCAAAATTTGGCACCAATCTAACAGATAGATTATGTTTTATACTTATTTGAAGAAAACTGTTTTCGTTGTTGTGTAAATATGGAGAAAAAAATATTTCGAGTGTTGATTAAACATTATTTTCAACGTGAAAAAACAATTAAAGAAACCGAGGAAAAGTTACGTAAATATTATCCAGAATCTGCTCCGTCCCATGGAATGATTTGTAAGTGGTTTCTGCTTTTAAAAGTGGCCATATGAGCACGGTTGATGCAGATCGTCCGAAACCATCATTTACTGTAACTACTCCAGAAATGGTTAATAAACTCTATGGCCTTGTAATTGGCAATCGTTAAATAAAAGTTCGTGAGATAGCTAATGAAGTAAACATCTCAACCGAACGCGTATACAATATTTTGCATGAACATTTCAATATGAAAAAGCTATCCGCGAAATGGTTGCCGCGTTTGCCTAATGGTGATCAAATGCGCGCTCGCATCAAGAATTCAGAAGAATGTTTGGCAGTCTTCAACGTAATTCAAAATATTTTTTTCGTCGATATGTCACTGTAGATGAAACTTGGATACATCATTATACTCCAGAAACAAGAATACAGTCTAAATAATGGATTTCTCCATGCGAACATGCTCCCAAAAAGACAAAAATACTTTTTTCGGTCAATAAGGTCATGGCCACAGTTTTTTTGGGATTCTAAAGGTGTAATCTTTATTAATTGTTTACAAAAAGGAAAAACGATAACTGGCCAGTATTATGCTGATTATGCTGACACGTTTTGATGCCGAACTTGAAAAACAACGACCGCATTTTATGAAGAATAAAGTGTAGTTCCATCATGATAATGCGCCCTCTCATTCGTCTGCAATTGCTACAACTAAATTGGCTGAATTGCATTACGAATTACTGCTTTATCCGCAATATTCGCCAGATCTGGCTCCCAGTGATTTCTTCTTATTTCAAAATTTTAAAAAATAGCTGGGTGGAAAAAAGATTTCAGGCAAATGAAGAGGTGATAACCGAGACAAATGTATATTTTGAAGGCTTTCCGAAAGATTACTTTTTGGAAGGTTTAAAACAACTGCAAACTTGCTGGGCTAAGTGTGTACAGTTGAAAGGGTGTTATGTTAAAAAATAAAATATATTTTTAACAGAAAAATAAAGCTTTCATTAAAAAGTCACTCTTCCGTCAAACAGCCCTCGTATATATATATTGTTCAGTATCTGTTTCTGTTCGAAGCGATATAAAGATTATTATTATTATAATAAGTAATACACTAAAGATCTTGAGTAATTAATTTTCATATAAAGAATACAATAATAATATTTTTTTGCTACTGATGTCACTTTGACAGTTCTGAAATGTATCTACCATTGGCAAAATATACAGCCAACTACCTATTTTTGTGCAATACATTTTTGAGCAAGTCGTTTTAATAACAAAGTAATGGCGACTAATACATCTGTTCAATGTCCAGCCAGATCTGCATACTTGACGCCTCTTGACTTTTATTTGTAGGGTACTTTTAAAAACAAAATTTATGGAAGTAACTTCAATTATAATAATGAACTTCGTGGAGCAATGACAGAGGCTATAAAAGGCGTCAATCGCAACTCATTGCGATAAGTAACCGGCAATATTCTAAAACGCTGTCAATTGTGTTTAACTTCTTTTTGGCCATTTAGCCAACAAGAGTTAGCCAACACATTTTGAGCATTTTTAAAAATAATTTATTGTTATTTTATTACTTAGTTGTATTACGTTTTTTTATTTTTTTTACACTTGTAAAAATAATTTATAGAATAAAAATAAAAATTGGAACAATTGAAATTTCTCATATTTTTTATTTTGTCATGGGACATGGGTCATGGGACAAAAAAAGACGATTTAGACGTGTAAGAGTCAAATATCGCGGCCATTTAATATAAGAAAGTTGCTATCAATATCTCGGAAACCGCCTCTTGACTTTTGTTTTGACATGATTCTTAAGTTTTTGCGATCGAACCAAGTAACTTTTATTTTAAACTTATTTCCGCAACTTTAATAATTATGGAAATATCGGAGTTTTTATAAAATCACGATTTTTAGTTTTTTAATGATTTCTAAACTGCTCGGACTTTTGAAACATTTTCAACATAATCTGAACCAGCATACAAAACTGTATAATATTGTTTATTTAACCAGATCTCTAGCTTTCAAAATAAGAAATATACCCTTGCAATCCTTCTCTATTTAGGACACACTGTATAGGCTAAATAAAATATATTCAGAATTGAACGAGCAATATGAATATGTAAAAATATACATGGTGTTCCATTCAAAATAACAAATGGTCACTTCTGGAAGCGAAAGTGATAAAAACATGTGCGTATTTTATTTAGGGAGATCAAGGCGAATAATGTTTGTGTTATTTTTGTCAAATTTATATTTCATTAGGAATCCAATGAACTTTTAATCAACGACTTGCGTAAGACACCCAATAAACCTTTCATTAAAAAAATCCACAACAAAAATAAGTCCAGCGATTTGAGCAATCGAGCGACTTGGACACATGTGGATCTCGCAGACCAAAAATTTCACGTCATCACGTTCAATCTACGTAGAGTAACCGTAATTGAAAACTGACTTTGCTAATAAGTTTTGACTGCTGAAACCCGTTGTTTGTACTTGTATTTTTGCATTATAAATTTGGTGTGCCTCTATTTAATATCTGTGAAAACTGAAGTGTAAGAAAGGTAATCCAGAAAAATTGCGGGTATTTCAAACCTATCGGCTCTCGGTCGGACACCCCGTATATTAAAAACCTCGCATTTTCACTTATTAAGCTGCAATTTTTAACAACCCTCCAATTTTTATGATATATACCGGCGAAAATTAATTAACTCCTATGGGATTTCAAGTTTTAAAATAATTCACTCAAGCATTAAGTGCAATATTTCATTAAGTTAATTTAGAAGTTAATTACGTTACGTCACGTCGCCTCCCCCGAATCGATACGGGAAGGGAAAAAGGCGGACAATGCGATAAGAAATTAAAGCTATTAAACAACCGCCCCGTTTAATTAGCGACTTTTACGGTACTGCGGGCGTGGGCGGTCGGGGGGCATCCACCGCCCTATGGCGGTAATTAAAGGTAAGCCCAAAAATTATGTCGTTACCAAAGCATAAGAGCGGCTTTTGAAGGGAAATCGCGTCACGCCGTTGGAAATATATGCACTGATATTTATTAAGTTCGCTAAGAAGCGTAGTAAAGCGCAGGTTTAATTCTCAGTGAGACGTATGAAACGCCATGCTGTGTATTTTCGGACGACTAATAGAATTGCATTAGCAAACGTTAAATTCAAAGTGCAACTTTAAAGGCTGCAGTTGCTTAACGACAAGAGTGTAGTGATTTAGTTCTATTCGCAGTCGCACAGTCGGCGACACCGTCGGCTACGATTCTTTTTGCTTAACATAGGCAAACTAAAATAAATAAAGAGGTAAATCATTCCACCCCATTCAAACGGAAGGATAAAATTATAAAATTATTTAGTGGTACCATAAACGATTTGAGTTAGGCTGCTGGCCTTGCCGGCCAGCAAAGCGTCTCAACTTCGTTTACCTGTACGCTGCAAATATACAAATACAAGATATACCGTTAGTCGTTGAGGGGTGTTATGTATGAAGCACAGATTACATTGAATTCGTTATTTTCGAAACAACTAACTCATGTGCTATGCTTAAACATGGGCACACGTGTAGTGTCTGAAATAACTGATTGAATTATTTTTAGTAATTACTAGCAAAAGAAAAAAAAATATTTGAAAAAAAAGATTGTGGTAGGTGAAGAACTAATGCATAGACACATACAACAGACAATTTCAAATATTAAAAAATATATTTTAATTATTATGGAAACATGGGCTGCTACTGCATAATATACATATATAATAATAATACATTACATTACGAGAGTTGTATCACAAAATATAAATAAAAAATATGTTACATAAAATACTTTTAATGATCAAATCAAAACAAACAAAGACCTAAACTGACCGATATCAGTATACAATATAACCTAAATATCCTATCTACAAACAAAATAATATAACATCATTTCAATAATATTCAGGATAATTACAAAAGTCGCCACTATTTGCAATAGAACATTCTATACATAGTACAGAGATCAGAAAAACAAATATCTGCGGCCAGAGTAAGATAAGCCGATACTCTTATCTTTTGTGATTGCGAAAAAAAATCATGCAAGAACAGAATTAAGTAAAAATTAATAACTCATAAGGACCGCATCTAGGTTTCAACTTTCTCTGTATACGAGAGTCTACCATCCCCGAAATGGCATGCTGTTCCCAGAAGTTCACCAACTGAGTTTCCATGTTTTTGCAAAACCCATTTTTTTTTCAATTTTAATTATTTCCATATCTACGTCTGTATATAATACTAAATAACATTTTCTTATTTGGCATATCAGCATTTGCCCCTGTATTTGATACATATACATATGTATACATACATCATTTAAACACAGATGATTACTGTCATCAATATATACACAAATATGTTTATTTTTTGCTGCTTCTCGAATCCGCATATTTTTAATGCTATATAAACATTTTATTTCTACCACTGCATCAACTGTTACCCCATCAGGGCTAGCTCCAAGAAATTTATGGTGCTCGGAAATGAACAGTCCACATTCCATAACTTTTATATTTGATTTCTCTTCAAACATTTGTAATGCTTTTTCTTCATTATCGATACCATATAAAATGGCCGGCGAAGTCAAGAAATTGTTCTTGAAAAACAGATCCCTTAAAATATTATCAGTTGGCGTGCTTTTTCGACGACAACAAATCCTTCCAAATACAGAGTTTTGCTTATTACTTTTGCTTTTGAATTCTGTTTTGCCTACATTCGAACCACTTGATATTGTTTCGTTGGCCTCGTGTTTGTTGCTCGATTAAGTTAACATCAACATTAAATAATTTTTGTAAAAAGTGATCCTTCGCAGCCAAAAATTCATTTTCGGCTAAATCAGGTTGTGGCGTTTCTTTTCCGTAATCGGCATCTTCTTCCTCTATCACAGCTGCTTTTTTCTTGTAATATTTTTTTGCCAATTTATGTTTTTTTGTTTCTGTTTAAACAGAAACTGTTTAGAAAGTGCTTACTATATTGCTTTTCGGAAAATTTATCAAAATCATATCCCAGATTATAATTAAGGGCAGCTCCGTAGCATCTATTTTGATAAATGCCTCTTTGTATTATATCTGTCCTGTTTCCTCCGGTAAATTTAGCTACCATCGCCATAAATCTTTCAGCATAATTTGTAGTTACATTTTTTAATAATCTGCCGGATAACAAATCGGTGTACTTTTTTATTAGGTCATATATCGGTTTTTCCGGTCGATTTAAGGAACAATTGCTTTGGCATTTGGCATGATTTTCAAATACACGGTATGGAGAGACAGCTAATAATAATGTTATGGAGAATTCTGAATTATGGCCTGTTAATATGCCTCCTAAATGATGTTTCAAATGTAGAATTTTTGATTTTATTAATTTTCTTGATAAACAACTATAGGTAGTGTTTTTTGTTAATTTAAAGACATTTGACGTAAAGGCCCTCGTCACGTGGTTTGTTAGTAGTTTCAAAGTTATAAAGCTACCTGCAAAGATATATTTGCAGGTAATATTTATTGATCTGTTATATTATGTGAATCATAGCGGCGACGAGGGATTTTGTGAGCACGCTTTTACCGGGCTATGCCACCCTGTTACTCGGAATTATACCTGGTAGATACTGCACGGCGTAATCTAAAGAGAGACTTAATTTGCCACAAAATGCCAACAAATACATAGTAAATAATCATGTAAAGTCAATGTGAGTCAAAAGTCAAGTGCCAAAATATCATTTTTGTATTCATATATTAATGTAAACGATTATTAGATCGATGGTGTAATTACTATAGAGGTTCCTTTTCACATGAATTCACAAACTGATAAATAAAGCTGCTGTAATTTATTATATGACCCAAACTAAGTGCAATAAAAATAAAACCCATTGTCCCCGATGGTACCGTAAACCCGTCACAATTTTGCATCTCGTTCTACTACGCTCTTGCTCATAATCGCAAAAATGCATATTACAAACTTCTTTTGTTCTCCGAAACGGCTTGACAAAAATTTCGCGGAAATATAGCAATGGATTCGTGGCTGTACTGTTAAGGTGTGGGAAATATAAGTTATAATTTGTCCGATTAGAATTTGAATTATGACGTAAAACCCACATTTTTTGTGATTATAGTTCATTTTTAGTCATGATGTCGTCCTTTAATTGTTGAATAAATACATTTGTTTTAGTCCAATCACTACCAAATTTTGTTATGACCTCGCTACAACACTATTTTCATATAATAAAAAAAATAGAATCTCTAAAACCATTATTTTGTCCGGACAAAAGGTTTTAGTAAAGACATTGATATCTTTGAAAGTATCATCAATAAAGTTTCAAAATTTTGTGTACCTGTCAGTGTTCATATATATTATATAATATTAAAAAATCGCAAATAATGATTCCCCCAGTTTTGAGAGACAATTGCTGAAATATCACTACTACCCTACCCTTAAATCCTGTGCTGACGCCGAGCGGCAGAGGGCGCCCGGCGATACCTGATATATGTATATATATATATATATATATATATATATATATATATATATATATATATATATATATATCGACATAAGGATGTTGTTTTTTTTTATTGATAATTAATTACCTATTTAACGATGGCCTAATTATTTCACTCCGTATTCAAACGTTTTATCGAAATTAATGGTATACAACGAAAGAGATTACACACTGCTTGAATCGCAATGGCCATTAATGTCAATGGAGACTAACATATGTTGCTATTTAGTTTAACGAAACTTATTATTATTATTTTGGAACCTACTTGACATTTCAGGATATACAAGTAAAACATTTTTTTTCTGGGTGAAAATCATACGTTTGAAGCTTAGCATATTTGGTGATCATTTATTATTTCAGGTGCCGGAGAAATATTTTGGTAACCGATATTAATAATTGCACATAATTGTTCACATAAATAGCGTGTAATAAGCAGATTTAGTATATTCGTGTACTACAATCCTGACAATATACGATTGCACAAATATTCCAGGGTAAATTATATTCATCTTTGATTAATATGCTGCTTTCAATTCAATCCGAAATTCCTGCGAATCGGAGAATCTGCAAATATTTCCCAAACTTTACTACCACATCAATGTAATTAACGACTTAAGGGAAAATAATCCCTCAGAACTTCCCATACACATATAAGACT
The DNA here is from genome assembly GCA_951805005.1 of Othius punctulatus. Classification (NCBI taxonomy): domain Eukaryota; kingdom Metazoa; phylum Arthropoda; class Insecta; order Coleoptera; family Staphylinidae; genus Othius; species Othius punctulatus. Next base: position 24,158,933 of record OX638140.1, on the reverse strand, counting down.
ATAATTGAAATTTGACTTTCCTGTCTACAAATTAGCGAACTTCTTTATGTAACGGAGTTTGGGTTAACTTATAAATTGGCGAAAGCTATAGCTTCAAGTTTGCCAAGGCCTCGCTCATTAATGACACCACACGTAAATCGACTCATTCAATTAATGCTCATATTTTAGGCCATTAATGGACTATCAATTGAATTAAATCCGAAGTATGCGAGCAAGTTACGTATACGCGAAGAAAAGTTTCGAACTCATTAAAAATAATGAGCCGTACTCCATTATGTTATTAAATTTAAATCTGTTTGTTTATGTAGCCATGCATTGATTTAAGATGTTGGAATAATGTATATACAAACAGCCTATTTCTGCTGCTGTGAATAATTAACGTCGAGAATAAACTGGCAAACCTTATTTATCACTTTAAATTTCGATTCATCTACGATCAGGTTCACGTACGCGTAATTTAGTAAAGGAGATCACTGACTTTAGTTCCATTGAAAATAGATTTCAAAAATTGTTGGCTCACATATTTTAAAATGTAAAGGTTTAATCCCCAGTTATGCCGTTGTTATAACATTTTATTACATGTGATAATAATTTTCTAATAATAAATACTAATAATTACACTTTTATGTTATACTAGATATACGTCATATACGTTATATACGTTATACGTTGTACGTTGTACATATCGATATTTAATTATTGCCATTTTTACTAATCAAAGATATTATCTCCTTTCTTGCACTTACACTATAAAATTACTCAAAGTTTTTTTTTTGTATGAAGAAATTTGTTATTCCATGTCAACTTGATTTTTACAGCAGTCCACAGCAGTTCGATATTTGCAACAAATTTTTAAATTATCAATTTCTGGTAGTATATAATGTCAGATTACCCATGTGTTATATTGGTTGAAATCGGATTTTTTCGCTCTTTTGAATGCTATTAAAATCCAATATTGCGGAAATTCAAAAGTTGACTATGAAAATTTTGGCATCTAGTTGGCGCAGACAATGTTTGGCACTGTGATCAGAAAACTGACGTCGAAAAATGTACGAGTGCCAAGTTTTGTAAAATTTCCTTCAACAGTAAAAAAAATATAAAAGGAAAAGGAAAGTGCACTTTTTCAGTTTTTCAGCGATATTTCAGGAACTGTGCAAGATATCCCGGATTTCGTTTCAGTAAATTGAAAGGCACAAACATGAGAAACTTTTATCCCATTTGATCAATTCTGTATATATTTCCGTTTAATAGATCCTAATAGTGGGCGTCGTAAAAGTGACCACCCTGGATCACCTTACCGATATGTCAATTGTCTACACATGTCAAGAAATTGAAAACCAATTTTCAGCTGAAATTAACTACCATGAACATTCAAGAGAAGTTGTGCAGCAAAATACATCTTCGCACATGGATCTTAATCAGTTTATAATTTGAATTTGCCCGGAATTGCGATTTCTGGTTTGAAAGATTGCATTACCAATGTTTATTCTTATGACGGTAAAAATCAGTTGTAACCATGGTGTCAGATCAATTAGTAAATTCGAAAATGAAATCATGATTATATTAATTATGTAATTGGAATGAAAATTAAAAATGTCTTTATTTTCTTAAACCGATAAAATCGTGAACATCCTTTGGATTCATATAATGTCATAACAGCATTAGACATATGAAGCGTTTATGACGTTGATAACATCCTTTGTATGTTAATAGCTATTATCGGTTTCAGACATTAATCATTTTTTTACATTCATAAAAGTTGGCTGGTAGTTAAGCCATAACTGTATCCGGTATGTAAAGTCGATAAGGTAATATTATCTCAAATATGTCAATGCCAATGTGAAATGTCAATTAAAATGAATAAAATTTTGTTTTATTCCAATATTTAAAATCCAAGCCTGTTTTTCTGATTTTGTTTTAACTGACGTTGTTTTGAATGGTAACTAGATGCATTCTGCACATTGAAATAATAATTTAATAGTTTTACATTAACGCAATTCTTCTCAATTATTTTCAAATGTTCCATATTGAATATATGGGGTGTTCCATTCAAAAAAAACAAAAGTTGATGGCTATATCCAGTAGAACCGGAAGTGATAAAAGGTTGAAAGTATTTCACCTGAGGAGAACGGAATCAGCCATGTTTGCATAATTTTTTTCAAATTTTTATCCTATCGGAAACTCCTGAAACTTTTAATGGTCCATGAGCGTGGAACAAGCTCCTTATTATCAATATAATAAGGATACACATTGAAAAAATTAAGAGAAAATTTATGTGAACATATGTCCTATGTCGATTAGTTTATAAATTAAAAGATTTCAAAGTTATGTTTTGTACATAAAATATAAACTAGTTTAGAAATTGAAAAAAGAAGTTGTTTTCAAAGTTCTTGCTTTAATGAATTAGAAATATATAAATTAATAAAACTATCTTCATAATTACCATAAATTCTCAAAATGTCCAAACGGGAGTGTTGAATACAAACTTCAAACTTCGTTCACCCCTTCGGAGGTTGTTCCTCCCTTGTTCCTCATGAACTCCCTCTCCTTCAATTTATTGTTCATCCAGTTCATCATCTGTAGGAGTTTCGGAGTATTAACTTATCTCAATAGACGCGTGTTGTACCTCTTCTTCGTATTGAGCGTTTTCGTTTGTGTTGTCCGGACCAAATACAACATCTCGTGCACACTCAATGCTATCTTATTTTTCATAGTATATCCTGTAGGCGTTGGAGTTCTGTGCATATCACACAAACACTTTTTTTTATATCCCATATCCTTCGTTTTTCCTCCGGAATGTGAACAATCACTTCAGAACCCATTACTTAAAAGTTCATTATATCGATTTCTTTATTGTACTAAAGGTTAAATGGTATTTTCCCTTTGACGGAATATTGCCTGTTCTGTTTATTTACCGCAGTATTAACTGCCTCTGCCCAAAAGCGTTTTTCTACGAGTTTTGCACTCATCATGTTTCTAGCCGCTTCTACCACAGTTCTCATCTTTCTTTCTGCTCTGCCATTTTGCTCTGGCGTATACGGAACTGTATACGGATAACAAGCTCCTCTAACATCCTTGTGATTTCTATGTCTTCTACTTCTAACCCATTGTCGGTTCTTATAATTTTTACATGATTACCTGTTTCATTTTTGACTAAATTTAGGTGTAGCTGCATTTTTTTTGTCTTAAAATTTGTTTCTCAACTCAAGTTCTTCTTCTTTCACTTCTTTCTCAAGAAGTACACAAGAAAATATCGGGATTCTACTTCCATTGATCCACAAACTCACACGCTTTTGTAGCTTTAGAATGACTTTTACTAAATGGTAATCTATGCTGCTTGCGTTGCAGGCAGGCTTCACAAAAGAAGTGTTCCTCATCTGCAAATTTAATGTCATGATTTCTAAGAATATCTTTTACTTGTTTTAAATTTTGATGAGCGACTGCCTGATGAGCTATGTTTGCTATACTATTGAGCTCTAGTTTAAATTTGATTTTGAAAAGTTTACCAACCTAGATTTTTCAATGTTTAAGAAATTAACATATTATTTCATCGGATGGTTATTTGTACCCTTTGTTAAGAGCTGTTCCCACAGAAAATAAATTAAACTTTAATTCTGATACATGTTAGAGATTCAGTTCTGTCGGAATCTATTTCAAGTGATCAAATGCTAGAACTCTGATTTTTCCTATACCTATAGCTCTAATCGATGATCCATTTCCTATCCCAATAAGTTTTGCTTCTTTCAATTCGTCACAATCCTCGAAAGCTTCTTTTTCTCCGCTCACGTGTTCAGTTGCACCGCTGCAGAGCCAATGATTGCATTATCTTCCGTTACTTTCTTGTGTTACTTTTCTCGTTTATGACAACAATCTTTCATTTTATGACCAATATGTTTACAATAATGGCACACTACCTTGCCTCAAACGTTCCTAGCAGTACACCCAAATATTCATTACTTAAATGTATTAATTGTGCCAAAGAACATCCAGATAGCTACAGAGGATGCACGATAGCTAAAGTACTCAAAAAAAGAAGGGACAACCTGAGAAAAACAAATAATTAACCAAAATCGTTTCAGGCAAATATAATTAATAGTCCATATACGATGTCGAACAGGCGGCTCTAATTCAGTCTACTTTTTTGTTTTGTACCTATGGCGATGCCAATTAATGGGCCATAGCGAAGAATACCGCCCACACTATTACACTATAATGCCACATTTGGAGACGGAAATTGCTCAGGCAAAAAAAAAACTCAAAATACTCAAATCTGCAACGACATTGAGTACGTTATATTAATTATGTTTCCAATTACACCAATGATTGTGACAATGACAATAAAATTGAAACCAGCTAATGTGTTTATTTCAGTTAAAATAAATAATGTATGATGTATTTAAGTGGACACATAACTAATAAAAGTTTTGAAATACTAATTGCCAACATTTTCAAATGCAAAATATTTCACACATAGAGGTATTTTTCGGGTATAATTCAAGATACAATTCTTGTCTTTATCTCTTCTAATGGAAGTAGAGCTTTGAGATGTAATATTTGAAATTGCTTCTTGAAATAAGTGTATATTATTGTATATATTTTTATATATAAATTATATAATTATATTTTAATTAAACGTAGCACCTGATTTAATGTATATTCTTGTGTTAAGAAATGCTTGCAGATTTATTCAGAGCTTTTCAACATTTTAATGATCTCTGTAACCCCAGGTTTCAAAGCACTCGCTGTTACACCGTGTGGTGCTCAGGTTGAAGAATAGGCCCACCACCAGGCCCTGTGCATCGTAAAAGGCGACTAATGACCAGTAGCTGGGGGTGTAATTGACGGAATTACCATAGCAGCCCGAAGTGTCATTAAATTAAAACTATCACTACTCTCTCGAGTGTAGTTACGAGGGCGATAATTTGTCGCATTCATGTACACAAAAACTAACTTTCAAATCCACGAAGAATATCAAGTACACCAATGAGCTCTATTTAATATGCATTTACTTGGTAAAATTATGATATTGTAATGTTTGTATGCAGAATATAAACAATATTACATAATAATATAATATTATATAACATAATATAGACATACTAATAGAGTATGACTAATAAATAGGTAGGTATTCTGAAAGCACTGTTATTATATTAAATGAGCCGTTGAAAACCAGAGTGATGCAAGTTCATATTTTAAGTGAAGACATATACAGGGTGTCTACGCTAAACCGTTCGTTAAAAGTTTGCCGTAGTACTAAAAATTTCAAAAAAATCCTGGTCACACGGTTGGATCAGTTCTTCTCATGTGAAATATTTTCAACTATCTATCACTTCCGGTTTCACCGGAAGTAGCACCAACTTTCTTATTTTAAATGGAACACCCCATATATTATTATATTTTTGAATTCCTCGCTTAAATTGGAACATATTTTGTAAAAATGTATGTACACTTATCTCTTCTAGTTTTCAAGAAAAAAATGTTTTTCTAAAATTTTTACCTCGAAAAGGTAGCCTGAAATCTGTGTATAATTTCTCTCAGGAATAAGATAAAATTATGAATTAAATTTCTAATTATACCTAGAGGATGCCTCTATGAGTAAAATAATTGGAAACTGTCAATTTTGGAAATACGTGTTCATAAAATGTCAATATCTAAGTGACCTCTTAAATATCCCGTAATTCAATTTTTTTAAATGGAATGACCCATTTTTTATCGCATAGCACGATTAAGAGAAAAATTTACTACAAAAAAGTATAAATCAGCCATACTCCTAAAGCAAGTATTTTTTGAATTATTTCGAGGATTACTTTTTCGTTGCATTTTTGCAGGGTATAATTTTGCATGTCACAAGTGCACTTTAGTAGGCATGTGATATGCTTATGTTTTGTCGCTATTGTAATGGAAACTGTCAAATAATAAAACCATTTAGAATAAAGTATCACAGAAATCAAAATCAACAAAATGAATCATTACACACATTAGAAGAGATAAGTGTACATATGTTCTTACAAAATATGTTCCAATTTAAGCGAGGAATTCAAAAATATAATAATATATGGGGTATTCCATTTAAAATAAGAAAGTTGGTGCTATTTCCGGTAGAACCGGAAGTGATATAAAGTTGAAAATATTTCACATGAGGATAACTAATTCAACCGTGTGACGAGGATTTTTTTGAAATTTTTAGGACAACGGCAACCCCGTAAACTTTTAACGAACGGTTTAGCGTAGACACCCTGTATAAGATACAACATCCCTTGTATATTTCTGGACATATCTGTATATAAAAAAAGGAAAATAGTTAAGTCTGATATGTATCAAATAATCAAAGAAAAACACCCTAAGATTCGCCATAACGTACTCATGCAGTGCTAGTCTTTTGCAAGTAGCGTATCTGTCGAATAAATATAATCACGACGAGATTATTCCCTCTCACATATTTCTAACTTCCTTGTAAAGAAGTGAACTCTCGGACATCTTTATCGGTGGATGAAAAGACTTTCCAAGAGAGACTCTCCTCCTAAAGAAATGTGAAAAGTGCAAATAATTGAATTTTACAGAAGCGAAATTTTGTATATTTGAAATTAAACAAATTAAGGCAGACTTTGCCTAAGCAGTTTGAAGTTTGAAGCTGAAAATGTAATGACATTTTTCTTTTACTGCTAAAACAAGACGAATTGGGCTAGTCAGCTATCACGGACTAATTGTAGTACACGTTTAGGTTCTCTTTTTTTCCTAGCAATCCTTATCAATTGGATAATATTTTCGTACTACATAAATCAAAGCTGCGTTAAAAAACCTGTTTTTTTTTTGTTGCGCTGCAAAATTGTCACAGTATAATGCAATCTCTAAATCTTCAGATTGACATTTTTAGCCTTATGTTGAAGGTACAATAAGATCTCTGTTACGCCTTTTCCGCCCTCATCTGCATGCCATACAAAAAGCAAGGTTTCATCCTCTACTTAGTCGATTACGGTTAAATACATGTTATTAAGCTCAGATCTGTGATAAAATATAAGGTCTACTTTAGGTACTTAAAAAACGGCTTGCATATCATAACGAGCAACGATAAAGTTCCTACTGTTCAATTTTTTGTCGTTTTCTATTTCAAATTTTTTTTTCTTCCTGGTTTTTGTTACATCTCAATTTTAAATTTACGTTTTCATCTTCATTAACGTAATCATAAATATAGCAATGGTCGCATTGGTCCTTGTTTGGTATATAATTGGTACATAATATGATATATTTAACTCCCTGTTGAATATATCCGAGAAAAGATGATGGTTTAGGGTTTATTGGCAACTTTGCGATACAATTTGTATCCCCTGTGCAAATCTGCGATGGTTTTCCGCCTTCAAAGCATTCTTTGCTGGTCTGAGCCCGTAAATAGTATTTTTATATTTTACGTCATTAATCTACCCTTCTGCGTTTGCCATGTTTAGCTCTTTTGTCATCGCTAACAGATCCAGAAGATGTTCTTTTATCTTTTACTGCATTAACTGTTCTATCATTTATATCCAAGGTTCTCATACAAATTAATTTACATACTCGAATTTTTTCGGTTAATATGAAAATACGAAGCAATTTTTAAATGTTCGACTGTTTAGCTATGGGTATCTATAAATTGGCTTAATAGACTCTGTGATTTTCACTTTTGGCTCAGTTGAATTAAAAATTGACATTGTTCTGGATGGCCTACTTGCTTGGAAGCCATTAGCCTTGTACCCATTGGCAGAAATCAGTCACTTTATTTTGGGTATTTACTTTCTACAACATGTGTTGTATTAACGTGGACATATGCAATAATAAATTGTATCTGAGTTATTCCCCCAAGAATTTGTCGATTTTAACACCCGTTGCTTTACAAATTTCCTAACTTTGTGACACCTTTTATCTCATCCTCAACCGTTACACTTTCAGTCACATACTGTATCAACGCTACGGATTCCGCTATTAGTAGTTGTTTTCGCAGATTTCCGCTTCAAAAATTCATTGGGTTTTATTAGGCCTTTTCCCCTTACACATAGTACCAAAAAGTAACGGTACTTTGCTAATTTATGGTGACTTCAGGGCATTGAATAAGGCTAAATCACCGGACCAACCACCACATTTACAGGATTTCACCTACGGTTGTCATGGTTGATTGATATTTTCTAAGGTAAATTTGGTAAAAGCGTACCACCAAATTCCTATAAATTCAAAAGATATTCCTAAGACTACTAAGACTGCCACTAAGACCTTTTCGACTGTACGAATTCACCAGAATGAGCTTTGGCCTGCGTAATATAGCATTTTGTATATTTAGATGACATTTTAATTTTTAGTACGAATGAAACTGAACAGTTAAAACATTTTAAATTTATCTATCAGCGCCTATCAAATTTTTGCATCAAAATAAATCCGGGCAAATGTGAATTTGGAAAAAGCGAGTGGAATTTCTTTAGACACACTATTTCATAAGGAATACGACCACTATCATCTACGGTTGACACCATCACATCTTTTCCGAGACCTATAACCACTAAGGAGCTGAAGCTTTTCTTAGGGATGGTAATTTTTTACCTTAGGTTTATAAAATCTTGTTCGGATATATTGAGCAACGACCTCAAAATACAAAATATTAATTTGGTCGGATGAATGAGTTTGAAAGTATTAAAATTTCACTAGCAAACTGCGCCGGATTAAATTTTTCGGCAGAATGAGCACACCTCAGTATTATGGTGGATGCATCTATTTTTGCAGCAGGTACTTCAGCAAGCAGCTAATGATGGTTCGTCTCAACCTAAGGTAACAAGAATTGGCTATTGCAGAACTTCTAGAGAAATTTTCTTTTTTACCCTTAATTTAATAAAATTCCTATCCTCATTGCCTTCTTTTCCAAGAGTTTCACCAAAACCGAAAAGAAATATAGCACCTTCACTCGTGCATGGTTGGCAGTTTATGTGGCAGTAAAAAAATACTAGGGACAGCATTTTACTATTTACACAGATCATGGGCCCTTAGTTTTTGCCATTACTTTGAATCCTGACAAGTTTTCTGGACGAGAGTTTAGGCACATACATTTCATTAATCAGTTTAATTCGAACTTCCCACATATTTCCGGTTCAAAAATACAGTGGCTGATGCTCTATCTTGAATCGAAATCAATTCCCTAAATTTCACAGATTTCAACCGACTGCAGCACTTACAATCTCAACATAAAGAATTATAAAATTTGTTAAAGAGTGATCAATCACTAGAATTGGATAAGATACCATCTTTAATACTGACGTTACGATTTTAGTAGACGTGTCTTGCGGTATGAAGAGACCATTTGTTTCTCAAGGAATGAGGAAAGATTTGGTGGAACGTCTGCACTATTTATCGTATCCTAGTATTAAAGCCACCAAGCTACTGATTAATAAGAGATACGTATGGCCTAATATGAATAGGGATATAGTTTACTGTGTAAGACCGTGTGTAAGTTGTACTGTTTCTCCATTGCTAACGTTCGAACAAGCTGTGATCGTTTCAATGTAGTTCATGTATATATTATCTGGCCGCTACCCTAATTGAATCATTGATTTTCATTTTTTTTTTACGATTATGATTATCTCATACTGTGAACATATATTTTTCTGCATTATCCCTTCAAACTGCCATTCCATTTTATGTGATATTATTTACAGTGAATATTGCGTGTAGTGCAGAAACCCGTCAAGCGACATTACATAGCGTGTTTCTGCAGTATATAGACCTAGTTTCTTTATTTTCGTCCTGTTGCACCACCTGTTTTCTCGGATTAAACATCTGGAAGTGGTGTTTCTAACAACCAAAGGATCCAATTTAAAGTCTCATCTTACAAACAAATTGAATTCAAAAAGCTAGCCAAAGTTGTTGTTAGGCACTTTATTGAGGGTTTTATGTCCTCAATATATATATATATATGTTTTAAAACTACAAGGACGTTTCTGATCTCCCAGAAGTTGGAGCGTACCTTTCTGGAAAAATAAATACAGTTACAAAAAAAAAATGACCTGAAGAAGCTAAGTAGCTAACTTTGAACCCTAATATATGCCAATACAATAGTACATAAGCGGAGTGCAACGTAGACGTGAGAGGGAATAGGAAGATGAGTAGGTCTACAATGGAAATTGTGGATGGATTTTTACATACTATTTAGTATACAATATAAACTGACAACAAACAACCCCCAAATGTCACGGGTTGGTAGAGAAATTGAACAAGCAGATTAAAGACTCCATTAGAATGACCCAATGGTATTTTTTTGCGTTAGACCTCTTGTGACAAGCAAACTCTTGTAATCAGTTCTGATTTTGTGGCTGTACTTAAGTGCACGTTGCAGTACTTATCTGTAGTGGGGTACTACAAATGGCGGTCCGACGGGGGTATATTTTGGGGGTTAATATTTTAAAATTACAATAATTTAACTGAAAGTTGAAAGACATAACTCTGAGTTAAATTATTGAAATATATGATATTCGTCCGTTTATGTTACTTACATGCCTAATATGTATTGGAAAACGTTCAACACTTAAAAGCACTTATACCCCTTTTCACGCCGGATCACCAAATACCCTTTGTTACTTACCCAAAATATTGATAACAAGCACACACGTTTTTGTGACAAGAGACGGAGTTAAAAAGCCTCTAGCTCCAACTTATGACGGACTATTCTTAATCATTAAACGTTTTAGTATTGCTATTTGTGCAATAAGTTAGGATTTTTTTTTTCTCTACTAGGCATGGTGTTTTTGATCTAGGCGATAGCCGAGATTAAAAACATGCCGTGTACGGAAAAAAATGGATTTCCTACCTGTTGCACACATGATTATGTCTACTAGAGTTTGGAAAATAAATTAAATTTTGATAATTTTAATATTTTCAAATTATTTCTAAATTAAATAGCAGAGTCAAGATTGTTCTGCTTTCAATAATGAAGAGGTTAACGTAAATAATAACCCTATTTCTACTTCCACAAAGACCTGTTCTGGAATTTCATTTACGAATTGTGAACATGTTTTTGTTAAGATTTATAATAATGATAAAATATAACATGTACAATTTCAATAAATTGACTGATAACTTTTAATGTTGAAATATTATTTCCGCACTTAAAATATTCGAAAAATACACACTTCGAAATATTCCACTTTTCTTAACTCAAATTAGTGTTCAAATGTTAAAGTTTTCCAAACTCTGGTAGAAAAAATGTTATGTCGACTTGGTTAGAGGTGCGGAAATTTCTTTGTTGGAGTCGATAAGTGAATCGTTTAAAACCGTGTTACTTTGAAGATGATTCGTGCTTCTTCTTCCCTTCCTATTTCTACTTCCATGCCAGTTTCATTTGCCGCCGCCTTATCTCTTCTGTAACCCGCTTTCCAAGCTGGGTGTAGTGTTATGACCGTAGGTTCAGTGAAATTCAGATTTCAAAATAATCTACGAAGCTATGGAAGAAAATTACCAAGGTTTTATATAAAATATTATTATTTTTAGATTTGACTTTTTTCTAACAAGATATTATGAATACATTAAATACTATAATAGTATAATACTTATAAATATGGCAAATTAAAGTATTATAATATATGGAACAACTTCCTTCTAAAGCACCATGTTCCTTGATATAAACTCTCTTTATCTATTAATGTCCTTTAAACTGTAATGATCATTAAAAATTATTAAACTTTGTTTCTGCGTTATTTTTTTGCTACATGTGTATGTGTATTCATCAGCACAAGGTGGTTTATTCATTTTTGCGGGTGAAAATCCTTGTTTGTCACAAGACGTATACCCTTTTCTCGAATTTCGTATAATCTTGTTTTTTTCTTTAACCCATTCTGATTCCGTGCGCAATATTTCCCTAGTCTTTTTTGTTTTGTGCTCTCTGCGCCTTTTTCGATCACTTTCTCAGATACTGTTGGAATGTCTTATGTATTTATGGTTGGTAGTTAATGAGCATTTACATTTCTGTCTGCCGCTTTCTGTCTGTTTTGAGCTTCATGAACCGCTTGCACCATTAGTTTACCCCTTGACATAATAATTTACTGTAACAATAACATATGACGTTATGACGGACAAAACACAATAGTTTTATACTATTAAAACAAATTGTAATTATTACTAGCTAATTGCTAAGAAATAACGAACCTTTGCAAATAAAACAAAAGATCAAATTTGCGGAGGCTACTAGAGTTTTATGTTATCAAAAATTGACTAATTAGTTAGTGTATTGTATCGAGTGTTCAACAAAATCGACGACGAAGTTGGCGTTGGCAATCTCAAGTCATGTCTGCACTAAGATCAGATCTGACATGTCAACATGATAGCCAGTTGTGCACGTGCGCGCGTGTGTTCTTAGTGCAGACATGACTTTAGGTTGCCAAAGCCATGAACGCTCGATATTAACATTGATATTTTTCAACTAAAAATTTATAGCTTTATACTGGGTGTTAGGGAAGTCGACCGAAAACTTTCTAGGGGTGTATCGGGGCCTAAAATGAAGTCGATATTCCTTTGCCCTTTTGGCGCAGATGCATGGTTTCCCACTAAATCAATGTTAAAATTGGTGCCCCATACATTTGGAACTGCTGAATAAATCTCGATAATACATAGTTTTTTGAAATCTAGCATGTTAAATGTTTTCCTTTTAACTTTGCCAAATGGGTCAAATTGAACGTTTGAAACTCTACCGTTTCGTGTATGGGGGAATGTTATGGCAATGCAATTGCTGCAGTTCGGAGGTATAGCAACAAAAAAAAAACATTGATACATTTTTTCATATCCCTTCTCACATGCTAATTTAAAAAAAATGCATTTTCAAAGTTTAATTTTAGCATTCCTAAAAATATTTGGCACCAATTTTAACATATATGAGGAAACCATCCATTTAAAGAAAAAAAATGCAAAGGAATATTCGATTTCATTTTGCCCCTGATTCATTCCTAGATTTTTTTCGGTGGGCTTGCCTGATACCCTGTACACAATGTATTAGTATTGTACGGAAAACAAAATTGCATACCTTCTTATAAAACTTTTTTATTCTTTTAATGGATCATACAAACTGGATTATCCTAATACGTTCAGGGAAGAATAATAGAATAGAATAGAAAGAATCGATAAGTCCAAATAATGCGATAATACGAAAAATATTATTGAGATTCTTCTTCATGAACACCAGATGCTACAAGGTTCATCCAACACAAAGCACGAGTAGTACATCAGATGTTTTTGAGAAAACTGTTGTAACTAAATATAAAATATACCCTTAAATATAAAATTCCTGTTATAATTACGCAAAAGCTCGGAGAAAAACCATAATAACGACGAATAGTACACTTTTTAGCGGAAGTAAGGCCAGCAACGTCGTTGACATTTTCGAGGAATAGAGTTCTATCTACTAATATTGCACTATTACCGTGAAAAAATAAACATGTGTTTATTATTCTTCCAAATGAAATCGTAATAACTACAAATGTTGCACTTTTCTACGAGAACGACATGAAATAACTAACCTGCCGCAATTAAAAATAAAGTTTTCTAAAGAAACCAACGCCAATCGTTTCCGACGAAAAGAGATCTTTGTGTGCTTTGTCGACAAATAATAGAGTTAACTTTATTACGTTGTTTTTCGGAGAAAATGTAGTTTTTACTACTTATTTGTAATAAAACCTAATTTATAAAATGCTCTGAGTTGGTATAATTTTCTTCGGGATGTGCGAATTTTAAGATATTGTTTTTGTTACAGTAGTTGCGTGTAAACGAGCATTTACATTTTACATATTTACCACGAGAAAATTGTTGCTCCACGTAAATCTACCTCATCAGCATAACATATCCAACATATCCAACTTTCGAAGTATATATTATTTCCATTAAACTTCCAAAATGAAATATTAATCGGTTTATTTTTTACATCAGCTCTCAGAGCACATTTCACATTCGCCCGAGTTTCCGCGGGGAAAATGTAAATGCGCTGCCTGAAGTCGTCTCAGATTCCATAACGCAGAGGAAATGCATCAATCAATGTGCCCCGTTTAAGCGTTTACAAATAACCGAATTCTGAATGGGAGGTGCGCGAGGTTGAATCAAAAGTTCTTCAACTTTTTATAGCCAAGGGCTTCTATGAATATTGTGAAATACGAGAGGGGTGCGCGACGCATGGTCTCTCTATTCGCAAACAACACAAAAGGGCCATAAGTAATACGAGTGCCGCCTGCATGGAAGTAAACAATATAAAATCCCTTATTTATCGGCCATAAAGTGGTATCAAGTATGAAAATATAAACGGAGTCGGGCAATTTTATTGTGGCCTATAAATGCATTGTAAAAATTTGGGTTAGAGGTATTAACTATTTTTTTAGGTAGTCACAAGTTATAAAACTAGGGAAAATTTATATTTTTTTCTCCAAAAAATTGTGATTAGCGATATAAACTTGCCAATCGCACACTGCTAATCTAGGAATAAAAATAAATCAATAATTTTCTTTTGTGAAGTGTGTCGTGAAATTTTCCAAAAACCGTGGAAAATATTCAGAAACTTGATTTTTCGTTCCCAGTAGGAAGTCTTCAGTGGGTCGAATACCTCGTATATCGGACAAAGGTCTAATTTGGCGCACAGCTCGTGCATTCATAATGGCGACGTCGTGACTACCATACATTCCGCATGACCTCGTATAACCCACCCATCCTCTTCCTTGATCTTGTGCCAAGCATTCCTCTATCTGTAGATACATACATACGAAGCCTCCTCCTAAGCAAGACCGATGCACCTTAATAACTGCAAGAGGGACCCATCATTCACGAGATTGAACCACCCAGTGCAAATCAAAAGAGAAATCGCCAAAATATGGCAAATGCTTCAAACAATAATTCCATAGCAGTTAAATTGGCGACATAAGTTAATTTTAATTAAACTGAGTTATTTCAGTTCTCCAACTACGAATAATTACATTTATAGGTAAATTCCGCTGATTTATAACACACCCTGTATGGTATATACAATTATGCAATGCCTGGAAATGATTTGCATAATTGTTACATGTTAGCATGATAATGATATTAATCAAACCGTATTTGTATTGCAAAACTGATGGGTTCTGCTGATGTGTGTGCATTCGTCTGAAATGATGAAATTTAACCTGCCCTTTCACCTCCATCATTCACCTAATCAACAGGCATGTATTCTGTTACAAAGCCACTTTTGTTCAATCTTATCGTGTGTGAACTGGGTAATATGAATAGGCACGATTTCGCATATCAAAGGCTTAAATTGCGAATGTTCAAATAATTGCACCTTTGCAGTGCTAATGGATAATTAATTTACGAATTCTGCGAAATTTTCAGCGAATAATTCACCCGAAATTGCTATCGTTATGCTTTCTTATTATACTAAGCAATACAAGGAGGCAACACAATTATGTTTAATAAATTAAATATTTACGTAAATTGAAAACTATCCAATTGTTACCTTAAATAACAATACTTGTTGAGTTTTACAGTTTTTTTTTTCTTTTAAGTCAATTAATCCCGTCACGAACATCAAGTGTACCTACTGAATTTGTATTCAGAAAGAGTATCGATAATAGTCGCAGGACCGAAATTATAGTAGATTTAATTTAAAAAAAAACGTTAAAGTCAATCTCACTTTTTTTTAAATCAAAATTAGAATAAAATTATTTCATACTTGTTCCTAAGTATACTAAATATAGCATACAGGATCTTAACATTAAGATAGAGAATATTTTAGCTACGCATTTTACCCCTCTCATCAAAATAAACAAAATAATCTAAATCAAGTATGGTCCGCAAAACAATTGTCTCTAAGATCCTAAAGACTTTGTAGTTTATTTAATTCAAATTAACTCTATATAAAGTTTAACTTTAGATTTGGGAAGCATCTCTGTGGACAACTGGAGACCGGTTTATCATATCGGGTCTCCGGAGTTAGTTACCAAATGTACGTTTCGTAATCGTTCATGTAACATTAAATCACATATCATCTTATAAAATTAACTCAATTTCGGAAACAATTGATACACGCAGACCTATCCAGATAAGTTTTTTTTTGTTTTGATGGGGCCATGCTTGAGTAAGATTATTAGCAGCCTGTATATTTTTAATAATGGTATTTAAGTATGGTACTATTAATTAAAAATATGTTTTAATCAAACACAATTCAAATTATCTATTTAATAAATGTTGATTACAAATTCAAAATAACTTTTGTCATTTTCATTACATATTACAACATTTCTGTGGAATTTGAAAACTCTTGAATATACAGGGTCCGTCATTTCACCTCCCGTCTTCTATAGCTCAGTTTCTAATTGAGTTAGTATTTTGATATTTTGCAGACTTTACTTGCATTCTGAGGCGTATTTTAGGAAAATATTTTTGATAATACGGGTGTCCCAAAAAAGTGTGACGTCATGATGATGTGTATTTTTAAATTGCATGGTATATTTTTTGTTGCTTATTTGGGTGCCCTTTATGGATACATACCCATGAAATTTTATTAAAATCGGTTCACTGAAAAATAAAAACTGAAAAAAATCAGATTTGCACCATTGGTTAAGAAAATTAATAAGAGATAAAAATATGCCTTGTTAATAAAACCATGCAAGGTACTCATTAAATAAGGTCTAACAATTGCGTTAACCAAGTTTTAATGATATGCATTATACAGAGTGTCTAAAATTTAGTGTCAAACTATTCAAACTTTAAAGCACTTTATTTTTCTTATTTTAAATTGGAGCCCCTGTATATTTTTATATCATTCCATGTGGAATTTAAAGACAAACATTTTTCCTAATTACAACTCTATCACAATTCCTAACACATTTAAAGTTATGTGCAGAAAACTCGATTTATCAACCTTTCCAATAGCCATTTTAAAGAATAAAACTCGAAGGTGACTGAAAAACAATTTATTGACATAACATGTTTTGTAGTTACAATTAATATCTCGAAGGTATTAAAGGTTTCACAGATCTTCGTCTAAACCTATTACACATCGTAAAAGTATTAAGTTTTGTATAAAAAATAGTTTTAGTAATAAAATTTCATAAAAGCATAACATAACTGTGCATTTCTAAAATTAATTAATTGCTAGAACTTATGTTCGATATGTCTTCCGCCCTCTTGACGGCACAAACGAAGACAACTCAGATCATGTAAAATTTTAAAAGTCGAACAGACTTAATATTTTTAGCTTCTACACCAAAAATTAATTTTAATCCAACATCGAGGTCGCAAACTTCTTTATCGATTAGAACTCTTTAAAGAAATTATAATGAAAGCATGGGCTGTGACAATTACATTATAAATTTGGTCATCACCAATTAGGGAAATTAGGGTGCAAAACTGATTTTTTTCAGTTTTTATTTTTTTGTGCTAATGTCACTAAACCGATTTCAATCAAATTTTATGGGTATCTAGGCATCTATAAGAGGCACCCAAATAAGTGATAAAAAATATATCATGCAATCTAAAAATATACATCATGATGACGTCACACTTTTTTGGGACATCCTGTATAATCAAAAATATTTTCCTGAAATTACACCCTAGAAAGTAACTAAAGTCTGCAAAATATAAAAATCCTAAATCAATTAGTAACTGAGCTATTGAAGACGGGAGGTGAAATGACGGACCCTGTATATTGGAACGTAGTGAAAATTGCATTTTTTTATATAAATACAATATTTCAATGAAAATAGAAAAAAATTATTAGGTAATAAATAAGTTTTATTTGAAATGTGTTTAGATCCATTCTGATATAAGTGAATTCAACAGGTGAGGTCAGCACTATCAGGTCATAGTGTAAAGTCACTCTTTCGTTTACATGGACTAGTTTCGACCGGAGGGGTCGTCATCAGCATCCGACTCTTTATTCACACACAGAGAAAAGTTATAATAACAATTGGTACAGGTTTATTTCTTAAAAATCATATAATAGAACATTTGTAAATTCAAGTCACAGTTTTAGGGTAACAGATATAATGTATATATATATATATATATATATATATATATATATATATATATATCACAGTCACACAGTTTCAGTCACATAATTCATTTTACTTTGTCAGAAATTATACTCGCAAGAATAGATTACGAAAAAGGACTGCAGATATTGCATTATTAGCGATAGCTACAGAATTTTATAGTTTATTCAATTAGACTGTAACAGTTGGTTGTAACAGTTGGTTAGTGAACCTATATAGATTTTGATAAGGACTACATGTAAATAAAATTATATATTTTTAACTCTCTGTATAAATTTTAAACAATATTTAAGAAATATACTAAGGAAATATTGTGTATAAACATGTTTCCATCAGACATAATTCAACTTAATTTATTTATGCTCGTTGAAATTGGCCACGAAAAACGTGAACAAATATTATAATATTAGCCATAGCAGCAGAACTAAACTACAAGCATGACATTTATAAATTCTAAAACTGTTTTCTTTACACGCAAACATGTATAGTCGGAACTAGCTTAAGTATGGTGTGACTTATAGTAAGTAGTAATTGAAAATATCGATGTTATGAAATATTTCGGTTCACTTCGAATTGCAGACATACAACCAAAGGTGCACATTTGTGGGAGATCATCTTAGTTTACAACGACACGAAATACTTTGCCTCATGGATAATATCAATGGTAGATTACAATTACACCTAAGTTAATCTTGACTCGAATATATTTGTCTTAAACTTTTGTGTACATAAGCATATTACAAAACCCTGGCGTGTCGTTTCGGGTGTAGCTACGATTCGTAGAGCTATGTATTTCTAAAAGCACTTCTGAAGTAAGTTTGCATCACCGTTGCCATATTTAGAGTAACAGCGTTCCTTGTTCGCAATTTATAAACGCCATCATCAGTATTGTTAAATTTAATTTCGAATACAGAACAAGTAACTTTGGACAGGATGCCTATGATATGAAATGAATATTATATTTTTCGCTTCTGAATGACGAGCTTCCACGCAAACCGAATAAAATCACTGTTGGAAAAAATTATGAGTTATACATCATTTCTTTGTATATTCGATGCCATCTCTTGATTTCTGTACTCAGTTTTGAGTAAAGCCAAATAAATATTTAACTAAAACTACTGCAAAATAGGATGTTTCGAATAAAATCAGATCAATCCTATTATCAATAGTAATATGTTAAGTGTATAGTGACTTGCCGATAATACCCGCTATAGTGGCACGAGAGCTTGTTGCTTGTTGCAATTTCACAGCAACAAGCTCGAATGCATCACTATAGCGGGTATTATTTAAACAAGGAACTATGCACGCAACATATTTTGCATGACTATTGCACGTGTCGTATTGACATCGACAAATATTTAATAAATATTGTAAAAATGTTTTCCAACCGGTTCGGCATAAAATCTCTTATAAATATAAGGCAACAAAATGTTGGCTTCACGCCTGAATATACTTAAAAGTCACAAGAACATATTTGGAGACGAATTTGAATTTTTTTTAGATTTAATAAAGTATGTAACTATATGAAACTACGAGTTGCACCAAATTGCATTGATTTTAACCGATTGGGCATACAATATGAGAAACCTCTTGTAACCTAATCTTAATCTCCTCGAAAGTGATAAATGTCCGATAGCAATTATCAATATAAGTGGATTCTAATCAGCCAACAAAATAAAATAAGGATTATTTCATCATTGGTCCGTCAGTGTGAAGTTTCATATGTAAATGTGACAAGTGCAATAGTCAAGCAAAGCCGAATAAATCCATTAACTCATAACCCCTAAACCAATCAAATTTAGCAGAACATAACTTGGCATGGCCTATGCCGCATCTTCAGTTGATTATAGTTGTATTACCGTATTACCCCGGGTAATAGGGGTATCCGTATTAAAAGGGTACCCGTGTTACCCGTATTATCCGTATATTGCCCGTATTACACATAAAAAAATATAATGAATATTTTTTCATATGCAGAATGAATGAGAAATTTTAGTTTTGACACGTTACACCAATGATTTTTTTTTTTTTTTGCAAAAACACGAGCAACTTTATATTCTCTAACGAGAGACAGCTTTGTTTTGAAGTCAATATATTTCCTGCTGTTGAAAACACTCGCTCGAAACTCGCTGAAGACGAGCTACGGGATTCGTTACTTCATGCGTTGTCCACCATTTCAGGGGGTCCATATTGTGTCCGATTTATGATTCGGATAGATAGAGTCGATATTGATACGATAGATCTGCCGATATCGTTGGGAAAGAAAAAATAAAACCCAGATTGTGGTAAAACTCTCTTGTTATGGGAGTAAATTACGATGCTCGGCTAGGTTATCGTCGGTAGGGCGGGTGTGTTCCGGGCCACAGGGCAGCGTAGAGAATAATGTACACAGATCGGGTAATTCAGAAATAAGGGAGTTTATTACAACATCGAATAAAGACAAACACAAAATGTTCAGGGGAAAAATAGTTACACAGACGCGGAATTTACAATTTAAAGAAAGTCTTAGGGGCGGCGAGCGAACTGTACTCAGTGTCGCAGCGGCGTTATTACGAAGACTTGTCCCGGACTAAAATAAGTGCACTGGGAGCACAGGAGGCAAGAGAGGACTGTATTCAGTGCCGAGACTTGACTGTCGTTTTGGGGTGCTCTTCCGCTCCTCGAAACCTCGGATCGCGGTCCCCACTCACGAATCTCGGGGGTTGATGGCAGTGGGGGTGAGACACGCGCGTCTCCGTGGTGGTGGCGTAGTATGACTCATCCCCGCCGAAAAGCCGGGGTGGCGTAAGATAGGAGCGCGTCACAAGATCCGTTTCATCCTTATTTCAACAACCAAATACATAATAAAAAAACTACTGTTTGTACTAACTACATACTTACGACGTCACACAAATATCTCATTTGTTTTGTATATAAAAAAATGCATTATATTATTTATTGTGTAATACCCTTGTTAACCATATTATATGGGTAACACAGGAAATACGTGTTATGCGGGTAATATTGATACCCGGCTAATATGGGTAATATACCCCACGGGGAGTTACCCGGTTTTTTTTCGGGTAATGAGCAATACCCGAGTACCCGGGTCTAATCATCAGCTCTAATCTAAACTGGCCCAGGAAAACCCTGGCAAACTGACGTTATGAAAAATCCGTCAACATGTAACTATTTATTTAGTTATTAATAACAGTGTTATTAACAATTAATAACATAATAATAATAATATTACATAATTACCCTTCCAATAAAACTATAGAAAATGTTATTTTTAGATTAATTTTTATATAAAATTCTACAAGAAGTTGACTCTTGTAGATATGTAAGATGTAAGTTGTAAAAATTTAAGATGTATCTTCAAGTAATCGCTTATAATATCTGCTGCAATAAGATTCAACACATAGCCATAATACCATATGTCTGCTCAGCGCCCACTCATGTTATTAGCCGCATCCGTTGAATTTTCTATACAATCTTAACATTCATTGGACTCAGATTGACTCAGATTCGTCACATGGTCTTCGTCTCTACTTGTCTTGTATGAAACCTTTCATCTACTTTTTTCCCATCAAAATAGATGGTTCTATTAGGCAGGTCGTTGATATTTAAAAAAAAATCGCACTAACTTATTTCACAATAACTGAGCAGTGGTCTTTTGAGGAATATCATGGGTAGTATCTATTTTTCAAAAATATACAGGGTGGACCACCTATCCTCGCTCGGACCATTGCTGTTAGACTAATGAAAATTGAGGAAAACATCTGATTGGAAGTTATTGGACACTTGATGTTATACATATTGAGTATACCATAAATCCGGGTAACAAAATTTGGTCTCTTTTTTAAGTGGATCACCCTGAATATTCTTAAATTTTTCGAATCTGCTTTATGTGGGTTTTACAAATCATTCTTATTTTTAGGGATCAGATGCAACGTTGACATGTTATTCACATTTTCATCAAATTTAACGAAAAATCATAGACCTGGAATAAAATTCAACAAAACCTTATTATAAGAGATCAGTGAAAGAATCTGGGTGTGGAAGTACCCAAGCAATGTGCTAACATTCACAATATTTGGAGTAACGTTGAATACACAGGGTGCTCTGTGTAACAACGATCGAATTTTACTATTTCCAAATAGCTAAACCTTATTGCAATTGATCGTTATTTACCTATTAAAAAGTATTATTAGATTACAGTTCATATGTTACCTTTGAATAGCTCATTAGATGAGCCCTCAAAATATGATGCTATATGGTGCTGATAATATATAGGGTGTTCCATTTGAAAAAAAAAGCTTTATCCATTTGAAAACAGCAAAATTGTATCGTTGTTTCAGAACACGCTGTATATTCTACGTGACTCAAAATATTGTGTATGTTGTGGCACATTGCTTGGGTACTTGCATACGCAGATTCTTTCATTGATCTCTTATAATAAGGTTTTGTTGATTTTTTTTCCACGTCCATGATGTTTCGTTACATTTGATTAAAATGTGAAAAACTTAGCAAACGTTCAATCTGATTTAAAAAATATATATATTTGTGAATATCAAATAAAGCATATTCTAAAAATAAAGGATATTAGAGGGTATGATCCATTTAAAAAAAGAGACCAAAAGCCTTCTCGTGGATTTATGGTACACTCTGTACACTCGAAAATAATTTCAAAAAGTAGCACATCAAGTGTTCAATAACTTCCAATTTGATTTTTTCCTCAATTTTCATTAGTCTAGCAGCAATGGTCCGTGCGAGGATAGGTGGGCCACCCTGTATGATTGCACTATTTACTTCTGAGAATGTGTTCTGAATTAGTGTTCCTATTAAATTCCCAGTAGGGTTATTAAATTGCATATTTCTGTAGATGTTGCTTCAACTACATCTTTCTGTTTTTACTAATGATGGGCAAGGATTAATTTTGATAAATGCTATTTTAGTATCGGATCGTATTTAGATAAAACTAAAATGATTTCTAAAAAAAATACCGTGATCTTAGTTTACGTTCTCAAATGTCATGTTGCCTCAGATTTGTAGTGATGAGCACGAAACGCTAATCCCCTTTTTACAAGTTTCACATCTTTCTTCATTTCTTCATTTGAAAACAACAACTGCCTAATGTATATTTTTACATTTAGTTTTAAGCATATAGCTTTCAACCCATGTCATGCATCTTGCTTTTTTCGTGTCCTTGAATGCGCTGTAAAATATGTTTCCAATTTATTATTCCCTCTTTTACAAAAAAGCTATAATTATTGTCAATATACACCATACAACACCCATTTCATTTGTACTTCACAAAATCTGAAATAAAGAATATTATTATTATTATTAATATTATTATTACAAACACTGCAAAAATTCTTTTTTTTTTCGTTAGAAAGCCATTTTCTATTAAGTATATCTACTCTATAAAAAAAACATATTTGGCATAAATTTTAAACGTGTGTCACTTCCAGTTGGTTCACTAAGATTGTTGACAAAAAAATCATCAATATTTTGATCATCTAGTTTTGTAAAATAATATATTGTCGAGAATTCGAAAGTATTTTTCAGCACAATAATTGCATTATTTTTAATCAAATTTAAAACTGATTACTGACTTGCAAAGGATTTTCCTTTAACTGACTTCCAAATTATGTTCATTAGCACACTTTTGATTAGGATGTGAAATAAGTGTTGCCATATTTTAAGAAACTGAACTGATATTGCCGGTGCCCAAATTATCAGTAATCGCCGCATCTCCGATTTTTTTTTAGCAGCAGCTTTCATTTTTCCTTTTCTCACTTTTGGAAATGGGCCAAAGAAAATATTTATTATATTTAGTATACCTCATAAATTGTAGCTATTGACAGTATTTATAATTCGAAAGTTACAATTTAAACATAATTATTACTAAATTACAAGTATTTATTCTACATATAGAATATTTATTTATTAAAACTATAGTTATAAAACCAGACCACTGATAATAAATTTTAACTATTACTGCTATGTTCTATGGTCCTATTTTATTGTAAGAACCGTAAATATTGTGGTTCTGAAAATATACGCAACATTTTTTTTTTTATTTAATTAGAATCGATAACAACACTTTGCTCCCTTCTTTATTTATATATATATATATATATATATATATATATATATATATATACACTGTGTATCAGCCAAATGGAATAAATTCGATAATAAATAAATGGGGGCGTGTTCGAAAAAACGCTCGGCCACGTCGATTGTTATTTTTAGTTGCGCATTTTTTTCAACAAAAACTTTTTATACAGGGTGTGTCATGTGACCGTGGCCAATACCAACTTTCTTATTTTAAATGCAACACCTGGTATATTATTCAATTTTTGGATTCTTCAGAAAATTCTAGACATATTTCATGTACAATGTCCTATACCTATCTTCAACGGTTTCGGAAATATTAAGTGTTTTCAGATTTATTGCAAAAATTAACATTAAAAAAAGAAAATTATTTGATTACAGAAATTCGTTACAACACACTCAAAAACTAATAAGTAATACTGTTTATTTCTTGATAATGTAAAAAAACAAAAAAATAAAAATAAATTTCAATGGAGGAGATGTTCAAAATGCTCGCCGTGAACGTCTTGGCAACATCCTAATCTTAAATAGAAATTTCTTCTAACGTTACTCAACATCTCAGGCGTGACCGATCTAATCGCAAGCATTATTCGTCTTCTTAAGTCAGCTAAGTCGAGGGGTTTAGTTTTGTATACAATACTTTTGACATATCCCCATAAGAAGAAGTCTAATGACGTCAGATCAGGGGACCGTGCTGGCCATTCCATCGATCGTCGCCTCCCTATCCACCGATATTAATATTTTAATAATATTTAATAAAATTAATATTTCCGAAACAGTTGAAGATAGGTATAGGATATTGTACATGAAATATGTCTAGAATTTTCTGAAGAATCCAAAAATTGAATAATATACCAGGTGTTGCATTTAAAATAAGAAAGTTGGTATTGGCCACGGTCACATGACACACCCTGCATAAAAAGTTTTTGTTGAAAAAAATGCGCAACTAAAAATAACAATCGACGTATCCGAGCGTTTTTTCGAACACGCCCCCATTTACTTATTGTTGAATTTATTCCATTTGGCTGATACACCCTGTATATATATATATATATATATATATATCTACAAAAAATAAACTTGCTCTACATGATTTGCACATGGATTAAATAGAGTAACAGAAATAATTAGAGACCAATTTCCCATACTTATCGACTTTATTAAAAATTTCAAAACAGTTTTTCAAAAAGGCACTCTGTACCTCTCAAACATCTTTACCTGAGCAACCAATCATTACTATACCTTTTCAAGTACAATATGAGACTAATCAATTTCATTTTGGGAAGTAACAAATTCAAATTGAGACCAATCAATATCAAATTGGAAACAATTAATTTCAAATTGAATTGAAACAAATTCAATTTGAGATCTTACAATTTCTAAATGAGATTTTCAATTTAAAATTGAGATTAA
This sequence comes from Othius punctulatus, assembly GCA_951805005.1. Lineage (NCBI taxonomy): Eukaryota > Metazoa > Arthropoda > Insecta > Coleoptera > Staphylinidae > Othius > Othius punctulatus. The sequence goes on along the minus strand of OX638140.1, from coordinate 24,133,401 downwards.
TCAAAATCTAGTTAACAATAAACAATTTCAATTTTAAAATATTACCAATATGCATATATCGAAATATTATTATAATATAATTTATTCATTCATGTAATATTAAATATTATTATTAAATATTAATATTATGTATTATTATACAACAAATAATAAAACAATCTAAGGAATAAACTACTAAACTAAAAGTACACGTCTTCCGTGTTTAACCCAGCAGGAATAAATTTTTGGATACCTATCACAAATATCGCACAATTATTGACAACATCAATTTTTCTTACGTTTTCATTAATCATGTTTTCCAACCTTTGAAGGCTAAACTGTGTTTGTGTCATATTTTTCCTGCCTTCTCCATTCAAAATGGCATTTGTACCGCTAAATCTGTTTTCGCACCAGATTTCATGACTGACCATGCATTCTTAATTGGGTTTAACATTTGGCTATATGGACTTCATCGGAGTAAGTGATTATATTTGAATTCATGTTCATACCCATCGTGTTAGCAAGGGTTTTCCAATCTTCATTATTATTATAAGCAGCACAAAGCTGTTTCTTCATGTATAGCTTCTGTTATTTTTTATGTAGGGTGGAATTTGTAATACGGCACATATAAATTAATTATGTTGTCATAATAAATTTTATTTGTTTACTCTCAACTTGATATTGTTTAGTGTCAACTTAATTTTGTCAACTCAATTTGAAATTGATTGGTCTCACTTTGAACTTGATTGATCTCAATTTGAAATTGATTGGTCTCAATTTGAAATTGATTGGTCTCAATTTGAACTTGATTGGTCTCAATTTGAAATGGATTGGTCTCAATTTGAACTTGATTGGTCTCAATTTGAACTTGAAAAGGTATGTGTGGTATAAGATGAATGCGGCAATGTAGCGGCAATATAGTTATGCAAGTAAGTTTAGGAAGATACAGGAATTCGTTTAAGAATTTTCTGCATCGTCTGCTGAAACCATATATAAGTGTCAAATTATATTATAAAAAAACAAGAGATAGAACACTTCGCTTTTCTAAAACCTAACTGCTTTTGTTAGTAATTCAATAAAAAAAAAAACTGAAAACCGAGCATTGTCCTTTGTATAATCTGTCGTGATTGTCCATGACTTAAAAATACTTAACAATATCCCTTCAATAAGAACCTGGCAAAGTTGGGCAAATAATTCGCAACGAATTAAAAATTCAGAAGATAAGATATGTAGGTACTACATAGTAATTTTGAAAAAAAAAAAACAGATGGTAATTCTTTCCTAATATCTGCATTTAAGTACGCGCCTATAACATTGGTGGATGTGGAGAGAAGTTTGTCAGTATATAAACATATTTTAACTGATCACAGGACATATTTTACATATATACATATATATATATACATATATATATATATATATATATATATAACGGGCTTTTTTTATCTTAATCTTAATTTATCTTAATTTACCTGCTTCTATGAGTGCTTATTTTCAAATTTTTAGTGAATATTTATCCCGACCTTAGTAATAAGTAATATAAATATAGTAACTGAATCTAAGCTGACTTTGTCAAAGTACCGCCTTAAACCGAGCCCCAAGCATCGGTCCTGACTGGGAATTCCCAATTTTTATTATTTTCCATGTTCCATGGGATTTCCATGTGTAAACCTACCAAAAACAAGTTGTCTATAGAAGTTAACAGAACTTCGGGTCAATTGACCAGCCTTGCAATCCAAAAACACTACAGGGATGTCCGGGCGTAAACTTGTCTTGCTACAATTTATCAATAAATCGCAAGAAGAGACCTAAAATATAGAAAATGCGAGAAAAGTCCCAATAGTTCAGCCGCACAATTGGCCAGAATTCCTGGTTGTTGCCGGGCTTTAAGACGTCGACACATGGTGTTTTTGGATTGCACGGTTAGTGTATCTACCTGAAGTTCTATAACTTCCGAGGACGGCCTGCTTTTGGTAGGTTTACACATGAATTACCTCTTCATATTCCCGAATTGTCCGATATACAGTGTTTTTTGAAATATTTTGCCCACAAAAATTGTCCATTATATCTTTTTTCGGCAGCTGTCCAACTAAGTTTTAGATGATCTTTCAAATATCTACTTTATACGCAATTTCGCAAAGGTCAGGCAAAAATGTGAATTGTCAAACAAATTGACAAGAGCCCTAGCAACATGTTTCTCCATAGTTGATCAGATGTAATAGTTTTACTATGTCTCGTAACAAACAAATTGACAAGTTCCCTAGCAACATGTTTCTCCATAGTTGATCAGATGTAAGAGTTTTACTATGTCTCGTAACGCATTAACAAAAATTCAAAAACTTAGGTAACAGGTTTTATCTACTAAACTGTTTCATATAAAAAAAAAAAAACTATAACTAATTTTCATACTGTTATTATCCCAACAACTTTCAGGCAATAGTGGTTCTTTATGTTTCATCGTTTAGTAACGATGAAACGTAACGTTATAAGTTTTAGTAACGTTTAGCAACAAAACGCTGTTTGGTAGGATTTACAAAAAGTGTAATAATTCGCTTTTGCATGAAAGCTCCTAAAATATACTCAATCGTTTCATCGTTTAGTATGTGCAACAAAACGCTGCTTAGTAGGATTTACTAAAGGTGTATTAATTCGCTTTTGCATGAAAGCTCCTAAAATATACTCAATCAGATACCACCATTCGTATAATGAACATTTCTTTTTCTAATTAAGCTATACAAAGTGTTACGTTTCAAAATTTACAGAAGTTACGCAACGACGTACTTTTCATAACTAGTAAAATATGCAACACGTTTCGTAACTGGTGATAAAATATTAATTTCAATACCTTGCATTTGGGTAGAAATATTAGTGAATGCGAATGCTGTGCAGTTTCTTCAATATCGCAAGGGACATTATCCCAGTCTGAATTGGATATTTTCACTTTTTGTACGCCGACAATACTTGAACAACGACTGCGAACCAGAACTAACCGACAAGCAAAATTATATGTCATATTCATATAAAACTACTTAATTTTAATGAAAATCGTCGAATTTGGCAGGTTTCGTCAAATAAGAAAAAAAAGGACTTGTATGTAACATAACACGTTACGAAATGCCATTTTGTGTAATTAGTGTGATCTTGCGGGACTTCGCTTCGCTCGGCCTGCAAATATGATACTCGTATTTCATAACTGATTACATAAATAGCTATTTTATGCACGAAAACAATGCTTTCTTAATCAAAACCTTCGCGTCAATAAGATAATCCAAGTATTAATTAAATTTGCTCTCTTGATTGGCTTTCCAATAAAAACATATTGTCTATATTTTGAGCCGTTGAGAACAAAAACATGGAAGGTTAAATTAACCTTCAGATTTATTGATCAGCATAAAAATACGCGAATTAAACCCAATTCGTGAATCCCAAACATGGTGGACAAGCTCGGCACGCCAGTAAGCGATTGCCACTGCGTCTGAGTCCTTGAAAAGCCCTAAAAAATAAAAAAATAAAATCTAAAAAATTCAAACAACATAAATCATAGACAACTTTATGATCAGTATTTTAATTATACAGCATCTTGTTGTCACGTTGATTTTTCAACAATTTTCCTTTGAAATATTTAAATACGCTATTAGAAATGGAAATATACAATTAGATTATTTAAAAAATATATATAAATAAACAACTTAACAGATGATTGGCATTTAATTTCTTCTAGCTTGGTGTAATGTTACACCTTTGACTAGCAATATTTCGATAAGTATAGCCCGAGAAATTTTCATAGTATTTTTTAAGGACTCAGTTGCCATCCCCGTGTGGCGAGCTTGTTAACTCTTTTTGGGACACCCTATATGTATATATATAAAGTGCTGTTCAGGTGCATTTGATCAAAGTTGTTCAGATTTTCTACTTAGTTCGAACAACAGGTTTCCCCGAATATGTATCGAGTGATGTATAGTGGCAATGTCTTATAGTTGCTCTGAGGTTGCTTTCTATGTTTATATTTATATAATACCGCTTATTCAGCTACTTCTTCGCCCCTTTCATCTTCATCTTGCCAGGAGGAATACACTCGCATCTGAAAGGAGGTTAATTAGCGGGGCTTAACGAAGTAGCATTAAATTTTAATTATGCACGTCTTTTTAGTACTGCAAGATGAGGCGGGCGAGCAATAAGCGGAACCTTATTTTGACGACTGCAGGGGAAGGGATAACGAAAAACAGCCGAGGCTCCGTTAAGCGGAAACAAACTGCGCCAGTTTTCAGTTTTTCGTTTATTTAATGAGAATTATCTGCTTTTAATTTAAATCTGGCGCTTTAAAAATAAATAAATGTTTGCACAGGACCGCCGGCGCTGTTTTTGCAGCAGAGGGCTTTGTAATTAAGGCGGTTTGTTAAGGAAAATTTAATTGGTACATGCAAAAATTGCCGCGAATAGACGACACGACGAATGCACCTTTCGTTAATTAGCGCCCAGCAATCACCGCGATTGATCAATTAGCTTAATTAAAAGTGACTAATGTTTTGCGTAATCATTGTGTGGTAATTAAACCACAGACAGAAGTAAGCGCTCCATCTCCGCTGAATGCCTATTACTGCGGTAAATTGTGGGATGTGCAGGTTCTTTAGTAGTAAGCCTCTCCACTGGATGATCAAAGATGTTTCTGATAGAATACCGTAAATCCTCTTCCTTGTAGGAATGTATTTTAAGCAAGATACAGTGAGCCGGGCAATCTCCCGACCCTCCCCGACCGCCGCCTACCCGCCATTGTTCCGCAGTAATGAATATTTGATCCATATCGCCCCGCGTTTTATCCGTCACGCTAATCGGTATTGATAATTGAGTTGATTTATGGCCCAGAAAGCCTCTCAATAAACAACAATAAATGAGATGCAGTACCGGACCTCGGATTTATGCTCTCCACTAAGCCAATACCTGCGGCTGTTTATATAATATCACCGAAACTTGAACCAACCAAAGCGGGGGTGTAATTCGATTTTGTCCGACGCAATCATCGTAAATATGTAAACCAGCTGAATATGTATTGTCATGTTAACCCCATCAAATCACGTTATTTGGGTTCAAATGAACCAATTTATGTTTAATTGGATGTTTATCTAGAACATTATACAGAGAGCGTATAAAGTATTCAGACCTGGCTTTATTTTTTCCCCTGTATAAATTTTCGAAAAACACCTCAACAGGTCAAAATGTTTTTTTTTCAAACAAATTTTTTGAGACCACTTTCAATTTTCCATTTCTCTCCGTTTTGAAGTTATGACGTCAGAACCATTTTTTTAAATGACAACCTACATTTTTTATTATTTATTTTGATAGTACTTTTTATTATGTTTTCAACAACATGACATTTTCAATATGTAACATTTGAAAAAAAATGAGAAAAAGTGCGTTAAAGTAAAAGTATTAAATTATTATTTCAATGTTCAGAATGCATCTAGTTACCATTCAAAACAACGTCAGTTAAAACCAAATTTGGAAAACAGGCTTGGATTTTAAATATTGGAATAAAACAAAATTGATTAACCTGAGAAACAATCTAGTACAATTATGTGAAACAAATTATTACCTACTCACAGTCAGATTGACGTTTCGTTTGATTCAACGTATCACAAGTTAATTTCAAAATGGTTCGACGTTTTTCGGAGGCACAAAGAATTGAAATTCTTGTGATTAGAGGTTGTGGTGATAGAATAAATATCCGCTTCAAGAACCTCTTCTTAAGACGTCTGTTAGTGCAATCATAAGAAAGTATGAGCAGTTGGGGCATATTAGAGATCGCCCGAAAAGTGGACGACCGTCTTTGTTAAGTTAAACGTGCTGTTAAAGTTGCAAGAAGAACCTCATATTCCCTCCAGAGCGATTGCGGCAAATAGTGGGCTTTCACAAACATCTGTTTTGAAATTTTTGAAACGGCAGAAATGGTATCGTTACAATTTGGTATTCCTTACGATTTTGATCGTAAGGTTCAGTTTTGCGAACAAACGATGAATCTCTGTAACGTCGATAACTTGGTTATTAGTGGAAATTCAATTTTAGGCAATATAAGGTGTCATAAGTGTTACGTACTGCCAAAAATAGACCTGTAACGTTCGAATCCATCTTTTAATTATTATCAATAGCAAACAATACCTATACCGCCTAATTTAAAAAAAAACGTTTTTAACCCTTCTTTATAGGTGTTCCCCTAATTTTGTTGAGCAGTGTAGATGCATTCTGCACATTGAAATAATAATTTAATAGTTTTACTTTAACGCACTTTTTGTCATTTTTTTTCAAATGTTACATATTGAAAATGTCATGTTGTTGAAAACATAATAAGAAGTACTATGAAAATCAATAATAAAAAATATAGGTTGTCATTTAAAAAATTGGCTCTGACGTCATAACTTCAAAACGGAGAGATGGAAAAATGAAAATGGTTTCAAAATATTTGTTTGAAAAAAAATCATTTTGACTGTTAACGCATTTTTCAAAAATTTTTAGACGGGAAAAAATAAAGCCAGGTCTTAACACTTTTTGCGCTCTCTGTATATGTATATTTTTTAAAACACTGACTTGAATAAATTTAAAATACCAACATACAATTCGCTCAACTTGATACTCGTGTATAAAAAACGTTATACCGGAATATAAATGAAGAGTCGGCATAAGAAAATATCGGCTCACCGAACATCGACATCCCAATTATGTTTTCGTAATATTATTAATAACTAATCATAATTGCAAATTCAATTCATTTCCAAATCAGGAGCGCCTTGACCGATTGTGGTGTCATTAGTGATTACATGTTTATTATCAAGCAAAATGAGCCATAATGTGGCCCTTTATTGGCTTGCCATATTCCAAGAGGGCTTAGAATAGTACCTTTTGCAACACGAGATGAAAACACCTTTTTTTTCGTAAGCGGACAATTGTTCACGAGCCGCGCCAGAGATAAGTGGGGCAAGTTCACGAACGAAAAAAAACGTTTTTCGAAAACCATAATCAAAAGTAGACAGTTACGTTGAATTTTCAGTTGACAAAGTTTTTGGTCACTAAGCTGCGAAGTATTTTTCTGTTCTAGAACGCCAGTCTTTTTCGTTCTAGAACAAAAAACAAATGTCAAAATAATTTGTCAATTATTCGACTTGTATTTATAATTTTATTAATTAAATACATAACATACGAAAACTATATATGTAAACTACATGTAAATTGAAAGTGCCGATATTGCAGTGAGTCAAATTTATGCCAGATCCAATGCTGTCCGTTATCGTGTTATCGTAGTGTTCAGTTCTGGATGTTCAATGCTGTAATTGTTCAAGTTTACTGCACACGTTGTATTATTGGCAACTTCCGCAGGGTCTGCTGAAGACTGTAATAATTTATTTGCAATTAAAATTTTATTTTGGATAGAATCTTCTATACATGTTTCCGCGACCATACTCAATATTTACTTAAATATACACGAATTCTTATGCATAACAAAATTATGTTGTTGTATTGCAGTTTTCTGCAGTTTTCGAAAAAATCTTGTTTGCTCGGTAACCTTCGGCAAAATAATTTCCATTCTTGAACGCAAAAGTGGCATTTTGCGTTCTAGATACAAAAATAACTAATTTCATCTCGAGTTGGAAATGCTATTTTTTCTACGATGTTGCAGTTTATAAAATATGAGATATTAGAGAACTTTCAAGTTCAAAACTTTCGAGGACAATTTAATTCAAAGTGAACTGTCACTGCCACAATGCAAATTACTGAAATGAATGTTTGTAAGGTCGTTTCCATAGAAATGAATGCATGCTTCCACTTAATTTTACATTTGATTTTCATCTCTAGATGTGAAAATATTTTCACAACTAGAGTAAAAAAGGATCGCTGCAATGCAGGGTTGAAATAAACCATGATTTTTTAAACAAATCATAAAAATCATGATTTGTTTGATATTATATGTATGATCAATGTTTGCCAGGATATATGTGATTTATGTCAATTGATTCATATCACGACTTAAATCATGTGATTTCTTTAAAATAAATTCTTGAATTTGAACAAGAACAGATGATTAAAACAAATTTCTGTGTATTTGTACCATGTGAATGACAAAAAAATGGAAGAAAAGAAAAATAATTTACATACTTAAAATTATCTACTTTAAATCATGCTAATTCTATAGTTGGAATGCACAAATATGGCAAAAGCAATAATTAATTTTTTTTTAAATCAAATCAATTTTGATTTAAATCAGTGATTTATTTTAAAATATCAGTAGCTTTAAACCATGATTTGGACACCAACCCTGTTAATGGTTGGTTAAAAGATTATGGGGTTCCTCCTAAAAATTTGAAACAAATCACACAAATATGGTTCGTGAACTCCCAAAATAAAATCAGTACATGTTTCTATCACTTCCGCTTCTACCGGAAGTGGCCATTAACTTTGTTATTTTAAATGGAATTTATGATATGATCATATTGAATATTCAGCTTGCGTGTTCAATTTTGACCACATGTTATTAAACGTGTAGAGCACTTATATTAATTATTTTTTGAGGAAAAATTTCCAAAATTTTTACTTCAAATAGACGATTTAAAAAATATTCATAATTTCTCTTACGAATGAAATATAAAATTAAACTTTTTTGCGTACTGTAGCAGACGCAAGAGTCTATCATTAGAATAATTCGTATGTGTTGATATTTCACTAGTACAATTATAAATGTTCAATATTCACCGGTACACTTCAAAATGTCATAATTCATTTTTTTTTAATGGAATGACATATTCTTAGTATGACGAGGCAATAGACAGAATAATATTCTACAAAAAAAGTGTAAGACAAATATATCCCTAAAATGAGTGGTTTGTCAATTATTTTGAAAATTCCTTAGTTGTAAAATTGTTTGCAGCATTTAATTCTATCTGTGCACGTGGATCATTGCAGGCATGCTTCATGTATTTTATGTCTTTTCACCATTATCAATCGCATTGCATTTCAAAGTTTTTGTTACGAATAGAGCTTCACGAATAGTAGATATTTGGAAAGGATTTTGAAATTTTTATGGAGATTATTTTTATTTAGAACAAGAGCTGCAGCTCTGGAGCAATCATTGTTATTAAAATAAAGGCTCACAGTTTTAAAACGCTGTTTAGTGGAACAAGCTACCTCAGTACTGTCAAATTGACAGTTCCTCTGTACCCGGAATATTGTTGCTGGATAGAATTATGTGCTGGAATGTCATATTTATTTTCTAAATTGTTCAAATTAAAAATTATAATTTCTTAGAAAATAATAGACAGATTTTAAAAATTGATACACCGTTGTATTACAATGTTTGTTGATCTACTTAATGAAAAAAAAAAACGTAAACTTGTCAAAACCTTTCAATTTTTTTTTTAATAAATAAATTATGCATTACACCATTGTAATTTGTCACATATCAATAAATTATCACTTGATACCTTAAAAAGTGGAAACTACTTGTGATTTTTTAAGAAAAATAAAAGTAGTAAAAACATTGTAATACATACAGGGTGATTTTTTTTAAGTATCCACCCCGGATTTCTCAGAAAATAAGGGCAAGATTACAAATCCCTAAACACGTCAATTTTTAATTTGAGCGGCACTTCTTTGACATTTTGTTGACATGTGTGTCAGTTCCCCCCTTCTTCGAAAACCTCTCGAAAATTTTAAATGGGATGACCCACCTCGTGACACCTTATTTTGAGGTTTTAATATCAATAGATATAATAATTTTACAAATATTGAAGATATTTATAAAATATATTAATAATTATAAATTATCAGGTGGAAAGACCGCTGGTCGATAGCCAATAAAATATTGTTACTACTACTGTTAATATTTTTTCGTGATACTTGATTGTAATTACATATTATCGGTATTGTGTCCATGGTTGCTATTCAACGGATATCGGCTACGGCCATTAACATTTAACAGCCGTGGACTGTTATTTATTTCTGTGTTCACAAGCATCACTACACAACCATACTTGAAATGTCATTATGATTTTTGTGAAAATAATTTCGCAAAATTTAATGATTTTTATTTTAGTATCACAAACACTAAAAAACAACATACGGCCGATATGGATCTAACGGACTCGTTAGATTATAAAATCTTTGCTGCGCCTCGTTTTTACAATATCTCAACCTAGTCTGTTATATAATCCACATCGGCCTAATAGCGTTATAACTTTAATTACAGCGAAAGATAATTTTCTAATCTGAAATTTTGCTGTACCTAATTTTATTGTTTTCTATTGTTTTAATTTGATTTATTAAACGACCACTGCTATTGCTAATAACTGCCGACAAAGAAATTTCGTGCAGCCATAATTTAACAGTACACTGAAAGCCCTGCTTCAGTTCCCCTCCAAAGGAATGGGAAGGTACTTTGATGTTAGACAATTTAACAATTTTAACAATAGACGTTGTTAGACAAGTTCATAACATTTGCGGAGGAAAAAAATCCATCATTGTTTTTGCTTATATGTATTAATAGCATTATAAGCATTAAGGGAGGTAAGTATTGTTTACCAGTCGAGGTCGAGTTTGCAGACTTAGCAATAAAGTCCGAGACTGGTCAAAACTTACCTCTGGAATTGCTTATAACTGTTTTTCCACTCCTGAAGTTTATTTAATTGCATGTGTTTGATTAATTTATCTTCGCCACTTGAACAAAATGTCAGTACGGCTTTGGTTGCTAAGACTATTTTTCAAACAACGTGTGAATGTCCGAAATTGCATTCGTTCAGTTGTAAAATGAATTCCAATAAAAATAAACAAGAAAGGGCAATTGAAGAGGCTGCAAATGCTGCCTGTTCCGTCCTACTGCCGGAGAAATCTAAGGGGCGTAATAAAAATGCGTATATCAACATCTGTAATAATAATTCCTCCGCAAATTCAATATCGTTTTATTTCATTCCTATTAAAGAGTGGTGCCACAGAAAGAACGCGATTGAAATTATTTTACTTATTTCCCTGAGGGAGGTAAGTTTTTAGTTACTTTCCGTTGTTCATGGTAACCAAAACTATATCGGTTAGTGCGGCTTTCTTCCATCAAATCAATGCCACAACAGTGTACTTACCATGCAGGGAGTGGAATAAAATAGTTGTCTAATATGTCTAATAAGTTTAAATTTAATATTTTATCATGTACACGTATGTGCTGTTAGAATCTGTAAAATTTGTTGAATGACATTTTTAAATCATGTAATGGATAAATCATAAATTAGTGAATATGAAATCGTACATTTGTATGATGAAACGATAATCATAAACTAGCTCTTTACGTTTTACTGAATCGTTTGAAGGTGTTAGCCTTAGCTCATTCGGCATGCTTTGATATGATGGCACTGCTAGAGGGGTTACAAAATTATTATCCGTGGATATAAATAATATTATTTGAACGAAACAGTTTGCACTTTAATGTAGAGTTATATCTCATACACAATTATTTTCTTTTATCACATGAACGGACGATATTATTTATCTTTCTGCAGCTGCGGAAGCTTATATTGCTTCAGATGCGTCGTTTCTGTGTTGCTAAACCTAATATGAAGTAATAAATTATGCATTCCGCAAGTTATGAAAAATCCATACTGTGTACATACATGACAACATCTGTAATAACAATTCCGCCCCAAATTCAATATCGTTTTATTTCATTCCTATTGTCCATAAACACACATTTACATTTATGTCTCCTTTGTTCCACCGGGTCATAGCAGATATAAAACCCCACATAGTTATGCAGTGCATTGCTCATTACTGTGCATGTATGCGGATATCGTTTTGCTTATTGTTTCGTCCACACCTAAAAAATATGAAACATATGATACAATGTAATGGATATTTCATCAACCAAGAATATAGTTCTAGCATTTAGAAACAATTGTTGCAGTAAGCAATAAATCTGCGAAACTCAAACAACCTAGCATTTTATTTACCATTGTATATAGAATATATGGAAAATAATTGGCCTTTTTAGTATGAATGATATGCGACAAATACCTATGAAATATCGAGTAAAAAATGGCGAGGATGATTAAAAATTTGACATTAGCATTTTTTATCTATATTCATACTTAGATATTAGATTACTATGTATTTACATAAAACTAAGTAATTTAATATATAGTTATGAATGTAAATATCGATTACCACGTAGAACCGGTCAATAAAATTTAAATGATGCTTATTACTTTTATAATTATATTAAATTTATTTACAGAAATTTTCATATTCTAGCCTAAAATTATTATTTGAATTATTCTGGCTGCACATTTCTATCTCTAAATATGTTACATTTTGGGCAGTCCGATAAACCGGAAAATGTTGCACTTCACCTACACACCTATGTAAATCCCCAGTCGTCGGAGGAAATCAATGCGAAAACTATTCGACATTATTCAACTGGGCGTATGGGCCTCTCTAAGCAGCTTGTCACTACGTGTCCCACTTGAATTTGATAGCGGTTGCTTGTGGCGCTTCGGACGACCCAGAGGATTGTGGAAAATTTCGGCACGTTTATTTCAGCAGACCCTGGCGAATTCGGTTTACGGCGAAATCCGACCTGCTTCCACACATACCCGCCACGTGGACATCAAATAAACATTCAGTTGGCAACCTAAATAATTGAGTAAACAGCCGCGCAGATTGGGGCTAAACAAAAGACGCTAAAACTCGAACATCCATCCGGGAGAGATTCCTCCATTACAGTTGATTATCCTTGCTGGAAGGACCAAAACTACGTCTGGGAAGCGATGACGTGGGTTGCTGAATTATTAAACGCGATCGAAAGTAATATTTACTGGAATTCCAGATGCGTCTGAATTATAGATACCTGCAGGTTGCATTTCCTTTATTTTATTTAAGGCTTAGAACTAGGTAATTTCATAGAATCTCCTGTATAAAAGGAATTCATTTTACTTAACATTGACCCAACAACAGTTTTTATTTTAATTAATTTAAAAACAAATATTTCTAACAAAATCACGTTTTATGCTAATCTCTGGTGCTTTCACCTCAAGCAAACCGTTTTCAACTGCCTTTAATCATTTTAAAACAGAATTGATTCATTTCAAAGGTAAAAGTTTGCATATATCCCTAACTCAATTAGTCCCACATAAACTCGCACCTCAATTCAATTTAAATTGCCAACTGTTTTGTTATTTTTCAACTCAGTTTGAGGTACTTGTTTGGTGGAATTCAAATCCCACCAGAGGGTTTAATGATGTGTCAGGAAAATTGTATCAGTTCAACTGTTGGAAATTTCGGTGAAGAACTTTACAGATAGTTCGGAGCCGAGCTGTTGTATGAATGACCCTTAATGCGAGTAAACGAGGTTAAGTGGAATATACCCAGACACGTGTTGATTTAATGTGGCAACCTAGTTCCTACAATTTTTCTGACATCTCTTTCGTGGGGCTGAAAACCATCGAAGATTAATAAACGAAAACGAATAGGTTCCAAAGATCTGTATATATTTTAATGAGGTTAGATTACACAAATAATATCAGTTTCTTCGTAGTGTGCAATTTTTATTCCTTTTATATAAGATTTATTCTCGTGGTGCTGCAGATTTGCCTCTATTTAATCGACTCTCCATATCCTACAATCTACTAGATCCTTATTCTGGACACCCTGTATGCATATTCAATAAAACTTCTGAAAGATTCTTCACAAGAATATTACCTGTAAATTTGAATAATTTAATTATTTAGCAAGATGCAGTAAAGCCGTGCAAATATAATATCTTCATAAATCCGTCCTCCCAACCCTTACCGAACACCGATAAATTAAGCAATGCAATTCCACTCCAGGATGCATTTAAGCGAGATTGCCCGACACCTCATAACAATTTTAAGAGATAATTATGTTAACTCAATTAAAAACTCAGCTCAGCTAATTAAGGAATAAACGGAATTTATACCCGAACTCTTCCGCTTTTCCTGACACAGCTCAGCATTTTTGGCAGGCTGGGGGCCCTGACGCCTGCATCTAGCAGTAACAGATATTACTGCAACGTGGCATCCTTTTATATTGGAGACAATGGTATGTCCCCTATGTATAAATAGCACTGTTCGCATGTAAGTCCTGTCTTTGCAGTTACCCATTCAGAAGCGGATGCAAATTGAGATGCAAAGTACCATCATCATAGTAAAATCACGATCACGATTTTATTTAATAAATAATGCTCCACCATTGTCATACATATGGGCGTTGTCTGCTATGTAGGGCAGGTATACAGGGTCTAACAAAAATCATGCACGATCCTTTTTCTGGGCGCTCCACAACGTTACGATCATACATTCATACATATGACTAAAGGGGCAAAATTCGAAAAATGAAAGTTACTAAAACTGAACTATTTTATTTTATTTGTAACTAGTGTATCTAAGTTCGTAAACCTGTGAATTAGTTTCACTTAAATCGAACGTCAACTATTTATTTCGAGCATTTTAAAAGATTGTTAATTATTTTAGCAAGACAAAAATCCCACTCTTTAGAGGTTTCAAATCTATAAGAATACAGGGTGTTTCAGAACACCTGTCCCAGGCTTTTATCTCGATAATTTGACGTCTAGAGGTTCAGGGAAAAAAAATTGCATAACATGTTTTTTTAATTTTTTTAATTTAACACCAATGGTACAATTAGGCAGCTGCCCTAAGGTATTCGCCTAATGGTTTAATACAACTGCTAACAACATGAGGTTAAAGCTTACATTAAAGCTTTAACTTTGACTTCATAATCTTAAGTGATCATTGTTTAATATAATTATTATTATTTGAATGAAATAATTTAAGTCTATGTATATGGTAGGTCCAGTATGTGTTTCCTCTTGAGGCGATACCTGGTAGTACTATTGTCCAGGAGGTTCATAGCTAGCACATTTGGGTGTACTTCTAGTATTTTTATGTAGCGCGCACTCGTCCACTTCACCTCTTCTTTAATCGTGGGATTTTGGAGATCTCTATGTATTAAATCGTTGGTAATATACCAAGGACAATTTGAGATAGTTCGTAAAGTTTTCGATTGGAATCTTTGAAGGATTTCTGTATTTGAGGAACTCGCAGTACCCCACAGCTCTATCCCATATGTCCATACAGGTTTAAGTACAATTTTATACACTAATAGTTTATTTTCAAGTGATAGTTTAGACTGACGTCCGAGTAACCAGGTGAGCTTCGAAAATTTCAGTCCAAGCTATTTACGCTTTGTGAAAATGTGTTTAGTCCAAGTAAGCCTCCTATCAAGATGCATACTCAAATATTTGGCTGCTTCGGCTTGTGGCTGTGGTTGATGGTTAAGGTAAACTATTGGGCAGTTTCCTGTTCTCAATGTATACGTTACATGTACCGACTTGGCTTCATTTGCTTTAATTCGCCAAATTTTCAACCATTTTTGTAAATTATCAAGTGATTTTTGTAAGTATTCAGATGCTTTAACTGGATTAGAATTTACTGCCATGATTGCCGTGTCATCGGCGAAGGTTGATGTATTTGTATTAGGAGTTATTGGTATATCAGCCGTATATATGAGATAAAAAATGGGCCCAAGGACACTGCCCTGAGGTACCCCAGATTGTATGGGGTATAATTCTGACATTGTATCTTCGTATTTTACCATGAAGTATCTATCACTCAGATACGATTTCAATAGTAGGTAGAATGGATGAGGAAGATCTCGTTTAAGTTTATAGAATAGACCTGGATGCCATACCTTATCAAACGCTTGGGATATGTCCAAAAAAACTGCCGAACAATTTTTTTTTGTTTTCCAAGCTGTTTCTGATTGTTTCTACAACACGGTGTACTTGTTCAATCGTGGCGTGTTTATCTCGAAATCCTAATTGGTGTTCAGGTATAATTTTTAGTTTGTCAAGAATGGGTTTTAGTCGTTTTACTAATAATTTCTCGAGGAGCTTGGATAAAATGGGTAGCAAACTGATTGGTCGATACGATGAGACTTCCTCTACTGGTTTTCCTGGTTTTGGGATCATTTTAATCAGGGCTACCTTCCACTGAGAAGGAAAATGCCCTATTCTTAGAATTGCATTATAAATGTGAGTAAGGAGTATTAATGCTCTGTTTGAAAGTTGCTGAATAACTGTTCCTGTAATTAATTCATACCCTGGAGCTTTTTTGGGGATTAAGTTTTGTCTAATCGTGGTATTTAATTCTTTTAAATTTATTGCCTTTATGGGAAGGGCTAACTGGTGAGTCGATTCTAGATACTGTGTTATTTCACTTTCTTCTTCCAAGCTGATATCCCGAGGGAAGGGTTGGAATACTTTAACCAGGTGTTCTGCAAAAAAAAACTGCTTTTTCCTTGTCGTCCCTTGCCCAACTCCTGTCAGGTTTTCTTAATGGTGGAATGTTCACTTGGTGGTAATTGAGTTTGCTGGTTGCTTTCCATAGCGAGTAATCCGTAGCTTCACAGGGTCTTTTTCTGTTTTTATTATTTCCTTTAGGTCTCTTATTGCCTTATTGAATTTTGATTTATCTTGTGGAGATCGTGTCACCATCCAAGCTTTCCTTAGCTTCCGTTTTTTAAGAATTGCTTCTTTCACAGTATTTGATATTGTTTGTCTCCTTCTAACTTTGTCCTGCACCGGAGTGCAGTCCCAGGCCGCTTTTTGTATAGCACACGTAAGATAATCTACAGCTTTATCAATTTCTTCTGTAGTTTTTAGTGCAATATTCAAGTCCATTTTATCGTCCAAATGCATTCTGAACAGCTCCCAGTTAGTACGTTTGTTGAAAAGTTTAATCAATTTAGGCTTCTCAATTAGAGTGCTGCTTAAGGTGACCATTGTTGGGGAATGATCCGATGATAGATCTAGATTTTGCTCCAACAAAAAGTGTCCTGTGGGAATACCTTTTGTGACACAGAAGTCTATGACGTCCAGTAATTTATTCCTATCGCTTGGCCAATACGTGGGTTTGCCAGCTGATAGGGCGTTAAGGTTATTATCTTTCATAGATTTTGCTAGTTCTCTTCCTTTGGTATTGGTAAGCTTAGACCCCCATATCTGGTGTTTAGCATTGTAGTCACCAGCAGCTATAAAACGACTTCCAAGTGTGGTAAAAAACTCCGTGTATTTGTCTTTCATGTCTGCATGCCTTTGCGGGCAGTAAACTGCAGATATAGTAATTTGTCCTCGTGTGTCTTCAATTGTGACATTGGTTGCTTGAATATGATTGGTTTGAAATTTTCTACTTTCGAAGTGTTTGATTGTTTTTTTAATGATGATATACATATATCATGTATAACATAATTTACAATATATAAATACTTATATACAATATATATATACATATATACAATATATAAGTACTTATATATATAATGTATAAGTGAATAGTGAGTGAGTAAATTGTCAACATACCAAACGAACAAACACAGTATTCATATGGATATATGCGGGTATAAATCCTGCAAGAAGAAAATAATAAAACTTAAAGTCTACTGCAAAATATGCAAGACAGTCTATCATCCCAGCTGCATCACAAAAGGGAAAATCGAAGCCGAACCTGAACATGTCTGCTCGGCCGAGGATGAAGAATAGGGATTCGCCAGTCTTGAAGCTGCACTTATACAGGTAGAATCGCTCCAAACTGAAGTACATTATGTAAAACGATCTCTCTTTAAAAATAATAAAAATAGCACATAACTAAACAAAATAACGAATTATTACAAGAAAAACTAAATAATTTAGAAAGTAGGTTAGAATTAAGCAAAGTCCCATAAATTCCAAACAAATTCCAAAACAACCGCTACAGGAACCTGTAAACTCACTTAGCACAACAAACTTGGCCACTACCCGCCAGAGGGCAAATTCAAACTCAAACCAATCATATGCTACTAAAGGAGCGACTACGCCACAGAGGGAAAATCAAAACAAAACGCAGATAAACACGGAACATTATGCCTGCAGATTGGAGCGTCAATCTTCCACAACATCAAGCCGCAACGGTTCTTCTACTACCCTTCATAAAAGAGTTAACCCACCCCAAGCAAATAATCCACTACAACAACCAAGAAAGATTATACAACCAAAGCAAAAAAATATTGGAAACGCTGCTATCGCAAATGAAGAAGGCTTCTGTGGTGTCCAGCGTAAAGTATGGATATATATTTATAGGGTAAAGAGATCTGTTACAGCCGATATAATGCTAAAATTTCTACAAAATAAAAATATAGATAACGCGGAATTCGAGGTATTAGAACTACCAACCCAAGAAACGCAAAATAAATGTTTCCGAGTTGGAGCAATTATGACTTTGATAAATAAAGTATACAAATCTGAATTCTGGCCAGCTGGTACAGGCTTTAAGCGTTTTAGCTTTAGAGTGAACCAACAGTACAACACATTTTTTATATCCCAATAACAGAAGACAAATATTCCGTCAACATCTTACACCAGAACATTCAATGCATTAAAAATAAAGTGGAGCAATTAGGAACATTATTGCAGGTATTAAACATAGCAATGATTATGATTACAGAACATTGGGTGACACAAATTGAAATTTTTCCACATATAAAATAATTTAAACCTATTTCACTCTACAAGACAGAAACAAATAAGCATGAAGGATCGGCTATACTCGTACACCAACGATATCAAGCTAAACAATTTGACCAAATAACAAACATGTCAATAGAAAATCATATTAAAGTTTCAGCAGTAAAATTGACTATGAAAGACACTCAAATTTCCAGCAAATGCATCTACAGGCCACCAACAGGCAATTTAGAAATATATTTTAAAACTTTGGAAAATATATTAGACTTAACCGCATTAACTTCATCTAAGTGCATAATAGGGGAAGTTTTCAATGTCAATTTTTTAGATACCTAAAATATTGTCACAATGGAACTAACAAACGTACTAGGCACTTACAATATGTCTAGTACAATAAACGCTGTAACTAGGTACACCAACAATAATGACAGATGTATCGATAATATATTTACAAATATAGACCCTTACAGAGCCGAAGTTAAAAATTTCAAGATGTATATTTTACACAGATGTTTAAACTGTATGAAGCCTCGCTAAGAAAAAAATCTGAAAATATTACCCGAAGCGAAACCACAGTAGAAAAAATAAGACAGCTGAACGAAGCCCTCAAGGAGTACGAATGGAAAACTGAAGATACAAACATAAATGAGTTATTCGAACGATTTTATGACACTTACCTTCAGCTTTATAATATACATTGTCCAATTATTCGTAGGAAAATTCACACAGTACATGGAAAAATTCCATGGTTTAGAAGAGAACACAAGAATATGAAAAATTAAATCGACCTATGGTATCAAATGAATAAAAGGTATCCAAATCACATAGCACTGAGCAGGTATAAGAGCTTGAAAAAATACTACAACGGGACAAACAAAAATAAGACTCAGATCAAATTGCTAAGTCGGATAACAAATAAAAAACCCTATGGAAATTAATAAATAAAAACAACCCTACAACGAAAACACCTGTCGAACTAGAAAGCTTGATAAAAGGAAACCAGACCATCACTGACGCTCATATTATTGTTAATGAAGTAAATAGTTTCTTTACCAATGTTGATGAGACCTTGCAACAAGACAACCCGAACTCAATCAGCAAGCAACCTGACATACTCCCAAACACAATATTTATGGATCCGTGCACTGAAGAAGAAATCGATTATTAATAACATAAAGACGAAATACTGCCCAGACTACGGTGGTCTTAACACTTTTGTACTAAAAGAATCGAGAAAACACCTGATAAAACCATTTACTTATATTGTAAATAAATGTCTCACGGAAGGGGTCTTCCCCGATCGACTAAAAATCGACAGTCTTACCAATTTACAAAAAAGGGAATAAATATGATGTCACAAATTACAGACCGATATCGATACTCCCTCCGAAAATATTTGAACGCGCGAATATTCGAAAAACTAACATATTTCGTTACAAGATAGAAAATCTTGTGCCCAGAGCAGTAAGGATTCCGCAAGACTTTAACAACCACCCATGCTAAACTACCTACCTACGATAACAACTACCTACGATATGCTAAACTACGTCGTAAGCAATCTGGATGTGAACAATAAAGTACTGGTTATTTATCTCGACTTAACAAAGGCTTTTGATTGTATATCTCACAACATATTCCTAGACAAAGCAGACAAACTGGGCCTTCGAGGTAGGTGTATTAAACTACTGATCTTACCCATCAAATAGGTAACAATACAATGAAATAAAGATTAATCAACAAACACACGTATCAGACAGCGAGCATATCAAAGTAGGTCCACCGCAAGGCAGCATTCATGGCCCAGTAATGTTCTTACTATACATCAACGATTTTGTAAAACTTCCAACACTATCGCACAAAAAAGTCATATTGTTTGCAGACGACCCAACTATCTGCACTAGGAGTTCATCGATTAGTTCTCTAACCGAAGAAGGCATTTCTACATTGACTGAAGTAGGTAGATGGTTCAAAAGCAATAATCTACGTGTAAACACAACAAATACAAATGCAATGTACTTGAGAGCACCGTAGGGAGATATTGAACTAACATATGAAGGAGAACACATAAACTTACCAGAATCAATTACATTTTGGGGGCTAACAATCCAAGGCGACTTAAAATGGGTAAAACACGTCTCATCGTTGTTTCCCAAGCTAAGCAGATATATATATACCGGTGTATATGAGCTGCGCTCGGAAATTTATAGTCCCAAATGAGTGGGCATAACTGCGCTTCTACGCTAATCCGCAAACTCCACGGGGGATCTGCAAAACTAATCAGATTGAAATATCAGCAAAACGCAGGTATTTTAATTCTGTTTCTCTGAATGAATCGACATACTTAATATTTAATCTTTAATTTAGTTTTTATATATGAAAAATTCCCATTTTGCCACTCTTCGGAGAGTCAGAAAGTCAGTTTAATAATACTAAACATTTATTTATATCACAAATGTTAGTCATAAAATCATAATATTAATATACATACATAACACAAAAAAATTAAAAATAATAGCTGATATTAGTCATAACTAGGTACAATAATATATGCATAAAAATAAAAATACAAATTAACATCACATGAAAAATTAAATTCGTGAAAAGTGATAGGAAGCAGTTCGTACAAATTGAAACCTTTCGATACCTCCAACTTTATACTGGTCGACCAGTGAATTTAATATAGAAAGTTTTGTTGTGTATTTTCTTTTAGAAACTTCTTTTAGAAATTCTTTTTGAACCTCAACAAATCTGAAAATATTCTAAATTCTGAATTCGGGCAAGTGATAAGATTCAGAAACATGAAGTATTACAACTCATGGAGAGTTAAGTTAACGTAATGATCCTCTTCGTGGGGGGTGCCAAAAAGTCAATTTCATTTTGGAGCGCAGCAATGCCCCGACAATTTTAATCCCTTTTTGCGTAAGGGATTATCTCAGGTACAGGAGCGCAGCTCTGCCCTGCCCTGTTGGATAGGTATTTCAAAAAGACTCAACTTGTATGAGAAAAGTTTTTTTTTATAAATGATATGCTTAACGAAATATAAATTAATGTTTCATACAACCAGGCCCGCCATTCTTTTCGGAAGTATGATGTCATAGAGGTTTAGGGAAAAAATAGCATGACAGACGCCTACCTAAAGAATTTAATATTGATAGTTTCGATTATTAGAAATAACCTGAAGTAGGCGTAACTGCGCTCAGCTTTCAAGTATTTTTGTAAATACTATACTTTTCTCCGATTACTCACAAAGTGACAATTTTTAGGCATGTTTACTGCCTGGGTTGTCAGAAAAATATGTGGTTTAGGCCGGAAATAACATTCCAGTACAATTGAGTTTTACTGCCCAGCAACAATGTATTGTACCGGAATTGTATATTTTAGAAGCCAAAGCATGATCAAAACAGTCACTTTGACAGTAATCGGAGAAAAAGTACAGTATTTACAGAAATGCTTGAAAGCTGAGAGCAGTAGCGAATACTTCTGGTTATTTTCAAAAACCGAAACTATAACTTTAAATTTCTTTAGGTAGGCTTGAATATTTCACACTTGGATAAAGGATTGCATATTGCGTTCGTTTAACTAAAATTTATACCTGCGGTTCATAATGGGCAGTTAATGACCTTCGCCTAAAATCCGTTTGCATTGAAACCATCTATTTATATTAAGGGGCAGGGCAGAGCTGAGCTCCTGTACCTGAGATTAACCCTTACGCAAAAAGAGAATAAAATTCTCTCCAAAATGAAAGTGACCTTTTGGCACCCCCCACCCCCCTTATAGCGACGAAGAGGATAATTACGTTAACTTAACTCTTAAGGAGTTGTAATACTTCATGTTTTTGAATCTTTTCACTTGCCCGAATTCTAAATTTATTTCCTGTTGATATTATAGGGTGGGAAATTTTGTAATAAGGTGGAGAGCGTGGTTATTTAGATATAAATAAGACAGTACTATAGTAAATAGTGAAGTTTAACTCATATTCTATTGTTGAACTTGAGACCTGCGACAAATAGCATCGAGGAGTCAATTCAGAAAATATTCAGTCAGAGAGGTAAACGAGGTAAACGACGTCAGAGCGGTAATAGTGTTCGAGAACTATAAGTTTCGAATTTTTTTCGAATGTGGCAAAACGAAACTTGGGTTAAAGTGGAGGTGTACGAAAAAAAAAAGTTGTACTGCGAGGCTGTTTACTGATGCAGACTTAACAATAGTTTTGGGTGAGTACAACCATAATTTTGTAATTAATACCTTTAATATAATGTGTGCAACCCTACACCAACAAGGTAGAGAGGGAAATGATTAAATAAATAAATAAAATATAATGTGTTACGGTTCTTTCTATAACAGAAAAATCAATGCAACATGACCACAAAATGGACAAAAATATTCACCGTCAACTAGTTTCAAATGGAGCAAAGAGGAAAGCCACCGAAGACTTAACCGAAAGGCCATCAAAAATCATACACCACGTAATAAATTAATCCCTGGACCCAATAGACAAATTGAATTCCAAAGACATTTATAATATACGTAAATGTATTTATACTGCTAGACGTTCAATCTTACCTCCTCTGCCTAAAAATATTTCGGAGGTGCACACCTCTTTGCTTAATTTAAATATTATGACATCAAAAAATGAGCAGTTCTTATTCACCAATGACATGACTATTATTAGAATATTATAATTTTTTAGTTGTGCATAAATTATTGTGGACGGAACATTTAATTACGCCTCTAAATTCTTTTGTCAAATTTTTACAATACATGGTGTAAAAAATGGCACTATATACCATTGGTATTTTGCCTATTACCAAATAAAACAAATAACGCATAAACAACATGTTTAAACTTAATTAGTGCTAAATATATAAAATTGAATATCCAATTCAAACCAACTGATATAGTATTTGACTTTGAAGAGTCTATTCATTTAGCCATAAAGTCAATCTGGGAAATTGCGAATATCGTTGGATATAGGTTCCATTTGTCCCAAGCTTGGATGTGCAATATAAAAAAAGGCCGAATGACGGAATATTTTGATACAAATACTGTAATTTGGAAATTTTAAAATGTTTTTTGGGCTAACTTTTCTTGACCCGGAACGTGTGAGAGATTCTATAGCTTTTGACTTTGCTTCCATTCAAACAAACGATGAGAAACTCGTGCTATATATGGACTATTTAATTCAAAATTATATTGAAGACTCATAATTCCCTCCCAAAATATGGGCATGTTTGTCGGCCACGTCTGAGCGGACTATAAATTTTTGCGAGTCATTTCATTCGAAATTTAATTCAAATTGTTATTCGTCGCAACCTAATATTTTCAGATTTGTTGAGGTTCTAAAAGAATTTCAAACTGAAACATATAAAAATTAACAGCGTGGGTTTGACGAAAACTATTCAAAACAAAACATACAGAACAAAACTTTCTATATTAAATTCACTGGTCGACCAGTATAAAGTTTTTCGTCGTAACCTAAATATTTTCAGATTTGTTGAGGTTCTAAAAGATTTTCAAACTGAAACATATATAAAAAATTACAGCGTGGGTTTGACGAAAACTATTCAAAACAAAACATACAGAACTAAACTTTCTATATTAAATTCACTGGTCGGCCAGTATAAAGTTGGAGGTATCGAAAGGTTTCAATTTGTACGAACTACTTCCTATCACTTTTTAAGAATTTAATTTTTCATGTGATGTTAATTTGTATTTTATTTTTATGTATATATTATTTGTAGTGTCTACTCTACAAGGTTAGGGGAACTATTAAATAGCCAGGTATACCCATTCAAACTATTACTTATATTTGGTCGTTGCGTACTCTATGGTAGCTAATGGCACACTGCCGCATGTGACAGGCCCATGCATACAATATATTTATACATATACTACATTATCCTCCCTTAAAATTACAACGCAAATATACATAATAATAAAAAAACAATTAAATCAGAATCCTAATCTATCTGGGGGTGCACGTCGTCGCTTAGGGCGTGTTGGTGTTTCTGGTGCTTCCCCAGGCGAATCCGAGGTGGATGCTGTTACATTGTCATTTTCAGTTGACTTATCCGTATTTACATCCATTTCAGATTCAATATTTGCAGAAGGCGTTTCGCAGTCGCTATCACTATTGTTAATGTTTGTTGAGATTGCACATTCACTATCGTCTTCTTTAGCACCTATAACTTCACTATCATCTCGATTTTCGTTCACTTCCAAAATTTGGTTGATGTGCCGTTTCCATAAATTTTTACAATCTTCTACCTTGACATACACTATACATTTACCTTGAAGTTTTACAATTTTTCCTCTTAACCATTGTGGTTTTATGGGTCGGTAATCTTTCACCAAAACATATTTACCTAATTTGATATTTATATGTCTTTTACCCTTAAAATTTCTACGATTGCGTACCTGGCTGGATTTAATAGTATTTAAAATTGTTGTTGAGTCCTTATTTTTTCTAATAATATAATTTGGTTTAATAAAATCAAGCCTGGTTCGTAATGGTCTGCCCAACATCATACGTGCCGGTGACTCTCCAGTAGAGCAGTGTTCTGTATTTCTATAGTTTATCAAAAATCTGCATATAGCACGTTCAAAATCTATTTTTCCACAACCTTTAATTTCTTTCAGCAAAAATTGTTTAATTGTATTAACACTATTTTCTGCAGCACCATTTGATGCTGGGTGGTATGGTGGTGAAGTTAAAAATTGCACATTATTCATTTCAAGAAAAGTTCTGAATTCCTTAGAAACGAATTGTTTTCCGTTGTCTGAAACTAACACTTTTGGAATACCAAACCGTGCAAACACTTCTCGCAACTTTACTATCGTGGTTTGTGACGTAATATTGTTCAAGACAAATATCTCCGGCCACTTCGAATAAGCATCCGTGATGACTAAAATATTTTTATTGTGAAATGGTCCGAGAAAATCTATATGTATCCTTTCCCAAACAGCACTTGGGATAGGCCAACCCTGCAAGGGCATTCTCTCGGGGTTCTTTCGGAACTGTTGACAAATTTTACATGAATTGCACATATTTTCTATGTCTTTATTTAATGATGGCCACCAAACATACGACCTAGCCAATGATTTACATTTAACTATTCCCTGGTGGGTATTGTGAAGTCTTTCAGTACCAACTGTTGCAGTTTTAATGGAACAAGTACCCTATATCCCCATAGTAAAATATCATTTTCAACTCTAAGTTCATTTTTCCTATTTGAATATGCCTTTAATTCGGGTGACGCATTTTGTGGCCAGCATTTAGCAATAAATATTTTTATTTGTTTTAAAATTTCATCGTTTTCTGTTTCAATTTTTATGTCATTTACGTTTAATGGTAAGTCAGCTTGATTAAGGTAATTTATTCCTGCGCCTTCATCAATAATATTAATTTCATTATCATCTTTTTTTAGTGGCAACCATGATAAAAAATCAGCACAATTCCTTTGAGAGGTGACATATTTAATATCATAGTTAAAAGCACTTAGAAACAATGCGTATCGCTGCATACGATTAGCTGCCATGGTTGGGATTCCGTGCTTTGGACAAAAAATAGATACTAAGGGTTTATGATCCGTATATAGATTAAATTTTCGACCAAACAAATATTGGTAAAATTTCCCTATTCCATTAACTATTGCTAACGCTTCTTTGTCTATCTGGGAGTAACTTTTCTCTGCAGATGACAAAGTTCGCGATGTGTAAGCGATGGGCCGCTCGACACCAGAATCGTACACATGTGAAATAATCGCACCAAGTCCAAATTGCGATGCATCTACCGTTAAATTTAACTGCAAACTTGGATTATAATGTACTAAAAATTGATCAGACATTAATATTTTTCTTACAGCCTTGAACTCTGTTTTACATGATTCTGTCCAATTCCACCTGCCGTTTTTCTTAATTAAATCATAAAGGGGGTGTAATACATCAGGCATATTTGGAATAAAACGGTGATAGTAATTGATCATTCCCAGGAATGAACGTAATTCAGAAACATTCTTGGGTTCAGGCATATCGATAATTGCTTTTAGTCTTTCTGGTGATTTATGTAATCCATGTTTATCAATTGTAAACCCTAAATATGAAATGCTATCTTGAAGGAAATGACATTTGTCGGTTTTGACCGACATACCGGAGTTTTGTAAAATATTCAAAACGTTGTGTAAACGGTCGAAATGTTCTTGTTTCGTTTTACCGGTGACCACAATATCTTCCAAAAATACACATACTCCATCAAAATTTCCTAATAGGTCGTCCATAATACGCTGAAATTGCGAGGGGGCTGAACTAATACCAAATGGCAATCGGTTGTAGACGAATGTACCTCTATGTGTGGAAATTGCCGTGAATTTCCTCGAAGTATCATCCAGCAATACTTGCTGATAAGCGTGAGCTAGGTCTATTTTAGAAAAACATTCACCTCCTTGCAATTTCGTGAACAATTTAGTTTTGTTTTATTTTTGAATTTGATGGTCATAGATGCCCTTCCCAGTGGTCGGATACTTCCGCCAGTATAATTTATGAAATCTGTGTTAGTTTTAGTCATCGGGTGTGTTTTAAATTTTTGCAACCAAACATCTTGTGAAATTACAGAAGCGGCCGCACCTGAATTTAGCTCCATCTGCAGCGGTATATTGTTTAGTGCAACATTTATCATAATTGGTGCGTCGTTTTGGCTTTTTGAACTAAACAATGACGCTCCAGATGTGCTTCGGTCTACCTGTTCCGCATTCATATAGTGAACAGGTGATTTCTGTTTACAAACATAAATCAGATGACCTTTCTTGCCGCACTTTTTGCAATTGTACTCACGATACCGACACTTGTCCGTTGAATGGTTTGGCTCGATCCTTCCGCGCCGGCGTCCTCTTTCCATCCATGGTGCGCGAAGTGGCCGCCGATGATCCTCGATGATGACGTAGCTTCAACCGATGCATATCCATGGCATCTACTGGCTCCATTTTGATTCCATAGTCGTCCTGCGCAGACTCTTCTCCTAGTGAAATTTCTAACGCTCTTTTCCACGTAATATTTTCGTTTTCTAGAAACAAACGTTTTCTTATTTTCTTACAATCCAAGGCAATAATGAATTTGTCCCGCAGAACCTCTTGCAGCTGTGCGCCGAACTTACAATCCACGGTCAAACTTTTTAATCTTGCCGCCCTTTCTTGAATTGATTCGGTGCTCGCTTTTTCCGCTTGATAAAAACGTCTTCTTTCAGCGAACACAGATTTTGCACGTGTATAATATGATTCTAATTCTCTTATAATTAGACTGTATGAACATTTATCGGGCTTTTCTGGTATCACCAGATTTTCCAATAGTTTATAAGCTTCCTCTGTAAGCCCATTAATCACAATTGCACGCTTAATCGCGTCGTCACTAATTGCATTTGCCACAAAAAACTGCTCAATTCGACTTTTATACACAGAGAAATCATGAATTTTGGGATTGAATTCCACTTGAATTCCAATCGTGTTCGTGAATTTCACTGTCTGCACCTGGTCCTGTTCACGGCTGTCGGCCATTTTTAAAAACGTGGTTCGTCAAATTCTTGTTCTTGTTTCTTTTCACTTCACTTTCGGTACTTAAGAATTTAATTACTCGTCGCCAATTTGTAGTGTCTACTCTACAATGTTAGGGGAACTATTAAATAGCCAGGTATACCCATTCAAACTATTACTTATATTTGGTCGTTGCGTACTCTATGGTAGCTAATGGCACACTGCCACATGTGACAGGCCCATGCATACAATATCTTTATACATATACTACATTATTGTACCTAGTTATGACTAAAATCTGCGATGTAAATGATATTGTATTTGATTTTTAATGTTTACTTCTGTGTGTTCTGTATATATATTAATATTATGATTTTATGACTAACATTTGTGATATAAATAAATGTTTAGTATTATTAAACTGACTTTTCGTTTGTTTCCTAAGATGGGCATTTTTTAATATATTAACTAAACTAATTAACTAAATTTAAGATTAAATATTAAGTATGTCGATCCATTCAGAGAAGCAGAACTGAAATATCTGTGTTTTGCAGATATTTCAATCTGATAAGTTTTGCAGATCTCCCGTGGAGTTGGGGGATTACCGTAAAAGCGCAGTTATGGACTCAGCTCATATCATCATAAATAATCATCATCATAAAAATGTATTATTAATCATGTACTTATTGACAAATGCATTTACATGTTTATTATACCGTGCCATTTTTTTAACTCTGAACTTTGTCAATACAACGTCCCTATGTTCAATTTAAAAATAAGGTGAATGGGCTGAGCTGAGCTGAGCTGATTTGATCTGAGCTGAGCTGAGCTGATCTTAGCTCAGCTGAGCTGATCTGAGCTTAGCTGAGCTGATCTGAGCTGAGGTGAGTTGAGCTGAGCAATTTTTTCAATAAATTTTCAATCAATAAAAATCGTAAAGTAAAAAATCTTCACCAGGTCATAAATAATAATAACGGCAGGTAATAATAAATTTCGTTCTCCATTTTTCTGCGAGAGCCTTTTTGGTGTTTTACATGGCATTTTGTCATGGAGTCGAAATGGTGAAGGGAACGAGCGACTGCGGCACAATTTTAAAAATCGATGGAAGGCGAAGCGAATGACAGACAATAAATTCCAATTGTGCTCTTGCGCCATTAATTTTGTCAACAAGTTCATCAAAACTCAATAAAAATACAATTTAAGTCGCATTAAAAGCGATTTTTTGATCGAAAACCGATCAAAAATCAATCAAGTCGCGTTAAAAGTGATTTTTTGTTCAAAAACCCATCCAAATTCAATAAAAATTCAATTAAAGTAGTATTAAAAGCGACTTTTTGATCAATAACCGATTAAAAATCAATAAAAAACCAATTAAAGTCGCATTAATAGCGATTTTTTGATAGAAAACCGATGTAAAATCAATAAAAATCCATGTAGAGTCGCATTAGAAACGATTTTCTTATCGTAAACCGATTAAAAATCTATAAAAATCCAATTAAAGTTGGGTTAAATGTGATTTTTTGATCAATAATCGATCAAAAATCAATAACATCTAATTAGAGTCGCATTAAAGCGATTTATTCATCCAACACCGATCAAAAATCAATTAAAAATCAAATTAGGGTCGCATTAAAAGCGAACTTTTGATCGAGAACCGATCAAAAATCAATAAAAATACAATTTAAATCGCGTTAAAAGTAATTTTTTGATCAATAACCGATTAAAAATCAATAAAAATTTAATTAGAGTCGCTTCAAAAGTTATTTCTTGATCGATAACAGATTAAAAATCAATAAAAATCCAATTAAAGTCGTATTAAAAGCGACTTGTTGATCAATAACCGATTAAAAATCAACAAGAATCGAATTAAAGTCGCATTGAAAGCAATTTTTTGATCGATAACAGATTAAAAATCAATAAAAATTCAAATAAGGTCGCTTTAAAAGCGATTTTTGCATCGAAAACCGATAAAAAACAATAAAAACTCAATTTAAGATGCATTAATAGCAATTTTTTGATAGAAAACCGATCAAAAATCAATAAAAAAGTCAATAAAAATCAGAGCACAGTAGAGCACAGCTGAGCTGACCTGAGCTAAGCTGAGCTGAGCCTAGCTGAGCTGAGCCGAGCTATTCTGATCTGATCTGAGCCTAGCTGAGGTGATCTGAGCTGAGCTGAGGTGATCTTAGCTGAGCTGATCTGAGCTGAGCTGATCTGATCTGATCTGATCTGATCTGATCTGATCTGATCTGATCTGATCTGATCCGATACTCAATTTATACTCAATTTCGAAATAATCAAAACCATTCTGAACACAGTAATTTTTAAATAAATCGGATAATACTCTTCATAATGATATTCGCGTACACTGTTGATAATGACTTTGTGTAATACCCCTTAACATTAATTTTCATTTCGGTGATCTCACATGTGCACAAGCAATGTTATTGACATAAAAAATACCAAACTGTTATGATTCGTCATCGGCCGGCTCGGTCGTCTTGTGATTGTTTATATAATTGCGTCACCTCGCATCGAACGCGTCAAGTGATTATAAAAGTTCTCGTAATTTCAGTTGCTATCGATTCAAATTGAATTCATATTTAATCATACTACTTGTTATTTCTCCAAATGATCACCCCTTCTTATTCTAACAAAATTTTTGGTTTTTACGTATTGTTCAATGTTTATACGAGAGAAAAAAAATGGTTTTAAACTTACTACTAAACGTCTAAATTAATATCAGTAATTTTTCATGGTTTTTTGTTAAATTAATTCATACAAAATATGGATATTCCGATACCTTACAAATAGTTTAAACTCAAAATTGTTGGATATTTTTTTATACATGAGTCATAGTTTGGCGAACTGAGCGAGATGGTGTAATTAATTTTCATGTTGAACATATTTCATATGTTCAAGAACACGGAATTTTCAACACAGATTTGGTATTAATGTTTGGGATAGAACTGATGAAAAAAATTCACAACTTTCACTAATTTTATTTCATTTCTCCCTTGATGTGGGAGGTATTTCTGATCAGCTTTGGCCAATTTGGATAAGATGTAAATCAAATGATTTGCATCACGATTTAAATAATATGTTTTTTTTTAATAAATACTTGAATTTGATTAAGAATTGATGATCAAAATAAATTATGGGGATCTGTACTTGTTACGCACCCTGTACGCCTGCGTCGTCTAGCACCCCCAGATATGTAATCAAGGGACGCGCGTGACAGAGGCGCGCCAGTGTTCGTTGCACTCTTACAACGATAACATAGCTAGTAAAATAAATACATTCAAGCTTTATTAAGTGTTTGTTTTGAAACGAGTAAAGCCCAGAATCAACCATCTCTTCGCCCTAAGATCTAGAACCTAAATACAGTCCACTGAATTGAAGAGCGTAAAATTGGTCCACCGACCGGATCATCTGCAGGCAGAGACGTTGGATTCTGCACGGCGTCGTACACGGGATCATAATTTGTGAAAAAGGGAGCAAGCGTTCGTGTGAAGAGAATCATCACCGACTTTTCTTGCCCCTAGGCTGGACACATCAAGGATTGAAGCTGTCCACCCACCGGAACCCCTGGAGCCACTGATTAGCTTCGCGACCGGAGCTACCTTCAATACCTTTCCTTATATTCTACCTGTTTCAATTTGCACAAGTAATTAATTATGACTACTTTGAAGTCCTTAAAATCAAAACGTGCTACAATCAGGGCCTCGTTGACACGTTTTGAGACACATATTAATAGTATAACAAACCAAATCAACAATTACGATTTAACAGCGCGAATCAAGCGATTCGAGTCATTAATTGAAGAATTTGTCGAGGTTCAAGTGCAAATTAATGCTCAAGAAGCCCCAACTAATGACCCAATCGCGGAATTTGAGGATAAGTTTTATCCGTTATTGGGCATAGCTAATAAATTAATTTCAAATAACCAAAACCACTCGGCGACTAATAACGCGCGTCAATCCGATATTGACGCCATACAACTAAATAAAATTGAAATACCGTATTTTGATGGTCAGTACGATAAGTGGTTACCACTCTATAGTGCATTCAAATCTTTGGTTCATGAGCGTAAATCGCTAAATAATATTCTGAGGTTCGCTCACTTGTTATCGAGCCTAAGCGGCGATGCCGCTGAAGTTTTAGCATCGTTTGAAGTGAGCGGCGATCATTATGATGAAGCATGGAACTTGTTAATCGAAAACTTCGATAATAAGCGTAAAATTGCACAGCGTCACATCAATGCAATTTTCGAATTATACAGTGCAGAGGATAAATCGGCTGGCTCCTTACGAAAAATCGTCCGTACCATTACCAAACACACTCGCGCATTAGAGGTACTCGGCAGGCCTACAGAACATTGGGACAATTTGCTTGTGTACGTTGTTTTAACTAAGATAGATGCAGCAACTATTCAAGAATGGGACCGCACTTTAAATAAGAGCGATTTGCCAGCATTTAAAACATTATGCAATTTTATTCTTGCCAAATGCGATTCAATGGAAGCTGCACCTATTATTAAAAGCACCGTGAACAGCAAATCGACAATACATAATTTTGTGCGCCCCCAATTTCAAAATAACTGTACTTATTGCAAGTGTGCTCACACCTTATTTAAATGTGTAAAATTTATAAAATTAAATATCGAGGATCGATTCACATTCGCCAAAAAAGCTGGTTTATGCACTAATTGCCTAAAATATTCAAATCATAAAACATTCAACTGCACGGCGTCTCCGTGTGAGGTATGCAAAAAACGGCACCATACGCTTCTACATAGATACGGATCGGGTAATCCAGGTAATGGCGTAACAGGTACATACACTCGTGCAATACGAGCAAATAAAACCTACCTGCCAAACCCCAGCATTATTACCAACCGCTGTCGTCCAAATAATTGCTGCGAATAACATTAAACATAATTGCCGAGTATTGTTGGATTCCGGTTCACAACTTAATATAATAACGGAGGAATTTGCAAATAAATTAAATTTAAAATTGGAACCTGACGTAATAAAAATTGAGGGGATTCAAGGGATGAATTTAACATAAAATGCTAGGACTATCGTCTCAATAAAATCGAAATTGTGCAATTAAAGGACAAGCATCGATTGTGTTGTTGTTTCACGGGTTATACAAACCTTACCTCAGGTACCATTTGATAGGGAAGTTTTAGCAGTACCAAACAGTATGCGCTTAGCAGATCCGAAATTCCACATTCCGGGTCATGTTGATATTTTGCTTGGGATACATGTATTTCTCGATGTGATTGCTAGCGGAAAGATTAAAAGAAGTAATTATTTGCCTTTAATGCAAAACACGAAAATGGGTTGGATAATTGGGGGTGGTTTAAGTTTACCGTTAAATACAGCGAATGCAAAATGCAACTCAATTTGCAGTGTGAACTTGGAACGATTTTGGGAACTCGAACAAGTTGCACCCCGGGTGCAACGTACGGCCGTAGAAATTGCCTGCGAAAAGCATGTTGTGACGACGACAAAGAGAACTGCCTCGGGGCGGTTTATTGTCGGGTTGCCATTCAAAAATCCATGTTCTGCGCTAGGGTATTCTGGGCGGATGGCCATAAAACGATTTAAAAATGTCGAGAATAAGTTACGCTGTAACCCGGAGTTCGGAGAAATGTACCGCGCGTTTATGCGTGAATACGTAAACTTGGGCCACATGGTCGAAATAGAGCCAAATGCAGTAAAGGAAAGGCCCGGGTATTTTTTGCCTCACCACGGGGTGTTTAAAAAGGATAGTCTTTCGACCAAGCTGCGGATCGTTTTCGATGCTTCCGCAACAACAGACAAAGGGTGCTCACTTAACGACATTCTCATGAAAGGTCCGGTGTTGCAAGATGATCTGTTGTCGATTTTATTGCGTTTCAGGACAGCTCGCTACATTTTGGCCGCAGATGTCACGAAAATGTATCGACAAGTTCTAGTAAATAATCAAAAAACAAATTATCAAAGAATTGTATGGAGAGAAAACCCTAAAGAACCTCTCAAAATTTATGAATTGAAAACAGTCACTTACGGACTAAAACCGTCGTCATTCCTGGCAATTCGTTGCTTATTTGAAATAGCAAGTCTAAATGAAAATAATTTTAAAAATACAGCATCTCGTATAAAAAGAGATTTTTATGTGGACGATTTGTTGACAGGATTCACTACTGAATCTGAAGCCATCGTCTGCCGGGACGAGATTACTAACATATTGAAGAGTGGTGGGATCTAACTAAATAAATGGAACTCTAATAGTCCCCGGTTGATCTCACATGTAAATAAGAACAATGAAAACACAATTCTACTTAACAAACATGAAAATAACAAGACATTGGGTTTAATTTGGGACTCAATTGAAGATTTGATAAAATACCGTATACAAAACTTAAAAAATCACGAAAAAATAACGAAGCGAATTATTCTATCCTTCGCAGCTCAAATTTTTGATCCATTAGGTTTAATTAATCCAGTAGTATTATTAGCGAAAATGTTAATACAAGAATTATGGAAAGAACAGCTTGAAGGGGACGAGCCTGTATCTTATATCATTTCCAAAAAATGGCACGAAATTATAAACAACGTTAGTGCACTTAATTTGTTACATATTAAACGAAACATAATTGAATGCAGTAAGCCAGCTCGCATCGAACTTCACGGGTTCTGCGATGCGAGCGAGAGGGCGTACGGTGCATGTATTTATTTAAGAATTCAAAATAAAATCGGAGATCGCTATTTGACGCAATTGTTGTATGCAAAGTCAAGAGTGGCGCCCATTAAGTTTATTACATTACCCAGACTTGAACTCTGTGGTGCATTATTATTAACACGTTTAATTCATAAGATAAAAGAGTCTATTCTATTAAAAATTGACGAAATCTTATATTACACCGATTCAACCATCGTCTTGGGTTGGTTGAAAACATCGCAGACGATTTGGAAAACATTCGTGGCGAATCGGGTTGGTGAAATACGAGAAACAACAAATGTTGAAAGCTGTCGCGAGGAATGAGCGCGAACTCATTGCTAGACGCGACCATATGGTGGTACGGACCATCGTGGTTGAAACAGGAAAATTATAAATCAGCGCCCGCGCCCTCAATCGATATCAACAATCTACCTGAAAGACGTACAATCGCATTTTGCAGCGTAACACACACAAAGCACGAACAATTCGAAATTTTAAGAAAATATTCCTCTCTACGAAAATTAACTCACGTAATCGCTTATATTCTCAGGTTTGTAAATAACTGTCGACAACGGCAAAAGGGAGAAACCGACGAATTAACTGTTAATGAACTACAGTATGCCACAAATACAATAATTAAATTAGTACAATTGGAAACATTTTCTGACGAAATGCGATTATTAAAAAAGGGGTTACCATTAACCAATTCTAAACTGAAGAATATCAACCCTTATTTGACAAATGGCATAATTCGGGTAGGAGGACGTTTAGACGAAGCCGACATTAATTTTGGACAAAAGCACCCAATTGTACTACCTAGTAAGCATGCATTCACCGATTTGGTAATTAATGATGCTCATTTAAAACATATGCATTCGGGAGTGCAGACTACTATTGCAATCATGAGGCAAAATTACTGGCCACTGGCAATTAAAAATAATGTAAAGCGTGTCTTAGGAAGATGCATCATATGTATTAAAAATAAACCGGTGCTTAAAAGTCAATTAATGGGTACGTTACCTGCGCCACGGGTTCGAGTATAACGACCCTTTGCCAATTGCGGAGTAGATTTTTGTGGGCCCTTTTATGCAAAGGAGGGTGTTCGGAAAATCAAAACCACAAAAGCATATGGGGCCGTTTTTGTATGTTTTTCTACAAAGGCAGTTCATATAGAATTAGTAAGCAGTTTAACAACACAAGCATTTTTGGCGGCATTGCATCGATTTGTTTCAAGAAGAGGAAAATGTGAAAACATCTACTCTGATTATGCCACTAACTTCGTAGGAGCCAGTCGAGAAATTCAAGATATCTATAATTTTATGTCTGTCAACAAGAACGAAATTTCAAGTAAATGCGCTGATGAATCTATTAAATGGCATTTTAGCCCTGCTCGTTCACCTTATTTTGGGGGATTATGGGAGGCTGCCGTAAAATCAATAAAATATTATTTAAAACGTGCAACTGGTACCACTAAACTAACCTTTGAAGAGTTATGTACGTTGCTTGTGCAAATTGAAGCAGTTTTAAATTCCCGACCCTTCACACCAATCTCGTCCGACCCTAATGACTATTCCTTTTTGACCCCTGGCCACTTCTTAATCGGCAGTCCATTAACTAGTCTACCGTGTCAAGATTTGCAACATATTAAAATAAATAGATTAACCAGATGGCAACATTTCCAGTATATCCAGCAACACTTTTGGAGAAGATGGTCGCTCGAATATCTTAGTCAATTACAAAGCAGGAACAAATGGAGATTCCCGGACAATAACATCATCCAGGTAGGAGCACTAGTCATTCTACGTGACGACAACTTACCGCCTATGCGGTGGATTAGCGGACGCATCGAAGAGGTACACCCGGGAGAGGACGGCCATGTGCGTGCAGTTACAGTGCGTACAAATGCGGGTTTATTCAAACGTGCGACGTCGCGACGTCGCGACGTGTAGAATTTGCGTCATACCCATTGAAGTGCCTATCAATCTCCCAACAGCTTGAAGTATTAAACAATCTCGCACCATATACAGGGTCCGTCATTTCACCTCCCGTCTACTATAGCTCTGTTACTAATTGAGTTAGGATTTTGATATTTTGCAGGATTCACTTGCATTCTGGGGCGTATTTCAGGAAAATATTTTAGATAATACAGGGTGTCCCAAAAAAGTGTGACGTCATGATGATGTGTATTTTTAAATTGCATGGTATATTTTTTGTTGCGTATTTGGGTGCCCTTTGTGGATGCCTACATACCCATGAAATTTTATTAAAATCGGTTCAGTGATTTTAGCACAAAAAAATAAAAACTGAAAAAAATCAGATTTGCACCATTGGTTAAGAAAATTAATACAAGATAAAAATATGCCTTGTTAATAAAACCATAAAAGATACTCATTAAATAAGGTCTGACAATTGCGTTAGCCAAGTTTTATTGATATGCATTATACAGAGTGTCCAAAATTTAGTGTCAAACTTTTCAAACTTTAAAGCACTTTATTTTTCTTATTTTAAATTGGAGCCCCTGTATATTTTTATGTCATTCCATGTGGAATTTAAAGACAAACATTTTTCCTAATTACAACTCTATCGCAATTCCTAACACATTAAAAGTTATGTGTAGAAAACTCGATTTATCAACTATTCCAATAGCCATTTTAATGAATAAAACTCGAAGGTGACTTTGAAAAGCAATTTCAATATATATATATATATATATATATATATATATATATATATATATATATATATATATATATATATATATATATAATATATGTGTGTGTGTTTAACTTTATTAATGACGAAAATGTTACCAGTTTCAATTAAAAGATTGGTTTCTGTTCTTATTCAATTATGTTGAGAATCATTTAACATTTTATTTCGTGATCGGTTATTTAATATTATGGATATTTTCAGTAAGTGTAATTCGAAGTGTTTAGGTAATATCAAAAGTAAATTAGAGTATTGCTAAAAAAAATCTGTAAGCAATGATCATTAACAGGCTTATATTCTTAGAATATACTAAAGACTGTTAATTTTACTATTTAGCGACTGCCCGGAGAGGGGATGGAACCACCTCTTTTAATTATGAGTATGTAACTTGGTAGTGTCAATTTAGTCAAGATTTTAAATTATCACGATATATTTGATTAATATGACATTCCAAATAATATTAATTTCAAATTGTACACAATTGTTTTATGTATAACTTTGCAAGCCTTCCGCTTCACTAAATCTAGAAGTATGAATTCGTCATTTTAATTTAGTCTCTTGGGTACGTATTCTCAACGGTACCACCGTTGTTTTTAAGTAAAGGATTTAAAAAGTATGGTTTAAATAAAACAAATATTTATAATTCTATTTTAAATAGAAGTATTTTATTGTAAAACATTTCGGTAAAAATATAAAACACTTGCATACTAGGTTTTAATCACACTTGAAAATTATAACAATTATAAATATTAGAGTAATAATGTGTGTACCCCATGGGGTCGATAGCCTAATAAAGATTGTTTATATATATATATAATATGTGTATATACTTAATTCAGTATAATTTTATTATATGTATATTTTTATTATCTCGTATTCTATCACTAAGCAATAATCTCGCTCATTGTTTTAACTTACATAAGTTAATATAAATTGCACAACTGCGTTATATTTATTAAAATTCGTAAATCTTAAATCGTTAAAAACTGTGTTTCTTACCTTATAAGTTACAAAGTTTCGCAAAAGTGTTTGTGATTAGTATGTAATAAATAATTTTTTACATCATATAGCCAGATTTTCATTAGTATCATATTCTTTTAAACATTAATTTGATAACATAATTATTCAATTAAATCATTCATTTCAAAAACCATATAAGTCCAAGTAGTTAATTTTTCAGTAGAGCCATGAAACTGTTTTGTATGAAAAGAAGTATTCTGCAATACCTCTCAATATGCTATTTACCGCGTAAATATCTTTACGAAATGCTGTGGAATGTGTAGGGTATCGTGTTTCTTAGAATTAGACAACAGATGTTTGGTATTCAACGACCTTTTCTGGTCTCATTCCATTTTACACCCGACTGTTTTATGTTAAAATTGAAATACTGCTGGTAAAGATGCACATTCACCCGGCGACATAAATTTCATCATAAATAATCACCATTTTTTTTAATTTCTTAAAAATATAAAACGTCAAAGTACTCATGTTAATGTATGTATAACAGAATATTTTGTGTATAATTTTATAATACTTATTAAACATTACCTATAAGCAGAAAAAACAGTTCATATTAAATGAAATGAAATGAAATGTGAAATAATGTTTTCCATTATTTATTAATCATTTTCAGACACGTGTTTCGGGGAATTTCTCTCCATTATCAAAGGAAGGAATGAAAACAAGGAAGGGTTAAAGATTACAATATAACACTTGGTATAAAACTGTTTTCTATTCATTTTTATAACAAGTTTACTATTGTTATCTTCAACACTTTGTTATATTAAGAAATTAACATAATTATATAATATTTTCTGCTGCTATAGCTAAACACCGTCGCCAAGGAGCGATCTACCACACATGGAAATCATGCCTTTATGAATTTCGCTCTATTCATATCGGGTTCTTTAACGTGCATGTACAACTTAACAGTTCACGGGATTGCCTGCTTCAGTTCCCCTCCAAAAAAAAACGTACTTTGATGTTAGAGAATTTCAATCGCTTAAAAGTGCTCGGGTCCACGGGGTTTGAACCTGCGACCCTTGGCATGTGCGCTAACCTCTCGGGCACCGATTAAATTATATGCATATATTATTAATATAATATTAATTGTAATGAATAATGATACTCCCAGAGAAAATATTACTTTCCCTACTCAATTATAACGGGTAAATAATAATGGTCTTTATAAAAATATTTCAATTAGTGTTTTTATATGTTTCGTCGAACACCTCCTAATTATACAACCATAATTCCACTGATGTCAGTTGAATTATGTACCCTATAACTTACGCGTGAGTTATACATGATTCATAACTCACGCTCACGGAAATCTTAAAATTCATAAATAAACGATTCTTTGTCCTACTCTTTATTTACATTCACATTAATATTCAATGTAACTCAGTAAATTTGCCCTCAGTTCCAGCCACATTGATCACTTGATGTATAATTACCTGGCATGTTCAAATTAATTTGTAGAATAGAAATGTCAACTGTCATCAGAAATATAATGTATTTTAACGAAAGTCTGGAAGTATTGAATAAAAGTATGTATGGAACTTGTGTGTTATAGGCTTACCCGTTTTTTTCTCGTGACTTATTTTCTTTGTAACATACTTGTACCATAAACAGCTATTGTGCTCCTTTTGGTACAAAGTATAAATTTTTTGTTGTCCTTAAACCATATCGTATATTTAATACCCCCAGCAGAATTTTGAATTGTTTTGGTTATTTTTAGTTACAAAAAGTATGTGTATTCTTAATTTAAAAAAGCCAGGGTGATGAAGTTTTACGTGACCCTCACATCTTTTACAGGCTCCGAGTAAAGTAAGACATTTTACTGACGAGTCGAGTATTTTTTTTTTCTGAAACCCCCAATTATAATAAAAATTAATATTTATTAATTTAATAAATTGTATGGGAGATTTTCTGCGTGCCTACATATCAAGTACTGTGTTTCTATGTTTCTAACGTGATAGATAGTTTTCCTTAGCAGAGAAACACTTTCCCTGACTAGTCAAGTGAATTCAACTTTTGCGCCGTATTTGCATATTGCAGTTTATAAAATATTAGATATTAGAGAACTTTCCAGTTCAAAACTTTCTAGTTAATTTTAAGTCAAATAAACTGCCACTGTCACAATGCAAATTAATTAAATTAATGTTCATAAGGCCGTTTCCATAGCAATGAATCTATTCTTTGGCTTAAATTTTCCATGTTTATTTTCATGTTTCATATGTTTTGTACAGTTTTTAAATTTAACATAAAACAGATCTCACTTTTTGCAAACTAACGCCACTGTAATATATTTTAACCATCAACACTCTCTCTTTGTTTGAGAAATTATTCATATTGAATACAAAATTGCACCCTTCCTCACAATGTCAACATGGTCAATGGTCTGTATAACGTAAACGCATTTTTTTCAGCGGGCACGTATGTCTAACTATCGTACCGATAAAATAAAATACTAAAATTTGTGTGATAATAATATGCGTAATTTAAATAAAGTATAATTAATCTACTACATATTTGAAGGAATTGATGATTCATTGTTTGAATTAAAATACAACATTTGCTTATTTTCATTATTTGTCAATCAATTGCCGGAAATTTCTCCCCATTATCAAATTAATAACAAAGAACAAAGTAGGGTTGTAGATGACAATACAATGTAATCTACAACCCTTCCTCGTTCTAAACTATGTATTTCATAGTGGGGAGAAATTCCCCGAAAATCGTGTCAGGCAATTGATTAATAAATAATGGATATAATCAAATGTATAATTTTATTTTAAAAATGTATTAAATAAACTAGGGTATGCCTTGCTATGAATAACCCCAATAGTAAAATGTAAAATAGTAATGTACATATGTATCCCGGCTATCGGTTATGATAGGGCCCATAAAAAATCAGACCCGGGCCTGGACAAACGAAACCTATTGAACTGTCCCAAGTCATAAATTATCATCTCTTCTGGAAGGGCCGGTAGCTAAGTGCAGACAGCTTAATACGACGGCGGCGTGTCGCGGCAGTTTCAAAGAATTTCGGAGTTGTATGTTCTGGCCAGTTCCCGAATCAACCATCTCTTCGCCCTAAGATCTAGAACCTAAATACAGTCCACTGAATTGAAGAGCGTAACAGTACTAATGGATCAAAAATGGATTAAATGAAAATTATTATTATTATTATTATTATTATCTATTTTAAAACATACTAACTCTAGGTACTCATGTATTTTTTTTTCTCGATTCCAATTATTATACTACGCAAAAATACCAATGCGCGGAAAACTTTCTCTTTTCTACCTGCCAGAATAGGACCATTTTACATTTAATGAGTGGGTAATTTATCACCGATGGACATAAATTACCATCGGTCAATTTCAGGTTGCAGAACATCGCTCATCCAGTGAAGCTACCGATAATGTCCGCTAGGAGCAGTACTGAAACGGAAAATGTGTACTTTTTGATACGCTTTAAATTGAAAGTGGGCAAACATATCATGGTCAAATTAAAAATTTGAATGTATTTTATAAATATCTATCCGCGTATGTTGTAATTCTACAACACAATACGATTTACATTTTTTTGCGATATCTTCGAAACTATGCATTAAAACACACTGAAATATAGTTGGAAAGATAATTATATATAATGTGCACTATTTAAATTTCAGATCTTCATTTAAAAACGTTTGGAAAGTATGACTTTTTGAAAGTTCAGACCCCTCGTTATAATCCCCTTAACCGCGAGATATCTCCACTATCCCCTTAACCGCGACATATCTCCACTATCCCCTCCACTAGCGCTACCGCCTGAGAGTATAGACGTTGCAGGACAAATTGCGAGATGCCCCGGGCTCGCCTCAGCGCTGCGTCTGACGAGAGTATTAACTATTGATTGTCACTTCAAAAACATAACTTCTACGTTAACAAACTTACTATTTGTTATCAAACATATAAGAAAACTTACATACAAATTAGGTATTTATCGTTAATGTATGTTAGATCATTCATCAGGAGGGCAGTGCCCCGTTGCCCTTCCTGCAGCAGCCGCCACTGTTTGTATGATAGTTTGTGTTGAATTTGATATAGGATATTGTGTGATTGGTTTCAGTTCAATTGAAACTTTAATACAAACAAATTACGTCTACATTCGTATATTATTACGCATTAGTTCTTGATACTCCTGCATTTACAATTAAGATAGTCGCGATATTCTAAAATTGTATTTCCGTGATTATTTTATTTAAGAACAGATTATTTTCACAACTTGGACAACCTAAGATTTTATACACAGAGAGGAATCGAGGCAAAACAGACCGTTTCCACTGTTTTGCGTCAAATTTCATCCGAGTGAATATAGCCGTTATCAAAATTCTTTAGAATGCTCTCAGCGCTAAGGTTCCTTTACTAGGTCACTAGTGCCTTGTAAGGTTCAACACAAAGTTAA
This sequence comes from Othius punctulatus, assembly GCA_951805005.1. Taxonomy (NCBI): domain Eukaryota; kingdom Metazoa; phylum Arthropoda; class Insecta; order Coleoptera; family Staphylinidae; genus Othius; species Othius punctulatus. Next base: position 24,090,468 of record OX638140.1, on the reverse strand, counting down.
TTTTAAGGATCCTTAAAATTTAAACCTACTTAACTAAGGCTCCTTAAAACTACAAATGGTGCAATCGGCTATTTCAGCTGCTAGTTCTATTTAAATTTTAAAAAGAGACAAGGTCATAAACTGGTCGTCGAAAATGTATGTGTCGGCACATTTATTGCAGATGTCATTAACCAGCGCCGTCGGTCTCAATTTTATATTGAAGTAAAGTGGATTTTCAAAATTTTATTTCCGAAAATTGAAATTTCAAATCAGCCAATTAGTTAAATTACTCCCTCTATAACACTCGACTATTAAATTGAAAGTAATGCATTCGAAGTAAATGAAGTAAAAAATCTTCACCAGGTCATAAATGGTAATAACGGCAGGTAATAATAAATTTCGTTCTCCATTCTTCTGCGAGAGCCTCTTGGTGTTTTACATGGCATTTTGTCATGGAGTCGAAATAGTGAAGGGAACGAGCGACTGCGGCACGATTTTAAAAAAGGACGGAAGTCGAAGCGAATGACAGACAATAAATTCCAATTGTGCTTTTGCGCCATTAATTTTGTCAACAAGTTGTTTTATTACATCTCCACAAATAATCCGCGTGCGACTCCGTGTTTTTTTCAACCTGCGACTAGCAAAATATTTTATAGCCCCACGAAATATGGCTTTAATAACGCGGCCACACCTCATACATTTTTTTTTTGCATATTTGTTGCATGGAAACGCATATATTCATATTTGATGTATTAAATTATGGGCCTATTACGACGAGTAGATTTATTTATTTTAATATTTATAACATGCCTCCGCAAACTATTTAAGTTAACAACTATCCACTCTTCAGCGCCTCGTAATTAACATCCATTTAAACTAAAATCCAACTATAGGGGCATAATTATACTATTCATTACTATGGGAATATAACTCATACCCAACACAGTGACTGTATTACCATGCGGTTCATATAGTTACGCATGTAGGTATTAATAAGAGATAATGCGGAAAATACAACTAGCTGTATTTTCATGGAAATACCACGATAGCCACTTCACAACGATTGTAACGGCGACGACCACATACAAAAGAATAATTATATGTCACGACGATATCCGAACCGATCGTCTTATTTGTCGGTTGAATAACTTGCAAACATAACCCGAAATGTCAGTGTGTCTCAAGTACTAGTACGTACATAAATATGGTTTGCTGTTGTGAGACGAGTAAAAATCCTGGCGGCTATTTAAAATAAGGAAGTTGCTATTAATATCCCGGAAACCGTCATCTTGACTTTTGTTTTGACTTTATTCTCAAATTTGTGTGATCGAACCAAGTAACTTTTATTTCAAACTTATTTCCGCATTTTTAATAATTATGGAAATATCGGAGTTTTCAAATAATCACCATTTTTAGTTTTTTTTAGAATAATTTCTAAACTGGTCGGACTCTTGAAACTTTTTAAACATAATCTGAACCAGCATACAAAACTGCATAACATTTCCCATTTAACCAGATATCTAGCTTTCAAAATAAGAACGATATCCATGCAATCCTACTCTATTTAGGACACCCTGTATTCCCTTCCTAAATATAATTCATTGTGTTCTCAAAAATCGATAATGATTTTAAAAATACAACTCATTTCAACCCCAATCTTTGGAAAATTCATTTTCCTCGTAGGGGTTGAAATTTGTGGTATTTATAAAATCATTATCTATAATGAGAACACCACTTGTTATATTACCCCAGGTTATGTATCATTACATTTATGTATTCATAATTTATTGTAATAATGATTTAAACAGATATTTTTGTTAAATTTATTTATTTATTAGGAGTATTTGTTCATTTACACCGTCTGTTTACTGGAACTTTTGCTAATTATAATATTATTTAAATCACCTTATTATTTATTTTGTAGATACTAACTGTATACCGAGTGATCATTTAAATTTCAGCTCAAGTTATAGGAAAAAAATGATTATGGTATGGTTAAAATTTTATTATTTAACATATAAATTTTGCTTTGTGATTATACCGAGAGATCATTCAGCTCTAGTTTTCCATGGAAATCCATGGAAATAGTATTCCATTTCCATAATTCTATGGACCATGGTTTTCCATGGAAAACTAGAGCTGAAATTTAAATGATCACTCGGTATAAGCACAAACAATTTTTTTTATGTTAAATAATAAATTTTTAACCGTACCATAATAACTTATTTTTCCTTACAATACCATACGGATGACAAGAAAATTATAATATTGCTATTATTAGTAGGAACAATATTTTAATGGCTAGCTATACTTGACCCAAAGATCTAAGAATATTATGACTTTGACTTCTTAATAGTTATATTCGGGGTTTAATTTAGGGTCACCATAAAGCCAACGGATGGTCAAGACGGAAGAATTGCACGCCGTCGTCAATACCAGAAAGACAGCCGGGCAACCCCAGATAACTGAATAATATTAGCAGGACAGGTAATATAAGCGCTGATTTTATGGCAACACCAAATAAAACCCCCATAAAATACTTAAAAGTCAAAGTCGTAATATTCTTAGATTTTTGGGTCGACTATACCTGCGGTCTTCCCGCCTAATTGCTATTTTTATGACAATTCTAGTATTTATTAGGCTATCTATCTATCTACCTAAAATAACCCGTCTTTATCATATGAGTGCAAAAATTATACTTGTCTCTCGTATTAATACCAAATTTATTGTAACTGGTATAGTTCTATATACATATTCCACTAATACTATATTACATAGTAGACTTTGCTGATTACATTTTCCAAACTCAGACTTTAAATAGTTAATAGTTTCTGGCGTACTTTCAAACTTGGATAATAACCTCTGCTGACGTAAGTTCTTGAGCGCATAATTTCATAAATTTGAGATTAAATTATCAATTTCAAGTTTGCATACGTTATAAGTTGAGAAAATAATCATATAGTTCGTACATGGTTTTATACTACTGGTAAAAAGTACAATAAATAAATAAATTTATAAAGAGTCTCCCAGTTATGATGCTAAGCATGTGGATCTCATTAACGATAAGAGATGAGAGTTGGTTAATTAAGATAATATGCTTGAGGACAAGCCAATATAGCAGAGTAAATAAAAAATCCTAAATTTCGAACCTGATACAACAAACCGGATACGAACCTTGACGAACCTGATACAACTAAGTAGTAAAATTACAATAAATTATAAAAATATCTCAAAATGCTGAATGTTATTGACTAAATGGCCAAAAAGCAGCTAAACACGATTCGCAGCGTTTTAGAATATTGCCATTTCATTGCACATTACTTATCGCAATGTATCGCGATTAACGCCCTTTATTGCCTTTGTCATTGCTTCACGAAGTTCACCTACATAATTATAATTGAAGTTACTTCCATTAATTTTGTTTTTTAAAGTTCTCTAGAAATAAAAGTCGAGAGGCATCAAGTATGCAGATCTGGCAGGCCACTGAACAGATGTATTAGTCGCTATTACTTTGTTATTAAAACGGCCATTTAAATAAGTATTAACATCTCTAGCATTGAATGGAGGGGCGCTATCTTACTGGTTCTATATTTGAATATTTAGTGCCAAAGATAAATCATCCAATAAATCTTATAAGGTTGTTTGAAGACATTCAAAATGACGTTGTACAGTTAGAAATATTATAGCCTCGTGTAAATCATTTCCCAATATGACACCAAATAGATTAAAGCCGAACTGCACTTGGTTTTGCCATGGAATCACTATGTGAAGATTGTCACGAGCCCAATAGTATTCGTTATGATGATTAAATAATCCACAATTAGAAAAGTAGTGTGCATCTATCCATAAAATTGAATTTATAAAATCACCATTTTCCGTAATTTTGTTGATTAACCTACTGCAAAATGTTAATCTACGGATGTTATCATTTGCTTGTAAAGTATGAGAAATATTCAGTTTATAAGGGTAAAACTTATGCTTTTTAAAATTGATGTTGCTGTTGATTTAGATATGTTAACTTGATTTTCTATTTGCCGAGTTGAAATGTTCGGATTAGCGAACATTTAACACTGTGAATTGTTTTTGGCCAATAATTGTCAAAAATTTTAGCATTTTTTATACTTAATTGTTATTTTACTACTAAGTTGTATTACTCTCTTTTATTTTTTTTTACATTTGTATTAAATATAATTGAAAAATAAAAATAAAAAGTGGAATAATTAATATTTGCCATATTTTTTATTTTGACATAGGTTGTTATACATCGTTGAAAAAAGGAAAATAATTGTCTATTTAGATGTATAAAAATCAAAAATGGCCATTTAAAATAAGAAAGTTGCTATTAATATCTCGGAAAGCCCCATCTTGACTTTTATTTTGACTTGATTCTTAAGTTTGTGCGATCGAATCAAGTAACTTTTATTTCAAACTGATTATCGCATCTTCAATAATTACGGAAATATTGGAGTTTTTAGAAAATCGCGGTTTATAGTTTTTTTAGATTAATTTCTAAACTGCTCGGATTTTTGAAAAGTTTTCAACATAACCTAAACCAGCATATAAAACTGCACAATATTGCCTATTTAACCATATCTCTAGCTTTAGGAATAAGAAAGATACCTATGCAATCCCACTCTATTTAGGATACCCTGTATACTATGCAAGTACTTTTAGGGAGATACAGGAATTCGTTTAGGAATATCCTGCAGAGTCTGCTTAAGCCATAGAAAAAAGTCAAAATGTATTAAAAAAGACATAGAACAACATCCACCTTTTCTAAAACAGAAATATGCTTTTATTAGCGATTCAATAAATAAACAACAGGAAAAGCAAGGACTGTCCTTGCTCTGTAGAATCTGTCGTAGTTATCAAAGATTTTAAAATATCCCTTCAAGAAGAACCTGACAAAATTGGGCAAATAATACGTAACAAATTTGATGTGTACTCAGAAAAAGTGGGGGTCTTACAAAACTTTAGAAGATAGGAAATATACTACTAGGCAATGAAGAAAATTTAGATGTTAATACTCTCCTAATGTCGATAGAAGTTTGTCCGATTATAAACATATTTTATACGATCAGAGGAAAAAAGGTCTAATAAAAAATTTAGAAAACGCACAATTATTTCTTTCATAAGAATTATTGATTATTTTTTTACACTAACATACATATTTAATATATTTGTTTATATTACTGCTGTCTTATTTTACTTTTATTTAAAAATAAATGTTTTTTTCTGATTTTTTGCTTTGTTCAGTGCTTTGATGCTTATTTTTCTTAATACGACTTGCTTCATTTTTTTTTATATTTTAAAATTTTTAGAGCTTATTTATCGGGACCCTACTGATGACGGATTTTAATTTCTTGTAGAATATGAATATGTATATGTAAAAGTTATCACGAATGTGAGTATTATTGAGACAAATAAAAATTATTTCAGTGACGAGTTTCCAGATTTGCAATTTGCAAATTACATTCTTTGAAGCATCATTTATTAATTTAAAAAAATATTAATTAATATATTCTTGCATGAAATATGTATGTAGATTATTAATTAGCATTCAATTACGAATTTTATTTGATAATAATATTTGTGACAAACGACAGAAAAAATATAATGAGGTAGGATTTTACCTTTTGGGACTAATATGGTTACCGTTGTCGCAGGGGGTATATACCACCCTGTCCAATCGACCTCTTCTGTTTCACTTACGGCTTCACCGTATTTTTCGCTGAGCTTTTTTTATTTTTTCTATGCATGGCTGCAAATCCATTTGGGTGGATTCGAAACCCATGGGGCCGAGAATTTTTGAGAGATTAAAATTCTTAAATACTTAATTAAAACCCGATATGGATGAAGTGAATTTCATAAAGGCAAAATTTCCAAATATTCCGTAATAATTTTCCGTATTTAGCCATAGCGGCACAAATAGGCCATCGTTTAATGAAATAAATAAGAAAATTTAAAACAAAAAGTTACTAAATATTGTACGTATATTATTTTTTGAATTATTATTTTTGCAAAGTTTGTCAAAAGCTGAAAATTTTCATGTGTTCTACATGTTGTAACCAGAAAAAAATAATCTTTATTCAAAAACACCACAGTTCATTTTTTCAGCGATATATTGAAAACTAATAATACAACTGAAGGTCAGGTCCCTTGAAATTATCGATCAGTACTAAAATACGCAATTTTGCCCAAATAAACCGTAATTCGTATCTCTTGAGATAACCTAGATCTTAATAAATCATCCCGTAAAAAGGAGACCCTGAATATTTATTATGGGATCATCCTATTTATATTATCAACCATTAACCATCATCCATTTCTATTATCCAGTATCATCTATTATTAGTTGAAATTATTTGCATTTTGTTTAAGTTATTTCATATATCGAATGATACATGGATTTTACAAAACATTTTTTATTTTGTGACCCAAAAACCATGTATTTCCAAAAATTTTAGGCACGATGGTACTACTAATAACACAAACATACATACTTGTATCATACTGTGACCTCTTAATAACATTAATTTCCAAGACTACATAAAAGCCAAACGTGTGGCTCGAGTAAGCCTAAGAATCGTATATTGAAACATTCCGATCCACTGCAGCAAGTACGCGGTTCCGAAACTGTATATTTATATTTATCTTTGTCACCGTCTATGACGTTTCCTGGATTTCGTGCGATGTAATAAAAGCCACTCTCCGAAAGAGATCTATCATCGTTTCGGGGGCCTGAAGAATGCCCAGCACGCGGGAGGAGATCTGCTCTGGTGTGAGGAGAGGGCTCACAGACGTTGATTTTTCAAACCCCGAATTTGCTGCGCTTAGACCGCCCACCTTCCCCTGTTAGGCAGAAAAAGATATATTTCAGAAATAAATTTCGCACGGAGAAAAGGTTTTATGCAATTTATAGTTAATGATTTACGTTCGTGTTCGGCGCTTTTGTGCTATGTGGCTATAAAAGTTCCATATTTAAATAAAATAAAACATTTTACGCTCATAAATCTTGCGGCATGAAATATTTCCAGTTGTGATTTAAACAAACTACGCTACATTTGGTGGAAACTGACGCGCCACTCTATACGAATACAATAAAAAAATCGCTGGCTAATATTTTAATTCAAAGTTTATGTTTTGTCGTAAATGTTTTACTCATAAAACTGTTTTATATTCCACAATTTATGGTCTTTGGATGTTCAAATGTCTGTAATTATGGATTAATATAATAAATCTACCTATTTTATGTCGATATGTAACTATGCCAACCAATTTTATGTACGCGATTTGTTGGCACATGGTTGAACATGATGTGTAATGTGTAGTCGTTTCATATCTGGGTGTTATCTTCTAGTGAACACTTCGTGGTGATCGAGAGTCGTTAATAGCCCATAGGGAAAATATATTCGAACTACCCGAAGCATGAAGCCTTGATAACAGTTATCTATAGGCAGCATGTTGAGGGTAAAGGCAGTCAAAATTATGAGGGTATATTTTTTCCGGTAGAGCAAATATTAAGATTTTTTAATTCATATGCCAAATTGGAGGTTTCTAGCAAAATGAGCCTTCTTTTCCTGCGAATTAGGCTGAAAACATCACGGAGTCAGCTTTGCACCCAGGTGTATTCACCTGGTGGATCTGGAAACAGTTCAGCGAATTTTGTAGTATCTAAAATCATAAATTTGAAATTCCATACATGTGAAATATTTCCTTATGTAAGCATCAGTCTGACAATTGACGATATCTCTATTCGTTAAATAATCAAAATGAATACCACTTGAAGTAAATATTTTATTTTTCCACCTACCTGCTCTGAAAGTTCTTACGTAGCTTACTTATTCATAAACAAATGTGTCAGTGACAGATACATTGTACCTATACTCCCTGATTAAAAATCAGGGATTAAAAAGTGTATTAAGTGCAATGGATGTTAGCAGCGATGAAGATTTGGCTTACACCACTCAATATAAGGGAAGTTGCCGCTGCCGCTGCCGCTACCACTAACATAATTAACCAATCAAATCTTAGACTCGGTATGTACTCCAATATAATAAGTTTTGTAGTTGGAGAACGGTGAAAAGGTCAAAAAACATTACAGAAAATACAGTACTGGCGTATTAAGCAGCAAGAAAGGAAAGTGCTACTCAACCACAATGTAGCACTTTTCTTAGCACATTCAATGTTGAATTCGGTTTTTAAAATAAAACCAAATATTTTTATTTATTTATTTATTTAACGGAAAAAAACTCCATTTTTACATATTGACACGAGAAAACTCATCACAGTGCAGCCGTACCTGAAACGAAATTCGGTTGATTATAGAGCAAAAAAGTCAGATATTGTAGGTAGGCGGAAAAATAGCGTGTGTCCCGCAGGTCGAAAAGCTTTAGCATCCCTTCGTTTCTTGGGCCCTCGCTCGCTCCGCTAGCTCATGCGCCAAGCACCGCGGGCTGCTAAAGCCTATTTTCCGCCCTTGATGCACAATATACTATAGAACACACTTTGAATTTTCTATGGAAACTTCTTACGAAATTGCACTCCACCAAATTACGCCTTAAAAACACGCCTCGCACCTCGTCTGACAATGTCAACATGACTTTGTAATAATTTCATTTAAATACACCTCTATATAAGGTTTTGGACTGGAGCAACCTAATAGTGTTTTAAAGGTAATTTGGTGCGCTGAATTCGAAACTGTAACTTTTTTTTCTATCAGGTCAGGTTTGCGAGATTGAAATATAATTGCTTTCATGTTTTTAATAAAAAATCGTTAATTTATTCAAAAATAAATGGAAATTCAAAAGTAAAAGGCAGTGTTCGAACATCTTTTGTATTTATCTGGGCTAGTTTCACATATTAGAGTTCACCAATTATCTCCCAGCATACTTATGTCCCAAAATCATTGATAATTTCTTTCAATTTTCATTAAATCTTAATGAGCACGTTCTCCTTGTGCATCACTCACCGCACCCAGATTTTGAGGAAAAAAGTTAAAACGTGAATGCCAAAAATGCATCTTGAGTGACATCCGTGCACCTAATTCACAATATTTTTTCAATCATTCAGTAACAATTTGTTTGTAGTTATCACTTTTCTTGTTTCTAAGGAAACTATCTACGATGCTTTTGGAAGATTGCCAGGCTGCAGATTTTTTCTCTGGTAAACATTGTAAGAAATACTAATCATTCAATAACTTTTTGATCTGAGGACCAACAAATATTCCTTCTTTAATTTTAGCATATGAAATTGTAAGAAAAACTGCTAACAAATGTGTAAAAGCAGCACCATCTTTATTCAGAACCTTGACAAAGTTTTTGAAAAGACTTAGTTTTATATGCAGGGGTGGAAGTAGAACGCCATTTGGATTAATTAATGGATTATTTGATATGTTTTGTTTTCCAGGAGTATACTCTGTTCTTTGTGGCCAATCTGTTTCGGTGTACTGATGACATTTAGCTCGTCTATCCCATAAACAAAGGAATCCTCATAATTTTGTGAAACCTCGTTGCATGCCAGTTAATAGACCAATGACCTAAATAAATTTGATTTAATTAAAACTTTGAATTTACGATATACAAAGAATATCCAATCATATACCTTTAAATCACCACATATCTTCCATTTATAATCTTCGTATTTGAGTAAAGTAAAAATTTGAGTCATTGATTCGTAATTTTCCTTAGTACTAACAGCATGAGCAATTGGTACGGATGTTTTTTTATACCCATTGTGTAAAAGAAGAGCGTTTAAACTGTAATATGGTGGTTCATTTTTTGAAATGAACCTTGAATTTCATTACAGTAGAGAATAGTGTTTTTCTTTTCAAAATATGCAGCAAATTCCAAGCTTCTTTCTCTATAAACTGTTACTTTTATCTCAACAGCAAGATGTTTCCATTGTTGCCTACGTGAAGCCAATAATTCTGCGTCTTGCTTTGATAAATGTAAAAAAGTTCAGCTTGAATCACTAAATGGCATTCATTAGACTCATACAAACTACCATTGCTGGGAACAATGTCATTGAAAGATGATTCTGAATCTTTGCTTGTAGTACCAGGAACGACTGGCAATGGATCATTTGGTAAACGTTGAACTGGTTTTGAAACAGATTGAACATTTGCGTATTGCACACTTATTCGATTTTTCATATTGATCCCAACAACTTTTGATAAATAAAAATAACAATCGGTTTTCTGATTAATTTGCTCTCTCCATATTACTGGAATTGAAAAGTTGAAATAGTTCTTCTCGCCATTCGACAACTTGTATAAAATAGCTCTGCGACTATTGCAAATCAATGTCGGTGTCCAAGTTTTGTCTAAATTTCTGTTAGCAAAAGCAAAGTAATGTAAATATGCATATTTTAACGGTTCTGTTATTGCCTAACCTTTGTTCGCAACCATATATTTACTACAAACAATGCAGAAATACCTCTAATTAGTTAAACACGATCTACTTGACATATTTAAGCACTATTATTATGAAGATAGAGAATAAATGTGGGTTTCCGTCAAATTACATTACAGTAGCACCATCCATGCGACATAAAAAGAACTAGACCTGATAGCGCAATTCTGGCGGTAAATTTGAATTCTACACACCCAAATTACTTGGAAAGTATCTTCTGTCTTCCACTCAATTTTTTAATTTTAATTTGTAGACCGGTGATATTAGCACTGTGAAACTTTTTGCAGCCAAGCAACGTCAACATGGAAGTGATAACTATCCAAGGGTAGTTATCAGGTTATGAAATTTTGATTGGAGTTTGTCGCACAAGTGACTATAGGTACACAAATTTAATCGGATTTCTAATTCAGCCAAAAAATTCTTTCATTAATTTTATCACAGTGTCCGAAAACACAATGCTTGGAAACAGCCCGACGCCGAAGGCGGAGGGCTGTTGCCTTAAAGCAATGTGCTTGAGTTAAGTTATTTATCAATGCTCGACGGTCAATTTGTTAGATTTTTTTTTTGCGATTTAAGCCTCATCTAACAATGTCAACATGACTTTTTAATAATCTCATTTAAATATTAGCACTGAGAAACTTTTTGTAACGCAGCAACGTCAACATGGCAATGAAAAGTATCCTAGGGTAGTTATCAGTAGTAATAACCCAAGGACATTGATCACTACGATATAATTTTATCACAGTTTCCGAAAGCACATTGCTTGGAAACAGCCCTACGAAGAAGGCTGAGGGCTGTTTCGTTAAAGCAATGTGCTTGAGGAAGTTGTTATAAAATTATAAGTTATTTATCAACGCTCGAGGGTTATTTGATTAGCTTTTTTTTGCAATTGTAGCATCATCTGACAATGTCAAAATGACTTTTTAATAATTTCATTAAAAATTTACACTGTGAAACTTCTTGCAACGTACAATGTCAACATGGAAGTAAAAACTATCCTAGGGTAGTTATCAGTGTAATGAAATTTCGATTGGATTTTGACGCACACGTTACTACAGATACACGAATTTGATTGGATTTCTAATTCAGCAAAATATTCATATATAATACCTCTAGGGAAGGATGTTATATTCGAAATAATTATGACTGACTACCCGAAGCATGCTGCCTTGATAACTGTCCAAGAGGCGAAGCTTCGGGGGTAGTTATCTCTAATATTTAATCAAAACTTATCTTTTTTGTTATTTCTCTTGTTATTCCTATTTTCTCCCGGGCAACCTCCTTCCACAGCAAGGTTTTATTTTGTAAAACCAGAAATATTCTTTCCGAGCGGTCCCCACACTACCCCAGCCTAGGAAGAGGGTCTGTAACAGTAAGCGGAAATGAAAAGGAGACGCGCACGAACAGGGGAATGAGAAAGAAATAAACTAGTTGGAAAAGCCGGTTGTGGAGAAAATGTCGTAATGCTAAGCCATGCAAGAATCTTTATCTTCCCAGTTATGTAGTATAGACTTCACTGCTGCCAGCATACAAAAAAATGCGCTTAATAAATTTAACAGCACTCAAGCGCAAGGTCAACAGACTCGTTCAGCGACTCGTTGGACAGCCAACTTTCTCAACAGTTGCGTTCGCTAAACGAACCCATTTACTAAATCAATTTTCTAAGAAATTCATTTTTTTTTCTGTAATTCATAATTGGCCAAGTCCATTTTTAAATTACATGTAAAAGAAAAATGTACTGGACAAAAATGAACTTAGAACTATGAATAATGAACATGGCCACTATCTCCTATGTACCAACAATATTCAAAAGCCGTAGCTTTCAGAGATGATTTAAATACTGAGAGCAGGTCCGTTAATATCACAGGCAAATTTTGTACGAGATGTTCGATTTCTTATTCTTTTTGATGCCGTCTTTAATCAGACGATTTAATCGTTCGCGTTACATTGTGGGTTGTGCGCAGTGGTAAATTTATGAGTAATGCCAAGCAAAATATTAATGTTGCTCACAATTTCGACTGGAATGGCCTACCACAATCAGTCACTATTAATTTGGAAATGGCAAAATGACAAATCCAAGCCAAGGAATGAAAACGAAATAGAATCAGAAGTAATTTCGTTCAACGGAATGGCCTCTGGCTACCTGGTAAATCTGTCACTACAAACCAAGAGATAAAGGTAGGATTTAGAGGGTACTAGTGGACCGATAATGTCAATGTGTACGTTATCAAACCGATCGTCCGGTTTTCTAAAGCATCTACTAAAGTAAATTGAGGACATACATACCGATTGATCTTAACCTTTTGACAATTTAGGCAGGACCGTACGATCGCAACAAAAAAAACTGGTACAAATCTTATAGTGAATTTGTTTAAAATTTAGCTGTGTAATCAACTCACTTATCCGTGCAAAGAAAAATGAAGTAACATGTCATTGTCATTGTGACATAAATATGTACATGTTACTTAATAATAAGCCACATTTTGGAATGGCCCCTCAAGCTTTTGATAAAGCAAGAATAATAGATAATTGAAAATAGATGGTATAAGGCAAGTTGCATAATTTTTTGACATTTTCAGCTAAACCAAATGCACAATAGGAAAAAACTTGTCCAACTTATTTATGGCGTACTTAACAAGTGATATCAAGGTTCATTTTAGGCCATACGTATCTCTTGACGACCAATAGTTTGGTAGCCCTAATTTCAGAGGGAAAGGGGTTATGTAATAACTTATAACATCTATTCGCAAAACTTTAGCGATAAATGGGCGTTTGACACCAGAAAGATTGTAATTTAGAGAATGGTCACGACTGATTAGTGTTCTGATTCAGCATACTTTTGCTGTAGACGTTGTAGGTAGCAAAATCGCAGAAAGTCAGCGAGTTGAGTTCAATTCTCGATGTATCAGCAACAACATTTTGACGTCCGGGCATGTAATGGATTTCGGGAGTGGATTGATTGATATAATTTATATGCCTAAATTCGAGACTGGTATCGCCACTCGATGTAATGGCAGAAACTAAAGGCTTGTGATCAGTAACATTTTTTAAATGTTTTCGTTCTAGATAATATTTAACTTTTTTAACTGCTAGATACACGGCCAAAAATTCATGGCTGAAGGTGCTATATTTTTGTTTTGTTTTGGCAAAACTATTTGAACAATAGGAAATTTGCTGCAAGGGCCCGAAGATAACTTCCTGTTGGAGAACTGCACCTGCAGCGTAATTTGTAGCGTTAACCATGATGCTGAGCTGAGCTTTTCCATTAGGGAAAGCCAACATAGCCCAGTTCGCTAAGGCGCTCTTTATATAGTCAAATGCTTTTGATACGAGACAGACCAAATTACGAGTTAGTTCTCTAGCCGTGTTCAAAACTAATTGCGATACTGTAGATAAAATGCTGGAACACGAGCTGATAAACCTGTGATAATAATTTACCATGACCAGAAAACGTTATAGCCTTTAACAGACTTGGGGCGTGGAAAGTTTGATGTGATGGCCTGTACCTTGCTTGGTAGTAGATGAATACCAAACTGCAAAATTTTTGGCCTAAAAAACATAAATGGTCTTTGCCAAATTCGCATTTGTTGATATTAAATTTAATACCATAAGCGGAAATCCTTTGGAAAATGACTTTCAAAAGTTGTATGTGTTCGGATTCATTTTGGCTAAATATCAATATGTAATTAAGTATGAGTAGCAGAAATATAATTTTCTTAAAACCTTATGGTTATGGTTGGTATACAGCAGAAAGTGGTCAAGTCTATTATTCGCCATTTCAAGTTATATTTTTCCAACGATATCCATGAATCTTTGAAAAGTCTGTGCCGCATTGCGTAAACCGAAGGACATTCTAGTGTACTCATATAAACCATAGGGCTTTACTATTCCGGTTTTCGGGATATCTAAATAGTACTTGAAAATGGCAAAACGGAAGGGCCGGCCAATTCTTCTGACGTTGAATAGAAGGTCATGGAAGGTATGCAAATTCATATTAATCCAACAAAATATCTTTGTTGAACGGTGGCCTTCTTGAAAAAATCATTATCCTCGATATCATGCCTCCTACGGGTCGAACTTTATATATTTTTATTTTGTTTTTAAGAGTCAAATAATCGCTACAACATTTGTCTGGAACATTTTTAAATAGCTGCCAAAGAAAGAAAATTAAAACAAACATTTTTAAAATTTGAACTAAAATTGTCTATACGTAGTATCCCTAGTAAATTTAATCGAAACGAAAGGTGGCTTTCGTTGCTTCTGAACTTCTGATGACAAAATATCTGAATTTCTGCCTTTTTGTCGACGGTTCAGGCAAATTCATTTTTTTACCATATTATATTGTCTTCGATCTATTTGTTCTCGACTTTCCCACTTTCAGAATAGTAGGCAGCATCTTTGTTGACATCAACAAGCGATAATTCATACTCACCGCAGTTCCGCGAATTTGTTCTGTGTCATCACGCATATTTTCACTAACGCTTTCAAAGAATTTTGGATTTCGCCACTTCACCACAAATTTAGTTTAAATTACTTCTAACCTCCTAATTTATGTACGCACCTACTCTTCATATAATAGTTACTAATTAATGCCCTTACTGAACTTCAAAATGATGAAAATTGTAATAGTGCTAATTTTCGGAAATCACGCAAGATAACTTTTTTTTTTATAAAGTATTAGGTTTAGATTACTGTATAATTTGAAGGTCCACTACTGATCACTAGAAATTGATTTTCCAAAAACCCCGATATTTATTAGGAATAAATATTAATTATTCTCATTTAGGCCTCTGTAAAAGAACACTTACAGGGCTTTTGCAGAACTAAACATTAACAGGAGTAGATTCATATTTTTAGAAGCTATTTAAATAAATATTAATTATCATTTAAAAATGTTTCACCTAAAAAGCACCTTACATCAAAAACGTCGAAAATATGCAATGATATAACATTTAGATAAGTAATAAAAGCAATAAAAAAATAAAAATATAAAGGAAATTTTAAAGTTATGGTAAGTAAAATCTTAAAAATATTTAAAAAAAATATTAAAAATCTAATTTTTGCAAAAGTTACATAAAAAAAACTTATAACCTTTAAATAATTTAGTAATTTCAAACTCTCATGCAATAAAAAAATATCATTGATATCTCGCTTGATTTCCGAAAATTAGCACTATTTCGATTTTCATCATTTTGAAAGAGATTTTCTGGGTATGTAAAAATCACTCTTTATATCTAATAGGAGCTAATAAGGTTTTTAGGCAAGTACAAATTAATGCCGCAAAAACGTTTTCTTCTGAAAAATCAATAATAAAAAGTTTCCCATACCATGCCAACTCTTTGGCGGTCACTGAATATACATATACTCGTATCTATATAACTTTATCCTAAAACTAAGCAACTTGTAATTTGTATAGGGTTGCATTGTTGGTGCAAGGACAATATGGTTCTTGGATAAGCACAAATTAATGCCGCAAAAAAGTGTTCTAAAAAATCAATAATAAAAAAGTTTGCCGTATCAGGCCTACTTTATGGCGGTCACTGTATATACATACCGTGACATTTTTTAACTCTGAACATAGTCAATACAACGTCCCTATGTTCAATTAAAAAAAAAAAACACAGGTCAATGCGTGGATGTCATCAAGTCACTATTATTGTGCTATAATACATTAAGGAAATGTATTTAACAGAAGAATCGATATAAATAATTCATTTATACCATGCAAGTCAGAGCATTAGAAATGTGCGTGACGTTTATTCAGTCACTTATCCCGGTAGACCAATTCCAGCAATGGGAACAATTTTTAACATTATTTCAAGTTTTACCTTTACCAACCACAGATGTGTTGAGTATAAACCCCACAAAATAATTAGAATACATTATGTCATAACACAAGAAACTGTGTTAAACATCTTATGCTATGCAGAAGATATTTGGAGGAAGGAAGGAATATTTGGAGTTTCGTCTTCTTTAAAAGTTTTTAAAGAATTTACATCTAAACCTTACAAATTTAGAAATCACCAGCTACGTACTAATGAATACAAAATTAAAAGAACAAACTAATGTTTAATTTAATATATAACAATGATAAAATATTAGAAAAAATAGTATAGTAAAGTAGTAAATAGTAAGCATCATTTACATTTGATGGTGAAGTAAATTCTCAATATTATCAGTTAGTCTCTATTGATTTATCATATCCTCTTTCCTTGTAATTCCTTTCCTTGCTGATATTGGTCAAGGACTAATCCGCACCTCGAAAATTGAACAAGGACTCAGTGTTATTAAAAATACGCGAATTGGCCCATTTTTCATCGACAGAAATTTAAATTCTAATTCATTCTTAGTCTTACTTCGTACACAAATAATTCCACAGTTTGAAAACTTGAATGTCAATGATGTCTGGTTTCAAATAGATGGAGCCCCACATTCCACTGCAATGATAGGACGTTATTTACATGAATTTTTTGCGGAGCGTTGGATAGGAAGATTTGGGCCAACAGCTTGGGTCACTAGATTTGTTCCAAAATCACTTATTTTCCTTCGGGGGCATCTAAACAATAAAATTTATAATAATATTATGATTAATAATATTGAAGAACTATCGGATAAGGCATGCATGCATTGAGCAAGATTCCAATTTCATTGGAAATGTTTGGTATTTAGAATAGGCTGGCATATTGTCTAGAACGTGAAGGTGGCCATTTCGCATATTAATTAAAATAACGTATCATTCGTTACGTGTTCCTGTTACCTGATCAATTATTTGTTATAATTCGTTTATGGTATTTATACTCAGTGCATCCGTGGTTGTTAAATTTTGAAATAATGTTAAAACATGTTCCCATTGATGAAGTTTACTATCGGGATAAATGACTGAAAAACCTCACGATCATTACTTATACTCTTATTTGCATGGTATAAAATAAAATTCACAAAAATTACTTGAGTATACTTGAATGATCTTAAATGACAGCTAGCTCGACAGAAGTTTTTGCAGGTTTATGGTATAATTGGTTACATAGCTAATACTCGCAAATTGTTGACACGTGTTTTTTTTTAAATTGAACATAGGGACATTGTATAGACTATGTTCAGAGTTAAAAAAATGTCAAGGTATATCTATATAATTTTATCCTAAAACCAAGCAACTTGTTATTTGTATAGGGTCGCATTGTTGGTGCAAGGACTGGCAAACTACTATTTTTGGGGGTGCGAAATAAATATTGTGCTGTTTGTGCCAAAACGCATGCAGCAAAGGTTTCGAAAGTACATAATTGCTTTATAAACTGGGAAGGGCCTTCCACAGCTATGAAGAGTGACATAATTGCAGAATGCTTTAAGAGGAGTCCTACCGCTCGAACGCACGGCGAATTTTGCTCCAAAACCGCATTGGTTCCTGACTCCTGGTGACTTTATATTATAAAATAAAATGTTCAAAAAAATATGACACTATAATAAAGTTGTCTACTATAGAGCGAAGAGTTATATTTAGAAAGAAAATATCACTCCTTTATGTAAAAAAATAATAAATGGCCATGACTAATATTATCATGAATGGTTTTTAACATTTTTTTACAGTAAAACCACGACCCGTAAATTTTATATTTTATAAATTTTCATTAAATTCTGTCGAGAAATAACATAATGTTTCGTCAGGGCAATTGTTGTGCTTTCATTATTCTCGAAAACATTTTTTACAGCAAAACCAGGACCCGTACAAAATATTTATTTCTTTAAAAATATAGTTCATAGTTTTCTTATTGCGCACCTAAATTTTCATTAAATTCTGCCGAGAAATAACATCATAATTCGTCAGGGCAATTGATGCGTTTTCGAGATTAATGAAAGCACAACAATTGCCCTGTCGAATTATTATGTTATTTCTCGACAGAATTTAATGAAAATGTAGGTGCGCAATAAGAAAACTGAACTATATTTTAAAGAAGTAAATATTTTGTACGGATCGTGGTTTTGCTGTAAAACAATGTTGAAAACCTACAAAATATATAATATAATATAAGTTTTGGCCATTTATTATTATTTTACATAAAGGAGTAGTATTTTTTATTTAAGTACCTCTTCGATTTGTAGTACTCACCTTCATTATGGTGTCATATTTTTTGAACATTTTATTTTAAAATATAAAGTCACTAGGAGTCAGGAACCAATGCGGTTTTTGAGCAAAATTCGCCTTGCGTTCGAGCGGTAGAACTCCTGTTAATCAAAGCATTTATATGCATGGCATACTTTATAAACAATGAATAGGAGATGGTGACAGTAGTGTATACAAAAAAATGTTAAAAATAAGACCCAATGGGCATAAAATGATTACAAAGTTGAATGCCGCCCTTCAAATCACTTACTTCGAAATTTTTAGTTAAAGTCAATAGTAATAGTCATATCATCTGTCCTATATACGTATGCATTGTGTTAATTAACCAAACATGTTTGCAGTACAAACTCCTGCAATTGACCATTTAGTAAATAATGCCTGAAAAATGATGAGTGTGCACTGAAGCGGCGGCTAATTACAGCGCAAACACATTCGGTTGGCTGTGATCAACAATTCCTTGAAAATTATCTGCGCAGCATCGCAAATCTTTGTAACAAAAGTTTTGAAATGGTACAATGTAATTGCAAACCGCGACTCAACTTATTCTTAATTATTAAATGCGCTAAATGTCGTATGTTATATTAGAATAGTTTGGAGTAGTTCGCATTCTTGATGACAATACACCGTATGTAAATGAATACTCCGTGCATACTCACACTCGGCGTAGGCGAGGCAATATTTAGATCGAAGGGATAATACCTGCAGTAATATTAAGTTTAATATGTATATGTATATATACATATATATGTAAACTGTGAAATAGTGTAAACCGTTGCCAATCTAAATGTAAATTTAGCAACATCGCCGTGCAAAATCCGGGCCCGGACTAGGCGCTAATGAATTATCGCAATGCAAGCGATGAAATTCTATTTGCTTGTGTTCCAAATAAATCGATCGGTCGTGCGGGACGCGGGCTTCAAACCGCGGACCTCCGGATTAACCGGAGTCACGGAGGAGTCAATGTCATCCAGCGGCCCGGAGTCTGTATGTAGGACACGCGGAGTTATTTTTAGACGTCCGGAGCCATCGATCCTGTGGGGGGAGGTACTGCGGCTATTTCAGGATCCCCCCACCACCGTCACCGCGGCACGTCGACATGTACACAAGGTTTGAGGGGTTGCGCGGAATGAGGCGGCCTCACGTGTGTGGCCAATATCTGCATGTACAACCGCGACAATCCAAAAGTGAACTTTTTTTTAAAGTTTGGTTTCTACTTTTAATTATAGGCGTCCTAGAATGTCACAGTTTGAATAGTAACCCATGCTGGACGCATATCAATGAAAAAGCCTAATTTAATCTAATGAAAAATACGGAAATTTCAAAAAGTGTGAAAGTATCTTTCACACTTCTTTCACACTTTCACTTTCTACTTTTGTATGGCCGCGATTGTACACCAAGAAATGCCAATCAAGACTTGGCAATATTAATCATTACTCATAATTATTGATCATCATTATTTGTAATCGTATGTCAGGTCGTATAATATGATTGCCTAGTTACTCAAACGGTGAACTAAATTATATAACTCTTTTAACAACTTCTCACAACGTAGTTAAAATCACTTCTTAGCCAATCAGGCACTGATGTTTTCAAATCATCCCTCGCCGATTGGTAAAAAGCTGATTTGATTAACGTTAGTAGGTAGTAAACGCTGTTAAGGTATTATAGGTACATAAGTTGGTTAATTATATTATGTACAACTATTAAATAATACATCCATTACGTTCACATATTTTAGCAACTAACCTTTTATTCATTACCTTTGAATTGAAAAATAATAACAGTTCAGTTGAATAATTTTACCCCATCATCATGTCAAATTTAGTTAGAAGTTAGAAAGAAGAACTAAGTAATAAAAGGGGTGGATGATCAAGAGAACGAAAATTATTTAAATAATAAACAGAAGATAAAAAGAATTTTGGAAGCAATATCAGCGGAGATCAACATCGAAAAGGATCTGGACGGAGTAAAGAGATTAGGCAGATATAACACAGGAAGAGCAAGACCGATCCTTATCAAACTGGAGAAAGAGAAAACAAGAACAGCAATTCTGAGGAACGCAAAACATCTTATGGGATCTAACGTATGGGTGGACCAGGACTACCCGAAAAAACTTCAAAGAGGAAAATATTAATTGAGTAAATGAAGGAGGAGAGGAAATATGGACACAGAGCCTCAATAAGGTACAATAAACTGATAATAGACACGGAACAGAAGAATGATGCAGCACAAACCACATTTAAACGAACGTTAGCTGATAGATCGCCCCAAGGAAGTCCACTGGATGAGAAGCTCAAAAGGGTGATAAGAACAAGACCAAATAATTTAAAAAAATTGAAGTGGAGGGACAAAAAGATGACGACACCGGCAAGGATCAGGACAAAGAACAAAACGGGCAGATCAGAAATTAAATGAAGAAAAATAGAATTAAAGGAAGAAATGATGATATAGGAATCAAGTTCAGTATTGCTACATGGAACGTTAGAGGAACAAACCACCCTGGAGCACTAAAAATATTGGTTAATGAACAAATCAAAGCTAATGTGAGCATAGTGGCGTTGCAAGAAACAAATCGGAAAGGAGAGAGTATAACAAAAATAGATGAACACATTCTCTGTAATAGTGGAGGACAATCTAGAAGATTGGGCACAGGTTTTCTAATAGACAACAAATACAAGGATGCAATTATTACGTTTAAAGCGGTTTCCGAAAGAATGTGTTACCTAAGAATAAGAGGGAAATGCTCAAACATAAGTATATTAAACATACGAGGTCTGATCAAAAAGTTACGGGACTTTTAAAATGGCGCGCCAACGAACCGACGGAGAACAACGCGGTTGGCAGCACTGTGTAGAGGGGTTCTCCCTGAGTACAGCAGGTTTTGCAGATCGTCAATAGGTTATTTAAAAGCGGAGTTACAGCTATTTTAGTAAACCGACATTTTTGTGTTCGGCGATTTTGTGGTTTTTTTGTGATGGAAGGAAAACAAGAGCAACGCGTTTGCATCAAGTTCTGTGTGAAGTTGGGAAAAACTTTTACCGAAACTTTTCACATGTTACAAACGGCTTTTGGGGATGAGTGTTTGAGTCGTTCGAAGTGTTACAAATTGTTCAAGAGGTTCAAAGAAGGCCGCACGTCAACAGAAAACGATTCTCGTTTAGGACACCCGTCAGTTTCGACTGACGACGATCATGTGGCCCAAGTGAATAACATCGTTCATTAAAATCGTCATTTAACCATTCGGGAAATGGCAGAGGAATGCAACATTTCATTCGGTTCATGCTAAGAAATTTTAACAGAAAAACTACACATGCGTCGAGTGGCGGCAAAGTTTGTCCCAAAGTTGATGACCCCCCCTGTTCATTCCTCGCTGCTCATTTGCGATTTTTGCACCAAAAATGCAATGACAGTTATCCCCCAGCCTCCCTACTCACCCGATCTGGCTCCAGCAGACTTTTTTATGTTTCCGAAAATGAAGAGGCCCATGAAAGGAGATTGATGATGTTGAGAAAATCGCTGGAGGAACTGAATAGCATTTCGGAAGAAGACTCTCAGAGGGCCTTCCTGCAGTGGAAGCGGCGTTTGGAAAAGTGTATATCTACCCAAGGAGAGTACTTTGAAGGGAATTTAGTTTTGTAATGATTATCTATTACCAATAAATTTATATAAAATAAGTCCCGGAACTTTTTGATCAGCCCTCGTACATGCACCGACGGAGGAAAAGAGCGACGACGAAAAAGAAATCTATTATGAAGCTTTAGAAGAAGAAGTCGAAAAAAATCCCTAGGTATGACATTAAGCTAGTAATCGGAGACTGCAATGCGAAAATAGGAAGAGTTAATATGTTTAAAAGCCCTTTTTACCCAAGCTAGTTAGTATACGGCATTATAAGTAAGCGATAGCCAAATAATTCATGAACGGGTTTACATAATTACAATCGGAGAACTGATATAGAAAGTTTAGACATTTATCTACAATTAGACAAAGTAGTTTCAAGAAATAAATCAAATGTGACTTATTTCTGATCACCTAATCGGATTTATGTGCAGACAAGAATACTCCATTATAATTCATGATATTGGAACAAAAAAAAAGAAGGTGGTTCACAACAACAATAGCTAAAAATACCCTGTGGGAATTTCCATTACATGTACCCTGTCTAAATTAAAGAAATACCGAAGAAAATATCACAAATCGGCTAAACATGCCATTCTTTTAATCGACATAATAAATCACCATTTTATTATTTCTTAAAAAGTAAACAGCACAAATGTAAATAAATGTCTAAACTTTCTAAATCAGGTCTCCGATTGTAATTATGTTGACCCGTTCATGAATTATCTTGACGGTGGTTTACATGCACTTCCCTATACCGCGTTTGGGTAAAGAGGCCTCTTAAGCCAGTAATAAGCAAGTTTAGTAAACATGAAGAAACAAATGAGAATGGTGTAAGGATATAATACAGGAAGAGCAAGACCGATCCTTATCAAACTGGAGAAAGAGAATTATCTAATAGAATCTTATCTAATAGAGTTTGCAGCTACGAACAAAATGGTGATAAAAAGTACGTTTTTTCGGAAAAAAGGTATATACAAAGGCACGTGGATGGCACCAAACGGGACGTACACAAACCAAATAGATCACCTCCTGATAGAGGAGAAACATGCAGCGCTCATACAGAAGCATGAAAGTCCCAAATATAGACTCTGATCATTTTATGGTCAGGATAATACTCAAAATGAATGCGCATACTGGAAATAAAACAAACAAACACTGAAGAAAACGGAAACAGATCGAGTGGAATGGAAAAAACTATTCAAGAATATGCTGAGAGAAACAATACAAAACTTTAGACAATACGCGGACTAAGACTGAGGAAAAATGGAAGAAAATGCAGAGTGTGATACAGGAGTCAGTCAAATTGATAGAACGTGCAGAAATGAAGAAAAATAAGAAATGGTTCGATGCGGAATGCGAAAATTTAGTCAAACAAAAGAACATCGCGAGAGCAATATGACTGCAGGAAAACACACAAGCTAAGAAACAAAATTATAAAGATCTTAGATGCAAACAAAAACAAGTGTGCAGAAGAAAGAAAAGAAAAGACAACGAACAGAGAATAAAACAAATAGAGGAGCATTACAGACACAAACAGATTCGAAACTTGTACCAAAAAGTAAAGAGAGAAAAAACAGGATACACGACAAAACCCATATACGTCAGAAATAAAGCCGGTGAACTGACGGGAGAGCTGGAAGAGAAATTAAAGATATGGGAAGAGTACTTTGTAGATTTATTGAATGCAGAAACGAAACTTTCTGAAAATAACGAAGATAGAAATACGGAAGCGAGAAATGTAGCTGTAGTGCAAGAACCCACAAAACTGGAAGTCAGAGAAGTGCTAACTAACCTTAAAAACAACAAAAGTCCCGGGGACAATGAAATAACTGCAGAAATGCTAAAAAACGGGGGCCCAAAACTTCCAGAACAAATTTATGAATTAATTAAGACCGTGTGGAAGGAAGAAAAAATGCCGGCAGACTGGGGAAAGCAGTAATACATCCAATATTCAAAAAAGGAGACCCAATGGAGTGCAAAAATTACCGAGGAATTGCTTTATTGGATGTGATATACAAGATATTTGCAACAATACTGAAAAATCGACTAACAGCTCACTCAGAAAAGATAACTGGCGAATACCAATGCGGATTTAGACCTAATAGATCTGTAACCGATCAAATTTTTACTCTTAAAGAAATAGAGAGAAACTGCTACGAGTATAAGATTCCTCTGTGTGTACTAATCATAGATTTCAAACAAGCATATGATTCTGTAAGCCTTTAACGGGCCTGTTCTGACTCCGGTCGTTTAAGACGAACGCTGTTTTAATTTTTAATTGCGTTCACGAACCGTCAACGTAGGCAACCGCTACGCACACGTTTTTTAAACGTCGACGCGTTTCCGGGATGCGTATAATTGTAATTCGGCCGCGAGGCGCTGGGATGAAGGTAGAAGGTAGTCGACTCTCTTGGAGTGCAAACGTGTCAGGAGGTACACGGCTTTCTTGGGCTTATCGCCAACCGGTTTTCTGGATTTAAAATGTGTCCTCCATTAACCGCCCTATGAGGGATTGACGACACCGGCACAAGGCGAGGGAGAGTGCAAGTGGCTCCGATAGCCCTCCGCATCGCGCGAAAGCGTTGCGCGGAATTCGGCCGAATTTCGGTAATGCGC
The DNA here is from genome assembly GCA_951805005.1 of Othius punctulatus. NCBI lineage: Eukaryota > Metazoa > Arthropoda > Insecta > Coleoptera > Staphylinidae > Othius > Othius punctulatus. The sequence goes on along the minus strand of OX638140.1, from coordinate 24,065,724 downwards.
CGTGATAGATCTGTGTTTGTGTTGTTAAATAAACGCAGATAGTTAAAACCACAAAATTCACATCTGTTATTTTTTAGTTCCCCGACGTTTTCTCAATCGGGAATTCTTTACAATTTAACTTCCTTTTCTCCTTGCGAGATTTAAATCTGGTGGTGTGGGCGCTAGATGGTCAGCCGTTGTGACAGTTCGTAATTTCTGAACTTCGCTGACTGTCTGCCGTCACCCCACGCAGATAGGGTGGAGCCCCCGACACCGAGAGCCTGGCCCTCGTCGCTGCTTCGAAGGGACCCTCCACTCACTCTGCGGTCTAACGCGTTGATAGCCCTTCAGGCACGTCACAAGCCGTCCAGAAATGTACAGAGCATTGAGACTATGAAAGTACCGGAAAAATAGTGAAACTGGTTGAAATGACTCTTAGAGACACAACAAACACAATTAGAGTGGAAGGCACGCAAACAAATACTTTCAGGAAATGGAATTGAGAAACTCTCCGATAGGGAAGAAACGAAGAGGAAGACCCAGAATAAGATGGCTCGACTCGGTGATGGAAGACCTAAAGCTTTTGGAAGTGGAAAATTAAAGAACTATGGCTCAAACAGGGAGTGTCTAGCGACGAGTTGTGCGAGCCCAGGGCCAGAGCCCAGGGCCCAGGGCCCAGGCCATATATAAGTAGTGAAGGCAGCACCTGGGGCAGACACAGACATTATGGGTGCGCCGGCGTCGTCTAAGGCATATATATATATATATATATATATATGTATATATATATATATATGTCGGTCTTTCAATACCTGATTAGTGCCCCGGTTAAAGATAATCGTGATTTAAAGCTTATATACGTTTTTCAATGTTTGATTAACAACAATCACGATTAAATATACCTCTTAACCAGGGATTTTGTAATCGAACAACAAAGTGCAGCTTAGAGAATTTAATCGTGGTTATTGACATATCGTCGGCGTGGTGTTACAAGGTTGTATGTAACATTTTGTAAGATTTTGAGTATTTGGTATTACAAGATTATATGTGGTATAAACTATCATTTGCAAAGGTCTAATAGATGACAGCACTTGTCAACATTTTTATTTACTGTTAAACAAGGTTGTATGTCAAATTTGTGACTTACACTTTAGTGTAATATTGTTGTATGTAGACACATATAACTCTAACCGACTTGGATTTGACAGCTTGTGAAATATGGTTAAAATTTGTGAAAACTATGACAGTGATGATTGTATTAGAGATCATGATTATTGCCCAGATGATCCAAACAATAATAATGAATAAGAGGTAAGTACCTATTCGAGGTACATATTCTTAAATTTAAGTCATATTTAAAAAAAAAATCGTTTAATTTTAACATTTAGTATTTATTATTTTTGCAATGTTTCTTCTCGAAAAATGCTAGTTCCTGCAAAGAAACTTCAAAACATTAATGACTGTTTGCACGCATGTCGCTGGAAATGTTCGATAAAAATTATTAAATAATATTCTTTATTTCACCTTATATGTAAAGACAGATAGATACAAATAAAAGCAGTGTTACTGTACAGTTTGTCATAGTTGCCATTTTACATTAGAAATGTCATTAATAAATTGCGATAATGATCTTCCTTCCTTCTTTTTACATTGCGCGAGGTGGTTCCTGTCCATCGTAGCTCCGCATAAACGACATATGCAATCCTCCTCTAAGTAATGGAAATGTGGTTTGCCGCAGATGAGGTGGTGGAATCCGTGCAGAGTGAATCTTGATAAAAATTATTAAAAAAGAAAGAGATGAAATATTTTAGAGATTATTTTTTGACGTTTCTCAAAACCAATGATATATTTCGATTTTTGTCATATTGATACTTCTGGACCAATCCCGTCATTATTATACTGGGAATATTCTCTAGAGATTATTATAGTGGGAATAATCTCGGTAGCTAGGTTCACTCTTGTCAATCAAAATATTTGTCAAATTATTAATTTATCAATCATATTAAAGTGTCATACAAAATGAATAAAAGTCGCTTTAGCTGCGTTTCGCATACTGAAATTGATAAAGAAATACTAGAAAGCAGAAGTAAAAATACAGTGATTAGCAATAATTCGATATGGAAACAATTTTTAACTTTTTGCGAAGAAAAAAGTTATACGTTAAACGAGTCTATGTTTAAGTTTATGACAAACCATAATACGCCAGGCGTCAAAAAATAATCTAATCAAATATAACTCGAGAGTTCGATAAATTAGAAAATAATTTGACAGATTATGTCTCAAACTTGTTGCCATTTGGCAATAGTCACTCGAGCCCTTCGGGCTCTCGTGACTATTGCCTGGCAACAAGTTTTCGACAATCTGTCAAATTATTTTCAATTTATTCTCACTCTCTTGTTATATTATTACTGAGTATTTTAAGTTGAAGTCTAAGGAAAAACGAATGTTCATTCTTTCTACAACGGAAAAATCTACACATGTCCGCAGAAAGAATAGAAACACTGATGAAAATTCTAAAAGGACTGCCACCTACCGCATTTTTTTTATGTGGGCAACAGCAGAACACTAGTATGTAATAGTTATTTATGTTACAAGTACGCTAAATAGGTGTTTATGGACGCGGCCGGAAGATTAAATGGCGAGGCGTTAGCCGAGCCATTTAACCGGCCAAGTCCATAAAGACCATTAGCGTACGTGTAACATACAACTTTTTTTTTAATTTGTACACATATTGATTTGAAAATAATATTGAAATATGTTATTTCCAACCATAACAACAGTGTTGTTGTTGACAAATTAAATTTGACAAAATGTCAGATATCGAAGATAATATCGAAGAAGATTATGATTTGCCACCAGAAGTTATCGAGCAAGCTGCACAAGCACAAAGTCGATTGATGCCCGTGAAGTCGGCTGCCATTTACGAAAAAACGTATAAGTTGTTTTGCGATTGGCGCAACAAAATGTCTGTTCGAAAAACTTCGGAACAAGTCCTTATGGCTTACTTAAATGAGAAATCGAAACAAGTCAAACCATCTAGTCTTTGGTCATATTTTTCAATGTTGAAGAAAGTGCTAAAAGTAAAGGAAAAAGTGGATATTAGTAAGTAAGTTCTAATATTGCTATGTATAAATTCAATACTAGATTTGTATAAATTGTTAGATATGCTAGTGCTCAAGAATTTTTGAAAAATATTTCCCGAGGTTACCGACCTAAAAAGTCAAAGGTATTATCTAAAGAAAATGTCATGGCATTTTTGAAAGAGGCTGATGATTTCCATTTTTTATTTGCAAAGGTAGGTAAACTGTATTTCTGCTAGACAAACTGATGTACCTATATCAAATCTTCTCAGCTTGTGGTTCTTTTTGGAGTTTTTGGTGCTTGTCGTCGCCAAGAACTTGTCAATTTGACGGTAAACGATGTGAAAGAGAATGGCTCATTTTTACGGGTGTTTCTTGGAGCGACAAAAACCGACAAAACAAGATCTTTCGTAATTACGAATGATGCTGATGGATTCAACGGTTATATGCTTTACAAAAAGTATTTGTCATTGCGGCCAGGTCATGTTAAAACTACAAGGTTATTTTTAACTTATCGCGGAGGAAAATGTACTGTACAGCCAGCTGGAATACACACAATAGCAAATATTCCCCAAAAAGTTGCCGAATATTTAAAACTTCCGGATTTTAAATTATACACCGGACACTGTTTTCGGAGAACATCGGCCACTTTGTTGGTAGAAGGTGGAGGTGATGTATTTGCGTTAAAAAGTCTTGGTGGATGGCGCTCAACGAGTGTAGCGGAAGGATATATTGAGGAATCGGAGTACCAGAAAATGGAAATTGCAAAGAAAATTACAAATTCGGCGAATAAAACTGCTGATGACATTCCATCTACATCATCTGGAATCGTCTCTAATAGCAATGAACAAACGATTATGAATGATATATGTGACGACGGAAGAATTACGCTTAGTGGACACTTTAATAAATGTACGTTTAATTTCAGTATTGTAAAGAAAGATAAATAATTTGTATGTGTTTAGATTATTATTATTAACTAAATAATAATTAATTCGCAATCTCGTTCTTCTAGTTATATCGTCCTCTCGTATCTCATTCTCTCTATCTCGTTAAACAGAAAAGTCCGCTGTGGCGGTTTTTAACGTCCGTTGCTATAAAACAAAAAATTTAACGTCCGTTGCTATAAAATATTGTAGCATTGCACATAAACGGTTGTTTAGATTGTTTGTTATAACGACGTTAATGACGTCTTTATGAATACAAATTAAAAAAACAATATTATTGTGGAACTCGGACTATTAGCCAGAAACTAATTTACTCTGCTCATAAAACAAACAAAAAATTACAATCGGCACACCAGGTCCTTTAAAACACGGAAAGAATACTAAGCAATCCCTTTACCATGAAGATCCCGACTTGGTCAAGGAACACATAAATTTATTCCCGCGTACGGAGTCGCACTACTGTCGGGCTATTCAAATTGATAATATTTGGATTCATTTTTAATTATGATGAAAATGTATGAATTGTATAAATAATACATAGCGGAAAGAGGTATAGAGCCTCTAAAAGATTCTGCTTATAGTAATATACTTTGTATGAATTAAATTTACATTTTCATGCACCAAAAAAAGACCGATGCGACCTTTGCTAGGAAATCCATCTCCTGCAAAAGAAAATAAATTAACAGAAAATAGAAAAATGATCTATGATGACCATATCATAGAAAAAATAGCAATGAGAAAAGAACGAAACTGAGACAGAAATAAAAATACGCCAATGCTTTGTTTTGACCTCGAAAATGTGTTAAGTTGTCCGAAAGTTTAAATTGGTTCCTTTTATTACAAATCCAAGTTTTCAGTGTATAATCTGACCGTACATCTTTCTAGTTCTAAGCAAGTTTACTGTGGTGTTTGGCCGGAATCTTTGTCAGGGCGATCTGGTAATGACATTGCCAGCATTCTAATGAAAATACTGGATGAGTACTTGTACATGTATAATCCTGGTATCACAGAACTCATTCAATGGAGTGACCGTTACGTTCCGCAAAATCGAAACTCGCATATTTCATTTGCAATTGCGGACTTCATGCTGCGGCATCACAACATTAAAACACATCACAATGAAATATTCTACACCAGGACATTCATGTGTACAAGAGATAGATTTGGTCCACATTTGCATAGAACATGTGCTAAGGTAATCTGAATACTATTTGCCAATAGGTCTGATGCGCCTGTTGCTACAATTTAATAGAAATAAGTCTTACAAAATAATACCGATGCAGGCAATTGATTTTAAGAACTTCCAAGAATGCGCGACTATACTCTAGTGCCGTATACAAAGGTTCAACAAATTAAGTTTTGCGGATCTGTATTTAATATTTACTACAAAACTTCACATGCTGACGAAGAATTTGTCGAACATAGCATAAAACATGCTATTGGCAAAAAACGGATGTCTATTCAAAGTAAGGTGGAAGGGGTACAGGGACCCTAGCAAGGAAAGGGAACGCTTAACAAGATACCGCAAAATAAGATTGATGCAATTAAGTCAATATACCGATGGATGCCTACAGCGATAAAGACTATTTTGACGCATTTCTTCAGAAATCGAAAGCTGGTGACAAAAAGGGAAGAAAGAAAGATAAGCTATGTAAATTTAACTAATTTAAAATATTGTTAATGAGTTATTAAGTTATTGATCCCAATAAATTTGTTAGTAAATAAAATATTGTCTAATTTTCTAAATATTACGTACTCGTATTTTCTTCCAAAGTTGCATAGTTGTATGTTATTAATGAAATAACAAAAATGATATAACAGAGTTGTATGTATTTTATTGTTTTTTCATAACTCAAAAATTTTTAATGTTGGAAGCTTGAAATATCGGGATTATTAATATTGAAATTTTATGAAAATGTCAAAAAATAAATCAAACGAATATGAATCGTGCGGCACTTTTTGTAACACCCCAATATTTAGAATCGATTTTTTCAAATTTATGAAATTTGCACATACAACCTTGTAACAGCAAGCCGACGGTATATAACCTACAAACGAAACTTGTAGCGATATAATAATGGATTTTTTAATGGAAACTTGTTCAGATGAAGAATTTGAATTAATGACATGGAAAATAATGGTAGACAATATAATGTGTGGCAAAGACTAGATAATTTTAATGACTGAAATAATATAGAATGTTTCCTAATATTTATATTATGAAAGAATACTGTGCTGTATACCGTGACATTTTTTTAACTCTTAACATGCAACGTCCCTATGTTCAATTTTAAAAAAATACAGGACAATGCGTGAAAGTTATCAATTGACCAAGGTATCGTCAAAATAACTATTTGATGGGTAATCAATGGTATATTGTGCATCAAGGGCGGAAAATAGGCTTTAGCAGCCCGCGGTGCTTGGCGCATGAGGGAGCGCAGCGAGCGAGGGCGCCAAGAAACGAAGGGCTGCTAAAGCCTTACGGCCTGCGGGACACAAGCTATCTTTCCGCATACCTACAATATCTGACATGTTTGCTCTATAATCAACCGAATTTCATTTCAGGTATGGCTGCACTTTGACGAGTTTTCTTATGTCAATATTTTGTTTTATTTAAATAACCGACTTCAACATTGAATGTTCAGCCACAATGTAGCACTATTTCCTTATTTCTGCTATATACGCCAGTACTGTATTTTCTGTAATGTTTTTTTACTTTTTGGCCGTTTACAACTACATAACTTACTATATTGGAGTACATACCGAGTCTAGAATTTGTTTGGTTAATTAGGTTAGTGGTAGCGGCAGCGATAACTTCCCTTATATCGAGTGGTGTAAGCCAAGTCTTCATCGCTGCCAACATCCATTGCACTTAATACACTTTTTAATTAGACAGTAGGTACACTATATCTGCCACTGTCACATTTGATTATGAAAAGTATGCTGCCATCTATGGGAAAATTTCTGAAAAATTTTAGAGGCCCTAGAGCCTCTAAATCTCATTTCCGCCTGCAATTTAGGACCGAAAAGTGAACTTCCAGAGCAGGTAGGCGGAGAAATAAAAGAATTGTCAAATTTTTTGAACTATTATTGTGCTAAAATACATTAAAGAAATGTATTTAACATAAGAAAAGATACAAATAATGCATTTATACCATGCAAGTCAGAGCGTAAGAAATGTGCGTGCCGTTTTTTCAGTCACTTATCCCGATAGACCAATTAGATCAATGCGAACAATTTTTAACATTATTTTATTATTTATTAAGTTTTACCAACCACAGGTGCGTTAAATATAAATACCACAAACGAATTAGAACAATCTATGTCTTAACACAAGAAACTATGTTAAACATCTTATGCTATGCAGAAGAAAACATATTTGGAGTTTCGTCTGGAGAAAGGTTTTTAAATAATATAAATCTTACAAATTTAGAAATTACCAGCCACTAACTAATGAAGACAAAATTAAAAGAACAATTTTTTTGTATAGTGATATTTAATTTAATAAATAACAATGACGAAATATTAGAAAAAATACTATTTACAGACGAAGAATCATTTACATTTGATGGTGAAGTAAATTGTCAAAATTATCAGTTAGTCTCTATTGATTTATCATATCTTTTTCCCTTGTAATTCCTATCCTTGCTGATATTGGTCAAGTACTAATCCGCACCTCCAAAATTTAACAAGGACTCAGTACAACACTAGGGCTACTGTATGGGAAGGTGTTATTAATAATACGTTAATTGACCCATTTTTCATCGACGGAAATTTAAACTCTAATTCCTTCTTAGTCTTATTTCGTACACAAATAATTCTACAGTTCCAAAACTTGAATGTCAATGATGTCTGGTTTCAAATAGATGGAGCCCCATATTCCACTGCAATGATATTACGTTATTTAAATGAAATTTTAGCGGAGCGTTGGATAGGAAGATTTGGGCCAACAGCTTGAGTCACTAGATTTATTTCCAAATCACCTTTTTCTTTGGGGGCATCTAAACAATAATATTTACAATAATATTATGATAAATGATATTGAATTATGCTCATGATATGGAATCTGGCTCATTGCATGCATTATCGATGCAATGAGCAAGATTCCAATTTCATTAGAAATGCTGTTAAAGGTTTTTCAATAGGCGGGCATATTGTCTAGAACGTGAAGGTGGCCATTTCGTAGATTTATTAAAATAACGTATCATTGCTTACCTGTTCCTGTCACCTGATTAATTATTTGTTCTAATTCGTTTATGGTATTTATACTCAGCGCCTCCGTGGTTGTTAAATTTTGAATTAATCTTAAATGACAGCTAGCTGTTTACGGTATAATTGGTTGCATAGCTAGTATTCGCAAATTGTTGACAGGTGTTTTTTAGTGTAATACAGGTCTAATACAAGTAATGTCACAAAATACTTATATCAGCTATACCATTGACCAGAAATTATAATGAAAAATGTTTTATAGAAATCACGCTGTCCCAGCTCTACACCAGTTATTAATTATATTTCGATTTTATGCTACTAGAAGTCTGCTTATTGTTGTTGGAGATTTTGGTGAAGGTAGTAAATCGACAGGAACAAGAGCTAATTTTTTATATTATCATATTTTATTTTCAGTTCTTTGACACTTTTTAAACAATGCCCAGTATTGGAATTAAAAAGTTCTTCAATCGTTACCAAACAATTTTGTTTTTGCTTTATTGTTACTGCATCTGTTTCTTACACTCGATACTTTCACCCGTTTTTTAATTAGTGTTATTAATACATCACATTCAGCATTCGTAATTTTTTTATTCCATTTACGTTTTTCTACTATTATAATGATTATTTTCAAACTAGAATCTGACAACCAAGCTCAACAACCAATGTCAAAATAAAAAATATGGGAAATATTAATTATTTCAATTTTAATTTTTATTTTTTAAATTATTTTTAAAACAAATGTAAAAGATTTTAAAAAACATAATACAACTAAGTAGTAAAATAACAATAAATTATAAAAATAATTCAAAATATTAACATTTTTTTCAAAATTCTGATACTTATTGGCGAAAAACAATTGACAACGTTAAATGTTTGCTAATCCGAACATTTCAACTCGGCAAATAGAAAATCAAGTTAACGTATCTAAATCTAGAGGATCAACAATTTTAAAAAAGCAAAGAAGCAAGTTTTACCGTTATTAATTGCATATTTCTCATACTTTACAAGCAAATGATAACATCCGTAGATTAACATTTTGCAGAAGGTTTATGTCATAAAACTATTTTAAGACAAAGTCGAACCACCGTGCGTAATTACATTTTTTTTAAATGCGCTTAATTAAAGAAAAATCAACTAAATTTCAAATCTTACAAAATTCATAACTTTTTTAAAGTTAAATGAAAAAAAATAGTTTTTTGCGGGAATAGTTTGCATTTAATTCACTCTTAAAAGCCTAACATTTTCATGCTTGGGAAATTTTATTACCCAAAGAATGACCCATATTTCAGAGTATGAGCCGTCACTGCAATTTAGATATCAGATATCAGATGTTATTAAGCAATTTCATTTTTAATTTCCTGGAAACATGATAATTAATTTTGTCCACCTGTCGACCCAATATGGAGCCCCTAGAAAAAGTTTCATACATGATTTTTATCACACCTTATATACAATGTGTTATTAATGATTCTATAAAAAAAATCTTTTACGTTAGAGTTGCATCAATTTTAAATATTATTTTGAGACATCTGTATACATACAGAAACTTAAAAATTAATAAATAGCGGAAAAATTTAAACTCTCTAAAAAATATCCTTACACGATTTTACAAATGTTACTATTGAGACAATCTGTATAATACAGGTCTATCACATATTTACTAATTTAGTAGCTTAGCCATCAATTAACTACACATTCAAAAAGTATACCTTATGGTACCTTCTTAGCCTCAAAGTTCAGCAAAGTTATCCAACCATTAGTGGAAGCATAAGGTAATTTAGTTTGTACGCTTAATTAAGTTTCAGTTGTATTATTATTTGGCCGGAAGTTATTGTTTGCAAATGTCTGAACTTACTTACGACTCACAGCGTAAGCTACTGGCTCCCATTATCGCTCTGCATTCAGGATGAAATTACATGCAAGGCAATAATAAGCCAGGATTGACATTGTTCAGAGTGGGGATAATGATTATATTTAGGGCAACCAAACAATAAATGCAATGGCATATTTTTTTATGCGACTGTTTAAAAAATGGACTGAACGTTTTGTGAAACTGTGAATTATTAGCCCTATTTGTTAGAGCATATTTTTGTATAATTTAACATCAAAACATATTTTTGCATGTTTTGGCATATTTTTCCATATTTCTACATATTTCTGCATATTTCTGCATATTTCTGCACATTTCAGTACATTTTTTTTTAGAAAAAACTGTTTTCGAGCATACTCGGCTATTTTATTGCTTTTTTTCTTCTATACTCTAATATTGACGCGTGCACGGTTCCCCGATCTTTTTGTCAATCAATTCCACATTCTATTCCTCGGGGGATTACCCATCCTGAAGGTGATTCCCCGTTCTACCACCCGTGAAGTCTCATGCACCAATGGTCGTATAAATCTTGGCTGGGTATTCCTTGGATTCCTGTTGTCAGAAAATTGCATATTTTCCATTTGTAAGAGCATATTTACATTTTTATACATGTTGTAAGCGCTTAAAATAGTTTTCTCTGGAGCATATTTTTGGTTGCCCTCGTAATAATATTCGACAGCTTTACACAAACTATTGGAACAATTACTGTAAATCAAATATAGGCGGGGTGTGATTTAAATCAAATAACTATTTTAAAATAAATCATTGATTTTAATCGAAATTGATTTTTTTTTATTTTTCAGTGTTTTTGCACTGTTTGTCCATTAAAATAGGTGTAAAATTAAAAATATAATGAAACTATAGAGTTAGAATGGTTTAAAATAGATAATCCGAAGTAAGTATAATAATATTCTTTTCTTCCATTTTTGGTCCATCACATACTCGCAGTACCGATAATTTTTATCATCAATTTTTGTTCAAATTCAAGCACTTAAAAACGTATGATCTGAATCGTAATGTAAATCAAACGATTTAAATCACATCTAAACCAGCAAAAACTGATCAGAAATTAAAAAAAAATCAAATAAATAACGTTTCATTTGATTTTTTTTAGATCATTGATTTTTGATTTTATTTCAAAACATTATTTATTCCAACCCTGGTTATACCGCATGCATCTATACCACATGTTTGTGGATTAATGTGCAGCGGGAAAAAAATCACAAGATTTTTGCTTAATGGCAAAATTGTTACCAGTTAAAAAATACTAATGAAATACATAAAAATCTATATGCGATATTAAAAATTATTTTTTGTATTAATATTTGTTAGAAAATTGGATTTAAACAAGTTAGTTTTTAAATAATGGTTTTGAATTTTTAATCGTCTTTAATGGTTATTTGTATTTGAATATTTACCATTGTGGCCAGCTTTATTTAGGAGTATACAGGCAGACATAATAGTGGTCCTATTCCTAGAGTTGCTTAGTTGCCTAACAAATAAATATGAGAAAATAAATTTTCCGTCTTATACAATATCTAGATATTTTTATAGATCTTTTTAAACCCTACAGTACGGCCGTACATCAAATTTTTTTCTCATTTCGTTCATCATTTCAAATTTAAGCCGTCAAAGAGAATAATTTACGGCAGGATGTTGAAACTTTCGTTTCTTTGGAAATTAGTTCTCTACTCATTAAATCGTGGCGGTAAAAAAGTGTGCGCATTGTGTGAACAGGTTAATCATAATTTCGCGAGCGGTTTAAAGTTTTTTTTACGTTTATCTGGAGAAGTGCGACGGAGGAGCTAATTTAACTTTAAAATTTAAAGTCGCGTTTATTGGCTGTCTGTGTACCTTCGCCGAATACACAAGGGCGTAACAATCAGCGTTTCGTGGCTTTACTCGACTTAAAGGTATCAACCTAATAAGTTTATTTCTACGCTAACACGATGAGGTCTCCTGATGATATTTTTAAGAGGAAAATATTTGTTAACAAAAAAATAGTACTTATTTCTTGATGTGTAATGCTTAAATCGTTAATTATTATTACAAAATTTTAAATTAAATATAATTACGGCAAAACAAACAAACAATGTATCAATATGAAGTTCTAATGAAAGGAAAAAATAGCGTTGCTAATAATTTATAATGCGCGAAAAGATACAAATATTTTCAGTCGAAATTAGTTTAAAAGTCATTAATAATTTTATATAACAATAATAAAACGTGCGCACAAAAATTATCTAAGCCAAAATCGCGAAATTAACACGAGAAACATTTATAACAGTTAATATTCACAATTCTATGCCATCACAATCTAGAGGAGATGGTGCAGAAAGCTTCGAGATAGCATGCAACAATATACGAATTACACCGCAAATTTCAAATTGTTAACTTTAGGGATAATGTCCGAAAACGCATAATCCTTCTCGGGTGGACCACCATTTATGCTACAGGGTTACACTACATTATTATTATTATACCAAAAAATTTTACAACGCGATTAACTGTTACATTTTTATATACAAAATACAGAGCGTTCAAGAAAGTGGTGTCAACTTGTACGATGTATACTAATAGATGGACTGTTCAAGATGCAAAATAAATACCTCTTACAACATTGCTGAAATATTTCCTAAGATACAAGAAAATCCTATAACCAGATTTAACCTAATTTACAATTAACATCACTGTCACATATATTGTACGAGGTGTGGCTATTAAATAACGAGACTGACACTGTAAAAAAATATTTTAAATTTATTTATATAAATTAGTTATCCCCTTCAATATACACCCCTCCACGATCCCTACACTCCATACGAATTTTGCACTGATCGAAACAGTGCCGCTTTTTTTAACTTATTCAACGCTGTCGAAACGTGTCCCTTTTAACGCGGATTTGATCTTGGGGAACAGGTAAAAGTCACACGAAGCCAGGTCAGATGAATAAGGCGGGTAGTCCAACACAGGGATGCTGTGCTTCGCGAGAAATGATTTAACTGACAATGCAGTGTGAGCTGGTGCATTGTCTTGATGCAGCACCCATGATTTATTTTTCCATAATTCGGGTCTTTTTTTACGAATTCTTTCTCGCAGCTGAGCAAGGATTTCCAGGTAGTATACCTGATTGATATTTTGACCTTCTGCAACCCAGTGAAGTAATTTTTTCGACGTTTTTGTCTGTTTTTGATGTGACAGGTCGACCTGGGCGGGCAACATCTTCAACGTCCTCTCGGCCGTCTTTAAAACATTTATACCACTCAAAAACACGTGAACGGGATAAACATTCGTTGCCATACACTTTATTTAATAACTCATAAATTTCTTTAGCCTTTTGTCCAAGTTTCATATGGAATTTTATGACAACTCTCTGTTCAATAATATTAGTTAACATTTTTCCGGAAAATTAGAAAAACATAAGTTATGAAAATAAATGCCACGTGCAGACAAATCTATTTACTGGGATGCAGTTTACGGCAGCCGATAAAGGGGGTTTTACACTAAAGAATGGTGTGCCGTACAACCTTTTGACATGCACAGTTCGTCTGTAATCACAACAGTCTCGTTATTTAATGCCACACCTCGTATGTCAAGAGTTGCATCTGTTGGCACTAAATGGAAAAGTCGACACCACTTTCTTAAACGCTCTGTATATAAAAAAAAGAAATTAATTATTTGCAGCATTTTCGAATTGATGAGTGCAAGATATAAATCCTCTAATTATATTTCTACTGGTGTTATATTTCGCTGCAAAGATCCAGGTATTTCCTGTATAACGTTCTCAGCGAAAGACAATGGCAGCTCGATATAAACGGGAAACGATGAAAACATCGCTTTGCAGCAAAGACTTATGCGATTAAAATCACCGCCTTCAACTTAATGACTCTCACGGCGCTAAGATTAGGGGATTTTCACGTAGATTTGCCTATTGTTATTCGCGGATGTCGATTAAGCCCGGGGAAACTTTATGTATTTATTGTTTGTCGGGAAGTGAGGAATTCCTTTACATAAAAGGCCGGGCGTTAGCGAAAAGTTAAATCCCGTAATCGGAATTTGTCTTATTGCATTTTCGAGTTGTTTTAAAGGGTGTTTATGTGGAAACCTTTTATCGCCGCCGCCCATGCGAAATGGGCAGCGGATTTGTTGTTGAAATTTTAATTAAAATCGGACGGTGAAAGTTCCCTGAATTATGTCGTCCCAATAAAAGTTTGCATAGCATACAGGCTACAAATTATATTATGGAAATAATTAGAAAAAACCCGCGTCACATAAAATTAAGAACTTTTCAGTGCGCTTTCGTCTCTCTGCAGCCCCTTTTAATTTATTTATAATTAAATTTACCTTAAGACTGTAAATTCTTTTTTGGACTCACTGCGTGGGAAGTGACATTCCGTGCACTCTGCTATCATTGCGAAACGTCAATTTCCCGGTCTACTGAACCATGAAAAATAGCAAAAAGCACAGATACTCTCAGGCGTTCTACACAATATCTGTTTTTCAATAATAAAATTTGATTTACAAGGTATAATTTTCTCGATTTCCATTGATTATGTTACAAATTGAAGAGTAATCATTAATAATAACTGTTACATATTGGACAGTGACATCTACTGGCGAACGCGGCAATCTAATTATTTTACTTTATTAACGTATTTCTGTTCGTTACAAAAATATATTGTACAAACCTCTTGCGGGAATAATTTTCGCGCATTCACGCATATGAAGCGATCGCTCCCTTCGGTAGCTCATGTATCAAAATAGAGTACATGCGGGAAAATGGTGTTTCCGCACTTGATTCGTAAATAACAATTCCAGGTATAGGAACTTGCTAACCTAGCATTTGTTAGGTATCAAATTGTATCATTGGCTAATAATTGATTATTAATATTAGAGGCGGGATCTGTGGCTTTGTTTGTATACATAATCGGGCGTGACGCGCTCAGCTTAAGAACGAGTAACGAAGGGCACATTAAGTTACGAGCCTTTATGGAGTGTGGATGCAAGTTGGGTGCTGATTGTGGGTGAAGCATGTGTGATCTAATGTTTTGGTGTACGTTGCAATGTGGACGGTTATGGATTAAGTGTTGGAAAGGATTAAAGGTCAGTACCTAAACTACAATATGTATATCAGATAGAGGTGCGTCCTAGTAAATGAAATAAGAGAGGTTCGTCCTTAAGGTGCGTCCTAGTAAATGAAATAAGAGAGCTTCGTCCTAGAGGTGCGTCCTAGTAAATGAAATAAGATAGGTTCATCCTAGAGGCGCGTCCTAGTAAATGAAATAAGAGAGGTTCGTCCTAGAGGTGCGTCCTAGTAAATGAAATAAGAGAGGTTCGTCCTAGAGGTGCGTCCTAGTAAATGAAATAAGAGAGGTTCGTCCTAGAGGTGCATCATAGTAAATGAAATAAGAAAGGTTCGTCCTAGTAAGAGGTGTATGTCACTGCTTTGCACATGAAGGTGAAATACAATAGTCGTAGTAAATAATGGTCGAAGCCGTGACTGCTAGGGATCCAGTTGGCGAGAGAACTGGCGGGGGAAGGGGAGATGCTCCCCCGGTAAGTCCTTCCAATTATAGTTAATATACAATAGTAAAAGAATACTCTTTATATGTGGGGAAATCATTTGGAGCCAATGCCATCTTCGGATCGAGTTCAATATAAAGCCTGCGGATCCTGACCAATGAAAATACAGTATATTATGTAAGTGATTATTATTATTAATAGGTAAAATGGCGAAAATTTATGTATTCAATATGGCGTCAAGTTAAGGCTACGATTGAAAAAGAACTAGCTTAACACATTTGTTTTATTTCTTCATCCAATACGTATTCAGGCAACAGCCGAATACTTATAATTCAAACATTCCAGAATATCTATTAATAGCTCAAATATACTACCTGTGAAAACATCGATTGTGATAAATTTTTACCATGTGTTTACATTCCACTGATATGCGTACAGTAAATTGATAAATGAATAACATATTGCTCTACGTAATAATTGAGGTGTACAGATCGATGACCACCTTTCAATCATGTCGGCTGGGCCATGGCCGGGGCGGAATTAATAATACCCGTCGTTGCCACAATTAATAGGTTTGGTTATATGGCGGTAAATTTACATTATTCGCGTAATAGTAGGCAGTATAATGGTACATATGTTTTTTGCTTTAATAGGGGATCCTTCATTTAGCAAAGAGTCAGCATTTAATCTACTGCATGAACGAGACAATTGGACAAAAACTCAATTTATTATTTATGAATTAATAAATAATAAAATATCGAAAAATAATCGGTTTTGTTGTCAAAAACTTAGATTGTTGTTCATTTATTTAATTGTGTCTAATACATTTTAAATCGTTTCCACAGATTTGTATATTTGTTAAGTTCAAAATTATATTTATATCGAAATAACAATTTTATTGAGTTTTATGGAAGATATTTGATGTAGTGAATCTTCTGAAATGCTTAGAATATTAAATGTGAGTGTGGCAGAGTGTACTCTGGCAGTATTTATAAAAATATTAAAAATATTCAAATATTTCAAATAATATTCTGTATATTGATAAGTTCAAAATAATTTTGTGAATACTCATTACTAAAACATTATGAATATATTGCTATACATTTTTACATAGCAACGAAGATAATTAGTTGAATATTAGTTACTGATGCGATATCAGCGATCTGATGTGATGCAGAAATAGTAAATGTATTGTGCAACAAGAGATGATAACACCGTGTTTTTTTCGCAAGTGGTGGACAGTTGTTTACGAATCGCTCCAGCGGCCAGTGGGGCAAGTCCATGAGCGAAAGAAGTGTATTTCATCTCGAGTAGGAAATGCTATTTTTTCAACGATATTGCAATTTATAAAACATTAGATATTAGAGAAATTTCAAGTACTAAACTTTCAAGTTCAATTTAATTCAAAATGAGCTATCACTGTGACAATGCAAATTACTGAAATCAATGTGTGTGAAGTCGTTTCCATAGAAATAAATGCATGCTTCCTTTTTATTTTACATGTTTATTTTCATCTCTTGAAGTGAAAACTGTTTTACATCTAGAGTAAAAAAGTATCACTTTTATGTATAGTAAGCCGTGGAAAAAATACTACTTTCACATATATGAGTAGAATATAGTAGATTTTGTAACTAGGAGTTAAATGCATTCATTATTGTATTGAGATCAGGTATACAGTTTGTTTGATTTATTGTGACACAGCACATATTTCGGTTATTAGTAAAGATGGAAAAAAAAGTTTTAGTACTTTTTGTCGTCTATTTAATTCTAATTTCAGAAGAACAATTTAAAATTAAATAAACGCGTGAAAACTATAAACCTCATTTTATTTAATGGAACACTGTGTATATTTTGGTTATTTCTAATAGGCAATAATATTAGCTATACACTGTGTATCAGCCAAATGGAATAAATTCAATAATAAATAAATGGGGGCGTGTTCGAAAAAACGCTCGGATACGTCGATTGTTATTTTTAGTTGCGCATTTTGTTCAACAAAAACTTTTTATACAGGGTGTGTCATGTGACAGTGGCCAATACCAACTTTCTTATTTTAAATGCAACACCTGGTATATTATTCAATTTTTGGATTCTTCAGAAAATTCTAGACATATTTCATGTACAATGTCCTATACCTATCTTCAACTGTTTCGGAAATATTAAGTGTTTTCAGATTTATTGCAAAAATTAACATTAAAAAACACTTGGTATGAGTTTCACATTTTTTTATAGAAATAACTCTACACTTGTTTTGGTAGTTAAACCATTTTCAAGAGCAAATTAATACTAAATTAAAATTCTTGGGGAGATGGAAGATGGAGATCTTGAAAATCCGCAAGGCGATAAACAATGGAGACAACATCGTGAATAAACATACTTTATTCAAAAATACCCCGTTGCTAATGGGTAGCGCCTCTCCCAAGCTTGTCTCCTAATTTGTCTATTGTTAATATTAAGAGGGATTGTAATATATAGTGCACAATTTGTAATTTTAATTTAGAATTCATTTGCTCTTGAAAATAGCTTAACTACCGAAACTATTTTAGAGTTATTTCTATAAAAAAAATGTAAAACTTATATAATGTGTTTTTTTAAACCTCCTCATAATGTTTCACCAAGTGATTACCACACACACAATCTATAAAAAAATTTATATTATTCATATTGCTACCTCTTTCTCTTTTATATTTTAAGTTATTGAAAGTTTATTAAATTGTTTTCAAAATGACACTGACATTTAGACAAATCAGTACTCCTTGATATATTATGTCCTAGGAGTTTTTACATAATACTATATTACTGTTGCAACATGGCTTCCTTCAATATAGGCATCAGGATTAACTAATTTGTCAATAGGGTCTTCCTGAAAAAAAAAATATAACCTTTGTATGTCTTAACGTAAAGTTTATAACCTGTAATTAAACATCCCACAAAAAACACGTTCTGTTTTCATTGTAACTTATCAATTAACAACATACAATATCGTCGACGTGATTACGCATGTTGGCGATCGGGAGTCACTGCATAAGGGATAGGAATCGTGGATTAATTCGACTTAGAATCCAGTCTGACATAAAATAAGTTCTGATGGGTTCGTAAGGGACAGTCAGATAATCTGCTATAAGTTCACGTGTTAATGTTTGCCGAGTTTTTCTCAAAATGTGAATTTATCAACGTAGCCGAAACGCGTGGAGTCGCATATCATTTTCCAAATCCTCTTACAGCTGTAAGAACAAATAAAATAATATGTTTAAACATTGTTTAAACATGTTTTTTAATTTTAACTAAAATGAAGTGTACAAAATTTGAACTTGATTTCAATTACCATCATCTTTATTTTTGTTTAAAATTAAAAACAGAACATCTATTTATAATGAGGACGTTTTTATAAAAACATATTGTATAAAATCTCACAGTACTTTTAAAAAGTAATTGTTTTAGAAATCTCCTTGAATACCCATTACTAATGATGATAGCTAATTATATATATATTTATCGAATTTCGTCGATAATTTATTGAAAATTATGTACTTACATTAAAATGGTCTTTACAAAAATATAAGTGGGACGTCAAAGTGACGCGGAATCACTTCGGACTTGTTGTAACCCCTTTTTCCGTTTATCCCCTGTTGGGACGTTTATAAACAACTCATTTGGTTCGCGATTACTGCTGCTATCACACCCAGGCACAATGCAATACTTATTCGCCGCTTTTTTTCGCAAGAGCGACGTCTTATTTCTCTCGCTCCATTGTAAGCAATGCTACAGCTGAACACCAACGTGCGTAGTGACGTCACAGCAACATGGCGGTCTTTTGGGAGCTTTTCAAACGCCAAATTTTAAATTCGTATTTGCTAATCACAACGATTTGTCTCAACACAAAAATTAGTGCCAATGATTTTTTTAATGTGTGTAGAGTTCAGTTTCAAGGTTTTTGAAAAATCGCGGAAGACCCTATTATATGAATGTTTCTCGAAGAATAACTTTATCAATGTGAAATTTCAAACCTCGTACGGTATTTATCAATATAGATCGATACCACTATTCACTTAGCTGCCCAATTGCCTCTGTGAGAAAGGGATCGAATACAAATAATTAAAAATTTCCCTTCCATCAGAGATAAACAAAATGCAAAATATAAATATTACAACACCTTAAAAAAAACCTACCAACTTAATCGAAGCAGAGTTTTTTTAAATTAGCAAATCTTTTCGTGATATGTGGATGTAGTTGGTTTCTAAGTATTTCAAAAACTACATATTTTGGAAATATGGTTCTACCGTGCGATCAATAATTATTTAGATAAGGGGCCTATGAGTGTGTCAGTGTTATGCAACCTGCAAAAACAAAATGAAGCTGGACTTGGATATGCATCCGTACGACGACGTCTTGTACCCTAGCAGACATACTTCTAACATCTCAAGGGGTCATTTTATCTAAATAATTGTTGATCTTAAGTTAAGGGTCATCATCAGCTGTCCCCCTTGTAGGCAAACAACTTTTGCTAGGGTCAATTTTCGCTGGCGAACATACCTTCGGAGTGATTTGCGTGGATTGGTTAAAATGGCCTAGCCCATATACAGGGTGGCCCACCTATCCTCGCTCGGACCATTGCTGGTAGACTTATGAAAATTGAGGAAAACATCTGATTGGAAGTTATTGGACACTTTATTTACTACTTGTTGGAATTATTTTCGAGTGTACAGAGTGTACGATAAATCCGGGACACAATATTTGGTCTTATTTTTGAATGGAACACCCTGTATATTCTTTAATTTTGGAATCTACTTTATGTGGGATTCACAAATCATTTTTATTTTTAAGGATCAGATGCAACGTTGGCAAGTTATTTACATTTTAATCAAATTTAACGAAAAATCATGGACGTGAAAAAAATTCAACAAAACCTTATTATAAGATATCAGTGAAATAATCTGGCTATGCAAGTACCCAAGCAATGTGCCAAAGCATAGACAATATTTGGAGTAACGTAGAATACATAGGGTGTTCTGAAACAACGATCGAATCTTCTATTCTTTCTTTGAATGATCTTTCGATTTGTACTACGTGCATTTTAGGGCATTCTTCACAATTTAACAAATATACCTACTCCACTTTTTTGAGTTTTATTTGTATTATCGGCATAATTGTAATTGTTTTACCTAGAGACTTATCTGTTCTAGATGATATTTATACGTCGAGATTTTTGAACATGTTTGCTATTTTGTTACTTTCTTTACCTATATATGAAATTTCAGCAAAAATACATGATAAAGATTCCTTTTTATTTGGATAAATTGATTTTATAATTTGGTTAGTTTTTATAGTTGGTTTAAATAGTTTTTTCTGTTTTTTTTTTATTGATTTATATATCCATTGTGTCTCGCAATTGTAACAATAATATTTAATTCTATCTTTTAGATCTTTGATTGTTACAATTAGGATATAATATTGGTTGGCGTATAGTATAGTAGAAATCATGAGAGGTGGCACATTTAATCAAGATTCATCGCTTCGGAATGTATGGTTCAAATTTCATGTACGTAGGTTCACGTCATTAATAAGTTCATTCGCTTCGTATATAAATGTAACATATGATTGTACATGCTATATAGTTTATGTGTATATAATATTAATACTTTCATACTTCAGCAGTACCACACAAAGCATCGGCATTTAAATCATTGCCAAGAGCACAGAGGCTATTTTTACATAAAACTTTCCAACGTAAACATTAAGTTATCATATAACTATGACACTGGCAGAAAATCTCAAATATTAAATAAGTAGACACATAAGTTTCGACGGGTTTCATTCAAACATTCAGCAGATGTATGACACATTTACTGTATCATTTTTTTTAAGTGTTTGTGCGATTTGGCTAGTCCTGTATCGCATTTATTTCTTCGAAAAACATTCATTTAGAATAAATCAGGAGCCCCTCTGGTTATTTCTATTATATTTATTATATCTATGGCAGAAATGTCATAAGTTAGTATTTTAAAAACGTCAATAAGAAAATAACTGTAAATTTTAATTTGATCAAGATTCGTCCCCTGATGAAGCCACAGTGTGGTGAAATATTGCAGTGATACACAGAGAGGTTTTTTTTATCGTACAACATAGGGTTTATCATTTCAATAGGTACACACTTCTGTCACAGTGACAGCAATATATCACCGTGTCGGTCGTTTTTAAAATGCATACAAGTAATTCACTGTGAGGCAAATATTATACAGTTAACGAAGTAAACAATGTATACAACTGAAGAAAGGGCTTAGTTATTCAAATGGATACCTCACCTTAACATTGTTCACTTCATAAACTGCAATATTTGCCTCACAGAGGATCAATTTTGCTTGTATGTTACATTTTTAAAAAGACGCTTTGGTATTATTCATTGATGTCATTGTGACATAATTCTATACCTATAAAATTGATTAACCATATCGTCGGCTTGGTGTTACAAGGTTGTATGTAACTTTTTTTTTTAATTTTTAGTTCTATAGCTTTGCAGGGCTATCTATATGTTTTCAAAGCGGGACCTTTCAACTTGTTGGAAGATTAACATTGAATCATTAGGACCTGCGATAAACACATATCTATTGACAGTGCAAAATTTATAATTTTTTGATATAGCAAACATATTTAAAATCCTTATTCCGAAATTTACAAATTTGCACATACAACCTTGTAACATTAAGCCGACGATATGTTGCTATATTTTCATCTCCAAGTTAAAATTTGTTTTTATTATTTATTATTTTCGAAATTACCATTCGACAAAAAAAAACTCTATGTATAAAATAAATAAATGTCAGAAAATAGAAAGATATTATTAAAGTAATGAAAATGGACGTTCAAAAAATAACAGAAACATCTATTAACTTATTATCCGTTTTGAAATCAAAACGAAATAAAAACTTGACGAACCATCTTGAATAATAACTTAACATACAAGAAACGTTAACAAACTATATCCTAAATGCTAATTTGTATTCGGCTAGATTGAGGCCCACATTTTAGGCCTAGTCCTAGTCCTTTTAATTTATCTTTGCGTAAATGGCGTAAGTTATAATTGTTGCCGCCATTGCATATCATCATTTACATAACTTTTCTTGGTGGTACAAATACAGGACCATATTAACAGTTCATTATGTGCTTACACAGGTATTTTAAAAATGGCAAGAAAAAGGTGGGTTTTAAAATCCAAGAGCTGAGCTGACGTTTTAAACTTTTTGACAACGCACAAATGCCAATTTTTACCTATGCCACTTGATGTAATAAAAAATTACAATTGTTGTTTCGAAATTTAATTGAGATCCACAATATATCGAAATCGGGCACTCATTTTGGGATCTTGAAAGTAGATACCTATTTGTTGTTTAAATTGTCATGCAAATTGCGTTGTGAGAAAAAAGGGAGGTAATTTCATTTGAAATAAAAGATTAACTTAAGTAATGGCATTTCTGAAATACTAATTGTCAGGTTTTATAGATGCAAAACATTATAAACATATCAGCATATCTTTCAGGTATAATTAAAGTTGAATTTCCCGTTCTTATCTCATTTCTGACAGAAATTAAAGCAATTTTCTAAAACGTCTTTTTGAGGTAAACATAATGGACTTTAATTTTTTATTTTAGAAATTTAATGAGATAAGTGTATAAATCTACATTTTTATAATATATGCTAATGGTGCTCCATTAAAAAAAAGAATGCAACATCCGGTAGAACCAAAACTGATATACTGCAATATTATGGAAATAAATAGTGAAACTACTTTTTTTACCTTTTCACAATAGTTATACAGGGTGTTTTATAACAGGTGTGCAAAAATGCAATAACGTATTCAGGATCACATTGTAAATGAGAGAATAAACTTTTTACAATTTTTCTGTCGTTTGTGAAATAACTGAATTTAGAAATTAGGTAAAAAAAATTATTAATTTTTTAAGAATAGCATTGCCCTTGGAATGAAAATGGCGAACAAAAACAAAGTCATGAAAAATAATATAAAACATTGTTAGAATTCCCTTATGTCGAGTGGTGTGAGCCAAGCCTTCGTTTCTGCTAATATCCATTGCACTTAATACCCTTTATAATTAGAAAGTAGGTACAATATATCGGTCACCGTATCAGTCAAAATGACATTTGTTTATGAAAAATATGCCGCCATCTATGGGAAAATTTCAGAAACATTTTAGAAGCCTTCGGGCCACTAAATCTAAACGAAAATGGCGATCAAAAACAATCTCATTTTCTGCCCGCAATTTAGGACCGAAAATAAACTTTCAGGCTGGTAGGCGGAAAAATATTATTTAATTCATACTCAAATTAGCCAATCAGAACGTGAGTTTTTACCAAGCAACACGAAATATTTACGAATATTTTGAGTATTTTGGTTGTTGATCGGTTGTCTAGTTACGTTCATTCATTGACAAACTACACGTCATAATTATAATTCATGTCAAAAGCATACATCGAAAATGAATCGATATATTAAAATTAGTCCGAATGAAATCGATAATACAGTATTAAAGTGTGTACCAATAAGCACAATGAAAAAAATAATATGTTATTATGTAACGCGCTCCGCCCCAATTGCACAACACAACCGTGGCGGCTCTTATTACATTACGTTTTGCCGGGGTCGGCCAAGGTTCGGTTTAATATTGTCTTTAATTTACTTGGTACTGAGAGGGCGAGGGTTCTCTAAATCAATGAGTAAACACAGAAATAATAGATATATTCTGGATAAAAATAAGTAATGCTATAATAATTAAAATTAACATCTGCGGTCGTCGCTCTAGGGGCGGGTTTCTCCTTTGGCGGCACCCTCGTCTTGCGGCTCCCGGTGCTCCTCCGAGGCTCTCTGGACAGGATCCGGCTCTTAACTCTGAATAATGAAAACGGTTAACTACTGTTTGGATTTGGCGGTACGGTACAGGGATCCGATAGGTAGCTCTGTTAATTACAGTTAATCACAAGAGAAATGTTAAGCTCATCCGTAATTCCGAAGAACCAACGGGAAAGCTATTAGACAGATTCCGCGGCTCGGAAGCTAGCGGGCATATCTATCTAATTACCGGGGAGCGGGTGACTAATTACGGTTAATAACAAGAGAAATGTTAAGCTCATCCGTAATTCCGAAGAACCAACGGGAAAGCTATTAGACAGATTCCGCGGCTCGGAAGCTAGCGGGCATATCTATCTAATTACCGGGGAGCGGGTGACTAATTACGGTTAATAACAAGAGAAATGTTAAGCTCATCCGTAATTCCGAAGAACCAACGGGAAAGCTATTAGACAGATTCCGCGGCTCGGAAGCTAGCGGGTACATCTATCTAATTACAGGGGAGCGGGTGACTAATTACGGTTAATAACAAGAGAAATGTTAAGCTCATCCGTAATTCCGAAGAACCAACGGGAAAGCTATTAGACAGATTCCGCGGCTCGGAAGCTAGCGGGTACATCTATCTAATTACAGGGGAGCGGGGCAGGTTAATTACAAGAGGACTGGTTAGTATTAGAGAATTTTCAGTCGGTACGATGTGTTTCCACTCGTTCCCGGCGGAGAAGTGATTTTCGTGGTCCAAATCCGGGCTTTATATACTGGCGCGGACAATGGGTCATGACGTCCAGGCCATGTGTTTGTATGAATAGCTCGCATCACGTATTGTTCAGGATAGCGCGGCGCCGTGTTTCTTTATTAGAGAGCGCTCCCGAGAAATTACTCCCTTATTTTAAGGTGATGATATAATTTCTCAGGGGCGCGCCGTTACATTCTTCTCTTACCTCGGGGTGGAGGGTGTTACTGGTGGTATGGAATCATCTTTGGGTGGCCGTCCACGACGGGGTCGGGGTGCCTCAGGAGCGGTTTCTCCGTTAGTGGCGACAGGCTCGTGGACGGCGGGCGGCACGGGTTGACTTACAGGTGGCCGTCCACGACGGGGTCGGGGTGTCTCAGGAGCGGTTTCTCCGTTAGCGGCGACAGGCTCGTGGACGGCGGGCGGCACGGGTTGACTTACAGGTGGCCGTCCACGACGGGGTCGGGGTGCCTCAGGAGCGGTTTCTCCGTTAGCAGCGACGGGGACTAGGTTCGGAGTGGCTGTTAGCGGAACGAGGCCGGCGGAACGGCCTCTTCGTAGCGCTAGAGCTGGTTGGGTAGTTCCCAGCATTGCGAAGATGTTTTTGATTTCCCCGGGGTCTGTGTTTCCTCCCGGCGGGTTGTCTCCCACGGAATTGGAACCGGCTGGACGGTTTCCACAGGAACGGGGGCACTCGGTCGGACGGATGTTTGGAGATTCCGGGGCTTTCCTTTTCGCAGGTATCTTGGGCGGCGTCACTGGTATCGGCGTTGTTTCTTCGAAATTCCTGGACAGTGCGTCCGCCACGACGTTCATAGACCCCTTTCTAAATTCGATGTCAAAATCGTACTCTTGCAGTTCCAGGGCCCATCGGGAAAGTCGGCCGGTCGGGTTCCGGAGAGTTCGAAGCCAGCGTAGACTGCGATGATCGCTGACCACCGTGAACTTGTACCCTTCTAGGTATCCTCGGAGTTTTCTGATGGCCCAAACCATCGCCAAACATTCTTGCTCGGTGGTGGAGTAATTCTTTTCGGCGGACGTTAGTGCTCGGCTAATATACGTTATTACTCTCTCGCCATCCCCTGGATCCTGGGTTAGCACTGCTCCTAATCCCGTTTGGCTGGCGTCCGTCTGTAGCTTGAATGGGATGCCGAAATCGGGGCAGCCTAGGACGGGAGTGCTACACAGGGCCTTCTTTACTGCCTGGAAGGCTTCCTCCTCACTGGCGGTCCACTGGAAACGTTTTCCTTTCTGGAGTAGCTTCGTTAGAGGGGCCGCTACCTGTGCGAAAGCCGGAATGAACTTACGATACCAGGAGGCCATCCCCAGAAAGCGTCTCACGGCTTTCACTGTTTGGGAAGCCTCCATCTCGGTAATCGCGCTTACTTTTTCCGGGTCTGTCTGAATTCCTTTTTCGTTTATTACATGTCCGAGGTATTTTATTTCGCGCTGGGAAAAATGGCATTTTTCGGGGTTTATTCGCAGACCGTTCTGGTGGAGGCGGTTTAGGACTAACTCCTGGTCCCTCAGATGGGTGTCATAATCTTGACTAACGATAATGATGTCGTCTAAGTAACAAAAGGCTCGGGGTTCGAGATCTGGTCCAATTATGCGGTCTAGAAACCTCTGCAATATTGCGGGTGCGGAGTGTAGGCCGAAGGGGAGGACTCTGAACTGGAAAAGTCCTCTCCCGGGGACAGTGAAAGCGGTAATGGGTCGGCTCTCTTTTTGAAGGGGAACCTGCCAGTACCCGTGTTTCAAATCTAGGGTGGTGATGTATTTTGCCCCTCTTAGCTGGTTCAGGATTGCCTGGATAAATGGGATCGGATATGCGTCTTTTGTTGTTGCATCGTTCACCCGGCGGAAGTCAATGCAGAACCGATGGCTGCCGGACGGTTTCTTTACCAGAACTACTGGTGAACTCCAGGGGCTGTTGGCAGGTTCTATTACGCGATCTCTCAGCATGTCGTCAACTTCGTCATTGATTACCTTCTGCATTGCCGGATTACGTGGATAATACCGTTGTTTTATTGGCGTAACTCCTGGTTTTAGTTTAATAATATGTTCCGTTAATGTCGTGGGTCCTTGAATTTCCCGGGCTGCTTTTAAATGTCGGTTTACAAGCTGGTTTAACGTGGTGTGTTCCTCTTTGGACAGTTTTTCAAGGGAGTTTACGGTCGGGGTGTCGGAAGGACTGAACAGGCGGACAGGTACCCCATTTAATATGAATTCCTTTCGACTAATATTAATTGTCGCTTGGTGTTCCAGTAGGAAGTCAAATCCTAGGAGGGCTCTTACGGACAGGTTCGGGATTATCCCCCAGCGGACTTGTGTTTTCCTTTCTGCGACTTCAATCTGGGAAATTATTGATCCATGCACTTGGGAGTGCGATCCATCCGCCAAGCGGATGTAGGACAGGCACGTGGAGTCCATTGCGTCGCCGTGTTTCAATAAATGCTGTTGAAGTTCCCGGCCGACGTAGGAGGTGGAGGCGCCGGTGTCTATAAGGACGTCGAAGCTTTGGCCGTGTATTCGGACGGATATGGCGAGACGGGAGTCTAATGGGTTTACAAGCGGTGTCCTGGTACGATTGGCGTGTTCTGGTAAGGCCTCGGCCATCTGTCTCGGCCTTCCTGGTCTTACTGGCGGCGCTCGTTTCCCCGGGGAGAGCATGGGCAATCCCTAGAGTACACGTCGTCTTTCCCACACCGGCTGCATAAGAGTCTGGGGGGTCCTGGGCAACGGCTTCGCGGGTGGCCTGTCTTTTTGCACCGCCAACAGGCATGCATGGGGTCGTAGGTTTCGGCCCGCGGATTGTTGGTCGTCTGGACAATACTGACCGTATGTTTTCTGGGGGTTTTCCCCAGGAAAGCGGTTTCAGGGAAATAGCTCTGCATGGGCGTAGGTGGCCCGGTGAACATTCTATTTGCCTGTTGTACTTCCTCGAACTCCGCCGCGGCCTGGTGTAGCTCCTGTGCGGTGGTGAAGTCCCTTCGGCGGATATAAAGTTTGTACTCCGGACGGAGATTTTCGTATAGGCGTTCTAGTTGGCTGTCGGTGGACAAGCAACCGTGCCTTCTCATGAGGGTCTGCAGGGCCGTTTCGTAGTTGGAGTATTTTTCGCCAAAACCCTGGGTTCTAAGGCGAATATCTTCCTCCAACCGGAAATTTGATCTTACCGGGGAATATGTGTCCATGAAACTTTCCACAAAGTCATTCCATGTGGTCCAGGACGCGCGGTGATTCCGGTACCACAACAGGGCCTGATTCCTTAATAGCTCTGGTAATGCGGTGAGGAGCTCGACTCCGGATATATTATAGCATATCCTCAACTCACACATTCTTTCCAAAAACGAAATGGGATCCGAGGTGCCATCGTATTTTAAACCCCATTTACGTACGGTATCACATATCGGTGCGGGGCTAACTGGGGATGTTTGTAGGGGAAAAGTCGGCATGGCCATTGCCGGAGCTGCGTGGCATGGCCCTAGCGGGGTTCGTGGCCTAGAGGGACCTTGGGTGCTGGGGGCTTGGATATGCAGTCGGGGCAAGGTTGTCTGGAAGAATTGTTCTAATTCTGCCCTGGTGTTTGGGTCGGAAAGGGGACGGTCTCCTACTGCGGGAACTGTTGGTTCTGCCGGGTCTTCTTCCCCCTTCTGGGATTCCGGCTCTTCGGCATGGACTACTGTGGGCTCGGTTGTTGGTCTTGGAGCCCGTAAGTGCGAGATAAATCTCACCCGCAATTCTTCTACCGTCCCGGACGGAAGCTTTGGCCGTGTATTCGGACGGATATGGCGAGACGGGAGTCTAATGGGTTTACAAGCGGTGTCCTGGTACGATTGGCGTGTTCTGGTAAGGCCTCGGCCATCTGTCTCGGCCTTCCTGGTCTTACTGGCGGCGCTCGTTTCCCCGGGGAGAGCATGGGCAATCCCTAGAGTACACGTCGTCTTTCCCACACCGGCTGCATAAGAGTCTGGGGGGTCCTGGGCAACGGCTTCGCGGGTGGCCTGTCTTTTTGCACCGCCAACAGGCATGCATGGGGTCGTAGGTTTCGGCCCGCGGATTGTTGGTCGTCTGGACAATACTGACCGTATGTTTTCTGGGGGTTTTCCCCAGGAAAGCGGTTTCAGGGAAATAGCTCTGCATGGGCGTAGGTGGCCCGGTGAACATTCTATTTGCCTGTTGTACTTCCTCGAACTCCGCCGCGGCCTGGTGTAGCTCCTGTGCGGTGGTGAAGTCCCTTCGGCGGATATAAAGTTTGTACTCCGGACGGAGATTTTCGTATAGGCGTTCTAGTTGGCTGTCGGTGGACAAGCAACCGTGCCTTCTCATGAGGGTCTGCAGGGCCGTTTCGTAGTTGGAGTATTTTTCGCCAAAACCCTGGGTTCTAAGGCGAATATCTTCCTCCAACCGGAAATTTGATCTTACCGGGGAATATGTGTCCATGAAACTTTCCACAAAGTCATTCCATGTGGTCCAGGACGCGCGGTGATTCCGGTACCACAACAGGGCCTGATTCCTTAATAGCTCTGGTAATGCGGTGAGGAGCTCGACTCCGGATATATTATAGCATATCCTCAACTCACACATTCTTTCCAAAAACGAAATGGGATCCGAGGTGCCATCGTATTTTAAACCCCATTTACGTACGGTATCACATATCGGTGCGGGGCTAACTGGGGATGTTTGTAGGGGAAAAGTCGGCATGGCCATTGCCGGAGCTGCGTGGCATGGCCCTAGCGGGGTTCGTGGCCTAGAGGGACCTTGGGTGCTGGGGGCTTGGATATGCAGTCGGGGCAAGGTTGTCTGGAAGAATTGTTCTAATTCTGCCCTGGTGTTTGGGTCGGAAAGGGGACGGTCTCCTACTGCGGGAACTGTTGGTTCTGCCGGGTCTTCTTCCCCCTTCTGGGATTCCGGCTCTTCGGCATGGACTACTGTGGGCTCGGTTGTTGGTCTTGGAGCCCGTAAGTGCGAGATAAATCTCACCCGCAATTCTTCTACCGTCCCGGTTGGCAGCAGTCTTTGCTCTCTACAGGCTTTAATCAACTGGTCCTTTTTCAGGAGGGATACCGAGCTAACTGTTTCGGTAACTTCTTGCATGGCTCTTGAATCGTCCCCCGCGGCCCCTGAATATAACTCGAGCATCAAACATGATCTGAATATAGTGACAACTGCTCAATGTGTTCCTTAAAATACGCATATTTCTCAGAACACATTTCGCATACGTCAGCTATATTCGATTATTTTTGACGCTATTGTTATATTACTTCTGATTCTTCTTCTTCTTCGTTTTCTCTCTTTTCAGAGAGGTCGTGATTGTGGTTTACTCTTTTGCTGTCGCTCTTCGTACAATATCCCTCCATCTTTCCCTGTTCCCGGAATCTCTTGTTGCTTGTGTTATTGTGTTGTTGGTTGTTGCCTTGATAGTGTCGGTCCACCTCATCGGCGATCTTCCTCTTGGTCTTTTTCCTTCCAATTTCCCCTGTATCACCAGCTTTTCTAGGTTGTTATCATCTCTTCTATTGATGTGGCCGAAAAATTTTAGGATTCTAGTATAGACAATCTGTGACAGTCGCTGGGGTTCATTTATTTCTTTATTAATAGATACGTTAGTTCTGTGAGCTGTCCATGGGACACGTAGTATTCGCCTCCAGCACCACATCTCACATGCATCAATTTTTCGTCTATCCTGTTTTTTAATAGTCCATGATTCAGAGCCATATAGTAGTACTGGGAATACCAGTGTTTTTATTATTTGTTTTTTAGTGTTTAGGGTTATATCACTATCCATCCATGTTCTTTGAAGTTCTCTTGTGGTTCGTCTGGCCATTTCACATCTTCTGTTTATTTCTTTTGTGGAGGCACCATCGTTTGTAATGAGTGCTCCTAGGTATATATATTGGCTGACGACCTCGTATCCATCTATATGTGTTATGTCTGTATTATTGTTGTTGCCTCGGTCTATGAACATGATTTTTGTTTTGCTCATGTTGATTTCCAGTTCATAGCTCTCACTTTCTGTTTTCAATTTCTGCACCAGGCCTGTGAGTTCTTCTGCAGTTGATGCTAGCAGGACAGTGTCGTCGGCATATCGCAGGTTGTTTATGGGTGTTCCTCCTATAACTATACCTCCATTCCAATTTTCAAGAACTCTTCTCATTATATATTCTGTGTATATATTGAAGAGGATTGGCGAGAGTATACATCCTTGTCTCGCTCATTTTTTGATGTTGCATGGATTTGAGAGGACTGGAAAGATATAATATGGATATTACAGGAATATCCGAGACGCACTGGAAAGGAAATGGCCTTATTACTTATTACTTCTGATTATATCACTCATAATCCTTTTATTCCCTATCCTAACAACCTCCTAATAGTTGATAATCAGAACTCGAATTGATCAATAAGTGATAATCACACTTGGTACAAATGTCTCGCATCAGTGATTCTTCCATAGTATTGAAGAAAACTTACAAAACCACAAACCATATGATACTGTAAGGTCTCAAAAGTATATTGGGGCCCAATTTACCGAGTTCTGCAACTCTCGGAATTATATTTTGTCTGAGAACAGCATGCAGGAGCAACTGGCCTAGATAACACAAGGCTGGGCATTCAATATGCGGTAGAAAAACGGGAAGTATTAAGTTTTTCATTCGTGATATAATTCTACGAATACAACTCTTGGAGTCGTGACTATTGATAATCGCATTGGTTGATGCACTCAACATGTTGTCAATTAATTCCACTCGTCTTTCAGACTCGTGTCCCAACTCACGCGATTATCGATAGTCATGATTCCACTCGTTGTATTATACCAGGCTTTTTTTTCCTTATTACACATATCATTGACCATGTATAACTGGTTGCATAAAAAATCACAAAAAATCAGTTTTAAATGAAGATATTAATTTATTCAAATGATTTTAACGGTAAACAAAACTATATAAAAAGTAAAGTGTGGGTGAGGTCTAATGTCAAAGTAAGTTTTCAAAATGCCCCCCCTGTCGTTCAAGGCAATACGCGAGGCGTTCGTTGAAGCTACGCAGATAATTCCTGATGTGTTGTGGATTTATGCCATTAAATGCAGTACGTATACGGCCTTTCAATTCATCTACGTTATGTATTTGCACGTCATTATAAATATTACTTGTCAGGTAACCCTAAAGAAAATAATCATTTGGTGACAAATCAGCTGATCTTGGGGGCCAAACCTGCCAATCCAGCGTCTTCCAAATGTATTGTTAAATAAAATCTTAACGGCATTAGTACAATGTGCTGAAGCCCCATCCATTTGGAACCAAGGTTCATCAACGTTCAGCGTCTCAATTGATGAAATTATGTGGTCTCGCAACAAGTCCAGAAATTTTGCTGCACTGAGATTTCCATCAATAAAAAATGGGCCAATAAGTCTCGTATTAATTATTCCAACCCAGACATTTACTTTTTGAGGGTACTGTGTGCGGGTTAGAATTTGGGCATGACGATTTGTACGGGACCAATAACTAAAGGATTAAAGACCTTGTGCGAAAACAATCTTCAAAGTTTGGAACAAATTCAAGACAGATGGTTGTGTTTTAAATTATTACAAAAAAAATAATAAAACCAATCCTGTATTAACACAAGAGCTGAAACTAAATATCCTATGTTGTATAGAGGAACGGCCTATAGAATCGCTCTTAGATGTAGCCAGACCGTTTGATATATCGTACAATTCGGTGTACAAAACCTTTAAAAAATTCAATTAGAATCCGTACAAAATATCAAACCTCCAAGTGCACCGACGCCGCTAATGAGCTGATTTTTTTTTTTTTTAGAATTACACATAGGAAATTCTTTGCGGGTAGATGCAGGAAACCACTTATACATTGTCAATGATGTGTGTATAAGGAAAAAAAGCCCGGTATATGATAACTACCCTAGGATAGTTTTTACTTCTATGTTGACGTTGCAAGGCTGCAAAACATTTGACAGTGCTAATATTTAAATACAATTATTCAAATATTATGTTGACCTTTTCAGATGAGGCTTCAATCGCAAAAAAAAAACTAACCAAATAGCCCTCGGGCATTGATAAATAACTTATAATTTTATCACTACTTCCTCAAGCAATGTGCTTTCGGAAACAGGAATAGAGTGCAATATGTAGATATAAATCAGGATTTGCCAACAGAAAAGTTAGCGGCGCAAACATCCAAGACTGTTTACATTGGGCTGCCTCAGGGAGGGATACTCTCAGCCTTACTATTCCTAATATACCTATAGCAACAGCGGTCTTAGGTAAATTTAAATTTTCAATAATCAAGGCAACATTTTTTTTTTACAAAAAAAATATTGATAGCATAACATGTGCGTTATTGTAGCTTAATTATTTTGATTCAAAAGTTGAAATTAATATGTACCAAAAATATCTAATAGGTGAGATTTAAAATATAAATATTCATATAGCTGTCTGATGGTAGCATATGCTATCAATTATTGAGAGCTCTTTGCATGAATTCGGTAATTATCTGCCGCATTCAGTAGCAAATTTCATTCTTTATTGAAGTCCCGGGTTCCCCATTTGTCGAGTTAATCAAATCATGCTTTGGCATGAATATTAAAGGCAAAGATTGGCCCAGCGCCCGAAAAAAACACATTTTCTTAACGCCGAGGGGCAATATTGGCAATCATAAATTCCAATACCGTAGGGTTAATACCTCCTGTGTGGGCTTTTTAAACAATGGGGCGATTCGGGATCGGTTCCTGCGGGAACACGACGGGAATTTATAATGTGCCTTGTAAACCGCAGTAACTACCGACTCAAGGAGGTTTCAATCAATCACGCGGTCCTTCGCTGTAAATTACGTCGGGGTGGAATGTAATGAGGTATAAGAAGTTTGGTCGTTGTCCACGATGGATAAAGATATATTTTGGCCGGCCGACTATATAAATTTAGTGTGCTGAAGGGGGAAGTTTTATACGGGCTGTCGCCCCATAAATCCACGGCGACAAAGCGTGAAGGCAGAAAGGACGCGTCCGTCTCTTTTTCTATAAATATCCTTTCATTATCACGGGCGTCAGGAAATCCTTTAAAATATGCGCACGTCACGCGCCGCCCCTCAGAAATCATAATTTCGCGGCTCCCGAAAATTTCCGCTCCCTCGTCACGGCATTGACGTTTTAATTAAACGGGAATGAGGAAATTACGTCCGCATTATGTCGCCAGCGCCACGTGCTCCGCCCGTTTTGACGAATTGCATTAACAAACTCGGTCACGAGAAGAGTCCAATAACTGCCGCCCCAAACGAGACCGCTGCCGCCCCCGTCTAATTACGGCCGAGGTTAAGTAATTTTGGGTTTCTTGTCCGCGGGGGGATTAGTTGGGATTTTCTTTAATCGATTCCTATCTCGATTAAATTAGTTTCGCCCCAGCTCGGAGTTTATAAATACACAACTTTCGCCAACAATGCATATCTGCAGAATTTGCATAAAAAACTTAGATGGGATGTTATTTGTAAATACAAAGTACATACAAGTTTGGGTCCTTGCAACGTCATTTTTACAAAATCAATAATTTAAATTACGGTATGCCTTTGAGAAATTAAAGCAGGTGTGCCACAAGGCAGTGTAGTAGGGCCAGTCCTCTACCTATTATACACCAGCGATATACCTGCATCAGATCATAATACGATAGCCACTTTTGCCGACGACACTGCCATATTGGCTGTAGGCAAAGATCACGAAGAAGCAGCACTAAATCTGCAAACCTCAATTAATAAAATTAATAACTGGACTAAGCAATGGCGAATGAAATTGAATGAGACTAAATCGGTCCTGTCAATTTCACAAATAAAAGAAATCAACATATCCCTGTCAGTATGAATGAAATCTAGGTACCCCACGCTGATACAGCAAAATATTTGGGTATTACCATTGATTGTAATACCGTTATAGGTACCCGATGTATATGGTGCCATCAATTGCTACGAATTTGCCTAACTCAAACGTGTTCAGAGGTTGAAATCCGGAGTTGACTGTAGAAATTTCGCACTAAGATAGTGTTTCTGATGGTGGGAGGCTGGGAAGGAGATGGACACAATGCGCGCTCGCACTTTTGTGATATAAACATTACAACTCGGGCGGCCCGAGCCTGAAAATATATTTTTATGAATGCCTTTTTATTCCGTGTTGTACGCGTGGTTACAACTTATTTGCATATAATTAGAAAAATCATACCACAAGGGCGGCGCGGCGCGGCCTAAGTGCTGCAGAACTTTAGTACCGCTACCATTTTTTGTTGTTGAAGAATTGTAGTTCAATCAATTATTTTGTATTTGACTCATATTAAGGTACCTACTTCAGATTATTCGGTAAAAGACATGTACTTCCTTCATTAAAATATTTTAAATTGCTTTTGCTACCGAATTCGAGTATTTACTTAGTCATCTACTAATTGAAAATTGAAACCTGCAAATTAATTTACAAATATGCCACCTACAAGAAATATACCGTTCTTAGTTTTAGACAATTTTGCCTGATGATGCAAAAGCAATTAAAAATATTTTAATTAAGGAAGTACATATTTTAATGAATAATTTATTATGTGTTAACATTCTGAACCGGGTTGCGATTTTTTATTTAAAAAATAAATAATTAGGTACCTTATTCTTCTTCTGCAAGTGCCTATCCGTTCCGGATATTGGCTATCATATTGGCTATCTTTGCTTTATTCACAGCTGCCCGGAAGATGCCTGTGGTTGTCGTGGAGAACCAACTCCTCAAGTCTTTAAGCCACTCAAGTCTTTAAGAGATTTTTCTTCTCCCAATGTTTATTTTTCCTTCAACTTTGCCTTGTAGTATGCACTTAAGGAGTCCGTATCTACTAGAATTGCGCATGATGTGTCCCAGGTATTGTAGTTTTCTGGTATTAATAGTGGTCAGGATTTCTGTGGTCTTGTCAATTCTTCTTAGTATTTCGGCATTGGTAATACGGTCTTTCCATGATGTCCTTAATATCCTCCTGTAGAGCCACATTTCATATACTTCTAGTTTTTTTTGTGTTAGCCACCGTCAGCGTCCAAGCTTCCATTCCACAAAATAACACAGAGAATACGTAGCAGCGCAAGAGTCTCATTTTGGTGTCTATAGTTAGATCACGACTATTAAAGGCTGTGGCCATTTTAATGAATATATTTATGCTGTTTTCAATCCTGCATTTTATTTCCTGTGTCTGGTCTCATTGCTCATTAATAACGGTGCCTAGATATACATATTTGTTCAACTCTTTCGATGTTCCCCTGCTCCAGCTCCAGTTGACGTTGGTGGTGTTGTGGGCTGTTCTTACTTATGACCATGAATTTGGTTTTGTCCATGTTGATATCTAGTCCATATATGTGACTAGTGCATATTAAGCTTTTCATTACTAGTTGTAAGTCTTCTATGTTGTCGGCCATGATCATGGTATCATCTGCGTATCAGATGTTGTTTCTAGTTTTCCGTTTAAAGAAATTCCTTCTTGTTTATTTACTAGGGCTTCCCGAAATATAACTTCAGAGTAGATGTTAAACAGCAGAGGAGACGGTACACATCCCTGCCTCACACCGCGTAGAATTTTTATTCT
The DNA here is from genome assembly GCA_951805005.1 of Othius punctulatus. Lineage (NCBI taxonomy): Eukaryota > Metazoa > Arthropoda > Insecta > Coleoptera > Staphylinidae > Othius > Othius punctulatus. Next base: position 24,028,921 of record OX638140.1, on the reverse strand, counting down.
TTCTTTGCTATCGTCTCCGATTCTTACGCTTGCCGTTTGGTTTCAGTATAGGTTTGTAATTATTCTGAGGTCTTTGTCGTCTATTCCTGTGTTTTCCAGAATTTGTATCAGTTTTAGGTGTTGGACTCTGTCAAAGGCCTTTTTGTAATCAACGAAACACGCGTATATATCACAATTCATGTCTCTGCATCTCTGTACTGATACTTGCACACCAAAGAGAGCTTCCCTTGTCCCGACTCCGTCTCTAAATCCAAATTGTGTGGGTCCCGGTTGTCCTTCCGCTCTATTGTATATTCTTTTATGTATAATTTTCAGAAACACTTTCAATAGGTGGCTCATTAGGCTTATTGTTGTATATTCATCGCATCTTTTTGCCGATGCCTTTTTTGGAAGTGTTACGAATTCTGATTCCAACCACTGTTGTGGTATTACACCTGTGTTATAGATATTATTAAGGATGTCGGTTAGCCATTTACTTCCTTCGTCGTCTAGTAGTTTCAAAAATACCGCGTGGAATCCGCCTGGTCCTTGACTTTTACCGTCTTTAACTTGTTTTATGGCATTTCGTACATCGTCTTTCAGAATGCTTGGGCCTGTTTCTGGCTGTATATGATGAATTTCTGGTCTTTCGTCTTGGAATAGTTGTTCGATATATATCTTCCATGTGTTCTTTATTGCGTTTTTGTCTATTAGTATACTGCCGTCGTTGTCAATGAGTTTGCTCACTTCTTTTCTTTTGTATGTTCTAGTAACTTCGTTCACCTTTGTATGTACGTTAAAAATACCATGTTTGATCTGCAGCTCTTCTATCTCTGCACATTTCTGTTTCGTTTCTTCTTCTTTTGCTTCTCTTATCTTTTGTCTAATTATTTTGTGTGTTCTATTATACGGTATGTTATCTGTGTTCTTGAAGCCTTTTCTCCTTTCCATTAATTGCAGAATCCCATCTGTCATACAGGATTTTCGTTTGATGCCTTTGTCTGGTTTTAGGAGCTTTCTCTTAATCTTTTCTACTTCTGCATTTACTCTTTTTATCTCATCTTCTGTGCATATGGTATAGTTTGTTGCTACAAATATGTCTGTTAGCTCTTTCTCTATTTGAGCTTTTGTGGTTGTCTCCTTTAGCTTACGAATGTCGAATCTTGTGTTGGTAGTTATTTTCTATTCTACTTTTTTCATTCGGAGTCTCAATCGTCCCACGACTGGGTTGTGGTCGGAATTTAATTAGGTATCTACTTAAACGAAAAGAGAGTTTTAAATTAATATTTTTTAACAGATAAACGACGAAAATTATGATTTTTTATCATTAGATGAGCAATAATGGTCTCGTTCCGTTGATACCAAACCAATAATTCACAAAAATGTTAAAACGAATGTCAAATCTCTAATTTCCATCTATAATTGTTCTAATATTTATATACAGGTCCAAATGAAACGTTACGATTGTTTTATTTCAAAAACTGCAATTCTGAAACTGAGCAAAAGATTTTATTTGTTTATTTGAATGGGAAAATTTGATGCTAGTTTTCAATTTTTCAATTCATTCAGTTATATTTTTCAAGATACTACTGATTTTTAAGTTTTTTTAACTAATTTTAAACGGAATTTTAGCCAACGCTTACAAGCAAATAGATATTCGTATGATGAAGTAAATAAAGTCTAAGCTCAAGAATATCTTTACAAAACAATTTTAAAATGCATCGAAGTTGCAGATTCATTTGAGCACACAATTCATTTGCATGATTGCAGTTATTTGAGGACTCAATGTTAAATAACAGTGCATACTTTTGTTTGGTCGATTAAATGTAATAGTATGTATGTTTTAAGTTTAAGTACGTAAGGTTTATTTAATTGCAATACATATTTTTGAAACTAGACATATGTTAATTGTTGCTAAGAATAGAATAAAGTTCCATATAAAAATATTTAGGGTAAATTTAGGGTAACTATAGAGTAAATAGAGTAAATGTATAGGATAACTTAAATTAATAAAAATAATATAGAATATTTGGAATAAAAAACAATATTTATTTACTTGTGTTTTAAATTTTTTGTTTAGGATGATCGTTGAGGTTTCAACGATGTTTCCCGCTCTACTTGAAGATCTTTGTGTTTATTAACAAATGAATAAAGTATTTTCTATGTTCGTGGCATTCAGAATTGTGTTCCAGGAAATTAATATCCGTACTAAAAGATTTAGTAATTTTATTGGAAATTGTTTCACGCAATGTTGTTATATGTGGCTATTCATCAAATTTACATTTGTTTCAAATTCACTTTTTCAACAATTACAATGGTATAGACTTTGGTGGGTTTGCGACGTGTGGTGTTTAAAATATTAAATAAAATAATTCAAAATGAAAATAAGACGTCATACTTTCGAGAACATGCCCTGGGCTGGTTGCCCGACACATTAATGTTTATTCCGTTAAGTATGTCATTTATAAAAAAACTTTTCTTACAAAATATGTTTCTTTTTAAAATACCTATCCAACGATGTCACATACGACCTAAGTTCCCATTTAATATTCTGAAGTTGAGTGCAGTTACGCCTACTTCCGGTTACTTCCGGAAATCGAAACTACCTCCATTAAATTCTTCAGGTAGGCTTTTGTTATGATTTTTTTTTGCCGAACTTCCAAGACGTCACATTACCGAGAAAAAGGCCTGGGACGGGTGGTCTGAATCACCCTGTATATTGGACTCTCCGAAAATACTAACTTTTAAATTTGTAGGTCAGAATGTGATACATTTCGTACTCGTACATAATGAAAAAGTAAAACGGACGCTAATCAATGACAGAAATAGCAGGTTTTAGTTTTAACCGGGTAAACATCAAATAAATACAATACAAATTGATTTTGTTGACAGTAGAGATTCTCTTGCATCTAATGCTTGGTATGCAATCTCCTCCGCAACTGTAATTGCATCCAATTTATATTAAATTTACAATGACTGACGATTGTGTTATAACCTGATAAAAATATGTATACCGTGACATTTTTTTAAACTCTGAACATAGTCAATACAACGTCCCTATGTTCAATTTTGAAAAACACAGGTCAATGCGTGGATGTTATCAAGTGACCAAGGTAACGTCAAAATACCTATTAGATGGGTAATCAAAATAAATAGAATTGTCAAGTTGTTGCAACTATTATTGTGCTGAAATGCATTAAAGAAATGTATGTAACAGAATTAAAGATACAAATAATGCATTTATACCATGCAAGTCAGAGCATAAGAAATGTGCGTGACGTTTCTTCAGTTACTTATCCCGATAGATCAATTCCATCAAGGGGAACAATTTTTAACATTATTTCAAGTTTTACTAACCACATATGCGTTGAGTATAAACACCACAAACGAATTAGAACAAACTATGTCTTAACACAAGAAACTATGGTAAACATCTTATGCTTTGCAGAAGAAAACACATTTGGAGTTTCGTCTCCTTCACTCAGAAAGGTTTTTAAATAATATAAATCTAAACCTTACAAATTTATAATTCACCAGCTACTAACTAATGAAGACAAAATTAAAAGAACAAATTTTTGTATAGCGATGTTTAATTTAATAAATAACAATGAAGAAATATTAGAAAAAATAGTATTTACAGACGAAGAATCATTTACATTTGATGGTGAAGTATTCTCAAAATTATCAGTTAGTCTCTATTGATTTATCATATCCCCTTTCCTCGTAATTCCTTTCCTTACAGATATTGGTCACTAATTCACACCTCCAAAATTTAATAAGTACTCAGTACAACAGTAAAGCTAATGTATGGGCGGATGTTATTAAAAATATGTCAATTGGCCCATTTTTCATCGACGGAAATTTAAATTCTAATTCCTTCGTAGTCTTACTTCGTACACAAATAATTCCACAGATCTAAAACTTGAATGTCAATGATGTCTGGTTTCAAATAGATGGAGCCCCACATTACACTGTAATGATAGGACGTTATTTACATGATTTTTTTGCGAAGCGTTGGGTAGGAAGATTTGGGCCAACAGCTTGGGTCACCAGATATGTTCCCAAATAACCTTTTCCTTTGGGGGCATCTAAACAATAAAATTTACAATAATGGTATGAAAAATGATATTGAATTATGCTCATGATATGGAATCTTGCTCATTGCATGCATTATGCATGCAATGACCAAGATTCCAATTTCATTAGTAATGCTGTTCAAAGTTTTTACAATAGGCTGGCATATTGTCTAGGACGCGAAAGTGGCCATTTCGTATATTTATTAAAATAACGTATCATTCCTTACCTGTTCCTGTTACCTGATAAATTGTTTGTTCTAATTCGTTTATGGTATTTATACTCAGCGCATCCGTGCTTGTTAAATTTTGAAATAATGTTAAAAATTGTTCCCTTTGATGGAGTTGGCTATCGGGATAATTGACGAAAAAACCTCATGATCATTACTTATGCTCTGATTTGCATGGCATAAAATAAATTTCACAAAAATTAGGTTAAATCAAACACTTGGTTAAAGTGTATTTAACCTAATCATAATGTTTCACCAAGTAGTATCCACACATAGTTTCAATTTAATTCACAAAAATTACTTGACTTTGCTTGAATGATCTTAAATGACAGCTAGCTCTACAGAATTTTTTGCAGGTTTATGGTATAATTGGTTGCATAGCTAATACTCTTAAATTGTTGACATGTGTTTTTTAAAATTGAACATAGGGACGTTGTATAGACTATGTTCAGAGTTAAAAAAATGTCACGGTATATACATTATATTGTTTCAATTTTTATTTCAAAAGTATTCCCAAAATTCGAAATGTCCTATTTATAATCCTATTGCTCGGAAGATCTTACGGACCCTAAACTTTACGGCTCATCCATAGAGTCCTTAATTATGTACTTATTACATAAAGGGCTATTTTGTAGTAAATGTTCATGCCAATTGCTCTGAGAAAAATAGTAGGTAATATTAAATAGTATTTAAGTGGATAATGGCATTTTTGAAATACCAATTGTCTTCTTCAAATCTGGGAGGTATAACGCGAGATAAAATTCGCGTTTGTATCCCATTTCTAAGAGAAGTTGGCGTCTTTTTAAGAAAATTATTTTAGAATAAAATTTTTATCTCAGAAATTAGAAGAGATAAGAATACATAGGGTGTTCCATTTAAACACAAAAGTTGATGGCTACTTCTGGTAGAACCGGAAGTGATAGAAGGACCCGAGAAGAACGGAATTAGATATGTTTGGATATTTTTTTTCAAATTATTATTTTATTCGGAACTCCATAAAGTTTTAACAGGTCCACTGACTTTTACATTACTGGATTGGGCTGGTTTAGTCTGTAAACTAAATCCCCTATAAATAGAATTACCTGAACTTTCAGAAATGTTTCTATTTTTCAAATTATGCCTATATATATATATATATATATATATATATATATATATATATATATATATATATATAGAATATGGTGTTGTTTTCTATAGTTGTTAGAAAACTTATGTTTTTCTTTAGTATTTTTTTTTTTTGTTGGGATTAGGTAGGTCAGGTGAGTTTGAAACAATTTCCTGGTTAAGTTTAATGTACTAGGTACATATTATGTATATTTAATGATAGTATAAAAAAGCAGAAAATTTGATCAAATTAAAAAATTATATTATATAGTGACGTTTCGGTGCTTAACAGTGCACATTTTTCAAACTTGCGAGGACTGGAATAGTGGCAGGGGTAAAAATTGCATCAACACAAGGGTTGAAACAGTCATAGTTACAAATATTGATGAGGTAAAACATATTATTTCGTATTTAGTCAAACCAAAAAATTGTAGTAAGTTTTAAAGGGTAATATAGACAATATGTTCATGTGATATTTTAAGCTGAGGGCAATGATACAACAAACAGTTTGTATGTTGTCCTTCGGACAAATGTTCATTATTTGAGTGTTTAGTTGACTTAGTGTGAGAAAGGTTTATATATATATATTTTTTCTTTTGTACAGTAGCAATTCAATTATGAATGTGGTTTGAGTATTTATTATTTTTTATCCTGTGATGTGGGGATATACAGCGAAACAGCGAATGTGTTTTGATGAGCGCCATGTGGATAACCTTTGTTTGGTTATGATTTATTTCCTTCTATAATATAGTTGTGGTTTTGATAAATTGTTGTTATTTAACGTCGGGTTTGCCAATCCCTCGACGGGCAAGGTGTGTCGTAGACAATCACCTTGTCGTATATTGCGATGTTGGTGGATGATAAAATTATTGTAACATGGTTTCAAAAAAAAAATTGTTTCAAACTCACCTGACCTACCTAATCCCAAAAAAAAAAAAAAACAAACAAAATATTAAAGAAAAACATAAGTTTTCTAACAACTATAGAAAACAACACCATATTCTAAATATATTAGGTCAATAACAGTTCACATAAGAGGTTTTATACTTTTTTGTAATCCTCATGAATGTACATAACCCTTTTGAGAATAATTTTCTTTTGTAAAAAAACAGTAGTAATTCTTTTATCATTGTTCCACTGTTAGTGGATAACGTGTAAACGAGTACTACGAAATTAATATATATATATATATATATATATATATATATATATATATATATATATATATATATATATATACGGCTGTGTCGTGTCGACTTCGTCCTCCAGGTCACTCGACTCGTCGATCTCGCTGGATCCTGCGGAATCCTCCTCGCTGTCCGTCTCGTCATGGTTTCTGTAGATTTTCAGTTGACTCACATGCGCCGTTGTTGAGAAATGCCTCTCGCCTGTACCTTCTATTTCATTTACGCGGTAGGTATCGTTTGGTAGAACCTCAACTATCACCAATGGACATTTGTACCTCGGCTGTAATTTCGTCGGTTGTCCTGTTGCTTGGATGACTCGTTTCATCGCCACTAGATAGCCCACCTGGTAAACTACCCCCGTACAACGTTTCGCATCGTGTCTTTTCTTAAATTTCAACTTTTCTTTCGCGGTATTCTCGCGCACTGTATTCTGGATTTCCCTCGGCGGTTTCCAAACCTCTTCCGTCTCGGCCGCACTAATTTCTTCTAATCGCGCATTAAAGAAATTTGGCTTATACCTGTGTAATGCCTCGAATGGTGTTTTCCGCGTCGTTTTATTCACTGCTGTATTCAAACTTCGTTCAACATGTGCCAACTCCAAGTCCCATGCCTCATCGTCGCACATACTAGACGCAATTGTCGGTATTAATGTCTTCATTGCTATTTCGGCTTGTCCATTTGCTTGTGGATGCCTGCTCGAGATTAGCGTATGTCGCACTCCCGAACCTTTGCAAAAGTCTTCGAATTGTCTCGATGTGAAGCACGTCCCCCGATCCGTCAGAAACTGAACTGGTGTCCCGTACGTGTTCATCATATCTTGTAGACATCTTATGGTTGGCTTTGATTTTGTACTTTTTACTGCATACAACTTAACGAATTTTGTCAGAGCATCTATTGCTACTAACACATGCACATTCCCTTTCGGTGTTTTCACTAAGGGTCCGCAATGGTCCAAATGTACTCGCGCAAACGGTCTTTTTGGTATGGGCAGTGGATGTAGTAGTCCCGGTTGCCTCCCCCGCGGTACCTTGTTTACGATACACTCGAAACACGCACTCACGTGTTTGCGCACGTAACGTCGCATTCGCGCGAACCAAAACCTTTCACATATCTTCTCTACTGTCCGATCAACTCCAAAATGTCCCGCCAAATCGTGATACTTCACACACATTGCCTTTCGTGAACCATCTGGTATCACATACAAGTCCCTTGGTTCCCCGTTCACCGTCACCGCTCTAAACACGCGTCCGTTTATCAGCTTTAAATTCGCAATTTCACTCCTCTCCGACACACTACACTCTCTTGCTGGTTTCTTGAGTAATTCTACGGCTCGTTTTAATTTTGCATCGCTTCATTGGATTAACAAAACTTGATCCTCTTCCGTTACTGTTGCTAATACATCTAGTCGTTCACACAATGTATTCATTGAATCCTCCGCTTCATTCACTGGTGATCGAGACAGCGCGTCTACGTGGCTCATCATTGTTCCTGCGCGATGTTGCAACTGCATCTCGTATTCCTGCAACAATTGGAACCACCGTGCTATCTGCGAATTCTTCATTTTCTTCGTATTCAAGTGAACAATTGCTTGGCAATCTGTCACTACTGTAAATGGTATTCCCAGAAGAAAATGGCGTAGTTTGTCCACCGTGTACACTATGTCCATCAACTCCAACCTCGACGAGTGGTAGCGCGACTCAGGCTCTGTTGTCTACTTAGAAATGTAATAAACCGGTTGTAGTGGCTCCTCTCCATCAGCTTGCAAGAGCATACCCGCTAGCCCTGCCTGCGAAGCATCCGTGTGCACCTCCGTGCGCGCCGCTCGTGGGTTAAATAGGCGTAGCACCGGACTCGTGCACAGGGCGTCCTTCAAGTCTTCCATTGCACCCTCCTGTTCGTCGCCCCAGCGAAACTGCTCATCCTTCTTGGTCAATCCTGTCAACGGTAGCGCTCTTGTGCCGTTGTTTGGTACGAAGCCTCAAAAGTAGCCCGTCAACCCCAAAAACCTACGCACGTCGTGGACATTTCTAGATTTCTAGGTGTTGGAAACTCCCTGACTGCCTTCACCTTCACGACTCCGGGTCTCACTCCCTCTGCCGATAGCACAAATCCCAAATATGCCACCTCTCGCTTACCAAACTCGCATTTGCGCAATTTTAATGTTAGATTTGCCTTTTGGAATGCTTGAAATACTAGCTCCAATTTCCACATCATTTCCGCCCAATCTTTGGCTGCGATGAGTACATCGTCTAGGTACCATACTGCAATATCTTTACCTAGAGGTCCCAAAACTAATGACATCAGTCGGCTAAACTCGAATGGTGCCGTTGCCAAGCCAAAAACCATCCGCGTAAATTCTCCCGAAGTGTCCATAGTAATGAATGCTGTTTTCTCCCTTGCTTCCTGCTTGAGTGGTACCTGTAGGTACCCACTACCCAAATCCAATGTTGTAAACAGTCTGGTTCCTGTGAGTCCTTCGAATTGCTCATCAATGGTAGGGATCGGAAAAGCACACTTCTTCGTCTGCATATTCAGCGCCCGGTAATCAATCACTAATCGTGGCTCTCCACTCTTCTTCCTTATCAGCAAACAAGGTGAAGCGTACGCCGACTCCGTCTCCGTCACCAATCCATTTCATTTCCACTCCGTAACGATGTAACCAATAACTTGCCTTTCTGTTGCGTTTGTTTTGTAAGGTTTCGCCCTCACCGGAACTCCCGTGTCTCGTATATCCATGTGTATCAAGGGTGTACAACCCAACTCGCTCAAATTGAATGCAAAACACCGTCGATATTGGTTGCACAGGTCTACAAGGTCGAGTACTTGCTCCCTTTTCACATCTGGTCCAACGTTTAGCTGATCCTCGCATACCAGCGTTCTCTCTTGCCCCGAGTCATTTTCTGCACAAACTGCAAACACATCCTGATCATCATCCGCGCCCCTTACGCATCCGATAGTCTCGTGTTCCAGCATTGTTTTGCTCTCAGTCCCGTTGTACATGATAGGTAATTCAAATGAGTTATTTCCCATGCACACTTGGATCAGATTAATTTGTCCCGCTCGCATTTCCGTTTCTCGTCGAACTGTAATCTTCCTTGGATCGTTCTTCTTAGCTAAAGCATTTACGTCCAAATTTTGGAATGGATAATCGTTTCTCAACCCGAAAATCAACTCATTGTCTACTCGTACATATGCTAGTTCTTCACGTTTTGTGAACGTTCGCCCTATAAGCACGTCTGTCTTCTGAACATTATCTTTGACCACACAAAAGTCTGTTGTCGCTCGAATATCGTCTAATTCTAATACTCCGCGTGTTGTGCCACTGCTCTGTACCGCTTCCGTGTTTGACGCTCCGTATCCGTACAGTTTGATCGTGGTCGGTGTAATCTCGAGGTTACATTTCTTCGCATCTGTTTCCGTAATTATACAGACTGAACTTCCCATGTCTACCTGACTTGTACACTCGATCTGATTAACTCGTACTGGTTTAAGAAATTTCTCTACTGCTGTCGCATTTTCGTATACCGTAACTTCCATAACATCAACTCTAGGACAATTTCTTTTCACATGACCCGTTTCTTTGCATTTGAAACATATAATCACCCCTTGTCCTCCGTCACAAGCCCTCGCGTAGTGTCCTGTTTGTCTGCATTTGAAACAAACCACTGTACTCATATCGTGAGATTTCGCCTCCGGCCTTTCACTCGTTTCTGTCTCCATTTTTACTCCGCTAGTTACCGTACTTGTTGACTCTTTGCCCGGTCCTTTAGCCATTCTCGTATTGTTTGTTGTAGAAAACCCGTTGTATTTGTTAAAACTCCCGCGATCGTTAGCTCCGCGTCTCGCAGCGTTTACCCGGTCTAACCGGTCTAACAAATCGCTAATGAACATGTCTATGTTTGAGTGGTCTTTCACTAATAAACTACCCACATTCTCGCCTCGTGCCATGCCTGCTACTATTTGCTCCTTGCTCTCTTCCAGATTCAAGTTCACATTCTTACATAACAAGTATTTGTCGTGCACATACGCTGATGTCGGTTCCTGTCGACGCTGTATACGACGTCTCATTTTTTCTATACCCTGCATAAATGTCGAGGTGTGCTCGAAGGATTGTCTAAATGCACTTTCAAACAAATTCCATGAACCTAGTCTCGTACGTCTTGCCACATACCAAGCCTTAGCTGCTCCGGATAGGTGTAATCTAGCCGTTTCCAGCTTTACCGCGTCTATCCAATTTCCGATTGCCGCCGTGTAGTTCAGCTGTTGCAGCCATTCCCGTGCTTTTTGCCCGTCGTCGTTACCGTCGTATTCGCTTATGGGGTTTGGTAGATTAGGTATTACGTGCGGATTCCTTTGCTCTATGATTCGTAACATGTTGTTCATCATTTCCATCATTGTAACTGTCATATCTGGTCCTGTCCTCTGTTGAGCCTCACTTGTCTCTCTAGCCGGTCTAGTAGGTTCCGTTCTACTTGTCCCCGAATTGTACTCTCCTGTATTATCGACTTCGGCCGATAAGCGCAGAAATCTGTCTTCAAACTCTATCACCGTCGTCGTTGTTCTGTCCGTCATTTTATTGCTCCACTTTCGCGCGTTTTTTTGTCCGTATTCTAGGTTAGGTGTATTCTCACCACGCTTCCAGCCTATGCAAATGCTCAGCACTCCAATTATCGCAAACTCGCCGTTCTACAACGCTCCTCAAAGACTCCCTGTCCCGACGCGAATCTCCCGGCCCCGTTGCTCTGAATTCTGAATGCTTTCCTACGCACCTTTGCTTGCCGACGTTGCACACACACACCGTTCTCACCATGTAATTCAATGCCACTACTGAAGTGTTAGCGGTCACTTCTCCCAAGTCAACCACTGGTTTGTCAAGATAGCGTTTCTTTATTTCTTTACAACTATTTCACAATCCTTTACAATACTTTACAACCTATCAACCACACATCCCGTCACGTCTTTTTCTCTCCACACTACGTTTTTCCCTTCCCCCTCCTCTTTCTGCGTCTCCACTGCTGCTGCTATATATATATATATATATATATATATATATATATATATATATATATATATATATATATATATATATATGTATATATATATATATATATGTATATATTTGTAATTACGATAAAGATACCTGTCATAAGTACCACAAGATTTAGAAATTGAAAATATTGTTATAAACCTCAAAAACTCAAAAACATAAGAATCGTGAAACCGAAAAAGTGAAAACCAGAAAATGTTTCAGATGACAGAAAACTTAATAATAATACCTAAATATACAATTAAGTATACGTAAATTTGCATGTTCAATTTTAAAATTCTAATCATATGATGAATTACAATGGAGTCATACAACTTTTCATAAAGATTTTAGAATTTGGCAAAACGATTTATCAAGATTGTAATGGAAATTTGATTTTAAAAATATACAATTGTTAACATTTAAAAGAATCAGAATGTTTAGAAACTGCGGACAAAACAAATTTAAAAAAAATGTTAGAAAATGTATGTTTTTATGCTTGGAAAAGGTCGACTATAATACGAAAATCCACATTGCAAGAGGTAAACACAGACAGAACAGAATGGCTGCGTCAGCTGTGTAAGACACACAAAACCCACCTTACACTAAGGCACACTCAGCTCATTCCGGCATGCTGTGTTTACCTCTTGCAATGTTTTTAGATTTGCATACTATAGTCGTTGTGTGTTGATAAACTCAACCAAATAATCCACCAAACTACGGCTATAGAACAATAATTAAATACAACTCTCAAATTACCAGAGGTAAACACAACAGGCGTCACAATTTATGTGACCGAATTTAAATAAAAGGCGCTAAAAATATTGGAACAATTATATATTTTATTTTATTTATTGAAAAAGTGCAGAAAATGTTGTCTAAACTCTAAAGCTCTTTTAATTTTGTTTGTAACAATAGTTTTTAAATACTACGCAATTACATGACAATTAAATCATGGCCTAATTATGATTTATTATTTGAATCTGCAGAAACCAAGTCAGAACTCAGAAAATGAGTTTCAGGAATATTAGTATTTTGTTATTATTAGTATTATTAGTCAGATTCGTTTTATTTCATGCAATTTTGTACCTACAATAAGATCAAAATTAAGAAAACGTTCAACGGACATTTTGTTTTTTAAAATTATATTTCCCGAAGAAGCAGATGCAAAATTTGAATTATAAATTGCGAAAATTATATATGGTACAAATTATACGTCAATTATGTTATATGAATTCCAGTTATTTAAGTTTGTTTGATTTATTTTTGTATAAGGTCTAGTTTAGTTGTTATAAAATGTTGTATAAGACTTATATAAATAAATAGTATTGCAAATAACGTGAAGAAAAATAAGTATGATCCACAAGACATTAATAAGGAAAGCGTTTTATTTAATTTATGTCATATTATTTTAGATGCAGTATTTAATTCGGCAAAATGTGAAAATGTGAATATGCATATATAATTCATGCTGCCTCCAAGTTTCCTAATAACGTGAATGGTTAGAACCTTTCAGTGTCATTTTAACCATTTTTACCAAGTTAATACTGTTGATATACTGTAATAAATTAATTATTACATAATGATTACGACCAAGGAAATTAATTTAACAATCGGTTGCAGTGAGGCGGAAATTGAGTTTCAAAACCCAAAATGGAATATATACATTTTAATTCAAACCGCGAGCGGCCGAATTATAATTATTAATAATGTGCAAAATAAAAAAATAAAACATACCGCACCGTTAAAGTGCTGTTCACCGCACAATTTTGAAATAACATTGGAGCGATTTTCATATATTTACTCTTTTATGATTTGATTGCATAGGTTGAAAATTATATTGTAACGATCATTATTCATGATGTTTAATACATTGATATAATTAATTTTATTATACTAATAATTCATATTTGTTTAAGATTTTGCATTTTATTAGAAATTATTATTATTTGTTTTTAAAATTATATTTTTATTCTTTATCTTTGGTTTTTTATACCCGTTCTACTCCGCTTTCCCCTACAATTATCACAAACATTAAATATAACAATTTAATATAACATACAAATAATAATTTAATTATATTATATTTGTACAATATTCCTCTGATAAAGCCAATTAAAAATTAGCCGAAATTAGTCTTAAAAATAAAGCAAAATTAAAATATAAAATATCTTTAATTTTACCAGTAAATAATAAATATAAATAAATAACTACAATGTATCAATGCTGTATATAGTATATATATGTATATATATATATATATATATATATATATATATATATATATATATATATATATATATATATATATATATATATATATATATATATATGTTAATGTGTATGTTTTCACGGACGAAATGTGTTTGAACATGTTCCGGGTCTTTGAACTTCCGTGTATTGTTTTGTGTGTCCTGAAAAGGACCTTTTTCACGACGTTTCGGCAAAATCGCATTTGCCATCTTCTGGTGGATTCTTCTCGATTGATCCCACAACGTACCTGGAAAAAACAACTAGGACAAAAATCAAAGCGTCGCCAATCGACAAGGAAACTCAACAACAACTTATCCCTCGGGAAAAATCGTCGAGATGTCCTAAATTATACGGTCTGCCTAAAATTCATAAAGCAGACGTCCCGCTACGGCCAATAGTTTCGTCGATCGGATCACCCACACAAAATTTGGCAAAATATCTCGCTAAGCAACTACAACCATACTCAGAAACAGCAACATCATATGTGAAAAATTCTGGACATTTTCTGGAAATTATAAAAGGACTGAAAATACATTCAAATGACATACTTGTCAGCTTCGATGTCAAATCTCTATTCACTAAAGTTACTACCCAAGCGCCCCGTTGATCACGTAAACCAACAACACACAACCGGCCCGATGACCAGAAGCCGCGCCAGAAAGGAGGTATAAAAGGACACAGCAATCAACTCTCTTCATTTCTCTCCTAACACTCGAGAAGAATCCACCAGAAGATGGCAAATGCGATTTTGCCGAAACGTCGTGAAAAAGGTCCTTTTCAGGACACACAAAACAATATATATATATATATATATATATATATATATATATATATATTTATATATATATATATATATATATATATATATATATATATATATATATATATATATATTTTATATATATATATATATATAAAGAACTCCTCGAAAGATGTATAGTTTCGGTACATTTAGGAGATGAAAAAGTAAAAAAAAAATAACCTAAAAATTCTTTATATAATAAAATAAAATATACCTACCTATACCGAACGGGTCTATAATAAAGAATAATATAACATTTTTTTAGTGATTTTCTTCAATTACATCGTCATATCTCTTCACAAACTGTAGCTACCCCGTTCTGTTTCGATTTCCCCTACATGTTTTTTGTGTACATTTTTGATATTGAATTAATGTATTCTTTGAATAGATATAATATTACTTACTCATTCATTTATGTATATATATATATAGTAGATATAATATATTTTGCAGTATTGTTATTGTTATGTGGGTCATATTTGAAATGTTTATCAAATTTTATGATTTTGTTCTAATGAAAGGATTCTTTAAAAATGTATATAAAAGTTTAAATGTGAATGCTTTGCGTGTATTGAGGCATTGTATGTGTTGTTCTGTATTAATACGTTTGTCAATTTCATGTTTCAAGTAAAATTAGTTTTAGATCTTTATTAGATGAGTGTAATAGTTTTATACCAGTTTTTGGGTCGAAAATGTGTTTATTAAAATGTAAATGTCTTCCGAAGTTTAAAATAGTTTTAATTTTATTGATCGTTCTATTTCACCTATATATTTGGCTCCACAGTCTTGACAAATTAAAGCGTAAACACCATTTTTTGTCTGTTATGTTGGTGATTTCTTTAGCATTAAATAATTGTGATTTTAATTTATTTTGTAATTTTGTAATTAATATTATTTAATAATTGTGTTTTGAATGAACATTTAATGTTATATTTTTTAGTGTTTGTTCAGTACTATTTTCTTTTTTTAAATGTTTATATTTTGATTTTTTTATAATTTTATCTATTGTACTTTCTTTGAATCCATAATTATTTGTTATTTGTAATATCTCTTTAATTTTATTATTTTTATTTTTATTATGTAGTGGTGTTGTTAGCATTCTATTTATGTAGGTGTGTATAGCGGCGTATTTGTGTGTTGTGTGGTGAAAGGAGTTGGATGAAATTATTGTGTCTGTTAGTATAGGTTTTCTGTAAATTTTAAACATTAGTTTGTTATTTGTTCTGTAAATAGTAGGGTCTAAAAAGTTTATGCTCTTAATTTCTTCTTTTTCTAGTATGAAATTTATATTTGTGTGTACCTAGTTTGTTTATGTACGTTTGTACATAAACAGTTGTACTTTTGTACATGTCTAAGATTGTGTTTTCCAAATAATTAGAATATAATCTATGTAACTTGTCCAAAAAATTATGTATTTGTTAAGACGATTATTGTTGCTAATAATAATATTTTCTAACTGATCTAATAATATGTTAGATAATAATCCTCTTAAAGGCCATCCCATAGGAAGACCATCGTTCAATTTGTAGTAATTATTATTGAATAGACAGATTTTCTTTCTGCAGTTAATATTATGAGATTGAAAATATCTGAACATTCTTTTTTATCAGAAATATGTGTTTTGATTAGAGTAAATGTGTAAGTAAGTGCGTCTGTTAATATAAAATACTAATATACTAATATTACTCCTCTTAACGCCCGCATACCTAGTAATAGTTCAGGTGCCTATGGTAAAATAAAATGTAATTGGGTCAGAGTTGTCTGTCAAATAATGACAGTAACCAATTACGCCATAGGTGGAGGAGTAGTAGTATAAAAGTTTGTAAGGTGTAATCTTTTGGTATTTTTGTGTTATTTATGTGTTTTACTATTTCTTGCCTATTTTTAATTAAATATATTAATGAATTTTTTTCATGTTGAGGAAATATCTTGCCATTTTTACTAATGAAAGATATTATCTCCTTTTTGCAGTTTATACACAATAAAATTTCTCAGAAGGTATTTTCTATGTATGAAGAAGTGTAAAAAGGGTAATTTTCATTCAAAATTTGGATATTCCATGGCAACTTGATTTTTAGAGCAGTTTGATTTTTGCAAAAAAATGAAAATATTGATTTTTGGTAGTAAATAATGTGTTATACATAGTTGAAATTGGATATTTCGCTCTTTTGAATGATATTAAAATCCAATATTCCGGCCATGAGAAAATCAAAAGCTGACTATGAAAATTTGGGCATCCAGTTGGCGCTGAAAATGTTTGGCACTGTGATCAGAAAACTGACGTGGAAAAATATAAGCGTGCTAAGTTTCGTAAAATTTCCTTCAGAAGTAAAAAAGTTATAAGAGGAAAAGGAAAGTGCACTTTTTCAGTTTTTCAGCGATATTTCAGAAACAATGCAAGATATCCCGGATTTCGTTTCAGTATATTGAAAGGCACAAAAATAAGAAATTACCATTACCAGGGGTAATATAACAAGTGGTGTTCTCATTATCGATAATTATTTTATAAATACAACGAATTTCAACCCCAATCTTTGAAAATGCATTTTCGTCGTTGGGGTTGAAATTAGTTGTATTTATAAAATAATTATCGATTTTTGAGAACACCACGAATTATATTTAGGAAGGGAATATAATGAATTGATTGAGTCATCTAGTAAAGCAGAATAAACAAGAAGCTAAATATACAGTTTAAATACCTATATTTATTTAGATCACTTCATCTTTCAAACAGCAAACCACATTTATTACCACATTTTACTATTTTACTTGTACTTGAGACACACTGACATTTCGGGTTATGTTTTTATCAGCGGCCGACTAGATTGTGGGCGCAACCGATAAATAACACCATCGCAACGATCGTCGCTGCGATTTGTGCCTAACCAAAAATTGTGACAGCGACCGACATTTGTTCGTGGTATTATCCTGAAAATACAACCGTGGTACTATCAACATTCTCGGTTATTAATACATGCGTAACTATAGAAACCACATTGTTATGACGTCACTGTTTTACGTATGAGTTATATTCACCCTGGTAATTATGTCTGATAATCACTGAGACACATTGTATAAAAATATAACAATTCTGAAGATGCCTTTCATAAGCCGAAACTAGTCAGGTGATGAAAAACTAATAAAATTAAATAACCTAAAAAATCTTTATACCATGTGTTTTACCATAAGTCCGTGACTTGTTTCAGATTTTCGATTTTCTTAGTTTATCACAGGTGATAAACTAACATGTTGTCTTAGTCGCCGCAATAATTTTGTTCGTTCGTTTAAGGGGGCAAGTGCCTGTTAAAAAAAGTAGCGTTTTTGACTGTTTGTAATGGTAATGGTTTGAGTAATGGTCAAGTTAATAATGAAAGTACGGAGGACATATTTTGCACACTCATAGATGAAAGTACAATAGATGTTCCTATAGCATTAGATTTGAGTAATCAGTTAATAACATTACAAAAGTTGCTATAGAAAGTTGTTCATTTTACTGTTGTAATATTGTAATGTTCGATGCGTAAATTGAACATTCTAACATTATAAGAACCTAGTTTACAGTGTAGTAAACAATATGCCAAAAATAAAATAATAACTTTTTGTACCATTTCGTCGTAATTAATTATATTCGGCACCTCTGTAGGCACGTTTTTATATCAATTTCCAGCGCGGTAGTGTGTCGCCACCTATATGAAATCCATTACAGCTAGGCGACGGGGCGTTGACGATCACGAGAGGAACTCAGGAAATTTGAGGCCCCAACGTTGTGAAGAATATTGTGTTATACGATCATATTTTGCAGTCAGGGCCGCTGCGTGGGGGTGTGCGCTGTGCTCTATGAGGCGACATGGCGCCTCATAGAGGAGGCGCCATTTCGCCACGATAATTAATAATCTCTGTAATTGTCATACGTTAACTTTTGCGATATAAAATTTTAATGAAAAGTATATTCACCATTATATTTAGTCGTGAAAACTTTGGTGTGAGGGGTTTAGGTGTGTAAATACGTAGTGGGAACGCTCTACTATTACAATATCAGTATTTTACACAAGGTAGTTTGTAGTTTCAATATTTTTTATTGTGTTTCAACAAAACAAAAGTGTAAGGCGAGCAAGTAAATGTCTGGCATTTTTAAAATAAATAACTGTGAACCCCGTAACCTATAGATGTTGGAAATATGTCAAACAAGTTATATTAAGCCGAAAACAAAAAAAAAGACGATTACAACGACGAAGAGATCCAATATACATTGTTTTTACTAATTGTGACGATATAGAGTACATATTGACATGTAGTACATGAAATTAAATATACCAAGAAATATAAAACATTTTCATCACGTTACGGGTAAAAATAAAATAAAACTAAGATATATATTTTAGATATATATTTTTTAACGATTCACACAACAAATACTAATATAAAAAAACAAAAAACGTAATGCACTAGTGTATTTAAACTAGTGTAAGTTAACTAGTGTATTTAAACTATTATTGTGATTAACTCAATATATATTTGAAAGTTTTTTATAAAGTTTCATTTTGTGAAATTTAACTAAATACCAACATAAAATAGATTTAATTTTGTTTTTGTTTCGCAATAGCCTCTTCGATGTAAACAAGATCTCTTATAGGCATATTCCGCTGTTTTCTAGAGTCTACGAGTTCCGGTAATACACACTCATTATAAAATTGAATTAACGGTTTTTCTATGTTATTTGTCCAAAACACATCATCTTTAAAAATTGTTTCGGTTTTTATACCCTTGCGGGTCCACACACCAAAGATGCAATAATTATATTGCATTTAATCAAAAATAATGCAAATAATTATATCACGAATTTTGTATAATTGTGACATTTCAGTTGACAGCATAGCACACCAGATGTACAGAGATCAAGTGTGATTATTACTTATTAGTCAATTCGAGTTCTGATTATCAGCTATTAGGCGGTCGCTAGGATAGGTCAGAAAGCATTATGAGTGATATAATCGTCTAAATTTCGTTTGACAATTAAAAATAAACAATTTTCAAGTGACCGAATATTGCCACTTTAAGTTATTCAGTAATAAAAAATTTAATTTTGAATTTTATATAAAATTTAATTTTGAATTTTATATAAAATTTAATTAATTCATTCATTAAATTAAATTAAATGTAAATGTTATCATTAATTCAAATAAGTCCAGAGCTGAACAACATACCTTGTATATTTCCGGACTTATCTCAGTTAATGAAAAAAAGAGTTACACCACTTTCGTTTACAACGGCTCATATAAAAATATGCATAGTAGTTAATGCATCTCTTTCAAAGTACCTAATATTATAGTAGTATATAATTATTTTTCATACTTCCTTATTATTCAATATCTCTCTAGGGGGAGATTCAATTGCATCTACCCTCAAGTCACCTTGATTTATATCGGTGTACTCATTCTGTAAACAAGAATGATATAATTTTATAATGCATTTAAATAGTACAACTTATATATATTTTTTAATGTTCTAGAAAAAGAGCCCAAGACTATATCAACTTCAATTGTTATGTAACCATCAGTAAACATATCTATTATTAAATGAGACAGTCTTAGCTAGAAGTTTGTGAAAAACATATTTTTTGCACTACTAGCCATAAAACACATCATTGTGTCATGTATCAAAGTACTGTAAAGTTGATGTTTATGATTAGTAGTTAATTTTTTTTTTTGTAGTATTATTTTGTACTTACTGGTAGAGTTAATACAATTTTTTCTTACCAAGGTAAAAAATATATGTTCGTCTGAGGCTACATTTTTCTTTTTTTACTAAGGTAAGAAAAAGTATATTTTATTACTGGTTAAAAAAATATCCACAGATCCACAGTAAGCGACAACAAAATTCCAAAATCTGACAGTCGCTTTTTTTAATTTAAAACACTTCTAATTGTACTAGTAGTGCAAAAAATAGTAAATAAATATATATCATGAGCAGTCACTCATATAATTCACTTACCTTTCTTTTAGATGGAAATCACTTCCTCTTTATTCGATGTGCGCTTAATCTAAGTCGGCGTTTAGTGCCTTTTCTATAGTCCGAAACCGGTTCATTCATATTTAGTCACTTTTAGTGTCGATTTACTGTCGATATTTCGCAGGGGAAGTTGTAATACCTTCTAGCGGGAGCACCGAGAGTACAGGCCTTTACTCACAACACTAGACATATGCTACCGCGGAGTTGTTTACGCAGAATGTTACGCTCTACAAAAAACTGCAGTAGTTTTTTTTCACCTCGTTTAGTTTCTGCATTAGAAACGATTAAATATAAGGAAGCAAATTACATACTACTATATTTTTAACACGAATTGTAATATTCTAATTACTGTATCATTTTTAGCGAAGTCTATATATACCTACAGAAATCCTTTGCTATGAATATTGGTGTTGTACTTGTAAAAATAATGAAATATATCCGTAACAGCGTTCGACGGGAAGCGGATATTTGCGGCTCTTTACCTTTGATGCGATTTTCATATGAAGGGCTATTAATATTGTACTCGCGGTCGCCTGGGTACTGTCCTGTATTCACACTCAAGTTTCGTTGAAAGAGACAACTATATAAATTCCGCTGGCCATCCCTTTCTAAAAATGACGCCCCAAGAGTTGCCTATCTCTATACCCCTCTCACCGATCCTCTTCAGGTGAAACAGTTCGTCGCGGCACTTGGCGCCTTAACTAGCGTTTTTGCACATTAGCAATGCCTTCCTGCGTACGCGCTGTGAGCCGGCAGCTTAAGTTTAAGTTTCCACAGCCGCCCAAGATGGACGTTTTTTATAAACATATGGTGAAATACAAAAATATATCTACCTAATACCAATAAGTACTCCCAAAGAAGAAGAAAAAGAAAAAAAAACAATATAAAATGTAATAATAACTGATATATAAATAATGGATGAAACTGTAACAAAATTTATTATTTTAGTTTCGTGATTAATACAGCGCTATGAACCGGAGTCGTTCTGCCCTAGTTTATTTGTAGTGGTTTATATAAAAATGATATTAAACCATAATCCGAATTCATCCAAGCGTATGATCCATGCATTGAAACCTGAACAATATTTAATTACATAATACACTCGTGTATAGATCGCATGTAACCAGCCTCAGCCGTAGATAATTGTTCATGCATATTGTTTATACGAGCCGGTCCTGATAACGACTGTGTTCATCCCGGAGTTGAACCTACACAATGACACCGGTATTAACGCGTTAACCGCAACGACATTCCAAGAGAACACTCCGCATAGTATATGCAAACGCTAGGAGCCTATGTCGATTGTGAATCGCTCAGACAATGAACTCCTTACAATTTGGTATATGAGGATCTGTACGAGTCTGCCGGTAACCGTTTACGGCCGCCCCTGCACCTCCTAATCAATGAAAGTAGCTTCCCGTGTTGCTGGTGCTCGGAAGCATCGACGATCAATCAATTAATTATCATATGTAATGAGATGTTTGCGGCTGCACAGTATGCATGTGCCCTAAACGGTCGTAATTGAGATGACAAACATACGACAACTGCGTACCCCTTCTATAATTTTCGTAACGCTGAGTACACCTCGTCAAAATAAAATGTATATACTTTAATAAGAATCAAAATATATTTATGTTGTCCTCTTTTAGAACATAAACAAAATAATACTTTTCCCCTTCCATAATTTCTGTAACGCTGAGTACACCTCGTCAAAATAAAATGTATATACTTTAACAAGAATCAAAATTTATTTATTTTGTCCTCTTTTAGAACATAAACAAAATAATAATAATAAACGAAAAATGAAATTCATTCACCATAAAATTTAAATTAAATAAATAAAAGTTATATTATAAGTAATATAAGTATACATTGCGTTAAAATTCGATAAGTTATTCTGTAAAAACAAATTCTGTTAAAATTATAATAGTTATTGATGCTGATTCTGTAAATATTATGTTATGTATTAACACCCCGTTTAAAGTTAATTTATAAGCCATATATTAAAATTATAACTTGGATTGGAATTATGTAGTTATAATTTTAACACCTCCGTTATAAATACATATTTTAACACCCCTATAAAAACGTGAACGTATTTTTTTTGTAAAAATTGAATTGCAAAAGTGAACAAGGCGGTTGTTTTGCTGCATGGAAGTATTATCTGCGCCTAATTAACAATTTTACATAGAACTTTTTCTAATACATACAACAAAATGCGGGATATATGTACCGAAATAAAAATAAAATTAAGTTGTAACTGTCGGTGAAATTGTTTTGCCAGGATTTTCTCTTTAAGCAATTTTTAAGGTTAGAGTTACTGCCAAATCTGTTATTTGTTCGAATAAGTGTTAGTATTATCATTTTTAATTTGAAAAATGTCAAAGCTATGGACAACTAAAAGGCAACTCTAGTAGAAGATAATCCAAAATTGGCACAAAATAGAGAGAATGCCAACAGTGAGAACGAAGTTACCTCCACGTTCTGGAATAGAATAAATGACAATTTAAATGCATTGGACGGACCAAGAAGGACGTTCCGCGGAATTGCTGTATATTTCTATTAATTTCATTTTCGGTATTTGGAAAGCATACATAAATATGCAGTATATGTCCCATTATTTTCTCTATAATTATCGTGATGAATCGGTTTAGAGCTGGTTGGCTGAAAGCAAAATAATGTGCTTGCCCTGAATCAGTTTGATAACTTCTGTGACCAATAAAGTGCAAAGAGCATCAAACATATTTAGGGATGGCAGTTCGTCTTGTGATATTTGTTATATATAATCTTTGTTATATAATATTTATACATTCCAATGTTATGCTTGTGTTTTATTATTTTAACACAATAATTATGATTTATCCCACGTTGGGCAATAATGCAATGTTTTGTTGTGATGGTTTTCAAGGTCAAAAAGTGGCATCAAAATAAATTAGATGGCAGACAAAGAATTTGAATTTTAATTAATATTTATTATAATATTAAATATTTAAATAACTGATAACAAAACAAACACTAATTCAACATGAAACAAAATGAAGACTTGACAAAAGAAAAACAAACATTACACTAATTAACAAACTAACACTACCAATATTTAATAACAATATTACGTTAAATTCCTAATTCGCAAAATTAACTCCCCAATTGACTAGTAATTTTAATAAATTCTACCTGACATTCATATTCGTCTTACTGGTGGATGTCGGCAACTCGCAGTGGTGATCTGCAATCCTGGTTGCAGATGTCGAATCAGTAAATTCGAATAATTCGGATTTATTTCCCTCAGTTCCAAGTCCTGCTGTCCTTGGTTGATTCTTTCATTGCAATTTATCAAAAGTTTTAGAGCACATCCAATTATTAACAAAGAAAGCGAGACCGTGGCAAGGCCATTCGTTGGAAATTTTATTTTGAAGTTTGGCATACCTAGGGATATTGTTACCGATCAAGGAACATAATTTAGGTATTCGAGGTATTCAAGAAATCAGCAGAAAGTCTGGAAATTAACCAGCTACTTGCATAACTTATTCTCACCAAACTTTGGGAGCATTGAAAAATACTTACAAACATTTAGGAGCATACCTACGTATACAAACGAACAATGTTTCAAATACATTGAGTACATGGGTAGCGTTTTGGTGTTTTTCATTTAATAATTCTCTACACAACGAAATGAAGTACATCCATTTGAATTAGCGCTTGGAAGAAAATGCAATTAATCCAGCAACATATTAACCACTGTAAATACAGTATATAACTTTTAGGAATACACTAATGCATTGAAATTTAGATACAAGCAGCATGGAACGATGCTAAGGACAATTTAATATAATCAAAAACTATTAGAAAATGTAAATTGGATAAAAATAGTTTTATTATTAGTAATAAGTTATTATTAGTTTGATAAGGTATTGCTAAAAAATGTACTGACAAACATTTGGGAGCATACCTACGTATACAAACGAACAAATTTCAAATACATGGAGTTCATGGGTAGCGCTTTGGTGTTTTTCATTTAATAATTCTGTACACAACGAAATGAACTACACTCCATTTGAATTAGCGCTTGGAAGAAAATGCAATTAATCAAGCAACATAATCACGACGGTAGATACAGTATATAACTTTTAGGAATACACTGATGCATTGAAATTTAGATTACAAGCAGCATGGAACGATGCTAAGGACAATTTAATAGAATCAATTAATTGGATAAAAATAGTGTTATTATCTGTTATAAGTTATTATTAGTTTGATAAGGTATTGCTAAAAAATGTAGGTATACATAAACTTGAACCAGTGTACAGTGGACTATATAAAGTGATAACTGAAAAGACACTGAATATGACGTTACGAATTGGGGAAAAACAAGTGTGCGTGCATAAAAATTGATTTAAAAAATACGTAGAATTAAGCTAATTAGTACAAGGTGTACCTAAATGATTGCAGTTACGTAACCATGTAAATTATTTTTGTGCCGCTCTAGTCAAAATAATTCAATTTTGGACATAGGCAACTTCATTTACACTTATTAGACATGAATATGGCAATAAAAGTTACCTTCATGCTATTCTAATTTTTATTGTGGAATTTCATATTTAACTGCTCAAATACGAAATTATTATTAGTTTCAGCAATATTTGTGGCTTCCAAACACATGAAAAGACAACAATAAAGAATTATTTAAAGAGACATCTTACTCATTACTCATAAAGATGGCATTTGGATGGCATTAAAAGCTATCTTCATGTAATTGAAATATCAATTGTGTCAGTCGATATTTCACTACTCAAATACTAATTATTCTTAGTTTCAGCAATATTTGTGGCTTTCAAGCACATGAAAAGATTACAATGAAGAATTACTTAGGGCCAACGAATTTGAATGTACATTGTCTACATAACCTTACTTTTAAAGTCGAGGTTATTCTTAAATTGTGTGTACATAAAAATAACCAGATATGCATGAAAATTAAGTCCTCACAGGCAAGGCAACATCCCCAAGTGTGGCAGATTATTCCACGGCACAAACAAACTGTAAACTGAAAATCATGCAGGAATTAATTAAATAAACGAGCTGCGATGCAGCTAATAATTGCTTTAAATCTGACAATGTTACAAAATGTTTTACTATTGCAAATTGAGGACTAGCAGACAAAACGTTTTACTATTGCAAATTGAGGAGTAGCAGACAATAAAACAATCACATGTAGTTATTAAAGTAATCAAAATAATTTATTTAATAAACGGAATCATACGAAGTAAAGATTTGCAAAACATAATTAATAAATAAAATATATAATCAAAGCAGATGTTGAAAATGTATACCATTTGCTTGTAAACACATTTGCACTCGTCTTTTTTTATTGTTAAAAATGTTGATTAACATTTCAGGAGTTATGGTTTGGCAAACATTTATGATTTCTGCCATTAACTCTTCCAACGTATGCAGTCTTCTTCGAAAAACTCTATCTTTTAGAAATACAAAAATTGAGTAGTCCAGTGGAGTTAGATCTGGAGAGCGTGGCGGCCATAGTCCTTGACTAATTAGTCTATTATCAAAAAATTCTTGCAGATAGGCGGCTAACGTTGCTCGGGCTGTATGAGCTGTTGCACCATCTTGTTGGAAATATCCGTTCTGCAATTCTTCATCATCTAATTGTTCTATGAAAGGCTGGATAATTTGTTGCCGATATCTCTCACCGTTTATTGTGTCATGAAAGAATATAGGCCCAATTATTCTACGGCGAGACACAGCCAACCAAATTCCAACCTTCTGAGGATGTAGTGGTGCTTTCACAAAAATATGAGGGTTTTCAGCATGCCAGCACCTATAGTTTTGTGAATTAACATATCCTGATAGGTGGAACCAAGCCTCATCACTGAAAAATGTTAAATCGAGCAATCGATCGTCATTTAAATTTTCCATAAACCATCGGCAATAACTCAATCGACGTTGAGGATCTACTGGCAACAATTCTTGCACCACTGAGACCCTATAAGGGTGTAAATTCAACCTCTTTCTCACAATTTTATGGCAGGTGCTCGAGGGAATTCCAGCTTGCATAGCCAATTTACGAATTGACTTTTGAGGGCTTAGTTCGAGTCGTTCACGAATATCTGCAACAACCTCTCCCGATACTGAAGATCTGCCTGAGGATTTCCCTTTCTGAACCCTACCAGTTTCCCTAAAACGGTGCACTATTCGTGAAATATGTGTTGACAAAACCGAGTATTCCAATTGGTGGTCAGGGAACTTGTGTTGAAAATCCCGAACGCACTCTGGAATTGAATAAATCCATTCTCCATTTTCAAATCGTCCATTGCAAAAGTAAGCCTCAACAATAAAAGTGTTCTTCTGATCAGTTTACATTTTAACAAACTTCTGTTATTATGTTGTCTGACAGTTGACAGGTATGGTTGACAGTGACTGTTCTCAAATAGTACGGTATACATATTGGAAAGGCGGCACAATTGAATTGAAGTGATTACGTAACTGCAATCATTTAGGTACACCTTGTATTAAGACAAATTAATTTGTAATTGGTGTTAAGAACAAATGTAAATGGTAATTTGATTTTTTATTTCGTTTGCGGCGAAAGTGTAATGGAATAAAAAATCAGGTCATTACTCTGATATGCTTACGTTACCAAAGCCACAATAAGGCAATATAATAAGAGCATACATTTGGCTGTCAAACCAGCACGTAACTATCTAATACAAATACATCACGGCTGTATATAAGAATTAGAGGTTAAGAACATAGAATAGTAACAAATTAAGTAGTAACGATGTACAGACAGTGCGGATTTTATCTTTAGTTTAATTGAATACACCTGTGCAACAGACTGATTGTCAGACTCGATCCCGGTGGACCAACTCCTAAATATTTGTAGAATGCATGAATTTTCAATAAAATCTTTATTTTCTCGTACGTCTTTATTTCTTAGAATGCGATGTTCTGTAGAATGGTCATACCATGATTATTTTCGAGTCTTTAAATTTACTTGAAGAACTTTGGTTAGGCTTAAGACTGCGGTTGCCGTAGTTCGAAACTGGGGACATGTTCATTAGGAAAACTACAAAACTTAGATACATGAAATTTTCAGGAATCATTAATGATCTATTTATTTATAAAATGGCATTTTTGTTTTACTTTTTTTGCAAATATTTATATGTGTTTATCCATAAACAACATATAAAATATGTTTTTACACTATGAAATTTATATCACTGTATACAGAAAAAAAATCGAATAAATGATTTTTTTTCATTTGCAAAAATAACGGAGAAAAACATTTCCCCAGATTCATTAATATTTATTTTTCCCCACTCTTGACCCGCACGGTCGGTCACATTCAGGCCATATTTTATACACCACCCCACCACCGGTACCGTTGTTTGCACGTTAAATTTACTCAACCTGGGAGCTTATCTTAATTTCAATATACCGCGTTTCTACAAAAAGCGCCCAAGCTATAGCGACTTCAATTGTTATATAAAACTTTTATTGAAAAAATTTACAATAATCTGAGAAGGCTTATAATTTATCTAACCAGACCACACTAAAAGTAAAATTAATAAAACGAAACAATAATACTAACATTTTTTTTTGTAAAATAACCTTTAATAAAAATTGGGAAATTCATTTTCAAATCATTTTAATAAATTTAAATTAACCCCGGCCTTCTCTAATAATAACAAGTTAAAAGCAAAATTACCAAATGTTTTAGACAACGAACCTCGTTTACAAAATCAGGAATTTACCAGATAAATTGTAGATAGTGTAAAAAATATTATATCGGGCAAACAAAACGAAATATAAATGAAAGGTCTTTAAAACATTTACACTCACACAATTTCATAGTACTGACAAATCTGCAGTTGCGACACACTATTTTGAAATAGGACACATTTTTAATTTTGAAGATATTAAATTATTAAAACATTATACAGATAAAAATTTAAACTTGTTCGAAACAATTTATGTGAAAAAAATATCCAGCCTTAATATGGATCTTAATAATGATCTGTCTCCTTTAAATAATCGTGTTTTTTTTTAATTTATCACATTTTCGTTGCCCTAGTGTAAAAACTATCCCATATGATAATATACAGCGTGATCAGAATAATTCAATGGGTATGCAAGAGGGAAAAGTTGTAAGGTAAAAAATTGTGCATTATCTCAAATTAATAACAACATTTTTTGAAAACTGAAAAAATTAAAAATTAAAAATTGAATTGAATTTTATTTTTTAAGTTCTTAATTATGTTCTAAAATGGAAGATATAATATACAGTTTCTTAAAATTTTCTATGCAGTGTTTTTTCTGTCCCTTTATCTGTGTGACCTGCATTTCGCACTTTTAATAAAATTTATAAATCACGTTATTTGGTTTACCTGTTTAATTTTTCGTTTTGTAATATGTTTGTTACTAGTGTCATTTACACTGGTAATAACGGCATTTTACTAAACTAGAAATGGCTGAAATTGTTCTTATTGTAGAGAATACTTACAGAACATGCAGAAAAGCAGTTAATGAATGTAATGTAAATCATCGTGACAAAATCATCAGTCGCAAAACTATTGCGCAAGTATTAAGTAAGTTTAAACGATTCTCGTCTATTTTAGATTTATTAAAAAAATATTCAATTTTTTAGCACTTTAAAAAAATATTTTTTTCAATTGTTAGTTCTTAATTATTTTAGTTTTAAAAAATGCTATTAATAATTTGAGATACTGCAAGACTTTTTTGCCTAACAACATTTTCCTCTAAAATGAATACTAAAAAAGTTGTCCAGTTATTACCTATTATTCTGATCACGCTATATAGGTTTGTTGATAGTTACGTGACAATTGCAGTCGCTATAGTTTTGCGCGTTTTTAATAGAACAGACTATATTTATTATCTTTCCGGATCAAAGGATTTTGATAATTGTGACAATACGGGGATAGATAATAAAAATAAAGTAATATTATATTATATTATTATATATAGAGAGTATTATTTTGTGTGAAGTGCAAATATTCTGTGGTGGATCTCGGCAGTTTAGTCCCCTACTAATTCTGCTTAAAATGATTTCTGGTACGATGAGGCACTGTTTGAAAAACTGAAGTAATCTTTCGAGTGTATTACCAAAAATCGTCATATTTAATTATTTGTTTCCTAAAATAAATCCTCATCTGAATTAACAAATATGACAAAGTAACATTTGGATCGTCGTGTAATGTGCAATTGAATCGTTTCTTTTCAAATTGTTGGGATACAAAGAAAAACATTATATCCTTGATATTTAAACAGATTTTCGCCTGAAAAAATGTCTAGTATTAGTTAACATCTTCCCGAAGTTGATGCTGATAATTAAATTAGAAAATTTCTCCCTTAATTGTAAAAAAAATATTTAAAATATTGGAGTTGTCTCGTTTTTGTAATAAAATACGATTTTAATGTAGAAACATATATTTTTAATGGAATTTTCCTAGTTTTTTTTTTGTGGTATTGTGATTTTTAACAAAGGAGACAATATTATAAACTATATTTTTTTTATTTAAGACAGAATAAAACACAATTTTCCGTGTTTTCATAAAAAATACAATAAAGAAATTTAAAGAAATTTTCTGATTTGTTAAATATACCAAACTACTCAGCAAGGGTAAGTAATGGTAAACTAACGGTAATTGTTACCATGGTATTGGTATTATACAAAATACCATAGGACTTTTATTGCAGAAATTTAAATTTACTGCAGAAACATGTAATGTCGCTTGACAGGTTTCTGCATTAAACGCGATATTTATTGTAAATTATATCCCATAAAACGGAATGGCAGTTGATGTTATATTGCAGAAAAATATGCCCTGACAATAGGAGGTACTAATTCCGCAAAAAAAGAAAAATCCATAAAAATATCCTGTGACCAGTTTCTGAAATAAACGATTCAAATGGCCTTGTATCTGAAATTTGCATAATGTAAAAACAAATAATATATATTTATATAATACATATTGAATGACAATTGATAGTAATAATTATGATTTCCCTTTAGTCTGATCTTTCCTTTAAATATTTCCAGACAATATGATTTGTCTTGCTGAATTATGGCTTAATTTGGATTATTTGTATATACATTTAATTTCCACTATGCTATTGCTCTCGTTTATTAATCCAAAAGAGATATATTGGTGAAATAATATATTGAAATAAAAATAATCAATCAGTAC
Organism: Othius punctulatus; assembly: GCA_951805005.1. Lineage (NCBI taxonomy): Eukaryota > Metazoa > Arthropoda > Insecta > Coleoptera > Staphylinidae > Othius > Othius punctulatus. The sequence goes on along the minus strand of OX638140.1, from coordinate 23,998,035 downwards.
CTTTGGGACCAGCACCCAGAAATCCATAATCTATATCAATAAATATTCCGGATTCTTCAATTGTTAGAGATAGTAAGTTTGAAAACTTTGTGTTCGCAATAATTTGTTAATTTAAAATTTGATGGTTTCAAAATCGAGTTAACAATTAATATGTTGAGATAATATAATATGTATTTAAATTTATTATTTTATGTAGTTCTAGGTCGTAGAAAAATAACTGTTTCTTCTTTTATACCTAATATTACAATACGTATAAAGAACAATAAAATTGATAAAATTATGTTCTCAATTTAATATTAAATATCAAAATATTTTTATATAAAACATGTATTTGACTACTATTGTACTCTGACAATACAACATATTTTATAACTGCGTATTTGTATATTATACCCTCATAAATTTTTTATAGAATCTATTAAATTGTATTCAATATAATTTTCAATAATATTTTCTACAAATGTTTTTGATATTTTATATTTTATTAATAGAAATTATAATAAGATAAGAATAATATTGACTTTTTTTCTGTTAAAATACTGTAAAATATGAAGTAAAATTAATATAGCAAGTAAAATTGCAATACGTCAGCAGCCTCTTGACTTTCCAAGGTACACCGTCACAAATGTACAATATTATTTTAAGCTGACTAGGCGCAAAAAAAACAACAGAAAAAATATGCCGAGTGGAACCGATGATGCATCGTCGCACACGATGTCTCTAGGCGGGGAAGTATCTGTGTAATATATCTGTGTAGTAGTGTATGGGGTATTAGGAGGAGAATTGTATGGAATGAGAGCGCGAATTTAGCGCCACATGCGGAATAAATTATCTTTACAGAAAGGTGACGGCAGTCTTAACAATTTTAATCATCATATAATACACGTACCTATATATCTATTTTTTCATTAGTGGTGTTTTAATTTTGGTCTTATCAGTATTTCTGAATATATGAACAAAGTAAAGTTACGGTTGCAAGTATTGGTATTACAGAAATCATAAATAATTTGCCACAATTCTAATTACAGTAATGTATAATCTTTACAAATTTTAACTACTTTTACAAGATATACGCTTTCTTTATAAAAGTACTTATACATACGGATTATATTGCCTATGTATACTTCTATAAAAAATAAACGCATCAAATGGCTGAGCGACGCCTGCAATATAGGCAACCAACATTACCTACAGGCCTACATTATATCGCAATTCATTTGTGATACCTATCGGCCTCAAGTCATTGAGGAGGTCCCTTTCGGTGGAAAAACTAAAACTTTTAAAGACAAAAATGGAAATTGTTCCTCTTCGCCAAAAAAACAGGTCTCTCTGGATATTTTGTAGGAAAAAATCTCTCGCCATTCTAACATTCTCAAATACCATTTTGACATTATTTGACATTAAATTATTAGGTGACTGTGTGTCCGCAGGCATTTATTTTTAAAAGATGTATAGATGGTTGGGTATAGTGCTGGCGTCATTTGATACATTATTATAAAAGTATACATAGGCGATATTACCCGTATTTATACTTAAAGAGAAACTCCCTGTATATATCTGCAGTCGATTGTAAATAGCTTGAAGTTTCAGTAATGAAATCCCCTACAACATGTTTCATATTAAAAAAATATGTAGCATGCATATTTTTGCGAGTCAGTTTTTTTTTAAATTGTTACACTTTCGAAATCATTCTAATATCATCATTATATATGTATACAAGTATTTTTGATGCATTGGCGCTTACAAATTCGTGTTAATTAAAACACAGCCGCTCCTGCAATCCCTTCCGTATTCACAAGGGAAACTTTTGACACGCATCTTACGCTTCTGAATCCCAACCACTCAGCTCATCCGATGGTTCCGTGCTGCAGTGACTTTGGGGCAACGAGGATTGCACTTGCATCTGCACGTCAGCTCTAAGCAGCGTGAAACGCCGGTTCGCCTGACGCGAATTACTCTTCCCATCTTTGAAGCCATCTCATCCAGCATTATCTCTTGGTACGTTTAATCTTCCATCGAATCATCTCCGTTTGTCTTTGAAAACTCTCTGAAGTCTCTTGCAAACGATAAACACAACTGAAAGATGGTTTAATTACTGGTATGAGAAACATCGTCGGATCGTTCGAATAAATCACTAGCCTAAATGGTATTTGATGATATTTAATGATTTTTTTGCTTTTACTATACCTTATTTGTACTACGTATGATTACATTACAAGCAAAAGATACATTTTATGGTTGTATGGCAGGTCATTGAGTAAGGAGCAAATTACTTACTTACTCAATACTACAGATTCAATGGCTAGGTACAGATAAAATGATTGCGTCGGCGTCGCTTGTGTTATTATTGTCGTATGTTGTAGGCAGCATATTGAGGCAAAGCTTTTATTTAAAGCTTTCCTCTGTTGGCACTTCATGGTGAGATATTATGAGGTATACAGTTATTGTTTTAAAAATATTTATATATTTATTTAGTTTTGAATATTTATATAATATATACAGGGTGATCCACCTATCTTCGCTCGGACCATTGCTGCTAAAATAATGAAAATTGAGGAAAACATCTCATTGGAAGTTATTAGACACTTGATGTGCTACATTAAACAAAATCGAGTGTACAGAGTGTACCATAAATCCGGGACACAAAATTTGGTCCCTATTTTAAATAGATCCCCTGTATATTATTTCATTTTTAGAATCTGCTTTATGTTGGCTTCACAAATAATTTTCATATTTTGAGATCAGATGCAATGTTGCCAAGTTATTCACATTTGAATCAAATTTAACGAAAAATCATAGACGTGGAAAAAAATCAGCAAAACCTTATTATAATAGATCAATAAAAGAATCTCGGTATGCAAGTACCCATGCAATATGCCACAACATGCACAATATTTTGAGTCACGTAGAATTCACAGGGTGTTCTGAAACAACGATACAATTTTGCTATTTTCAAATGGCTGAAACTCATTTTTTCAAATGGAACACCCTGTATTCATAACAGGGTGTTATGAATACAGTTATAATGGTTCAAATGGCTGGACAACGCCTGCACTATAGGCAACCAACTGTACACTTTTTAAAAATAAATGTCTGCTGACGCACAGTAACCTAATTATATAATGTCAAATAATGTCAAAATGGTATTAGTTTGAGAATGGCGAGAGATTTATTTTTTACAAAATATCCAGAAAGACCAATTTATATAACATTATATTTATATTATTCATATAACACCATCATATTCTGAGTGTTTTATTTAATGGGCTATTCAATGTTAGCATACTGCAATCTAATAATACTTTTGAATAAGTAAATAACTAACAATCTCGATAACTTTTAGCCATTTGAAACTAGCAAAATTCGATCGTTGTTTCAGAACACCCTGTGTATTCAGTGTGACTCCAAATATTGTGAATATTTTAGCACATTTATTGGATACTTGCATACCCAGAACCTTTCATTCATCTCTTATAATAAGGTTTTGTTCAATTTTTTTGCACGTCCATGATTTTTCGTTAAATTTGATTAAAATGTGAATTACTTGGCAACGTTGCATCTGATCTTCTCAAAAAATAAAAATGATTGGTGAAGCCCTCATAAAGCAGATTCTAAAAATGAAAGAATATACAGGGTGATCTATTTAAAAAGAAACCAAGTTTTGTGTCCCGATTTATGGTACACTCTGTATACTCGAACATAATTTTAAAAAGTGGCACATCAAGTGTCCAATAACTTCCATTCAGATATTTTCCTCAATTTTCATTAGTCTAGCAGCAATGGTCCGAGCGAGAATAGGTGGGCCACCCTGTATGTACTCTTCAGCATTCAGTATTACTTCTATTCTTCTAAGCTTCTTTTCTAGAAGCCCAAACACCCGATGTACGGGCAGAAAAGAGTGCCCTCGCACCGGAAATACAACTTTAATTTCTTTTAATGACTCAGGAGCACTTTTTGACAGCCTAAGGCTAAAGTGCCGGAGCATACATTACATATGAATTTTTATTTTGCCCAGCGCACCCGTCTGCAAATAATCGTAACACTTTGCAATTATCGGAAAATTTATTCAAATTTAAGAAATTTATAGTGGCGAACCCACTTCATTAGATCGTCTACCGGCTTGGCTTTCATTCCAGGTGTAGAAAATGGAGATGAAGTCGCGACATCTCTAACACAAAAATTATAAAAATAAAGCTGCCTTAAGTAATATGCTTCTCCCACAGGCAGTTTGGGCAGATGCTCAACCTGATGTAGGTCAAAACAAAAAACTTCACTGTTTTCCTCATAGCTATTCATTGATAAATTAAATTGTTTCGCTCTTAATTTGTGAATTCTTAACTCTGTCATCGCATTAACTTTTTGCAATTCAGTGCAATTCTTGCGTTGATTTTTCTTTTTAAAACAGAAACTACAAACGTCCGATGCTGGTGACCCGAAACCAATATTAAAATTGGTAAAAAATATTTTATGAGAACATCCGTATTTTACCTTGTATTGTTCCTCAACAGAAGAATCGTACAATTTCCACTATCTTCTTATTTTTAAATTGGCGGGCAAATACAATGTTTTCGATTTATTGTGGTTATAATGGCTTTCTTTTGCATGAAGTTTACCAATAAACTTTTTAACCTCTTCTCTTTTTTCATTATTCTTTAATGAACGCCTATCTCCTCCTCTTCTCTGTTTTATGTCGTACCCAAATTTTATATTTTTTGAAATTGTATGTAACCGTTTTAAAGAAATTCCAAACCATTTTAAAATCATTTTTTTGGCACACTCTGTAGGTTTTACCATTTTCATTATCCATGCGGTATTTTGCTGAAAAAACATGTTTTTGATTTCGGCAATTGGGCTTATATTTTTCCCTGTGCCTCTTTGGATTCAAAACTTTACAGAAATATGACAATTATCTATCTTGAACATGCTTATCCGGAGTATGAATAATGTTTTTTCGTGCTGTAATTATATCGCGTCTATTTATTATTAAACATTTATTTGTAGGCCCATTATGTGTGCAGGGACGTTCAAAATTTTCTAAGTTAAATAAATTATCCACATATCTATAACATAAGAGTTAATATTAGAAAAGTAAGGTTATAAATAAAATTATCGGAATATTACCTTAAATGCCTTGCTTTCTTGCCTTTTTAGAAGTTTTCTTATGCCTTTTTCGGCTTCCTTCATTATATTCACTCACTAAAACACCTTTTATATCCATTTTATTTTGATAAAAATACTTTAGAGTAAAGCAAACGAGCTGATTTTCGATACTAATAAGTAAACAAAAAATAAAATTCTTTTTGACTCGAACTTTATAGGAAAATAATCCTTTTGAAAAAGTAACGATGTTTTGACATTTATTTTAGATGGGATAGAATTATTTTTGAACAGTTTCGTCTTTAGTATATTAATTATGTGGTATTGAAGCCCCTTACCCCACCTATAAGTCATTAGCTGAATTTAATCGATAATATTCTTTTTGAAATTTAGCTCCTCATATACTATCACATGCAATGACTGTGATGCCATATACGTAGGAGAAACAGGCCGTAAATTACATCAGAGCAAAAGAGCATTTAAAAAACGTAACAACTTCAAACTTTGAAAAGCACCTATATGAAAACAATCACACCTGTAATATAGAGACTAACACTAAACTCACCAAACCTCTGAGAAAGGGATTGAAACTCACCTGCAGGAAGCATTAGAAATCGAAAATACTTTAAAACAAACACATCTAATAAGCTTGAGTGACCTAATTTACCTGAATGTTACGCCCCTTTACAAGTTTCTAACGTTACCATCCTAAATCAACAAAATATAACTGCAAACCACGTGGACTGCCCAGAAATATTATTTTCGCGTCACAAAATGGCGAACTACCATTAATACACGTTTGTAACAAATTACATCTCAGAACACCCAATAAGCAACACAATAATAATTTATTGTAGTAATTGTGTAATTTACGGAGTTCTTACTGCGTGGGAACATCAATAAGTATGGATATATCGTCCGCAAAGGTGACCACATAACCAATGGGAAGATGTTCAGGTAGGTCGTTGACGTATAACAGAAATATCAATGGACCATATTATCTTAATATTGTTTAATTGTACAACTACTAGTATTATGTAGTAAGTTGAAATCGTGAATAGAATTAAAATTGTTTTTATTTGCTCACCAAAGCGTTCGTAAGGAGTTCCTAATTATTATGATTCTATGTTAAAATCAGTTCTAAACGCAACCTCATCAACAGGCAAAAAAATCTAAATTACTTCTCAGGACCGATAATCCTTTGAACAGTTAAAATCCTCTACTCACGCAGATTCACAGACCCCAAACAGCCAAAGTATCCAGCAAACTTCGTTCATCATTAATATCCATTATTGGAGGGATCCGTTAGCATTCAGCGGCGATTATGTATGTTAGAGTTCCTCCAAGTTTTGCTGCCCCTAAATCATACTTTGCGTACATTGGAATAGTTTCCCTTGTTAAGATTTTCGTAAACGTTTGACAGTTATTGTGTGTTTTGCGAGATTACAGGGACGCCCGCCCCCTGTTACCGGCTCGTTACTGTTCCAGCCAGCCAGTTCGTTATACTTAATTTGCATCCGCGTGGCATCAATCTAAGATAAACATGGTTTTGTCAGGTGAAAACGAGTTCAAAGTTCGAATCTCAGCGCAGAGCCAGACTATTTATAATTGTATTAACATTACTTGTACTACATCATACATCCAGTAACTACGTTATAATGGTACGTATACGTCTGTGGCTTACCACAAAATAAGTTTGTGCAGTACCAAACAAACTTAGTTAAACTGTTGAAATGTTTATAAGTTACCAGGAATGTTATATTTTATTACCGTTTTGAATAACAATTTACGTTATTTACCTTCAATTTTAGAAATTTAAGATTATTATATTAAGTACTTACTGGTAAGTAATATTTATTTTTATTTTATTTTATTATTTATTTTGCCTGACTAGTTTCGGTTTTAAATAACCATCTTTAGATGGCATGATATGTATGTTAATATGTATATATCTTGATTATAAATATTTATTATTAATTTGAATTTTGAAAGTTACAGATGTATGATTGAAGTTTTAGTTAATATAAATATATCAATCATCAAGATAAGATCAAGATATATACATATTTCCATACACATGCCTCTGAAGATGGTTATTTAAAAACCGAAACTAGGCAGGCAAAATAAATAATAAAATAAAATAAAAATAAATATTTCTTACCTGTAAGTACTCAATATAACAACCTTAAATATAATTAACTGGTAATATGAATATAACCTTAAATTGAATTTTAGAACTGTTCAAAGTATAAATTCTGCAGTGATTGTGATGGTGTTTAAAACGGGGATTGCACTGGCGATGCAATTATCTGCACTGCCGTTTGCGAAGGAGTAATGGATGCTCACTGTACGTGTCAGTCTGGTATAACTCTGATTGAATCTGGGCACACTCGCCAGCTACTGTTGAGCAAACGTAAGCAATATTTAATGATGAATTACGCTATTAAACTATGATGGAAGTATGATTGAGACGGCGCAAATTCGAGTTGAATAGTTGAATAGAGTGAATCTTAGCATCTGCTAACATGATTACATTAAGTTAATTACCACCTTCGCTGAACTGCGACAGTATTAATTATTCAGTTATAAACATGTAATTTCAACGAGCAATAATGTTATCGACAATAGAAACAAAAATAACGCAAATTAAAAAAATATATTTGGTCAGTGCAGTGCAGTTTTCGAATAGATAATAAAATATTATACATTCACGACCATTTTGCAACCGAGTTGGCTGGATTTTCTTTTTGTCATGTTGGACAAAATTATTCAGTGATGCAACGGAAGTTAATTATTTTTGTGTGTGTCGATGTCTATTAGACATTTGCTTCCTACCACATTGTATGTGAGATTTATAATTTTCGTTAATTAGTTGCCTTTCATTTTAATCTATAATAATTTAAACTTTACATCTGTACATCTGGCAACAATGTTACTTAAAAAATATAACCTAAAATTGAAAACAACTTAACCTAAAAAAATGTTCCATTGGGGAATTAAGTTATTTTCGAAACACTTCAACAAGTACTTAAGTACAACAAAATTACTAGATATTTATAGACTCCTCTGACGCAAAAACATCGTGAATGTACTTACGTTCATAATAATTTCATGGAAATGCCATCAGCATGCTAAATGCTACCAGCTCCTATGTCACAATTTAATAATCTGTAGTTGTGGTGTCGAATTTTTCCCCGTCAAATTCGAGTAATACTAATAACAATAATAATTATATTATTATTTAAATTTTACAATAATTAATCATTAATATTAATAACAAACGTTCACCCAAATGGAATAGAATGTATCATGGTTAAATAATATTCATAATATTTAAAATAACAGAGTTGTGGCCAGCAATTTTGTTTCGGAGCACCAATGTCGGTGAACTGGAGTCGAGGCCAATCTAAACACAAAGGTTATAAAGTAACAGAAAGTATTTTAAGTAATGTAAGCAATACAGTTAGAATTTACCTCAATGGTTGATGCATGGTGGACCTTCAAACAAATATGTGTACACATCTTAAAACTACTTAATATTTTTACATCTTTTACAGTGAAAAATGGGCGCCACTGAGTTTTATAGCTCTTAAAGCTAATTAATATTAGCGATAGAAAGTTATTATCGGCTACAAGTCGATAGTAAAAACAAACATAAATCGCTTGAATAACCATGTACAATGTTAGAAAGAGAGAGAGAGAGGGACAATCTTTATTACGTTATCGACCTCACGATTTAAAAGGTCAAAATCTTTTTTCTACAATTACTAAATAAAGTAAGCTGTTTTGCTGGGCAGTGACGATGAAATGTTGACATTTATCAATAATTCTTACTTTATCGCTCATTGCTCAATAGCAACCAATAAAGAAGCGTTTAAAAGAACTTAGGCGAAAAATGTACACAGTATTTAACTTTCTTTAAGTGATTGTAGATAAAAAATTGTATGCATTATAAGCAAAGAGTGACATTTTTGCTATCGAGGGATTGCCGCGCTTCAAGCGTCACGCGTCGCCCGGCAAATATCAATCTCAAGCAATGATCATTCACTTTTCAAAAGTGATCGATGTATCACTTTTCGCTCTTCATGCATAAATAACTATTTCATCAATTACATATTTCGAGCTTACTTTCAGAAGCTGCACCTACTCTAATTGTGTTAGATATTGTGTACAACTTAATCCTCGCGTGTTTTATTTAGCTTTCAATACACTATTAAAATTTGCCTTATTATTATTTAATCCGACTGAACTTTTTGGTTTTATATAGCATATTTAATGAGCAAAGTTCAGGTTGCAGAAATAAACTAATAACTATTTACTTAATATTATGGTATTAACATTTCGTATGAATTCTAGTAATAATACACCTATATTTTTATTTAATGTAGGGGTGAGCGCATTGCAATCTATGGGCATTAGTATTAATAATACATCTTTAGCTGTCTTCAAATTGCATGAGCATCATGTTCGCGCATTCTCTTACAGCAAAAGTGCTGCAGTTTAATAACCGCAATTTGGAAATGAATAAGTAATGAGCAGCAGGTCACCTATATGCTGGTTTGCAGGTAGAACCCTCGTCATAAAGGCTTTGCCAGACCACTGCAGTCAAGCTTCTAAATAATGCAGTAATGCTATACTAAAGATTCACCTACTCGCTTAGCAATTAATTATGATATTAAGATGAGCCCTTGCATCTCAGTGAATTAAGGATCTGATTTAAATCGGCAGCAGTGAGTTCGATTCGCGCTCAATGCAGCCAAGTAAGAGGATAAAAATGCCATTTCCGAGAAACCCATGTGGCATGGTGAGTTGTTTCCTAGAATTCGCATGACGTATTTTCCCGCAAAATGGGCAACATGCATACTCTCGATTCTCTGAAATTTAATTACAAATTGTAAATAATTCAAATTTATTCTTTTCTATATGTCTTAACTCAAAAATCGTAACATTTTGAGTTCTTCAGGATATTTAAGTGTACATTTCTAGTTTAGTTATGTTTTTGTGCAGATTACGATAAAAGCACCTGCCCATATCTGATTTCAACCGAAGAGAGTTTAGAATATCTATACCTGTAGCCTAAAAGTAGGTATACAGGTATACAGTATACTGGTGTATACAGTATACTGGTGTATACAGGTATACAGTAGGTATACAGACATTTATTTTGTTTCTAGTGTAAACCATGGCTGGAAATCTGAGCGAGCAGCCCTGTAATAAAAGTATTGCTGTATAAATATATAAATAAATATAGAATAACTATATACCAACTGTATACTTACTTTTGGGCCACTCGGTATAACTTCTTTGTCAAAAGAAAAGCTTCAAGCGATCAAAGCTTAATTAATTACAAATTACTACTACTACTACTACTAAGTACTAATAAAACCTTTAAAAAAATAAGTATATAAGAAATCTTAGGCTAGTTAATATTAACGCCTAGTTGTACGATCGGGGACGTACGAAAACCTATACTCTATTGGGACCCGAATTTCCTTTGTGGATTTTACGGGGCCAATAATCTGTGGTCTGCATTGTCAAAATAAGGTTCTTCCGAGCAATTTATGGGTAGGCGACACGCGCCCAAGTATCCGACAGTGACCGACCGTTCGTTCTCCCATCTCCCCAAACAGACTTACACTTTTTTTTATGTGCACCATGTATCTGTATTCGGGTGTCATATACAGAAAGTAACGCATAAATTCGACAACACCGTTAATATTAATTTTCTTACAAAACAACTTGAAGAGGTGTGGCGATTGTAATTAAATGTCGTTATATTACCATTAGCATTACCATTTTCATCTTGTGGTGTCATTTATTCTTAAAGTTATGACGTCAAGAATATTATTTTTAAGGGCAACCTATTTTTTTATTATTTATTTCGATAGTCATTTTTATTCTGTTTTACACGGTACAATATTTGCAATATTACATTACAAAATCTTTAAATTTGCAGAATGCATCTAGTTACTGTACGAAACAAAGTTGCATTTGATAACAATTGACCCAGTAGACCAAGAGTGGTGTAGATATAATTTATTATAGATATTAGTTTTCTAAAATTTTCTATATGCGATTTGTTATATTTTGAAATTTATGAGTATATTAAGTTGATATATTTATTAAAAAAAAAAAAATACATTAGTGCCCCAGTCTTGAACCAACAATTTATGGAATTTGGACCGAACACTCTACCACAGAGCTACATTCCTTACACAAGTTTAATAACCGAAATTAATTTCTCTATGTTTTAGAATGTTCATTGCAGACTAATATTTATAATTCAATAACAAAACCAACAAGACGTAATGTATACTTGCATATTGGAACTATTCAACAAATTTGAAATAAAAAAGGAATTTTGTTTGAACATTTATTTTTAAAATTGATAAAACAATATGTTTTATCGATTATTTCAATTGATATATTATCAATGTATTAATTTAGGTATATCTGTTTATTGATTCTAAAAATAAATGTGTAACTAAAATGTGTAAAACTACATCGAAGTGATTTTTTAATCAAATTGACATCTTATTGACACTGGATACTCCTGAAATGAACGTCAGCATAATTTATTTTTGATAAATATTAGCGGCAGGTAAAATATTTTATTTTTACAGAAAGTTAAAGTGTTGGTTTACTTCCGAAAACGCTATTGACGGTAGGCGACATTTCCTTCTGCTGGCGGAAATGTGACATTTTTCCAGTCAACTGAGTTAAATAATGACATAATTTTCTGAAGTTTGAAGAAAAAATGTTTTAACAAACTATTAAACAAGTATACAAGTGTCCTTGGAAAAAACGAGCTATTTCACGAAATCGCTGAAGTAGCGATTAATAGTTTAATGGGCACAACTTTTAGCAAGCAAATGATATTCGTAAGCATTTTTTTGTATGGTGTGCAATACAAACCGCGTTCAGTCAGTTCACGCTATAAGATGGTTATATGCGTAATTAAAACACGAATTAACCCTTTTTCATAAAAACATGTATTAATAAATTTATCAATAAATGTTTTTGGGAAATGGGTTAATTCGTGTTTTAATTATATTACACTTTTTACAAGCTGAAACGAACCTAATGGTTATATGCGATTGACTTATTCTGTGATTTTTAAATTAATATTTAAATAAGCCATAATTTACTTGTAACCATAAAATTTCAGGTTATAAAACATTACTGACACATTTAAAAAGCAATTTTTTTAATTTTTCTCTTTTAACAGAATCTCTATGTCTTATGGTTTCCGAGATCCCAATGCTTAAAATGAAAAAGAACTTACCCTGTATAGTTATCAAATAAATGTTGAAAACATTTTCTCATTTATTAACATTGCCTCTAAAATGTTCAATATGCGTATTTATTTTTGAAATTTATGAGTAAATTAAGTTATTAATATTCATTAAAAAAAGTACACTACCGCCCCAGTCTCGAACCTACAATGCCTGGACTTGGAGCCGCATACTCTACCACAAGGCCAGCTTCCTTACTAACATCTGGAAGCCGAACGTGCTGTATATATATTTAAGAAGAGCATTACAGACTACTGTTTACAATTAGTTATTATTAGTAATAGTATTAGTTTACAAATAAGTGTTTATTCTAAAATTTAAATCGCCATTCATTTTAAAATATTATCAATATTGTACATTGTTAAATAACTATTATGTGTAATTTACGACTCATATTTAAGAAGATGCACAAAATTGTTCCCATCAGTACTTGTTTGCTACTGAAGATGGCTGCATTGACATAACTCAGAATGGATATGAATATATACAAACAATAAGTAACATTCAACAATGGTAGGCGGCTTTCATTAAGTGGCAATTAGTTTATATTCAAATAAGTTATTTTCCTTAAATCTACCTGAGTAATCTTTGGTGAAATTATTTGCATACAATAAAATATTCGGGAAGTCCACCCAGAAGATTTGGGCATTTGGCTAATATAATTGTTTGCACAGACATTAGGGATTATGCGATTTTATCACCCCAATAGAAGCCTGGAAGGAGGAGTGCCCGGGATTAAAAATTATTTGTATCTACTAAAATGCCGCTATTATGAATATTACGCTGTTAAAAGGTTGCCGAATATCTCAATTGCATTTGAAATTTGTCCTAAATAATGAGTTACGATTCTTAATCCGTATCCAAGGGCCGTAAATTTTTTGACATACCCTATATTATACGTTTTAAAGTATTATTAAAGTAGTTTGAAAACGTATAGATAGATCAGTCATATTTCGGATATAACATACATTTACCTATATTATTACAGAACAATGTAATTTTCACAGTTTCCTGCCATTGCCTGTAACATACGTAAGTGCTAACTTACTAACCAAAATGTTAAACCCTGATGCATCATTTTTATGAACATACGGTATATCATATTAACATTATGTTGTATACATGGTGGAGCATTGGAAAACGCACAATGGGGATTTACATGTGAAAATTTAAATCTTTAAATATTGTCTTCTCTAATTATGCTAGAGACAAATTGAATAATAATGAACTCTTTTGTAGAGCAAATACTGCGTCAATTTATGCTATTACTTTTTATTTTTTTTATCCATAACCTAAAAACTCGACGAAATAAAAGTTACACAAAAACTCAGAAGTGAATTGAAATCAAACAGCAAAGAAAATGCTTTTTACATGTGTCAGTGATGTTTTGTAACCTTACATTTTAGACTCAGTAAATTATAGCTTATCTAAATATTGATATTACTAAAAAAAATTATTCGGGCTGAGTGTGGCAAACTATCAATTATTATATATTATCAATTAGTCAATGTAAGAAGGAAGTTTTACGATAGGTTGGATCACTGTTAATATTTTTCTTGTTACAATAAATATAATTTTGTTATGTAAGAAATTGTTGAATCGCTAACTGCAGAAAGGAGACATATTATGTTTTTCCCATAATGACATTTTTGTATATTTTTTTACGGTTTAAGGTTTTTTTCTACAATCACTAAATAAAGCAGGCTTCTTTGCTCGACACTGACAACGAAGAGTTGGCGTTTATCGATGACTTTTATTCGCCGCGTTTTTAACGCTTGCCGCGCGATAAAAACTAAGAATCGCGCGTCGTCAATAGCAACCAATAAACAAGCGTCGTTTTAAATACTCGATCGAAAAGTTTGAACAGTATGATTGCTCCGCTACACTTTTCGTTCTTAATACATAAATAACTGTTTTCTATCAGCATTTCAATAAATAAATAAATTTTCACCAACTTTAATTATATTATTTATTCTATTGTATTTCATTTATTATATATATATAGGGGGGGGGGGGGTTGAAACAAGCACGACGGTAAATTAAATTAAATATAATGCCAGTGAATTGTTTTTCAAATCAAGAATATGCTAATATTTACTTACCTGTGGATAATGTCGTGGAAATGACTGAGACTTAAATGATACATTATTAATTATGTGTGTAATGTATGTAGGTACGTAATATAATGTGTGTAAGAATAATGTACCTACTATACACCATTTTGGGTTTTCACATTTAACAACTGGAATGCATTTCGAGACTTTGTGCGTAGGAACATATAAAGATAACATATGTGAAGAATAACACACATCTGTATCCCTGTTTACGGTTGTTCATAAATTTCTGTGGTTGGTTTTATATAAAATATATAAATTATAGTTATGGAATACATGTTGACATTAGTTATATTTTTGAATTTGTGAGTTGTTGATATTGAGGATTTTTTGGTATCAATATCAATATTTTTGTTGTTATTCAAAATAGTCATTGATCTTATTGCAGGCACACATTCGCTTATTCACACTCATAAACAGACATCTGTATCGTTATTCATAAAAATTTTGCTAGAAGTTTAGCAATGGTTTAGTGGTGTTTTACATAGGTTACCAAGGTCATTGTTTTAGACAAGTTGCATATTTTAAGGTTTTAAATAAGAATTCATTGATGATTTGCCTTGTTTAGTGCAAAATATGCAGAATTATATAGTTTTATAGCATTATTTAAAAAATAACGTATAGTCATTGTAAACCCGTAAAAAATCATTAATAAAAGCCCTTGTTTTTAAAATTAATCATAATTATATTTAATGTAAGTTTAATAGAGATACAATAATTAGATATATAATATTTAAGATTAAATTGTGCGTTTATTAAGTAAATCCTCTATAAATGCTAAGGTGATTTGGAAATCTGTACATACATTTAAGAATATTAATAATGATTAGGGTGCTTCGGGTAATCATTGATACACTAGTTAAAATCAATGCATTTCATCCACATTGTCATTTTTGTATAACGAACAGATACATTTAAAATTCATGCAATTTTCTATGTTGGATGATGATTGGAAGCATCCGATGAACATTCTGCGAGATATAATTAGCATATAAATCAGTTTCAATAAATTGTTTCAAAGTAATGCTTCTCGAGGTAAGGGGCAACATCAATGTTTTGTTGATATTAATTGAAATGGAGATTGTATCCGTAAATATATTCTATAATTCATATATCACTAATATATGAAAATATTTTAATCATTTCAACTTATCCTAGTAAATATGTAATTATTATAATATCTTAAGAGGGATTAAGATTTAAAAATACAATGTGTCTCAGTGACAACCCGACATAACAAAATTAACATTGGTGAATTAAGTAAGGATCGGCTATTGCTGTTATCTAAAAATGTGATTGTCACAAATGAAACAGCGGGTAGTAAGTAGTAATTAGAAGAATTAATTAAATTTACATTACTGTCAGAATGCTAATATTTTTAGAATTTGTTGACTCAATATAACTATCACCATTTAATATGAAAATTATTTGACAGAAGTAAATTTCTGTTTGTTTTAAATATTTTGTTTCGGCCACTCACAAAGAATATTTAGCTCATGGCAATAGTTGATCCATATACAATTTCCCTATGTTAATTTTGCTATGTCTGGTAGTCACTAAGACGCACTGTATATATTTTAGTATTATCCTAAAACACAATTATAAGTGTAACAGTAATTATATTGTTACCAATACGAGTGTTTCCAGAATCATATTAATTTCCCCACGTGAATGCAATAAAGTTCTTTATTACTTATGGGAAGCTTTGTAGCTATGGGAAGCTCTGTAGATTTAAGCGAGCGGAAATTCGATAAAATATGTAACTTATCTGTTTGATAGTGATTTAAAACGATGTTCTCCATTTAAGATCGATATTTAAACAGCGACAAATCCGCAGTAGCAGGACACGCCATCTCGACCGGATATCATTTTCCCCTGGTTAATGTAAAATTAATTAGATTTGTAAGATTATTTAGATGTAAATTTATTTAGATTATTAAGATTATTTAGATCCAGCTCCAAAACTCTCAATATGTTCGAGGCCATTCTCATGAAAAAATCGAAAAATCGAAATGTACATTTAGATAATAATAAATTTAGTGAGGAAACGGTATTCAAGTGTTTTATTGTGTTAAAATTTTAGTATTTAAGTCACTACATTGTTTTTTTTTTTTTTTTTTTTTTTTTTTTTTTTTTTTTTAAATTATTATTTAAAGTAAATTATAAATGTGAAAAAATTAAAATTAAATCATATTTGTTAATGAAAGTCGTATGTCATTTGTTTCGTGATTTTAATTGGTTTGATGCTTGGTTTTTTGGATGAAGCACAAGCTTTTATCTACACCAAACATTTAATTATTGCGTATATTTAAAATAAATTTAATATATTGTTGGGTACGACCGTTGAGTGAAGGAGGAAGTCCTTCATAGGACGCACTGTCTTAGCATCGGGCAGCATCGGGCCTCTGTCACCAGATCATAAATTATGGTGGCCAGCAATAAATTTGGGCCTTTTGTGCTATTTATCAGTACAGCCATTACAAGTATAATGCCCACAATGCGACAATAGACCCAAGGCTCAGGTCAAAAATATAGGTTTTGGTATAGTCGCGTACGATCGGGGTTCAGTTCAACCTCGACTATGGTTCAGTCGCCTAGGTTGCAATTGTTAGGTTAGGTTGACACGCCGAACCCGGCACACGCGCAAATTTCGCTCCGGGCTCAGATAGTGTTAAAGTGTGGCAAAAAGTGCGAATAGGTAAAAAATATTGTGATAGGGCCAAAGAGTGCTGTTGAATACACGGGGTGCATCGTTTGGGGCCCGATCCCCCCAAGGATTGCGGAGATTTCGCCGGATCTTCTCCGACCACGCGGGGATAACCTCAAACCACGCGGCGACCACGTGGCGACCACGTGGTGATCAACCGGCCAGCGGGACACGTAGAAGGAGGTGATCGCGCTAAAGGGGTAAGTTGTACGAAGGGAGCAACTGGGGCAAACAGCCTGAGGCGCTGCGCCCTCCGGAAGGGCCCAGGGCGCCCACCACGGCTCGCGGAATCGTCGCGCGGGCGTAAAACCGGTGCTGCAATAGCGTCGCTGAGAGGCTCTTTTAGTTGCGGTCGCAGACACGCGGACTTGCAGTTGCGGTCGCTGGAGAACGCTTGCTGCAGTAGCGTCGCTGCGGGGCTCTTGTAGTTGCGGTCGCTGACACACAGACTTGCAGTAGCGGTCGCTCGGAGACGCTCGTGCGGAGCGTCGCTATCGAGTCGCTATCGATCCGAGTCGCGGTCGATACGAGGCGCGGATGTAGTTGCGGCCGCGCTGAAGTGCAGATGTACTCGCGGTCGCCCTAATGCGCGGTTCGCGTACCTGAATGGTGCGATCCAGGGGTAAGAGTTCCCGGGAGTCCTGGAGGATTGAGGACGTTACGACAGGGAACACGGAGACCACCAGGTCTCCCAGGACAGCCGACACAATGGAGAGCGCTATCAAGGCACTCGAGGGGGCCGCGGCCAAAACAATAAAGTTTTTGGAGGACAATAAGAACGTGCACGCTCCTCTCAAGGTCATCCTGGGGGACATGGCCAGGAACATAGGGGTGCTTAGAAGCGGATGTGAGGCCATGGACATGGAGCTCGAGGCCGAAAGGGCCAGAGCGCCCAAATTGGAAGAGGAGCTGGCAAATGAGAGGGAACGCTATCTAGGCATGGAACGCAACCTAGAGACTGAGCTCGAGGCCGAAAGGGCCATAGCGGTCGACCTGAAAGAGAAGTTGGCCACTCTTCACGAGAGACCCAACCAAGGGGGGGGGCGATAAGTCGGAGCGGAGCAACGATATCAGGGGAAAGATGACCCTGCACGCGGATCACGGTACGTTTCTCAGGGAAGCCGTAAAACAGTGGCCCAGGGAAACGTACGTGGCGGTGACGGAGGTGCCCTGGGAGAATAGCTCAGAGGAGGACATCGTTGTTCAGGTCACGATCACCGACGACCAGCAGAATAGAGACCCTCATGCTGGAGGCCTCTCTTGGCAGTTAAGCAGGACGGTTACCCACAGGGGTCAGAACAGCGAGGAGATCGAGACCCGCAGCTTCGAGCTGACGGTGACGGGAATACAGGCGGGAAGCAAGGAGCTGTACGGCGGGGTCAGGGATCTAAGGGCGGAGATTGAAGAGCAGAACATCAAGCGCGTGCAGGTCAGGTCCGCGGGGCTGCTTACGGCCGACTTCGTGCATCTCAAAAAGATGCTGGAGTGGGTCATGGTAGACTCAGGATGTGACATAATGCTAGTCCGGCCCAGGACGAGGCGGGCTAGAGAGGAGGGGCGACCGGAGGGCAGGAACAGTGCAGGTACCGCTGAAGGGGGTACAGGGGGACAGACGAGGGCGGCAGGAACACTGAAGAGGAGCAGGCCTGCGGCCCTAAAGTCGTGGTAAGCACGCAAGGAGAAGGGTACGCGGACGTATTGAAGAGGATCCGCTCCGGGGTCGGTGCAACCGGGGCAGAGGCCGTCAAACAGGTGCGCCGGAGCAGAGACGGCAATATCGTCTTGGAGATGCAAAGGGGGCAAGGGGTTCCCCTGAAGCTAGCGGAGGAAATAGGCAAGGTGGTGGGGCCGGAAAGAGTAAGGACCCTGAGAGAGGGCGTGACGGCATTAGAAATTAAGGGACTCGAGGAGGACTCTACTAATGATGAAGTAATAAAGGCCATCAGCACCCAGCTTGGTGTATCCGGAGACGACGCCATGGTCAAAGTTAGATGGATCAGGAACTACGGACCTAACCTGAGGATCGCGACGGTTGAGCTGGGTAAGGCTGGCGCCATGAGCCTCCTTAAGTCCGGCAGGATCAGGATCGGCTGGTCTAGCTGCAGGGTGAAGAAGAGGGAGGAAGGACCCCAAAAGTGTTACAGGTGCATGGGCTACGGGCACAGGGCTGCAGGCTGCACAGGGCAGGACCGCAGTGGAGCCTGCTTCAGATGCGGAGAGAAGGGCCATAAGGCAGCGGAGTGTCCCGGTGAACCTAGGTGTCCACTATGCGCGGCGGAAGGGCACAGTGAGGCGGGCCATTACGCAGGCAGCCGCACTTGCCGTGTAAGGGGGGCTGCGACACTGGAGGGGCCAGCTGTCAAGAACAGGGAGTAAGCGAAGGTCGACAGCGACATGGAGAAAGCCTGCAACATCCAGGTGCCGCCCTAAACCAGCGGCATCGCAGGCAGTCCCCCCCTGAAGCATGCCGGAAGGCGATCCCAGGGGAGGGACAACATACTGCCAGAGGGGGTTTTTAGTGGGTCGGCGCTCAGCAGCCATCCCCACACTACCGCGCAATTCTGGCTGCGCGGTGTCTGTACACAGATTTCCCCCTCTCAAAAAAAAAAAAAAAGGTTGCAATTGTTAATAGAAAGAAACTGAACCACGATCAAAGACAGTCACGATCGTACAATAAGGCCCAGTTGTATGATCGTGGATCATCCTTGACCATGGCTCAGCTCAATTTTTAACACGGCATAATTTAATTAATGGGGTAGGATATCATTTGTACGCCGTGAGTGGCCACCCAGGCGGCTCTGATAGTTTGTGCGAGTTTGATTTGTACCGAGACGTACTTCGTTAGAACTCGGCTAGATCGGGCTGCCTTCAAGGTTAACTTTCGTAGTTTGTATGAACACGTGCATTGCCTTATGCCGCTCGCGTCGGCACAATTCAGTATTGTTTTTTTTTAGGAAATCCCCGTTTCATTAGGGACTTGCAGACGCATCGCTCCGCCAGCACTAAAGTTCTTATCCCTACATCTGATAAGAATGATTAAAATTTAATTTTTTTTGTGTGACAGTTAAATGTGCTATTATGCTTAAATTGCAAGAATAGTTTTGTACAGCTTAGGCTAAGAGCAGACGGCTTGTAATAGCGCGCGGGGTTATTGTTTGATTCAACCTCAAGCACTTTGAAAAACTAAATCTGATGACGTTTTTGCTTCATTTTTCATGATTTGCCGTTTTTCACTTTTAATTGTCATTTACTCGAAAAATTTCTTATGTAACATGGCAACATTTTTATACTGTCACTTTGACAATGAAAAGATGTCTCAAAATCAAGAACAAAAATAGGGGGTTGTCATTTAAAAAATAATAGATGACGTCATAACTCAAAAACAAATGATTGTTGAAGATCGACTGTCATGCAAAAATGTGTATTTTTATCATAGAAAATCGACGTGTTCGAGGATTTTTCTCTATATTTTAATTTCCCTTTTAATGAATTTATTCCATACTTTGGGCGCACACTGTATAATAAATGTGTTTTTTTTGTCGAGAAGATAAAGAAAATAGGGGATGGCTTTCATAGTGTTTAAAAAATGCATTTTTGTAATGTTTGAATGGTGTATAGATGATAATAAGTATAGTTCTGTTGTGAAGGATGGAATGAACAATAGGAAATATACTTGTCAGCGCATTCAAGGACACGAGAAAAGGAAGATACAAGATAAATATGTTGAAAGCTACATGCCTAAAATTAAATGTATAAATATACTACGAATATACTTGTTGTTTTCAAATGCAGAAAGTGCTCGACAAAAAAATGCCCATGAGGTCAATGTAACAAGTATTACAGTGAATAATAGATATATTTAGTTAAATTACATGTACAGACTACTATTAGAGGGACTAGTGGGGCTAGCATTTCGTCATTACTTTCATCACTATAAATCTGTGAATACATTGTTATTTGAGAACGAAGACTTGGATCACGGTATTTTTTTAGAAATAATTTTACTTTTACCTAAATTCGATCCGTTACTAAAATGGTATTTATCAAAAGTGACCTTTGCCAGTAAAAACCTAAAATATGTTATAGATAGAGGCAATATCTTTAGAAAGATGCAATTTAATAATACTAATATATGAGCCGTAGGACACCACAGTGGTGTAAGTCTTTTTTTTTCTAAATTCAGATAAGTCCAGAAATATGCAAGGAAAACATCTCTAGTATATTTCTGGAGTGTCTGAATTACTTATTATTATTATTATGAAACTTACTTACACCACTCTGGTTTTCAAAAGCTCTTATAATCTACCATCTCTCAAATAATTCTGTCTACAGGGAATTTAATTAGAAACACTATATTGTGAGAAATAACTATTTCAATCATATATATTTAAAAAATGGACACTACTCGGAACATTTCTCAAAAAGATGAGTGCTGACTGCTCAGTCATGGTACAATATATTTGTATTGAATAGCAAGACATGAGAAGAACTGTTGAACCACATTTCAGATTAACAAGAGCAACTTCACCAATATTAAGGGAGGAATTAAGTTCAGAGACAAATGGTCTTCTATACCTACAATGTATTTTTCGTTATCTTTCGTATCTTATAGAAACTAATCTCAAAATAAAATGTTCCACTGTTTCACTTGTGTGGCAGACACTAAATGATAGACAAAACCTAAACTGAGGATGGCAATCAAAAGCATATGTAACAACACAGAAAATTGTATCAGAACCGGAGACATAATCACAACGAAATTTAAGACCACAAAAGGATTGAGACAAGGGGGTGGACTAAGCCCCATTTTGTTCATAACAGCAATGGATGAAATTATGAAGAATAGTAAAACCAAGATAAAGAAAACAATGACAGGATACAACAAACTAAAACCCACAACAATAACTGAATGTATTTTCGCAGACGATGTGGCAATCATCGCACAAAATAAGAGAGACTTACAAACAAATATTAATATATGGGAAACTGAACTGGAAAAAGCTGGATTAAATACAAATATTTCAAAAACAAAGGTAATGAGAATAGGAGAAACGAAAGAAGCAATAAACATTACAATTAACAACGAGAAAGTAGAACAAGTAGAACTCATACAATTCTTAGAACAAATTATTGAAAGGAAAGGGAATATGGAAACCGAAATAAACAACAGAATACAAGCAACGACAAGAACCTTTCACACGATTAACAAAATTATACTAAACAACAAAAAAATATCCCAAAAAACAAGCTTATAATGTACAACGTATTACGTATACTATTTGTACCTACCCTACTATACGGCTGTGAAACGTGCAAAGCAAAATCCAAGCCCTTGAAATGAAATACCTGAGGAAAGTATACGGAGTAACAAAACTAGACAGAGTGAGAAATATGGATATCAGAAATGAACTAGAAATTGTAGAACTCAATAAACAGATAGAAAATAGACAATTACAATGGGTGGGACACATAATCAGGAGAGAAGAGAACAACCAAACAAAGAAGATATGGAAAACAAAAATAACAGGAAAGAGAAGAGTCGGAAGACCAAAAAAGAAATGGCTCAAAAATAGTGAAAAAATATTAAATAAGAGAGGGATAACCAATGTACAAGTGAACGGAAACTAAATGATAAAAGAAATACATGAAGGAAAGATAACACCACTTCAACACCCGAAAGGGTAAAAGAAGAAAGAATATAACAAAAAAATATGTTTGATGAATTATTTCAAATATGTTTTGCGTTTTATAATTGTAATGCTCAAATGGGATTTACATCCATGCACATTGCACATGCCACATGGAAGTTTTTTGTGCAGAATGTTTTTTATATTATTATTATTTTACCTAGGGTTTCTAGGGATCCTAGGCATCCTAGGGTTTCCTGGCCAGATAACTAATCGCCTCGTATTTATTATATATTTTGGAAATCTACTTATTTCTGAAACGTTTCGTATGTGCAGCATGCCAAATGTATGTCGAATATTGAAGGTACCGGGCCACCGCACCGGGCGCAACAACAGTGGTTGCGCAACAACAGCGGTTGATTTGTGGAAACATTAGACCTTGAGGCACTTCATTTATTATTACTATAACCAAATGCAGTTACTTACATTTTATTTTTAGATGAGCAAAGAAAGGCAGGGCGAAATTTTAAAATGTACTATAGGGCAGTTTGAAAATTCTATATACAGGCGTGAGAGATCTTTTCGTCTCACTGCCTCAAAATTTGGTGCTACGGTGAAAAGAAAAGATTGGACGCCCTGTCATTCATTGGTCAAATCAATTTTAGCACCAACAAACTTTATAAGTGAAGCCATGGAGTATGGAAAAATTAAAGAAGAAGTGGCTGTAAAAAAATTGGAAGAGTAATTAAATATTAAAGTCCAACCAAGTGGTCTATATGTGGACCTCATTCATCCATTTCTTGCTGCTTCGCCAGACGGTATACAATATATTCGACATTAAATTTCGAAATTTATTAGTTGATGTTAATTCGATAATAATTGAATTTGAATTGTAGGATTAGTAGGAGACGATACTTTAGTAGAGATAAAATGTATCCCAAAATTAAAAGATTTAAACATATCTTTAAAAGAAGCAGCACTGCATAAAAATATATGCTTAGAATTCAAAAATAAACAGTTTTCAGGTATTCATTATCATGACATTTATATATATATATATATATATATATATATATATATATATATATATATATATATATATATATATATATATATATATATATATATATTCCTTTGATACAAGATAATTAATTTCATTCCAGGTGCGGGGGCAATAAAATATATCAAAAAGGAAGTTATGTTATTTTGTTGTTTTTGTTAATGGAGAAACCGATATTTATATAGAGGAGATAAGAAAAGATGAAACATTCTGGCAAGATACAATGCTGGAAAAGCTAGTAAGGTTTTATATGCATTGTATTTGGCCAGAAATGTTTCGAGGAAATCTAAAAAAAAATAGAAATGTGAGGATCCGGATTATATTAAAGATGCACAAAAGTTGCAAATTGAAAAAAAATAGAATAAAGGCATACATTTTAATTGTTTTTTTTTTCCTAAATCAAATTGCGAATATTAAGTATTATATTACTATAAGGTGTATAATAAAAAATCTACAATTATAAAGTTAATACTGACAACAATATTATAAGGAGAATAGTTATAGATATTACTTAATTTAAACCTGATGTATCTCCGTAATCATTGTTGTGTAAGAAAATTTCTATAAATATTAATTTCAATACCAATTGTTCATATTAATAAATATATGGTGAAAGACGATTGCTATCTACATTACTTTTTTTATAAGTTATTATTCTTGAATATGTTGAATATTAGTTCATGCATCCTGTGGCACTACAACCCTATGCGGATGTTGGCATCCTCCTTTCAGAACACTCTGTCCTTGGCAACCTCCCTCCAACTTCTGACCTTCATTATGGTTTCTTTGGCCTCCCTTTGCTATTTAAATCAATAAGTTATTTAAAATTTGATTTATATAATAATTTCAATTTAATATTTATTAATGATTAAAATCAATTGATTTTAATTAATCCCAACATACGTATGCGTAGCTTTACAAATTTCCAGTATAAAAATAATCACAGCAAATCATCTTCGCCCGCTTTATTTTCACCGTTTGCCGCTCACTTGAAACATGAACTGAGCGGAAATTGCGGCTTCGCTCGAAGGAGGACTTTTTTCCCGCCGTCATTAACAAACTATGTAAAAACTATTTTATTCAGCAAGTAAAAGCAAATTATGAAGTACATCCTTTATTTACATATCTACAGTTAATAAATTAACCCAAAAGAATGATATTAACGAAAGTAAATTCCGCCGCGCCATCTAACCGGTAATGCCAGAACTGTTTTGTTCTCGCGCCGTACTCAAATCGTCTGAGGTTGCACCAAATTAACGGAGCACGCGGGACACTTGATCTCAAAAACCAAAAAGTTTATAAAAACATACGAGGGCTGTTTGACGGAAGAGTGACTTTTCAAAGGTTGGTAACACTTTCGCTATAATGATTATGTTGCTAGCTCCTAAGACCTTTCGGAGGTCTACTGTCAAAATTTGGCACCAATCTGACAGATAGATTATGTTTTATACTTATTTGAAGAAAACTGTTTTCATTGTTGTGTAAATATGGAGAAAAAATAATTTCGAGTGTTGATTAAACATTATTTTGTACGTGAAAAAACAATTAAAGAAACCGAGGAAACGTTACGTAAATATTATCCAGAATCTGCTCCGTCCCATGGAATGATTTGTAAGTGGTTTCTGCTTTTAAAAGTGGCCATATGAGCACGGTTGATGCAGATCGTCCAAAACCATCATTTACTGTAACTACTCCAGAAATGGTTAATAAACTCTATGGCGTTGCAATTGACAATCGTCGAATAAAAGTTCGTGAGATAGCTAATGAAGTAAACATCTCAACCAAACGGGTATACAATATTTTTCATGAACATTTCAATAAGAAAAAGCATTCCGCGAAATGGTTGCCGCGTTTGCTTAATGGTGAACAAATGCGCGCTCGCATTAAGAATTCAGAAGAATGTTTGGCCGTCTTCAACGTAATTCAAAGGATTTTTTTCGTCGATATGTCACAGTAGATGAAACTTGGATACATCATTATGCTCCAGAAACATGCATACGGTCAAAATAATGGATTTCTCCATGCGAACATGCTCCCAAAAAGGCAAAAACATTTTTTTCGGCCAATAAGGTCTTGGCCACAGATTTTTTGGGATTCTAAAGGTGTAATCTTTATTAATTGTTTACAAAAAGGAAAAACGATAACTGGCCAGTAATATGCTGATTATGCAGACACGTTTTGATGCCGAACTTGAAAAACAACGACCGCATTTGATGAAGAAAAAAGTGTTGTTACATCACGATAATGCGCCCTCACATTCGTCTGCAATTGCTACAACTAAATTGGCTGAATTGCATTACGAATTACTGCTTTATCCGCCATATTTGCCAGATCTGGCTCCCAGTGATTTCTTCTTATTCCCAAATTTTAAAAAATGGCTGGGTGGAAAAAGATTTTAGGCAACTGAAGAGGTGATAACCGAGTCAAATTCATATTTTGAAGACTTTCCGAAAGATTACTTTTTGGAAGGTTTAAATAAACTGTAAACTCGCTGGGCTAAGTGTGTACAGTTAAAAGGGTGTTATGTTGAAAAATAAAATATTTTTTTAACAGAAAAATAACGTTTTCATTAAAAAGTCACTCTTCCGTCAAACAGCCCTCGTATTTGACGGATTCTTGAACTACCTTATGTAAAGGGTGTCTGGATTGATTTTAGTTGAATTATATTAAATAATTATACTTAATATACTTATCAAAATTAAAACTTTAAGTTCAAAAGATTTTTTTTTCAAAAAGTTGTCCAGACACAGCCTATATATATATTGAAATACAGTACAGAAAGAAAAATTCAAAAATATTATTTATTTTCAGAGATCAACTGTGCACAGTCCGAGGCGGCCCGATTCCCCGGCATTAAAAAAAATAATTTTAACACTAGTGTTAAAAGTAAACAGTCAGTCGTTTGTCAAACATGTATATTTTATGAAATATTACAAACATAATACATTGATGGAATTAATATTATTTTATAATAATTGGTAAGCAATACAAACAACAATACTATAACAAAAATAAATTTAAAGTTACCCTAGGTTTGCTTCAATTTCTTCCGCCAACTCTTTATGCATAGATATTAGCGAAACTTTATATTGCTTGACACATGTATCATACAAAACATAACCTGATTTACTTATTTTATAAATTCCACAAGTGGCATATTTGCTTGAAATCTAATTGAAACGTCTTTAAAGAGCTTTGCGTTGCTTTTAATGGTATTTGTAGAAAATACATTTTATTTAATTCGTGGAGTTGCTGTATTCGCTTCGCTCATGTCGCAAACTTTTTCACGCACGAAATAAAATCCTACTTTTAACCAGGGACTGAGAACGGAACGAAAACAAAAACGAAATAACGAAATTAACCGAAATATTTGTAAGAACGAAAACGAAAACGGAATTCATATTTTTCGTTCAAAATCGAAAACGAAATAAATAATTTTCTAATACCGGTTATTGTCGTTCTTGCCCCTTTTAAAATTAAAAGTGTCTCCTTAATCGCAAACATCTCTAGTAGTTTATATCGAAAGCTGTAGGTAAAAAGAGTGTTATTGCGAGTTAGGAACGTTCACACGACGGTTTTGCCTGACCGGGAAAAAAACGTGAATTTTTTACACGCAATTTTACACGAACACGTGTGTCTGGCTCGGCTGGGTCGTCAAAACGGTGCAAATATATATTCGTGTACCACTGTCTGCAATTCACGGGCGAAACAAATCATTTAAATCATTTAAATGGTGTGAGACCTTCTTTGAGTAAAGTGTGTATGTGAACACACGTTCATATTTATGTAGTTTGCCACCACGTATGCTTTTGCTTTTGTGAGTACAATTTAGTGGTGCAGTTCGAATGTAAGCGTGCCCGAATATAACTTCAGTGTGCGGGGTCAGTACTCCATTGTTGCAGTTGTTTGGTTTTGAGTTTTGACTAATTAAAATAGGGTCCAAATTTTGTGAAGTACATTGCATATTTACATTAAAAGGTTTTTTTTTAATTATAACAGACCCAATTTAAAAAAATATATGTAATTATTTAATCCTCTGTACAATGGGACGACACCAAGAAAATCAATTCAGAAAATATTTTGAATATAACGCAGTGACAAATAAATCACCTTGTATAGTAGAAGGTTTCAAGACATTGGTAACAGGAAACAATGCAGGAAATATGTAGCGGCAAATACAATGTTGTCATAAAAAACTTTATGACAATACTTTCTGTAAGTTCTGCAGGTCCATCAAAATCGGCACCACCAGCTAAAAAAAAATGCAATCTACATTAGATAATATCATTACAAAACCACCGACAAAAATTTCTGTAAATATTACTCCAGATTTATTGACGGCAATATGTATGGAATTAGTAACAGAAAAGTTCAGAAAAATTATTGACACATTATTGAATTGCTTAGACAACAAAATCACGATTAATCCAGAAAACATGAAATTAAGTATAGCATTATATCATATATATCATGTAAACAGAAAAAAATTACCTCTTTAAAAATGTCAAAGCCAACTATAACTATGATTTAAAAAAAAATAGTTTGTATTATAATTCAAAAACTATGTTTTTTTTTCAAAAAACAAAAGCATATCTTGCACAAGCTCTTAAAATGACAACTCTGTCCTCATTTAACCGAATCTCTATGTTTTATGGTTTCCGAGATCCCAATGCTTACAAGGAAAACAAACTCACCCTGTATAGATTTATAAGTGTTATAATTTTTTTACAATTAAAGTTAATTTAAGTGTTTATTCAGTTTTTGTTATTGTTTTTTTATGATTAACATTAGCAATATTAAAATTATTTTAATCCCATTCGCAATAAAACCCACATATTGCCGCACAATTTTTTTAGTTTAGTTAGTTTAAATTCTAAAGTTTAGAGTTTAGAGTCTAAACTATGTCAGTATCATATTCGGTAAATTCCCTTTCACATAAATCTAGAGAATCGACTATTAAAACAATTGGGTTCATATTGTATAAAAAAAAATTATAACCGGTTTAACCGTTATTTAATTTCGGTTCATGAAAACGAAAACGTTATATTTTGTGTGTGAACGTAAAGAACGAAACGAAAAATTTTGTTTTCATTCGGATCAGAAACGAACGAAATATTTTTCGTATTTATTCCCTGGTTTTAACACATATATCATAAATAACTATTTTAATGCATCGATCAAATACGCAATATAGATATGGTTTACCTAGAAATATATTTATAAAACCCATAATAAAAAGTATTTTTCAATAATGAGGAAATTAATTTAGATGAATGTGTGGTTACCACTTGGTGAAACATGATGAATCAAAAGGTAAATAAAATACTTTTTTTAAAGTTTCACGAATTTATAAATAAACTCTACATTGTTTCAGTTTCTTGACCATTCTCAAGAGTACAAGTTAACAATATAGACCCAAGGCCGGTATTTTCACCTACAAACAAAGTGTCTGTTACTTATGTGACAGTTAACGCTAACTTGACAGATTTTATCAGAGTTTTTCATCAATTCATCATTCAGATTTTTCCGTATTTCCATCAATTCTGTCCTTTATAGTATCCTGTAAGTAGTTACAGGGCAGAAGCGAACATTTTTTTGTTTATTAACTAGGTACATGACACTTCTTTGGATAAAATTGATGAAAAAACGGAACTCTGATAAAATCTATCAAGTTACCTTTAACTGTCACGTAAGTAACAGACACTTGACTTGGAGGTGAATATACTGGCCCTGAATCTAATTAAGTCTAATTTGTACTCTTGAGAATGGTCGAGAGACTGAAACAATTGTTGATAATCTATAAATCCGTCAAACTTTAACAAAGTGTTTCATTTACTTTTTGACTCAAGAAATAATACCTTCAACAAATCTGTTGAAATTCACAATATATTCAATGAAACTGCTTTTGGAAATGACCATGTCGTTGATACTAATTACAATTCTGATTACCGTCATAGTTACATCATTAAAAAATAAGCCAACTAATTTTGTAATATAGGAAAATTTTTAGAAAAATTTCGGATTTCGGAAAATCTGTAGAAGAGTTTCGAGTGGTATATCAATGCCAAATTTGTCAAAATGATCTAAAATACTCCAAAACTAATTAAACCTAGAGCAATGTTTTTTTTTCTATACGTGGTTTTGTTTGTGAGCTTAATTTGGCGAATGTAATAATTTTATTAATTTTTTTATTTATTGTAATAGTTTTTCCATAAATAATAGAAGATTTATAGAGGTTACAAAAATAGTTGTTATAGATTCTAAGACTCCTGCTTCATCTACTTCTCTACTTCTAGCCCAGTTCCCTTTAGCATATTTAATCTTGCTCTTAATAATGCTCACTTTGTATGTATGTCTTTAATGTGTTTGTGTATTTTCTTCACTGATCTATGAGTTGCTTAATTTTGTCTATGGATCTGCTTCTCGTCCAGTTCTCTTTGGTATATATAATATTGCTCTTAATATCCTCTTTGTATTTACCTCTTTAAAGTTTCTTGTGTTCTTCTATTTTTTGTACCTTGTCTGATGTATGAGTTGGTTACCAAAAAAATATTGTCGTTTTGTACTGCAAAATAAGTAATAGTACTTGTTTTAGTATTGAAAACTGCTTTTTGATCATGACCTTGGAATAGTTTTTGAATTAATTATTTTTTTTTGTTTATTTGACAATGACCTATTTCTGCTGGTATGTATAATTACCGTTGAAAATTTTTCACTTCATCTACGAGGGTGGTCTGAAAAGTTTCCGACCTAACCTGACCTATGACCTATGACCTATATAAAAATGACCTAAAAGTTTCCGTTTTTTTTAAATTTTTCTACATAGTTTCCTTATTAAAAGTCTCCAATTAAAGGAACTCCATTTTGATTCGGGCGTATAATGGTGTATCCAAGTTTCATCTACAGTAACTAATCGTCGCCAAAACTCGGATTTATTGCGCCTAAACTGCGCCAACAGAGCGTTGGAAATGTTCATTCGAACACGTTTTTGGTCTAACGTGAGCAAACGCGGCACCCAACGCGCGGATAGCTTTCCCATGTGTAAATTTTGATGTAATATGTGACAAACATGTTCTTTTGACATGTTCATAACCTCTGCTATCTCTCTCACTTTAATTCGGCGGTCGTCTAGCACTAGTTGGTGAACTTTGGCGGTGTTTTCGTCGGTAGTTGCACTTTTTGGACGTCCCGAACGTTCATCGTCTCCCAAGCTCTTACGGCCATGTTTAAATTCAGCTGCCCAAAATTTCACCGTGGTAAATGATAGTGCAGAGTTCCCATATACAGAATCCATCTCAACTTTGATTTGCGTAGGCGTATTGCCTTTCAAAAACAAATATTTGATGACAGCTTGATACTCGATTTTATCCATTTTCATAAAAACACTCACATCAACACACTCAAACGACTGTTACATAACAACTGCGCATCCAAAATGGCTGAAATTTTGTGTGGGACCTACTGAGGCATGCGTAAACATATTCCCCAACTTATGTAAATAAGTGCTGCCATCTTCTGGTTGAGGTCGGAAACTTTTCAGACAACCCTCGTATATCAAGATCTGTACCAAATCATCTTACATCTCTTTTGTCAACATCAGTTCTTGCATTGGATTATTTTTGTAATATTTGTTTCTTTCTGTTTATTTGACAATGACCCATTTCTGCTGCAGTGGGAAATATTGCTTGTATGGACTTCACATCATCCATATCGGATTATTTAATATATCTTCTTTTATCTATTTGGATGCTTTTCAAAGTAAATTTTTTCGTTAAAGTTGTATTCTACATTTTCTGTTAAGCCCAGTATTTTCTCTTTCGATAAGTTATTAAAAGAAAAAATGCTTCTTAACATTCTTTAGCTTTCAATATAACTGGATTTTTATGGAATAGTGCCTATATCAGTGCACGAAAAGGTTTTTACATTCTGTGGACAGTTCATGGGTATAAGGGTGTCTCAAATTGAGTAGTCCCCTATGCATATCTTTCTTATTATTAAAGATAGAAATTAAGTTAAATAGGCAATGTTGTGCAGTTTTGAGCGTTGGAATATATGCCGTAGTCAAATATTTTCGGAATTATTAAAGTTATATAGAAATGTTAAAAAAATCACACTTGGGAAAATAATTACTTTGCAATTTTTTAGCGGTAGTTTTCAAAATAAATATTTAAAAATGCAAATTTCACTTCAGTGAATTAGTGTTATGAAGAGATACATTTTATCAGTATACACAAATATGTTTTTTGTGAACTTGATTCAGTAAGCAGGGTGTCCCACGGTAATAGACCATTAATGGTTTATGGGGTTCGCGATAAAATAAAATTTTGAAAAAAATTATCCAAACAAGGTTGATTCCGTTCTGCTCAGGTGAAATACTTTCAATCTTCTATCGCTTCCGGTTCTACAGGAAGTAGCCAACAACTTTTTTTTTAAATGGAATACCGTTCTTTTGTAGAGATGTGTGTACACCTATCCTTTTTGCTTTCTGAGATAAAAATTAAATTCAAAGATTTTGACCTCAAAAAGACAATATACAAATAACTTTCTCTTATAAATAAGATAAAAATGGAAAATTTATATCGAGTTGTACCTGAAAAGTACTTCTATGACTTCTACATTTTGAAGAGAACGTCTTAGAGGTTTAGGGGAAAATAGCATAACATAGGCCCACCGCAGGAATATAATTGAGGTAGTTTCGATTTCCGGAAGTTGCCGCAAGAAGACGTAACTGTACTCAACTTCAGATTTTTAAATGGGAACGTAGTTCATGTATGGCATCGTTGGATAGGTATTTCAAACAGAATAGACTTTTAATAGACTCATAAACTGTACAAAAATGTACAGTTGTGTTCATTTAATTGTCGTACAGCATTTCTCCTGTGTGAATGCGACTTAATTTCAGAAAGTGTAAAAAAGTGTTGTACGAGTACATTCAAATATTTTGAAAGTTCAATCTAGGTCTATTTAATTAATGATACAGTGCGAGCCTTTATTGAGTAAAAACACAACCACCGATGAACTTTTAATGGTAGAATAAATAATACACTAAAGATCTAGGGTAATTAATTTTCATATAAAGAATTCAATAATAATAATTTTTGTCATTGCTAGTTATCACTTTGACAGTCCTGAAATGTATCTACCATTGACGAAATATACAGCCAACTACCTATTTCTGTACAACACCTTTTTAAACACGACTTAGAACAGCCAATTATCTGTGTACAACACATCATTTAACACGACTGTACCTCTATGACTGATATACTTTGCAGCTAAATTTTTTTACAATTAGTCAGTCAAAAATGTCATTAGTTAATGATTAGTTAATGATTAGTTAATTTTTATTATATCGAGAACTTCATTAACTTTAAATGGTCCACTAGCGTGGGACATCCTATATATTTATAGATTCCATACATAAATTAAAAATATATAATAATGAAATATTATACTGACTGCTTTGAAATAATAGTTCAAGAATTATGTGGCTAATATAAATCATTCCAGCCACATTCAGTTTTTGTCCTAAAAGAAATTACTATTGCGATAAAGTTGAATAGGCTAAAAATTGATTATACGATAAAAATATCCTCATATGTGTGTTATGGCGAATGTGAGCCGTTTCAGTGAATTGTAGCGACATTTTATGTCCAATATAATAAGAATAAAGGAAGAATAAACATGCCTTATCGTGAAGGAAACATGTGTTTAATAGAGAATAGAAAATGCTGATAATATACCAGGCCAATTTCCAAGAGTAATAGGTATAGCTACAAAAGCTACAATGAAATGATCCTTGTAATATATATATATATATATATATATATATATATATATATATATATATATATATATATATATATATATATATATATATATGAGCCGTTTCAGTGAATTGTAGCGACATTTTATGTCCAATATAATAAGAATAAAGGAAGAATAAACATGCCTTATCGTGAAGGAAACATGTGTTTAATAGAGAATAGAAAATGCTGATAATATACCAGGCCAATTTCCAAGAGTAATAGGTATAGCTACAAAAGCTACAATGAAATGATCCTTGTAATATATATATATATATATATATATATATATATATATATATATATATATATATTGTAACGTTTTTGCATTGCCCTACTTTCGGGACTACAAAATGTTACGTTATGTTATGTTACTCTTATCTCAGGTTCAATAGTAAGTTCAATCATAACTAAATAGAGTTTTGTTCAAATACTTTAATGAATTGAAAATAACCAAATATTAAAACGTCTAATATAAACTAAACTAAACAAACAAATCAAAAACAATAGAAAACAAAATTATTAAATACATAATAAACTATCTTGCACTTTACGCAAACTTTCTACTTGCAGTTATCTTCTTGTGGTTCCTTGATTACGTCGTCCTTGACCAACATTAACAAATTAAAT
This sequence comes from Othius punctulatus, assembly GCA_951805005.1. NCBI lineage: Eukaryota > Metazoa > Arthropoda > Insecta > Coleoptera > Staphylinidae > Othius > Othius punctulatus. The sequence continues at coordinate 23,963,699 of OX638140.1, read as the reverse complement.
CCTATGTACACAAGCCAACTTATGTGATAATATTACCTTGTCCCTGCTTTCCCGTCTGATCCGTTGTTGATTCCCACAAAAGTAACCAGATACTTTTGTGTGCGAAGTTGAGCGGCTTGAAGTCCTGACCTTGAATATCTCCGTCACGGCTCATATCTCGTTGAATTCCTCTCCTGGTTGACTGTCTTCTTCCAGCAATATGTCCAATCGTTGAATCCCCGTTAATATTTTGTAATGTATTCTGGTGGAATCGCAACATCTCCACCCGCGATCCACACGCGTCTCTCCCTCTCGTCAAACTCGTTGTTGATTATTTTCGACTTTCCATTATTTAATTCCACAAGCGTCTATGCACGAAGTCACCTGTCACCCGTGGTAATCATTCAACAACCTTCATCCGCGGATTGCTTTGTATATTTGTGCATACTTGGTCATATTCACATTTACAATATTTACAATAATTTTTGTTGGCTTGTGCCCTGAAAATTATAATTCTATCTAAAACTTATATAATAATAACAATAAATCTATTCTAATTAATCTAAATAAATACTACAAATACCATCACAATATATATATATATATATATATATATATATATATATATATATATATATATATATATATATATATATATATATATATCTTTAAAGAAGTTAGTATACTAGTCTAACAGATATAATTTAGATAATTTGGTTTTCAATCGCTTGAAAATTTCATAAAGTAAAGAAACATGATAAGCATATTTACTGGGATATTGTATGCTTAGTTATTCAGGAAGAAAATTGTTTTGTTGTCTAATATAATATTTGTTTATATTTAACCACATTTTTCTGCTGTGGTTCTTTAACGCTCGCTGAATTGATTAGTACACGGGGTCACCTGCTTCAGTTGCCCTCCAAAGATGTTTAGCCCACATTGATGTTTTAATGGCTGGAAAATTCTCAAGACCACAGAATTCGACCTACGACTACGAGAGAGGCAATAGCCTAACATTAGCCTAATGAATATCGCTCCTACTACTATAATTTGTATTGTTGTTTGATTCGTATGTTATTGCCAATTAATTAGTTATAACCGAGTCGATAGCCATCCATGCAGAGAATAATATTAAATTGTCGCATAACCGAACCATATCATTAAGCATTAATCATAATTATTATTATTAATACACCATAAATCTGAATTAATTGAATTATTAATTTATGTACGCACAATTTCACAATATATGTATGGGATCACCAGCTTCAGTTCCCCTCGCAGTAGCACTTTGAAATTCACTGACCCAAAAGTTCCTCGACCCACGGAATTTGCACCTGTGACCCTTATAATACTATTATAATACTAAACAATTTGTTTCACTAGGTTGCACAATTAATTGTCGTTTGTACAGATAAATGATATCAAATAAATATCTAAGGCAACATGTACATCCGACTGCCTCATTAATAATATTCTTTAGGCTCGGCTCCTCCATGCAGCATTGAACTTAATTTAAATCTTGATAAGTATTTCGGGTGTCGCGCTTCCATCATCCCCGGCAAACTCGCCCATGACGGTCAGTTTCCGGCTCATTGGGATTATATTGTTAAACTGCTTCTTAATTAATTACATGCCATCGTGATTTCAATTTCCACTACGAAAGAACGGAAGCAATGGAAATATAATGGCAACGCGAAGCACTAAAACGTTTTCAAGAAATGTTTTTATTGGATGTAGAATAATTAAATTCAATAGTTAAAAACTGCGCCAATTTTATTAAATATAGGAATTATATGTAATATAATACTGTAATAAAGGTATGTCTTTATGCGAAGTAGGAATTTCATGATGTAAATAATGTTACTAAAATAATTACCTAATTACGACAAAAAAGTAAAAGTACTATAACCATGACATCTCAATTTGATAATTCTCTTGATCCCTCCAAAGTTAGAACTTACAACTTACGTCAGGTGCGTTGTAATGCAGCCGGAAGTCATTACGTGAAGATAATTGCAAAGCTGCGAGGGGAATCCAAAAATGACGATGTTAAAACAAACATTGGTTTCAGTGGAGCCAGTACTTATAGCAATTGCACTTTCAATAATAACTGTAATCATTATTGTTCAAATACGATTTGTAATTTAAATCAATAAATGTATTTTGATAATTAATAGCCCAAATGTTTATAAACGGTCCAAATATTCACTTAATGCACCATGAAAATACCCGGGTAGTTTCATGGTGCATCAAATACTCGGTGGCATTTGTGCATTGCTAGGTGTTTTCTGGAATACGCATTAATATGATTGGTTGCAATCACGTTGAAATTTTTAGAGGGAAATTGTCAGTAGTTATGTCCCGAGTGCATGCCAAATACGCGAATATTAAAATATTAAGGATGTCTTGCAAGAGGGATATATCGAGGACTATTTCCCGACAAAAAAATAATGCGAAATTCTAGGAAGTGAAGTAGGAATTTCACGATATAAATAATGAAAGTCGATAGAAGTCATCATGAGAAGTTAATTGAAAGATGAGAGGAGGATCCAGAAATGACAATGTTAAAACCAACGTTTCTGTCAGTGGAGCCAGTACTTACAGCACTTGCACTTTCAATAATAACTATAATTATTATTCTTCAAATACCAATTGTAATTTTAATTAGTAAATGTATTTTGATAATTAATAATTTTAAAATGTCAAAAATATTCACTTAATGCACCATGAAAATACCCGGGTATTTTCATGGTGCATCAAATACTCAAAAGTAATATAACAAGAGCGTCAAAAATAATCGAATATAGCTGACGTATGCAAAATGTGTTCTGAGAAATACGCCGAGTCCGTAGGACGAGGCGTATTTTAAGGAACACATTGAGCAGTAGTCGCTATATTCAGATTATTTTTGATGCTCGAGTTATATTCGGAGGACTATATACAGAATAATAAATGTACATGCAAGAAATATTTTGTCAATTTGACTTTCGTGTATACATATTATGATTCACGGCAACTTGATTTTTATTATCACTTAAATTAATTTAAATTCATAATTATGACTCATAAGAACTTGATTTATTTATGGTACGTAATATTAAAAGTACAATTATTACAAATTACTGAGCCACTGGAATTATTATCATTATCAGATGAATCACGAGAAACTGACGAAGAATTATTGATAGAAGAATTTTCAATTTCCGAATCCATTGATTCACTTTTTAAATTTAAAATAAGATTTTTATGATGATTTTCACTTAGATTCAAATAAGTTTGAGTTGAAGCAGTATTGTTGTGTCCAGTTATTTTTATAATTTCTTCAGCGTTAATACCCGCACCTGATAACTGACTAACTGTAGACGATCTGTTAGAATGATTTGTTATTTTTACAAGTTTGGTATATATTCCGATGCTTTTAGCAGCACTTTTGGTCCATTTACTAATCTGATTGTATCTTAAAGGCACGTAAATACCAATAGCTATTTTCATGTTTTTCCCAATCTTTATTTACTGTAAGAAACAGGCGATTAGTTTTAATGTTAGGTGTCCGTTTAGAAAACATTTTCTTTAGAAGTCGAACGGGGCACATGTCTTTATGGTTTGAATTTGGGGTAATCCATTCACTGTCTGCAATTTTCTGATCACCTCCTTGTGCTGTTTTGGAGAAAATTGTGTTGTATTCCATCCGATCGGTTGGCAAACCGTAATTGTTTATTTCTTCTTTGAAATATTCTGTCAAGCAAGCACTTGCTTCTCCGCCTCTCCACGCAAGTTCAACAGACGAATATGGTAAATCTTTCGCTGTAGACCATCGGGTGTATTTCCATTAAAAGAATTTATAATTCTTGTTTGTTCTTCATGAGTTAAAGCCGACGAACTGCGTTTTCTTTTTCCAAAATGCGCTGTAAAATTTTCCTCTTTGAATTGAGCATCTCTTGCTGTTTGAAATATAACGCTTTTAAAAGGATCTATAACTCTTTTGAATTTATTATAATAAGTAAGTTGAATATGCTTACCTGTGAGATTCCAGAGTGTTTTCAATACTCATTCTTTATAATCTTTACCATTAACTTTTCGCATGTTGTAAGCCCAGTTTCCCAAAATTTTACATTATTCATCATCCGACTTTTCTTCTTTTATATGATAATTTCTTTCTGAACAGAAGTAATCAAATTGTCTTATAACATAACATTCTGTTCGCACTGTATTAATGGGTTTTGTGGATGTGACGGATTCTTCGGTTTTATGAATCTCATCAGATCAAAATCGATTTATATTGACCGCTTATTAAATATATACTGAATGCAAGAAATATTATGTCATTTTGACTTTTGTGTAAAAATTTTATGATTCACGGCAACTTGAATTTTATTAACACCTCATCAAAATACGCAAACTGACGATATATTCGAAACACGCCCCATGACAACCTGGTAATTAGTAATAAGCGCTGAAAATTTAATATTGTGATGGGTCCATTTAACTATGAGGTATATAGTCGGTGGTATTCGTTCGTTGCAAGGTGATTTCTGGAATACGCATTAATATGATTGGTTGCAATCTCGTTGAAATTTTTTGAGGGAAATAGATCAATTTTTTGAGAGACGAATTTTTATTGAATTACTTTCAATGCGAGCAATTCTGTATACTTTTGTTCTCCTACGGTCTCCAGGTCGAGCATATGTACGAAATTGTGATGCTGCAACTTGAAAATTATGAAATAATAAGATCGTTCCAACTCTGCACGTATAAGCCGAACCTCCATGCACGTATCAATTTTGTATTATTCCCCGGAACCCGTCCGCCCAATAGGTCTTCGAGCCGGAGCAGGGCATTAGTATAAAATAGGTCTGGCTTGAGCGGGATTTAATCCGCTTTGGAACAATGTAACTAGGTATGATACTTTCAAAACATACAAACATGTTGAATGAAGAACAGTTTCCTTGTCAAGAGCCATTGACTGATTCGAGGTCTCCGTAAATATTTACTCTCAAATTTTTTCATTACAGATTATAGCTGATTTAATTTAAAGGGTTCACCTTAGATTCACTGGAAATTAAAAATTAAAAATGCTTAAACCATTTTAAAAACTGCTTGTGTACTAATTAGAACATAAAAATCATTAGGATTGTTTCTACCTTAACTATGTGGTAGTCTTTGATATATGATATATACAGGGTTGGGCAAATGGGTCGGAACACCTGATTTTCATCTCAACGTTATTATTATTATTACTCATAACATAAATGTTAGTAGTGGTACTTTTCGAGATATGACGTCATTGACATTTTTTTAAGATGGCTCCGTATATTTTTACATTTTTAAATAGACACTTTGTCCACAAATAAAATAATATTAGGTTTAGTAGGTGTGCTACTTGTGGTTTTTAAAATATAAAATAAAATTAAGAGAATTAAATAATTATTATTTAATAAAAATGAAATTTGTAGTTTTTTTAAAACTTTAATTTTGGAAAAAAAATGATAAGTAATGTTCAAACAGGAGACCCTCAACAGTCTGTTAATATCCTAATCAACGAAGGCTCTTAAGGAGTGCTATGCTATCTTAATGCTATCATTAACGGCGTATTTGTTTCACGTTCAGTTGGTTCACCCATAATTGAACGGCAATATTATTATTATTTCATACGGAAACTATATGTTAGTAAAACAGTATTTTGTTTACAACTACTGATAATTGACACTTCCCAGTCATGTTTCACAAGAATAAATGTCAAATTCCCAGTCGAGTTCTACTTCCGGTCCTTGAAAACGACTGGGAAAATTACAAAAAAAAATTACCTTTCTACCATATTATTTTATCATTGAATAAAAATAATAACACTGGCATACAAGGTTTTGGACTGGAGCAACAAAATAGGGTTTCTAAGGTAATTTGGTGCGCTGAATTCGAATCTGTAACTGTTTTTTTTTTCTATCTGGTCAGGTTTGCGAGATATGAAATATCATTGTTTTCGTATGTTTTTAATAAAAAATCGTTAATTTATTCAAAAATAAATGAAATCTCAAAAGTAAATGGCAGTGTTTGAACATCGTTTGTATTTATCTGTGTCAGTTTCACGTATCACTCACGTAGAGATTATCTGCTGGACAAATGCTACTACGAGCTAGAGGAGTTCTTCGCAAGCACACACACCATCTAATAAATTTTATATATGAAATACTTAATTCTACTTTTGTTTTGACACATCCACTACACTGTAATGCTGTTTTATGGGAATAAATTATTATTATTATTATTATTAGAGTCCAGCAATAATCTCCCAGCATACTTTTGTGCCAAATTCCTTGATAATTTCTTTTAATTTTCATTAAATCTTTATTATCTTGTTTATCACTCACCACACCCACGTTTTGTGGGAAAAAATCAAATGTGAATGCAAAAACTGCATCTTGAGTGACATCAGTGCAGATAATTCACAATAATTTTTCAATAATTCAGTAACAATTTGTTTTTAGTTGTCACTTTTCTTGTTTCCAAGAAAACCATCTACGATGCTTTTGAAAGATCGTCAGGGTGCAGATTCTTTCTCTGATAAACATTGCGAGAAATAATTATCATTCAATAACTTCCTGATCTCAGGACCAACAAATATGCCTTCTTTAATTTTAGCATATGAAATTGGAGGAACAACTGCTGACAAATGTTTAAAAGCAGCACCATCTTTATTCAGAGCCTTGACAAAGTTTTTGAAAAGACCACGTTTTATATGCAGTGGTGGAAGTGGAACGTCATTTTATCAATTAATGGATTATTTCAAATGTTTTGTTTTCCGGGAGATTACTCTGTTCTTTGTGGCCAATCTGTCCTGGTGTAATGATGACGTATGGTTCGACTATCCCATAAACAAAGGAAATAACAACATCTGAAGAAACCTCCTTATATGCCAGTTAAAAAAACCAATGACCTAAATAAATTTGATTTAATTAAAACTTGAAATTACGATATACGTAGAACCTTCAATCACATACCTTTAAATTATCATATATCTTTGTGTTTCAAAATTTGAGTCATTGATGCTTAATTTGCCTTAGTATAACTGCATGAGCAATTGGTACGGATGGTTATTTTATTCCTATTGTGTAAAAGCAGAGCCTTCAAACTGTACGTATAGCCGTCAATGAATAATCTCTATTCATTTCTTTTATATTGTTGTTTCATTATTTCAAATAAACCTTGAATGTCGTTACAGTAGAGAATAGTGTTTTTCTTCAAATGATATGCAGCCAATACCAAGCTTCTTTCTCTATAAACTGTTACTTTTGTCCTAATTGCAAGATTTTTCCATTGTTGCATACGTGAAGCTAATAATTCTGCGTTTTCCTTTGATAGATGTAAATCACGAACTAGATTATTAAGTTCAGCTCGAGTCACTAAATGGCATTCATTAGACTCAAACAAACAACCACTGCTGGGAACAATGTCATAGAAAGATGATTCCCAATCACTGCATGTAGTACCAGGAACGACTGGCACTGGATCATTTGGTAAACGTTGAACTGATTTTGAAACTGATGGAACATTTGCGTATTGCACACTTGTTCGATTTTTCATATTGATCCCAACAACTTTGATAAACAAAAATAACAATCGGTTTGGTGATTACTTTGCTCTCTCCATATTACTGGAAATAAAAAGTCGAAATAGTTCCTCTCGCCATTCGATCACTTGTATAGAATTGCTCTGCAACTATTGCAAAACAATGTCGGTGTCCACGTTTTGTTTAAATTTCTGACAGCAAAACGAAAGCAATATAAGTATGCATATTTTACCGGTTTTGTTATTGCATACCCTTTTTTTCCAACCATATATTTACCACAAACAAAGCAGAAATAGCTTGAATCAGTAACACACGAACTACTAGACATATTTAAGCACTATTATTATGAAGATAGAGAATAAATGTGGGTTTCCATCAATAGTTATTTAAGCATTAAGAGAGGTAAGTATCTTTTACCAGTCGAGGTCGAGTTTGCGCCCGAGTGACAGCGAGGGCTAGCAATAAAGACCGAGACTGGTCAAAACTTACCTCTCAAATTGCTTATAACTATTTTTCCACTCCTGAAGTTGGTTTAATTGTTTGTGTTTGATTAATTTATTTTCGCAACATGAATAAAATGTCAGTACGGCTTTGGTTGCTAAGACTATTTTTCAAACAAAGTGTGAATGTCAGAAATTGCATTCGTTCAGTTGTAAAATGAATTCCAATGAAAATAAACAAGAAATGGCAATTGAAGAAGCTGCAGATACTGCCTGTTCCTTCCTACTGCCGGAGAAGTCGAAGGGGTGTTATCAAAAGTGTTTTAAAGCTGGTGCCAGAGAAATAACGCTATTGAAATTATCTTACTTACTTCCCTGAGGGAAGTAAGTGATTACTTACTTCCCGTTGCTCATAGTAACCAAAGCTTTATCGGTAAGTGGGACTTACTTCCACTAAATCAATGTTATAACAGTGTACTTACCCTGCAGGGAGTGGAAAAAATACTTTACAGTAGCGCCATTTATGCGATATAAAAATAACTGGACCTGATAGCGCAATTCTGGTGGTAAATTTGTTTTCTTCTTTCTTTCTTTCTTAATCTTTCCCTCTTTTACCATTTTGGATGTTGAGGTTATCTGAATTCTACGCACCCAAATTACTTGGAAAACATATTCCTCTTTTCCAGTCAAATTGTTTATTTTAATTTGTAGAATAGTGTAATATGTCTTCAGTTGTCGTTTGACGTAATGTCTAAATGTGCACACACAAAAATTACTCAAAACGGTTTGGATGGTTCTAAGAGGGAACTAAAATGGCGTACATAGTGTTGACTTCCTATCCACCCTTGAAGCCACAGCCTCCTCCATCTAAAATAATTAAATGGCACCCCCCCTACTTACATCGATACATCGTTAGAAAGCTCTTGAAAAATGCTTTCCAGTCATTATTAATACAATATGATTTGACGAACTAGTTTTGGAATTAAGTGCATATAATTATACACACTTAATTCCGCCGTTTAGAAATTTTAAGAGAAAAAAACGTATAGATCAACATCAATAATATGAAAGCAATGGTAATAGGGGAAGAAGGAAGATCAACAAAAGACTAAACGCACAAGACGTAGAACAAGTAGAAACGTGTAAATACTTAGGGGTAAGAATAAACAGCAGTGGCAGAAACGAAGCACAAATCAACGACAGAATCGAAAGCGCTACAAAACTGAATTGTGCGCCAAACTACACATTTATAAAGAAAAGGGAGGTACCAGCGAAAACAAAAATAACCGCATACAATACTATATTCAATCCGATACTAACATATAGATGCGAAACGTTGACACTTAATGATCGTCAAAAAAGTAGAATCCAGGCTACCGAGATGAAACATCTAAGAGCAGTAAAGGGTATCACCCGAATAGACAGAATCCGAAACGAAACCGTAAGAGAGGAAGTAGGAGTTCAACCACTATCAAAATACATAGAACGCCAGCAGCTGAAATGGTCTTGCCATATAACCAGTATGAAGGAAGACAAACAAGTAAAGAAAGTATGGCTAGCAAAGGGAACCAACCGGAGGAAACGGGGAAGACCATGGAAAACATGGAACGACACAGTGCGAGCATACTTAAAGGAAAGTGGGCTGAGCTGGAAAGAAGCTACATACAAGCTTGGAACAGGAAAAAATGGGCCGTATATTTATATGTGTGAATATTCATATGTGTAAACAGGAAAACCCTAACACCCTACGCCCTATGGGTAGAATAGGGACTTGATTATAATAATTATAAATATTATGTTTCTTGCATTCGCTGCACGATGGTGTGAATATTTATTCTGGAGTTTTAAATTGTTAATTCAAGGAGATTACTGGGGCTGTGTTTACGTTGATCGGGGCAAAAAATATTCCCCACGATCTTCCTCGAGACTTGCAATGCGTTTGTTAACTTGGCTCGATGAATTTTTAAAAATGTACGTACTCCAGCGGCGGGAAATAATAAAATGCTCGTGAACTCGCCCCTAAATAATTTACGGCGCTGCAGAGATTTCCACCTCGATACATTATTAAACTATATTTGATTATCCATTCCACTGATGTAGCCTGGTTCGCTGGTATTATAATATTTAATATAGTTTCACACAGTGAAACGAAATTTGATTTCACTGTCGAATCTCGGCACATAGCATTTTAATGAGAAAGCCGCGCAATTTTCAAATCAATACCCCAATTTTATAGAGGCGCCGATGGCCGAGAAGTGCTAGAATGCGGACCAAAGAAGCGAGAAAAATATTTATAAAATGCAACGCCAGCCTATTAACGCTGCGAATTTCCATGCGGAAGCTATGAACGAGGAGAATCTAAAATTTATGTGCTGTATCAAACACAAAACCAGGCGCAAACATTGATGTGGGGATTTATGTGCGAGCACTAATTGCCACTTTTGATGTACTTTTTCACAAACATACATTCGTTTCTGCCGAGGGTAAATGTTTTATTTCGTTCAATTCCATCACAAGCTGTGAGAATAAAAGAGGACATATTTGGGACTCGGAATTATTTAATCTTCACTTCAAATCATTTGAATCTGCCTGATTTGTCATTCTATACATTGACAATATCTTTTATAGAAATTAATCCGCATTCTGAATCCGTTCAAAAAAGTTGCGATTCAAATTTAAAATTGGCTGATGACACTAATCGGGACACAATCAAATAATTATTATACATTATTACCGGTGCCGCAATAATAGTTTGACGGATCAGAAAAAAATTCTACTGAGAATTTTGGCTGAATGCGACAAAATCCAATCAAAATTTCATTACACTGAATATTTCACTCATTCATTGATGTAACGTTGGAACAGGTACTGAATTATTACATGGAAATTAAAAAAATATATGCTGAACATTATATTTCATCATTTCTATTGTCACTTTGCTCCGAAAAAAGTTACAGTTTTAATCGAGAGACGCCAATATCCGAACTTGCATTAATTTATACATAAATTGAGAAATATTCTTCCTAAACACCGGTTGAGCTTAAAAATTAACCCGATAATTTCCATTCAAGCTTGTTGTCTAATTCCACTAATTTTTCGAACTCGTGGGATTATTGAATACAAGCTTTCATAAAAATGATAGGTAATTTTTAAGCACTCGTGGTATTAGCCCTGACTGTTTCCCTCCAAAATTTTCAACGAGATTGCAACCAATCACATAAATGCGTATTCTAAAAATCACCTAGCAACGAACGAATACCACCGAGTATTTGATGCACCATGAAAATACCTGGGCATTTTCATGGTGCATTAAGTGAATATTTTTGACATTTTAAAAACATTCGGGCTATTAATTATCAAAATACATTTATTGGTTTAAATTACAATTCGTATTTGAACAATAAGAATTGTAGTTATTATTGAAAGTGCAATTTCTCCTTTAGAAAACCGTTCAAGATAGCTGTTTTCACATCTAAATGTCTTATGTCTAAGTTTAGTTTTACTGACAAAGCAAATAACAGTCTCAATATGTATGTGGTATGTCGGTATGTCTAACTACGGGAGATAATGTTTTACGATAGTCAACGCCCTGTTTTTGTGTAAACCATTTCACTAAACGTGCACGATACTTTACTTCACCTTCACTATCGAACTTCTTCTTAAAAACCCACATGCTGACCACGATGATAGTCTTCTTCAGGATAAACTAGTTTCCAGGTATTGTTTTGTTGGAATGATTCGAATTCTTCCTAAATTGCTTTTCTCCAGAAGACTTCCTCGTGACCTGAAAGAGCTTCTGACACACTTTCTGGATTATTTTCTAAAATTGCTTCCCTTCACACATACAGGGTGAGTCAATAGGACGGATAGGCTCGATTACACCTACACAGTTTATGATATTGAAATGAACCAAACGGCACTGCAAACTAGAGGCCAAAGTAAAGTTATGTGCAGTTTGTAAAATTATTTTGACATATACAGGGTGTTCCATTTTTGCAGGGCAGCCTTCGATCTAGTGGATCTGGCAAAGTCCCAATCCGATATCCTAGAAAACAAGTGCCCTGAGATTTTTTTAATAAGTCCCTGGAAATTAATTAAATTTTAGAAAAACATAAATAACTTCTGAACGGTTAAAGCGAATTGCAAAAACTAAACGGATTTATATAACCCAAAAAAGGGCAAATTCAAATATGCAAATTTATACAGGGGGTGCCATTAAAAAAAAAACAGGTCGAAAGGTCAAAATAATTTTACAAACTGCACTTTGACCTTCCGTTTGTAGTGTATTTTTGTTCATTTCGATATCATTAACGGTGTAGGTGTAATCGAGCCTGCCCGTCCTATTGACTTACCCTGTATATGTGACAAAATCAAGGTTTTAGGTCACTTACACCAAGTAAGGTGTACGTTACTTGAGAGCATCACATTCGAATGTCAGATACATTTATGACATAACTGCATCTGATATACGAATGTGATGCTGCCAAGGAACGTACAAGTTAATGCTAACGTTTTTTTTTATACAATACACCTGAATGTCGGAATACGGAAAAATCGTTTTAAATTGATAATTTAGAAAAGTATCTTATATCAGAATTTACAGTTGTTTAGCAAATAAAATATAGCCAGCTTTATGGTTTAGCTATAGGGTAGCTATACTCTGATTTTTCTAAACTGGCGTGCACGTCATCCAAATAATAATCATAATAATGACGACACAATTTTACAAGGTTGCCAGCTGTCCTGGGTATTTAAAAATGGCTGCAATCAGCTGTTGCGCCCATGCAATGTTGTGCGACAGTGGTCGGTTCGTATCAAATTCGTCGACTGCTCTGCCGTTTTTCGTACAGATATCAATCTTGTGGTTATGGTTTAACATCTACAATGGCAAAATATAAAAGAGTTTGCACCGTATTCGGGTCTAACGCTGACAGCGACAAAAATCTTGAGGTTAGATTCGATTCCCTGCTGCAGGCAAAAGAAACGTGAAATATGTAACGAAGCTGGCAAACACCGAGCTGATGGATAGATTTGCTATCGTTTAGTACTAAAAGCTTTCTTTAAGTGCATTGCGTATGAAACATTTGTGTCATGACATAAATGCATCTGACCAAGAATGTCAAGTAACGTTAGTCATTGTTGACTTTTTTTATGCTACACACCTGATTATCACTCTTTCCACACCACCTTCGAGGTAGAGTAATGGCGCGTTTTATTTTACGTGGTTTCCCCTGTAGGCATAATCCACGGTGTGTTTGGATAGGACAAGGACAGATTTCTATTGAACAAAGGCACTATGGTGAATTTTCACACGATATGAATATGACGAATATGAAACACGAAAGTTTCATATTTTCAGAGAGAGAGAGAGAGGGAGAGAGAGAGAAATTGATTATTTCTTGATTATTAATTTGAATGAATTCAAGTAGAATCTTCAGAAAAATCTACATATGAGCTGTCACTATCATCATTTAAATTAATAATAATGGGTGACAGTTCTCGAACTGATCTGCAGGGCTTCTGCTGTACGCTACAATATAAATCAATTTATTTTACTGCCAATAATATGAACATTGAAATATTTATATATATATAGTCGATATACTCGCACTTCTTTCGCTGCACTAATTGGTAGAAGAGGCCCTCCTGCATCTCGCTCTTGCTTAAAATATGTTACCAATGACACAACAAATTGCTTTGCGTGAGAATGCAAATGCTTGGGCATTGTAATAATTGATCAAATGTAACAAGTTAAACATCAAAGAAGTTTGGTTATACACACATGTATGAGCATGTGTTAGTGAAAAAGATCTGGCATCGACGCCGAAAAAATATCACGGCCGCCAACATAACATGATTTATTACATGATTGGCAGGCGAAAATTGTGACCGCGGTTAATACACCGATTACCTATTTATAACCACCGGTGATCAGTGTTATGTAACAAATGATCCTCAGATTAATTTCGATTCTTAAACTATTGTTATGCATATTGTCGAAAAAAATCACGTTGGTACGAAAAAACCTCATCGCACAGCTGATTGATGACGTGCACGCCAGTTTAGAAAAATCAGAGTATACCACATTTTTGCCATTGGAACTTTGTTTTCTTGTTTTTTATAATATGAATTATTATTTGCAAAGATCACCTTTAACCATATGCAATAATAATTCAGCATTAAAAAACTACTATTTTGATCTAATTAAACCATATACGGTGTCCCGCGCTCATGTACCAATAAATGTTTTTGGGGTTCCCGATAAGATAACAATTTGAAAAACTCATACAAATATAACTGATTCCCTTCTCCTCAGGTGAAATACTTTCAACCTTCTATAACTCCAGGAGTGTATATCTATGTATATGTATATCTATGTTTGTGTCTTTCCCGTTTAATTTGAAACATCGTTGGCCGAAATTTGTGTACACCTATATTTTTACTTTCTGAGATGGTTTCAATTTCTCTTACGAATAAGATAAAAAACGGAAATTTTATCTTGAATTGTACCTGAAAGGTGGCCTGTGACCAATTTATTTTGCAACTGAAAATGTTGACAATTAGTCATTCAAAAATGTCATTAGTTAAATGCCCGCTTAAATTAGGCGTATTTCATTTTCTTTTTAATGGAATGAGATAATTTTTATCTCATAGAGCAATTGGCATGAAAAGTTAGTACAAAAAAATATTTTACAACTATATTCTCAAAATACGTAGTTTTTGAAATATTTCGAAAATTCGCCATTCTGCATTATGTAATTTCGTCTATGCTGTGTACACATGCTTAATAATTTGTGAAACGTGCTTAATTTTCATAACTGTGATAACTAATGTTAACAAAGAAATTTTACTTGTGAAAAGTTTGAAAACTATATAATTTATTTCCGCCAAGACGGTTTTTTGAGGCTTATATGACTGAAAAAAAAGTAAAATTTCTTTGTTAACATTGGTTACCACAGTGACGAAAAATAAGCATATTTCGCAAAGTATGATTCATGTGTAAATAGAATACTCGAAATTACCTAAATTGTCACAAACTCTGCGTAAACTGACGCCACTGTAAAATGTTTGGATAATGAATACCCTCTCTTCATTGGAATAACTCAGATTTTTGTTCATAGTAATTGATATCTGACTAGAAAAATTATGTTCACTATAACATGACATTTGTCAAACTCATGGCAAAGGTTTTTATGGTACATTGTTCAACTTATTTTTATTATTTCTGAGGTTATTCCGGTACAAACGAAAATTAAGTGGATGATACAATTATAGTTTTTAATACTCTAAAAAATATTCCTTTGCAATTTTTCTCTAAAATGAATGGGAAGGTAATAATTACACATATTTAATACGTTTTATATATATATATGGCCTCAGACTCCTAGCAGAGTATTAGCCGCTCCTTTCCTGGAGCTCTTTTGATCCTTTTTCTTGCGGTGGATCAGTCAACATTTTCTATTTTTCCTTCATAGGTTCTTGTGTGTTTTTGTTTATTTTATTATTTTCTTCCATTCCTTTCTCTCTTGCACCTTCTTCTTCCATTCTATGACTTTCATTATTCGCAAATCTTCATGTATTTGGTCCTGCCATCTTATCTTCGGTCTTCCTCTTGATCTGCTGAGTGGTGGTTTCCAGCTCGTAATTTTCTTCAATATGGGGTCTTGGCTCCTTTGTATGTGACCATACCAGCTGAGGCTCCGTGCTTTTATGAACTTTACTATATCTTCCTCTTCTAGAATACTTTTTATTTCTTCGTTTCTTAGTGGTCTGTGCTCTTGGCCTTGTATTTTCTTAGGGCCCAGTGATCTTCTTATAATTCTTCTTTCCAGTATTCTCAATCTTTCTTCGTCTCTTTTGGTCAGGCACATTGTCTCTGCTGCGTATGTTGTTACTGTTCTTATGTTGGTTTTGTAGAATTTTATTTTCGTTTTCGTGCTGAGGTTTTTATCTTTAAGCAGCTTCTGGTATTTCCAGAAGGCCATTTTCCCTGCCTTTATTCTTTCACTGATTTCGATAGATCTGTCGTTGCTTCCACTTACTGTGACTCCTAGATATTTGTAGCTGTTTACTCGTTGGATTGTGTACTGTGCTATTTGTATCTTTGCTGGTTTGTTTTCTTCATGTGTACGTGCACTGTGCATATATTTTGTTTTCTCCTCGTTGATGCTTAGTCCTCTTAGATGTGCCTCCTTGATAATTGTAGCCATAGTTTTGTCTAGGCTCTTTTTACTTGTTGTTACTAGTGCGAGGTCATCTGCGTAGCCAATTATCTGTGTTTCGTTCTGTACTAGTGATTTGTTGTTTCCCACTTTGCTTATAATGCCTTCTAACATAATGTTAAAAAGCACTGTTGATAACCCGTCTCCCTGTCTTACTCCTTTCCCTATGTTTACTTTATTTGTTTTACCGTCTCTTGTGATGATCTCTGCCGTTGAGTTGTTCATTATCATTTTTGTTATATTTATCAGCTTGTTCGGTATTCCCATTTCCACCATTTCCTTTACCAGTTGCTCTCTTATTACGCAGTCAAACGCTTGTTTGAAATCTATAAATAGGATATGTAGCTCCATTCCGTACTCGTAGCATTTTTCTATTATTTGTGTCAATACGTGTATGGCGTCTATTGTTGATTTTCCTCTTCTGAACCCGTTCTGGTATGGGCCAATCTTGGTTTCCGTGTGCTGTGTTAGTCTGTTCCTTATTAGTTCTGTTAGTATTTTGTACGTGGTATTTAGTAGCATTATAGGTCTATAGTTCTCACATTTCGTTGTGTCTCCTTTTTTGTGTATTGGTGTTATTTGTCCGTTCTTCCATTCCGAGGGCATTTTCTCTTCTTTCCATACTTTGTTAATTAGACTGTATATTCTCTCCGTTAGTACTGCTCCTCCCTTCTTTATCAGTTCGTTGTTTATTTCGTCCGGCCCTGCTGTTTTGTGTAGTTTTAGCTTTTTTATCGTCTGCGTGAGTTCTTCGTAGTTGGGAGGTTCTTCGTCTTCGGCACTGATTACTGCTACCTCGTCCTCTGTTTGTGTTTCCAGGTATATTTTCGTGAAATGTTCTTCCCATTCTTTCTTCCTGATTTTGGTGGCAGGCCTACTATTGTTGTTCTGTCGTTTGATATATTCGTATAGCTTCCTGTTGTCCTTGCTATTTTCTTCTATTTCCTGTAGTTCTTTATCTAGGCAGTCTATTTTTTTCTTTTTGTAGTGTTTCTTTGCGTCGCGTTGTGCTTGTCTGTATTCTTGGAGGTCCTCTTCTTTTTTTGTCTTTATCCATTTCTTCCTTTTTTGACTTTTTTCTGTACTTTTCTCCTGGCACTCTTCGTCGAACCATTGTTTTGCTGGTTTTTTATTTCCCAGGCCTATTATCTGTTCAGCTGTTTCTATTATAGTGTTCTTTATTCTGCTCCAGTCCTCTTCTATTGTTGTTTCTTCTTCGGTGGCGAGTTTGTTTTCAATTGCAGATCTATATTCTGTTTCTGTGCTCTCATTATCTAGCTTCCTTAGGTTCCATTTCCTTCTTCTTTCTTCTTTATTGTTGTTACGGATTATAATTTCGTTCATTTTTGCAATTATCAGCACGTTTTATATAAACAATAATATAAACTTATACTTGTTAAATTCCTTTGTTCGCTCCTTATCCCAGACACTCTGTATATATACAGGGTTATTCAAATTCGAATATCACTATGGGGATATCGCAAACGGCAAGAGATACCTACGAAGTCGTTTAAATTTGGGGAAAAGTTGCGTCATCATATGGTTAACAATAATAAATAAAGATAATTCGAACAATTTCAATGGTTACCGAGATATTAGAAAAAAAAAATATATATATATATATACATCTTGCATCTTTATGAACTCCTTTCATAATTCTTCCTTATGACGTCCACGTATATTTATTTTCAGGCTACTATCATTAGAACGTCCGGTTTTCAGTGTACTATCCATAAAACGTCCTTCGTATATTTTTTGTACAAACGACCACCATGCGGCGTCAATTTGTATATATTTCCGTTCAGTTAGAAGCTTTCAAGAGTCCGACGGTGTTGCCGACTGTCTGAATGCGCTGGGCATAGGATCGCCCCGATATTCAGAGGAGCCGCATCGCGCATATGTGCAATATGTGCAGCGCCCACAGGTGCCAAGGTCACAGAGCGCCCTTGCGCTTATTGTAGAGAGCCAGCGCCTATCTTTGACAATCAAATCTTTTTTGCTAATTTCCATTGCTACTTTACTACAGTAATGCCGCATCAATGTTTACGACTATAGTTCAAGTGAATTCTGCGCTGTAAAAGTCATTCTATCAGTCAGTTTATCTATCTATCCCTACTTTATAAACATACTTGTACTCGTTCTTATTAATTTCGTTACTAATTTTATTGATGATGTTTTCACGACGTGCTCTGAGGATAAAAATCATTAAATGATCTGTTATCAAACTCTTGTGAGCAAACGATGCGAGAAGAAGAACAAAATAAAAATATGTAAAACGAATATAAAGAAGAAAATAATATACGATCTTGCCATTATCCTATTTCGAACGATAATAACAAAGTTTTGAGACTAACAATTCTATTGATGAAGGTATTAGTGAATAGAACTCCAAATACGTTTCATGCGTTATATATGTATAATATAAAATCTATTTATATGTATACAGGGTGTGCCACGTAAGTTATTGGTTCAAAGATTATGGGGTTCCTTTTGAAATAAAATGTTGAAATAAATCATACACATGGTTCATCGCGATCTTCCAAAAGAAAATACGTACATGTTTCTATCAATTCTATCAAGTGGCCATCAATTTTGTTATTTCAAATAGAACACGCTGCATATTTTTACATATTCGGATAACTCATTCACTTCTATATATATATTTTGTTAAGCCTGTTGGGCACTTATGTTTAGTAGTTTTTGAGGAAAACATTAATTTCCAATATATTTGCTCGCAACAGACGATTTAAAAAATCATTACTTATCTTATGAATGAATATAAACTTAAACTTTCTTGCATACAGTAGCAGCAGCATGGCTCTATCATTACAATGGTTCGTACATGTTGATATTTTCCCAGTACTATTTCAAAAGTTTATTTATTTACATGTACACGTTAAAGAGTCGCCATTTTTTTTTTATGGAATGGCAAATACTTTTGTATGACGGGGTAATATATAAAACAGTTTCCACACAGAAGTGTAAATCAAACCTATCGCTAAAATGAGGGGTTTGACAGTTATTTAGAGTTATTTAGAAAATTTCTTAAAAGTAATTTTTTTTTCAGTATTTAATTCTATATGTGCACGTGGCATCATAACAAGTAATACATGCTTCATGTATATTATATTTTTTACCATTGTTTTTCAATTTGTTTGTTTTTCTCTTCGAATATCTAAAAATTCCACGCGGTTGCATAACAAAAATTTCTAAGAAAATCGACTTAAATACCTGTTAAATACAAAAAATGTATAATAGTAAAGACTGCCTTGGAGAACAAATGTAAAATAAAAGTAAAAAGTAAGAAAGTTTCTCTCTGGAGCCTTTATTATTGTTTTTTAGAATGAAAAGGTTTAAACGAAAATAAAAAGACTTTTTTTAATAGCTTATTATTTGCCACAATTTGACTTTTTTTTGTTTTTCTGAGTTTACTGCTTGATAACAAAATTGTGAAAAATTAAAGATTGCCCTGGGAAAAAATTATATCACTTAAATAAATACGTTTTATTAGTGTTAGTTAGTCAAATAAAGTTGTAAATTTAACTATATTTGAAAGTATTTCTCAATAATTATGGTATGTTTAACAGAGATAAAATAAAACGAATCGATATTTTGATAATTTTCAGTGCGCCGAAAAAATATTTTTATAGGTTATACATGAAGTAGTAGTAGTATGTATAATTTAATTTCGATGGAAAAATACATTTTTTTTTCGGCACCACCTGCACTCTCATCCCCTCCTGTTTCACATAGGGCTTCGCCGAACACCATTCATAAGAAAATTTTAATTACATTTTAATTTTCAAAAAGCCAAATCAAAAAATTTGGCTGTAATTTATTTTTTGTAATACCTCTGTGTTATTGACATTTATCAGTACTGTCTGCTTGATCGATATGACAGGCGTAAAGGCCTTGGTCATTATAATAACGGCCGTGGACGTTATTTAAATGACAACGCAAATTTATGAGCAATAAAGTCTTCATTATCTTTCTCATACCTGCTGCTGCTTTTTTGGGGAAGTAAATCGATTGTGGCAGAATTTGCTTCATTTAGTACATCTGCGGGGATACCACAAAACGAAGAACTTTGCACATCTGACATTATGTTTCTAATTTCACTTTGATTTGTTTGTTTGTATTTGAAGCGTTGTGTTGCTATGGTATCAAATTGCGCCTGGATAACTAGTTTATTAATTTTGAAATTTAATATTTATAAATTGACCAGTTTTTGTAATTTAGGTATTACATAAAAGTAACAACATACGGCCGATATGCAAATAACAGGTTTGGTTGAATATAAACCTCGGCTGTGCTCCGCTCCGCTTCGCTTCGCCTCGGTTTACAATCTTCAGCCCGCGCCTGTTATTTGCTACATATCGGCCTAACGGCGTTATATACTATTATAGGACTCCCTAATAGTTTACTAATAGCATGTTAAATTTAATTACGATAGAAAAATTAACAACAGGGTTTACATATTTTTTCGGCACCCCTGCGTCTCACCCCTTCCTGTTTCACTTGGAGCTTCGCCGTATTTTTTTCTGATCTTCCTTATATTTTTCTACATTTATCTGCAAAAGATGACCCCCTGCTACAACGGGAACCCCATTAGTCCCAAAAGATAAAATTGTCGGGTTTTAGGTGTAATTCTAGTACTTCAAATATTAATTAAAATTACTTCCTTATAGAATTCAGGGCTGTAATTCTTTATAGGATGCCCTAATAGTTCACTAATAGTATGTTAAATTTAATTGCGATGGAAAAATATACACCACGACTGACAGATTTTGCTCTCTCAACCCCCTCCTGTTTCACTTACGGCTTCGCCGGATTTTTTCCCAGCTTCCTTATTTTTTCTACGTATGTCTGCAAAATATGAACCCCCTGCGATACTGGGAACCGCATTAATCAGAAAAAGTAATATAGTCCTGTTGTAGGTGTAAGTGTAGTATATATAAAATTAATTAAAACTGTGTATTTAATTCCGATACAGAATTAAATAAACACAGGGTTGCCAATTTTTTTCGTCAACAAATTTTCGGTTAGGTACAGCTTCACTAATAGTATATTTAATGATGTATGTTTAATGATTAATTAATGCACAAATGTAGAATATATAAATTTATTTCATACAGTATATATATTTAATACAGGACAAGTGTGACAGAATTATTCTTCGAACTTGCAGAAAATTTAATGAAACTTATCTTCATTTACCGTCGGCGAACCAAAATAAATATGGAATATTGGAAAAAAAAAAATTCATGCTAGACAATTTCAAGGGAGAATAAATGTACGAAAGCCGGTTTTCCAAGTGCATCCAAACGCATCGCAATTTAGGCGTTGCTAATCCTTTATTGCAGAGAATTGCTTGATTAACCATGTAAGGGATCGGAATATCCATATTTTGTATGAATAAATTTAACATAAAACCACGAAAAAATACTCAAATTAAGAATTTCAAATTTCAGAATTTATAAAAGAAACTGAAACGAAATATTTTGGAATATTTATATTTATAATGCAGTTAGTACAATTATTCATGTTTACATTATGTACACTACATGTAGTTAAACGTGAACTATTTGAATGTATTACATGAGTTGTAATTGTAGACGGCATATTTAGGTTATAAATATCTGACTGCAACATCAACGTACTTCAAGTGTGCTTACCGGTATGCCTCATATTTCTACGTATTTTATAAATAATTTAAAATAAAAAAAACTGGTTCTGTGCATAAAATAGTGTATGTAAACAATCAAAATAAATATGTAAACTTAACGGTCGGGAGAATTGTTTTATATGCAATTCGGGAATAAACTCAATAGTCCCTCTAGACGGTAGGGAGCGAAGTTACGGCTTCGGGATTAAAATCTTCGGTTATTCCCTTATTGCATAAATAACTATTAAACGATTTTTTAAAATATGAATTGTATGCAGATGAAAATAACGAATTATGAACCATTGCGACCTAGTGAGTTAAGGCTTCGACTTATATATGGTTTTGGGCTTGATTGTGCTCCAGGTAGGAATTAAAATTGATCAAATTCTTAGGCTTACAATTTATCTAAGAAACTGGCAATAAAAAGCTGGTCGTCGCAGCAATCGACGACTAAAATTAAACACAATATACAATATTCCGCCCGAGAGGTTCGTACGTTTCTGTGAGCGAAGAAATTAATTCCCGTTTTCGCATTAAAATATTCCAGCATATTTTTTTGCGCAGCTTTCATGCATGTTCTTCGAGGGTGTCTTCCGAATGTTGTGTTTTTACATATCGCAGATGCGAGGTCGCGAAGTGAATTCCTCGAGAACCTCCTCGAAATGTTTTATTTATAATAATTGCGACGAGATCACATTTCATTGAAAGAAAGCGGAATGGAGGCGTGCGGAATATTGAATAGTTTTAAAAGTTATTCACTTAGACAGTTTTCAGTGTTTGCAGATGTATTTCGCCGCCGAGGCTGCGTGGCTGTTTAAATATTTCAAGCAGCCAAATGCGCATGTGAATGCTACTAGTGACACATTTGTCTAGTCTGAAACTTTAGAAGTGATTGATCGATCGAGGCGTTCCAATTACGCAAATATTTGGTGTGGGACGCGCAATTCTGCTCGAGGAGCTATTTTTAGAGAAGTTGCTAATGCATTGCAAATATAATATAAAACCGGCTTTTATGGACTTTATTTATGAGTTCATGAACACTGTGTCGAGATATTACACAATGTTCTGCGTGTATCAGAATTCCCTCCAAAATACATGGCTAATAAATTTTCTGTTATATATTATTATACTAATACGAGCCCTAACAACTATATGTAAGGCCACTTCGTAATTACTAGCTATTTTTTTCTCTTAATGTTCTGTTACTAGTAAAATATATTTATTAATATATATTTTTTTAAATTTTATAATCACAATTATTCTGGCTACTTTATAATGATAATATATAACAAAACATTACAATTTAGGTTTGTAAAACAAATATTTTATTGAACCAAACCCGACAATTACATGTTTGGCCAAACTAAAACTTTCATAATAAGAAGTAACAATTTAACAATTTGATACGGCACAACATTATATTTTGCTGCAATTACTGCTCGAATTCTTTTAGGTACAGAATTTACATGAGATTGACACTCTTCTACTCTCACTGAGTCCCATAATTCTTGTAGTTTAGCCCTCAAACGTTCCTGGGTTCTTTGTAGATTGTTTCCCTGTTTCAGTTCATGTTGTGCCAAAGGCTTTCGAGGACGTTTAAGTTTGGGCTGCTGAGGCCAATCCAATGCAGCCATGTTATGGTTTTACAACCATTTTCGGGTGTTTTGGATGTATGGCTTGATGCTCCATCTTGTTAGAAGACAAAAGGCACCGCAGGATACAATTTTTCAATACTGGGAATTAAGTTATTTTCGGGGATCTCGACGTATTTTACAGCGTTAACGGTTTCGTTGATGAACTGGAATTTTTCTACGCCCTTTGCGGACATGCAACTCCATATCACAAGCCCTGAAGAAAACTTGAGAAAGTATATTTTAAACAATGAATGCCGTTATGAAACGCCTCTTTCTTGTTTCTAATTTTTCTGATTTGATTATCTTCCATACACACATCAAACTCGACTCATCACTAAAAATAATCGAATTCCACTGCTCATGGGTCTATGGTCGCTATTCTGCCAAACCGATTTTTTTTTTCTGACGTTGGGCCAATAATTGTTTTTATTTGGCCTAAAATGTTAAACAGTTTTATCCCTATCATATTGAAATATTTGTCATTAATAAAATTACCTAAATACCGAGGCCACTCTTGTGTACCCATTTTCTGCAAGTTTCCCAGAAAAAAATAATCCTACAGCCTCATTCCGCTCAGCCGTTATTTCTCTTCAGTGCCACTTCTGTTTTTGCAGGATTTAATTAGTTTTCTTCTTTGTCGATCCGAAACTAAACAGAGCGTCCTGAGCCTATTCCCTTAATGACGGTTTTCATCATAAGATATTACGATATAAGTTACCGTAGATTTTGATAATTGCAAGTCTCTGGCAGATTTTCAATTTTTTTCCTCCGTCCAAACTCGCTGATTATTAAATCTCTCACTTTTTAGGCAGTTGTCACACCTTGAGCCATTTTTCAGCAAACTGTTCACTTAAAGTTAGCGTTGTGCCAAGTCGAATAATCCTATGACTCGAGAAATTACGACTCGTACATATTCCAACTCGAATGATTATTCGAGTTGGCCAACCCGAGTCAGCACCTGTGTTTGTTTACTTCATTTCCAGGTCGCGTGCCGCAGCTGGCCGCAGCTATTCATTCGTTCAGACTGGGCCAACAATTGTTACTGACAATGCGCCAATATTAAAAAAGCAGTAGATGAATATTTACGTCAACAAAATCACTATTGCGTAGCGCACACTTTCAATTTGGCAGTCCAAGACTGCATAAAAAGTAACTCAGAATTTTCTGAACTCTTATAAAAATTTAGACGTATAGTTATGCATTTTAAAATGAGTAACGTAGCCAGTTATAAATTAAATTAAATGCAACAACAAATGGGTCTTCCACAGTTAAAATTGAAGCAAGATATTCCAACAAGATGGAACTCTGCATTAATCATGATTCAAAGATTAATGGATACTCGATCACCATTATCGGCTACATTAGGCTTATTAGAATCGCCACCACAAAGCTTAGGAGTGGACAATTATAACAGATTGCATTAGTCTTTTTAAACTTTTGGAAAAAAATGACGAACGAACTGTCAGGAGAAATGTATACTACCTTGTCCCGTGTCATTCCATTAGTTAGGGGTTTAAAAAGTGCAATACGAAATAAAATATCAAAAAATGAAATCAAAATTGTTAGATGTACTTGACAGTCGGTTAGGACATTTGGAAACGAATAGTATTGTAGCAAAATCTTGTTTCCTTGATCCGTGATTAAAAAAAATGGGATTTAGCATTGAAGCTAACGCAGAAAGTGGCATGCAGTCGATTATAGATGAGTTAAGTCAAACGACTGAAACTGAACCAATTGGTGTGATTAAGAATCTGGATCCTGCTCCCCCGAAATCTGAAAATGTTGAATCAGATGATGAATTATGGGAAAACTTCAATATGGCAATGGGTGACAATGTTTCTTCAACTGCTCCAGTTTCGGAATCTGTGGTAGCCGTGAAACAATACTTAGACCTTCCACTACTGGACAGAAAACATAATCCGTAAGATTTTTGGAAACTGCATCAAAATTTCTTTCCAGATTTATATAAAATGGCCATCAAATACTTATGCACTACTGCTACTTCAGTTCCGTCTGAGAGAGTTTTCTGAAAAGCCGGATAATTAACAAATTAAGACAGAAATAGACTTCACCCGAAGAAACTTGACCAAATATTGTTCCTTAATAGTCGATTGCGTGATTCTAATTCAGTTATTTCCTAAATAGTAGTAGCAAAAAGTAAGAATTATTATTTATTGTTATATTTATTTTGAATTGTTTTCATTATTAACTTTTAATTATTACTTTTATGTTACAAAAAATTGTATTTTGGTTTCCTTATATAGATATGAAGACCATTCATTATTATAGAGTTTTTATATTTGTGTTATATATTTTTTATATTATTGCCATACAAGTTGTATAATATATTATGTTATGAATAATACTATTAAATTTTGTTTAGAATTAACAAATGCCGTTTTTAATTTGAGTCGACTACATTATGCTTCTATTAAAAGATATTCAGTCAAGTTCATTGGATCGCCGACCGCTCACGATTGAACACGAGCCAACATGAGTTGCCGCTATTAATATCTCGAGTTATTCGAATACATGTATAACTCGAGATGAGCGAATACATTTATTCGAGTCGGCGCAACGCTACTTAAAGTTAACAAACGCACTAAGCCATAGATTAACAAGACGCGTTGTTTGCTTAAACGTGAAAACAGCATCCAAAGCTATCTAGATTTTAATTTGCTGATTTCACTATCACAATGTATACTATTTTGGCCGAACATTTAATTGTCGGTTTTAGCACAACAAAAAAGTTTTTTGATAAACATAAATTATGATTTTTATTATATTCTATCACCATAGTGCAGCCAGCATACTGATGATCCCAAATCTACGGAAAAAAAATGTTTAGCTGGTAACAGTTTATGTTAAAACAATTTTTAGATAGAAATTATGAAATGGCCATAACATAAAGATGTTACGGGTCGTATAATATTGGAGGAAGAAGCATATAGAAATTTAATATTTATATCATGAAGTAACTTCAGAACAAATGTCTTCTAGGTACAAGGTATAAATTTACGATTATTTGTGTTATGACTGCTGGTGGCATTCGAGATTAATTATTAATAATAATACATGTATATTAATGATATGAATATTAATTTTGAGTGCGAACTAAATATAACTCAAATAGTTACGTCAGGATGTTCTTTGGGTGTGTGTTATTCCTAATTTCAAATAAAATTATGGATACAGATTCATAATACAATTATGGAATTAATTTGCATCCGCAAAAAGGGCGTTATTGTGTTAAATTCGCAACTCGCAAAGTAAACACCGCAGTTGGCGCAAGTTTATACGTGTACATTTGTACACGTGGCCGAGGCTGTCTTCGTCCTCCAGGCATCATCGTCGCGGTTTGCCGTTGAAATTATATGTTTAGTGGAATTCTATGCAAATATATACAGGGTGAGTTTTTTTCCGATGTTTAGTATGAGGATCTAGGAAACTAGCGGAGATAGGGGGATGATTAAATGGGAGAATAATTGTAGTTTTACGAGCTCAAATTAATGAGGTTTTTGTGTTTTGCAAAAAAAATGCATGGCTAACTAGATATCGCGAAAAAATATATTTTTTGTTGTTTTGTTCGGTGGTTATGGATTTGTTATTATGAACGTAAGATAAAATGTGCGAACGAAAAAGTTGTAGGCAATTATCTGCTTAATAACAGAGACTAATCCATTATTTTGTGTAAGCTATAATTTTTGAGTTATGACACAATGTTGAGTTTTTTCTAATGGAAACCATAGTCGGCCATGTTTTAGAAAAAAGGGCCGTTTTCAACGATTCTAATGATATACCACCTAATATAGGTAATATTTTTTACAATAGAGAAATCGCAAATATTCAGTTTTAAATGAAGACACTATTTTATTCAAACGATAAATCTGACAACATACAAGGTTAAGTGTGGTTGAATCCTGATGTCCCAGCAAGTTTTCAAAATGCCCTCCGTGTATTACTAGGCAATACGCAAGGTAGGATCTTGGAAGCAAGGCAGAGTATTTGTAATGAATTGTAAGGTTATGCAGTACGTATACGGCTTTATAGATCATCCAAGTGACATATTTGCATGTTATTATAAATTTTACGGGATAAACCCAACCGTGTTTTACCAGAAGAGAAAAAACCGAATATCCTATGCTGTGTACAGGAATGGCCCATAGGATCGCTTTTAGATTTAGCCAGACAGTTTGAAATATACAGTTAGAATTTCTTCATTAATACTGCATTTTTACGATTTCTTCATAACCTCACCGTGGTTTATGCCAAATCTAAAGGTGTACAACTGGTTGCCTACACCTGTACATAGCGTTTGAGATTTTTTTAAAGTTTGACATAAGAACATTCCTTACGCGCAGGTGCAGGCAACCAGTTATACATTGTCACTAGTATGTGTAATAAAGAAAATAAAGCCTGGTACATTGTAAGTATATTACAGAAGACTTGGATATCTAATATTTTGCGACGAGTTACCCACCATCATTACACATATTCACAAATACTTACAATAATCTGAGTAAACACAGTGCCGTAGAAACAATGGTTCTTCTATGGCTACTGTTACATAAAAACTTTGAGGTTATGATCGTTTTAAATGTTATAAATTTTTCGATTAATTAGCTTTATTATCATAAAAAAGGTATACTTTTTGAACTTCAAAATAATTAAAAGTTTCTGAGATATACGAGATTAAACTAGGTAGAATACATTAAATAATAAAACCGGGTACCACCGGATATCACTAGGTGGTCCATTTAAATGGAGACATCAAGATATCTCAAAAAATAGGCATCGTACGATAAAATGTTTCAGATGAAAGTTAATATAATTGAGCCCCCCCCTCAATTTACTGGGCATTTACTGGTGCTTCCACCTAAAAATTAGACCACCCTTACCATCCCATTTGGGGGTAATTCTAAAATCTTAAATGGGAACCTCCATTTTTAGTTGCAGATTCGGATTCAACGACAAAAACTATGAAGATTTTGATCGAGTTTTGTATAATCTTTGTAAATGGTTCTGCCCCCACCGCTCCCTCAAAAGGGTATGATTAACTTTTGGTGATATTCTGCACCACGTTGGGTACGCTAAGAACGGGATTTTGGCTCGAAAACTGGTCTCCGGTTGTTGATAAACTCGCCAGGATTCGATTTAAAAGCGCTCTGTAATATGTTTTGCATTCCCTACTAACGAAATTTGCGTGCAAATTAGCAAAAAAAATTAAGATGTTGCCATGTGTTTAATTTTTATTGCTTGCGGGCAATGATGTGTTTTTTTGCGGCGCTGGCGGGCTAGAAATAATTTTACGATAAACAGCGCCAGAATTTTTTTCGGTGCCTGGTCAATTTATCAGTCAACACTTTCCGACACATTATATTATGTAATTGGGTCAGAATTCTCTTTCAGACAATAACAGTAATCAATTACGCCATAGGTGGAGGAGTAGTAGAGATTATTATTATTATTGTTATTATTTTTATTATTATTATTATATTATATATTTTAAGAGCCCTCTTTACCCAAAGGCGGTATAGGGAATTGCATGTAAACGACAGCCAAGATAATTCATGGACGGGTCAACATAATTACAATCGGAGACCAGATTTGGAAAGTATAGACATTTATCTACAATTAAGCCGAGTAGTTTTAAGAAATAATAAAATGGTGATTTATTATGTTGATTAAAAGAATGGTATGTTTAGCCGATTTGTGAAATTTTCTTCTGTATTTATTTACATAATTAAGACGGGGTACATATAATGGAAATTCCCTCGGTTTATTTGGAGCTGATGTTGTGGCGAACCACCTTTTTTTTTG
Organism: Othius punctulatus; assembly: GCA_951805005.1. Taxonomy (NCBI): domain Eukaryota; kingdom Metazoa; phylum Arthropoda; class Insecta; order Coleoptera; family Staphylinidae; genus Othius; species Othius punctulatus. The sequence continues at coordinate 23,934,372 of OX638140.1, read as the reverse complement.
TTCCAATACCTTGAATTATAATTGAGTGTTCTTGTCTGCACATAAATTCGACTAGGTGATCAGAAATAAGTCACCTTTAATTTATTTTTTAAAACTACTTTGTCTCTTTGTAGATAAATGTCTACACTTTCTATATCAGTTCTCCGATTGTAATTATGTTAACCCGTTTATAAATTATTTGGCTGTCCCTTATTAATAATGCCGTATACTATCTGGGGTAAGGAGGGCTCTTAAGATCAGGGAATAATTTCTGAAAAATGTTATATTGATTTCATTAAATTCAGTAAATCCTTTTACAAGTTTTGTAATTTATGTGACCAAATTTGAGTCTTATTGAGATTACTGTAGGCTTATTGGCCTAAAAAGGTATATGAAACATTTATTACATTTTAAGATCACTTTTATTTAAAAATAAATAGACGCCTGACACAGCCAATTCCAGTTTTATTGTCGTGACGAGGGATTTTTTGATCGCGGAACATAGGGAAATAACATTGGAAAACGGATTTTCTTCAATTTCTCTTACCCTAACTTCTTAACCCTAATAAAACTATAAGGAAACTAAGACCATATTTATTTTCAATACTTTTGTTTTTGACTTAAAATCAAATGTTTGGTGTCAATATACGCAGGTTCTTGGTGACCCCTTCAAGTGTCCAAAAAACTATTAAGATGGCAGTTATTACCGACCCAAGAACTTATCTCCTTATCTCCTCAGGACCCAAATTTTGTATACATACTTATCTCTTCTTAAAGTATTATAAGTATACATTCCGCTCTATAGTCCATCCAATTTCAAGATGCAGTGAATATATACACTGAACCAGGCGTGATCGCCACGTGCACATTTTAACACAAGCATACGATTGGTCGTCCCGCTGTCTACCTGAAACCCGGACTAAGGGAATTTTGTTACTGCATTAGCTTGACTAGTGTTGTGAAATTTGTCGAGCACAGATACAGATATTGAAGTTGTAGTAAGTGAGAAACTGAGCCCTCCTAAAAACGCATTAAAAAGTATCATTTAAGTGTGGAAACCAAACAATTAATTTAAAATGTTTATAAATGTGAAGTTCGAGAAAACCCTACGGATTTAAGAAATGATATGGTGCAAAAAGTGGCATATAAAACAGGGGTATCTTGTAGGTCTGTTTATAACATTATTGGAGAATACAAAATCTCCGCAAAATTTTCACCACCTAAAACAAATCAGAACCGAAAAAATAGCGTTGATGATTTTGATAGGAACGCAATACGAAGAAAAGTACACCAATTTTTCTTTCGAAAGGAAATGCCAATTTTGTGGCCTCAAAAAATATTACTTTTAAATTTGGGGACTGCAAAAATTTATTTTCTGAAGCCATAGAATCTATAAATCAAGATTCTTGGCGAAAATGTATAAAACATGTAATTGAAAAAGTTGAGTCCAAAATGTGGTCACTTGACAATATTATTGAAATTAATGTTGAGCCTCGTATTATAAATTTAAATACAGACGATGAAAGTAGTTCAACTTAGTAATAAATATTTTATTGTATATAAATTTAATATTTACTGATTTATTTGTTGTCCTTTTTTATTATCTCATGTAATTTTTTTTTTGTTAGCGCACTGTAGTCGGCAACTGAGCAAGTGCGGCCCTGTACTTTATCGCTGTTCACGTGAACATGTTTACATTAACTGCAGCTTGAAATTGGATATACTATAGAGATTTTAACAACACCCCACATGCAAATAGATTCATTTAGGTTTCTTTACATTCGGGTACGTAGTTAATTTGAAAATCCTATTTAATTATCGTTGTGCTTTCTTCGAGTGTTTCTGCTTTGTTTATTGTGCGTTTTGGTTTTGTGTGTGTTTTATAAACTTCTGTCGCCCCCGTGACTATTTTCTACTTTCACCCTGTGGCAATTATTGCGTCTGTATTTTGTGTATGCCTAATTCCTCCCTGTGACAATTAATATTGCATATTTTATATTTTTTCATATTTAGTTGGACTATTATATCTTCCTGTGACAATTTACTTATGCAGTGTGTAATTTTTTTTGCGTATTACGAGATTTGTGTGTATGGGAAGGATGTCACAAAAATTGAATATGTTAACCATACCATAAAAAAATATGGGAAGAGATTATACTCTTTGAAAAATGACAAAAAAAATGTTTCTTTAGCCGCTAGAAAAATATTAAATAACAAACTAATTTCCTTATTACCGAAAAGAGCACAAAAAAACCATTTACGATAATGCCCATGGTGATGTGGCAACAATGATTGATGATTTAATTAATGGGCCTTATCACTGTTTTAATCATCATTCGCGTTGCTAAGTTTTAGAATGTCCTCCATTAAAAATTATAAGAATTACGATATTTCGCGGTTTAAATGCTATGTCCGCAAAATACAGTCGGCGTTTGCTCTTAAGGCGGAGTCCCCGAGAGAGCTGAAAAAACAGCGGTAAAAATGACCTTGAATTGCACTTGATTCGTATATTTCAAACTTCTGTTAGAGAGTCTGTTTACAGAGTTCTTGGCAACATGGCATGGCAATTATGTCATTGCTCCATCTCGTAGCTAACAGATGAACTGCTTGAAGCTTATTTTTAACCATTTTTACAGCGGGGAATTCAATTTAGGTACGTTTTAAATAATTTATGAAACCTTAAAAACGTCTGTAATATGTAACATTAATAAGTACTATATACTATATATAATAAGTACTTATAAACTATATAGTGTCACGTAGAATGAGGTCTATATTCATGTAAAGCTTTAAAATTGTGCAAATATTTGCAAAGACAATCCATGAAGATGAAAAACGGCAAAAATCGAAGATTTAATGAAATTTCATAGAAAAACGTAAATAATCGAAAAAAAAACTATATAGTGGCACGTAGTATTTATTTTAATGATTTATGGTACAGAAAATATAACGTGAAAGTGATTATTAACAGCGTTTAAGTTGAAAAACACTTTAACGCCCGAAAAACCGCGCTTTAAAGTGTGCAAATTTATGTCTTAGATTTTGATGTGCTCAGACCTGTAGTATCATTTAAAATTATTATTAAAACTGTATCTCAGGGTAAAGTGGGACCTGGGGTGGGTTTATTAAAATAATTGAACTCTACTCATAAATTAACGTTATAAAATACATATAATGAATAACTCAGTTTGCAAAATTAAATAGCAACATAAGTTGCTACAATCTAAAGATACACTAAAACAATCAATATCTATAAATTCAACTACCGAAATACTATAATTTTAAACTCTAACTAATGCCGCAAATACGTAATTCTCTAACACCTTTTTGGAATGTATGTATGGTATGTGAAGTCTACCTTTCTGGAAATTATAACTCGTTTTCTGATCTACTTTGAACGTTGCTCTGTGGTTGATGATGAATTATGTCCGTTCTCACTCCTCCTTATGTTTTCTGTAAGATCGGCTAATCTTTAATATGCTACAATGGTTCTGCACTAAGCCATTCAAGTTGTAGCCCTTTCAGCGGACTCGGCTGCTTCGCACGTACTCGTAATTCACACGTTCCTCCACGAGCAAGGTAACGTGATGTTACACTGATTGTTTGCAGACTGTTTATCACATTTATTTGAGTTTTGTTTACGCGTCTCTTCTAATAATACTCGACGCGGAGTTGACCGTAAATGGTTTGAAACTTAAGCTTTCTTGCGGATTTTTCCTCATAAAGGACACCACCCTCTGTTGAATGGTTATGACGTAGATCATTGTTTAAAGAGTCGCTGATACTTTTTTACGATTGAGCCTAGGCACGGCTAGGTAATCGCGCCATGTGTATACTTGCTCAAATGACTATCGCAATTATGGTTATATTTCACTATCTAATTACTGTAATTAGCGGTATTGTAGCTTCCTGAAAATATGCTCATCGTCTTTCTTGAATTTTTATGAATTTTTAGGTATTTGTATTTTCCTGGTGGAGTTCCTATCTATCACATACTGTTTACATACAAAAAAATACTGTTTATACTAACTAACTTAATACTATGAAAAGAACATGTCCTAATATTCGGAATCGATTTATTTACCTTTTTTGTGGAAAATATCTTTACAATATACAGGGTATCCACTGACACGATGCGCATAGCTTAAGAGCGTAATCTTATGTCATTTTTTAGTCGAAAATGCCTTATACACTTTTGTCCAAAATATAATAGTTAAAGAATGATTATTCAATAAAGCTAATAATAACAAGTTTTCTAACCGTTGGATTGGAAGAGAAGGTCAAGTTCTCTGGCCACCAAGGTCACCAGACCTAACACCTCTAGACTATTATCTTTGGGGATACATACAAAGTTTAGTATACTCAAATAGACCACAAACAAGAGGTGAGTAAATTCAAAATATTAAGGCTGCAACTGCATTCATTCGAGACAACCCAGACATTCTTCAGAGAGCTAAGTCTTCAATTATTAGAAGAGCAAGAATGTGTTGTGGGGCACCGGGGGGACATTTTGACATCCAAATGAATTAATATTTTATTAAGTATTCGGACTAGGTGTAAATTAATGCGTGCACATCCGGTACTTATATTTTTGCCAATACGTACACCGCTGATATAAAACGCACTTTTAGTATGATTGCAGGTTTACAATCTGGGATCCTATATAATTTTGATGATAGATAAGAATCACTATATTTGTAATAAAAATAATTTGTATAATATATCATATATGAGTGTTCTAATTTAGTAATTTTATTATACAGCGTGATCACAATAATGGGTAACAAAGGGACAACGTTTTTAGTATGCATTTTAGGAGGGGGGGGGGGGGGGGGAGTTGTTAGGCAAAAAAAGTCCTGCATTATCGTAAATTAATGATATAAGGTACATTTTGCTATTACCTTCTACAGGACATTCAGAAAACAGATTACTTAAAAATTACCAATTAGTTTTTTTTAGATCATACGAGTTAAAAGTTAAATGAAATTTTATTTCGTGACCAGAATTGTTAATTTTACGTATTCTCAAATGGTTTATAGTAATATTTGAGTGTTAATAATTATTTTGCCTATTTTTTTTTTATACAGGGTGTCCCGTGACACGACGCGCATAGCTTCAGAGCGTATTTCTAGAGCAATTTTTAGTCGAAAATGTCTAATACACTATTCTCCAAAACCTAATTTTAGATTTAATATTAAAAGGCAAGAATGTGTTGTGTGGCCATTTTGTGTTGTGTGGCCGGGGGGTCATTTTGAACAAACACTTTGCTTAAATTTATGTTATTAAAAAAAATAAAAAAAAAATTATTAATAAAATATCACTATATTCGATATGTTTTTTGCTTTCTTAAATTTTGCCTATAACTCTTTAAGTATTACTTTTTTACACAAAATTGTACAAGGCATTTTTGACTAAAAATTGCCCAAGAAATACGCTCTTAAGCTATGAGCATCATGTAACGGGACACCCTGTCTAAACGTTATTATTATTATTAGTCTTAAAATAAATTTTTGAAGCTTTTCTTTTCTCTATTCAGTGTCGTACTATGTTTTCCAACAGCTAACCTTCTTTAAGAGATATGACGTCATTGATAGTTTTATTTTAATGGATTACTTTGTATATTTTTACATTTTCAAATACACACTTTTTCAACAATTACAATGATACATGGTTTTGTGGGTGTGCGACTTGAGGTTTTTAAAATAATAAATGAAATAATGGGAATTATAATTATTATTTCATAAAAATTAAATTTGTTGTTTATTGAAAACCTTTATTTAGAATAAGAAACAACACATTGTTTTAAGAAATGTTTAAACTGGAGATCTTCAGCAGCCTGTTCAGCAGCATTATAATATATTAATCGAACAACGAAGGCTCTTAGTGAATACTATCATATTTAAATGCTATCATTAATAGCGTATTTATTTCCCATTCAGTGAGTTCACCCAAAATTTAAGGCCAATATTATTATTATTATGTCGTACAGGAACTCTGTGTCGGTAAACCAGGTTTTTTTTACTCATCTACTGATAATTGACTTTTGACTTTTCTGTCACGTTTGATAAGCACAAACGTCATAAATCCAGTCGAGGTCTAGTCCCGGTTCTCGAGAACGAAGTTTTTCTCTTGTCTTTGTTTTTAAATTTCGAAGATTTCCTCGAAATTTAAAAACAAAGACCATTCTATCATTTTATTTTATTATTCAATTATTTAATTTAATATTTTAAATACCACAAGTTGCACACCCACCAAACCCTATATCATTATAATGGTTGAAAAAGAGTCTATTAGAAAATGTAAAAATGTACAGGGTAATCCATTAAAAAAAAAACTGTTAATGACGTAAAGTAGGTTAGCTTTTGGAAAACAAAGTACGCCACTGAATATACCAAAAAAACTACTAAAAATTGTTTTAAGAGAAATAATATTTAAAATAACGTTTAGACAGATATTAGGTGTTATGACACTTAACCCAACCCGGTATACAGGGTGTCTCTTAGAGTAGGATTGCATGGGTATCTTTCTTAATCTAAAAGCTAGAGATCTGGTTACATGGGCAATATTGTGCAGTTTTATATTCTAATTTAGATTATGTTAAAAAAAAATCAAAAGTATGAGCAGCTTAGAAGTTATTCTAAAAGAAACTAAAAGTCGCGATTTTCTAAAAACTCCGATACATTCATAATTACTAAAGATGCGACAAAAAGTTTAAAATGAAAGTTACTTGGATCGATCGCACAAACTTGTGAATCAAGTCAAAACAAAAGTCAAGATGGTGTTTTCCGAGATATTAATAGCAACTTTATTATTTTAAATGGCCGCCATATTTGTTTCTTATACGTCTAAATAGACTTTCTGTTCCTCTTTGTAATGATGTATAACAACCTAGGTCAAAAGAAAAATATGGGAAATATTAATTATTGCAAATTTTATTTTTATTTTTTTAAATATTTTTAAAACAAATGTAAAAGAAATAAAAAACGTAATACAACTAAGAACTAAGTAGTAGTAAAATAACAATGAATTATCAAAAATGCTCAAAATTCTGATAGTTACTATTAGCTATTTCGTGTTGACGATTTTAAGTAATCTAATTATCAGTGGGAATAACTTCCCTTGTAAAATACTCAACTCTATTACACTCGTCTATCGAAAACGTTTTGCGCTATAGTTCTCGCTCGCCGCGCGTTCACTTTTTTTAGTTCCTCTGTTTCTTTTCTCACGCCTATCTGAATCCTCGTGAACAATAAGGTACACGTGAGGCGGACATAGATCGGATCCACCAACTTGGGCTGGCTTGCATGTCCATCCTTGAGCCAGAAAATTAACGCTACAAGTAAACTACTATTGTTTTTTTTAAATTTGAAATTTTGTCATTTGGAAAAGTTACTTAGAATTGGCAGAAGGTTCTAACTACGAAATTAGGATCACCTACGACAACAATATTTTCATTTGCCTTTTGTGGGTAAGGTCGGCTCATTTGCAAAGTCGGTTTTACTTAATATAATCGCTAATCAAATCACCGGTATATTTTGATGTTGCCACATTATTTTGATCTAAATCGTATAAACCTTTTATAAATAATGTTGTGACGTACCTGAAGGGCAATCAGCGCGTTAGGCCGTGGAGCGAGTGGAGGGTCCCTTCGAAGCAGTGACGAGGGCCAGGCTCTCGGTGTCAGAGAGTGGGGGGGTTAAAAAAGGCTCCACGTAATTTTAACCTCGTCCCTATTTCGTCGCAAAGGGAGGCTCCACCCTACCTGCATGGGTGGACGGCAGACAGTCAGCGAAGTTCAGAAATCACGAACTGTCGCAACGGCTGACCATATGGCGCCAACACCACCAGATTTAAATCTCGTAGTGAGAATAGGAACTGAAAACTGAAAAGTATGCCCGATCGAGAAAACGTGGGGGGGACAAAAAATAACAGGTGCGAATTTTGTGTTGTAAAATATCGGCGTTTATTCACACAAACGACAGGACACCGTGCATACGCTTCCTGAAATAAATTCCTCCTTCCGCGACTTTATCACGCAAGGTTCCCCATATTCGATCGAATATCGCGAACACCTAATCGCGCCATTCAAAGGGCCGTCGGAGCGACTTTTTCTTACACAAGCGCAAAACACGTACGGCACGAAACACGTCAACTTAAATTAAATTCAAATGAGAACAACAAAAAAGTAAATATAAAGATCTGGCCTGTGTTCCTGGTCTGCGACTTTGCTGGCGGGCTGAGCTCGGCTCCTGGACGGGCGGCGGCCGATAAGCGTCGAGAACGCCGATCACTTGATTCCAGACCTCAGAGCAGGATGGTCGCTGCCCCTAGCCAAGAACTGGCTGGCTGAGCTACTTAGCCCTTACCCCGTAAAAAAACGCCTGCAAAGCACATGGCCTTAGTAACAAAGGCCGGACACGTGGCTTTACGAAAAGAAAAATAAATGTCGGGCTTAATTACTTACTCGGATGTTGTGAGCGTATGGATAGTACCTTGCCTTGTACTCGGTGCCTCAATCCCCTCAAGGGTGGTTAAATGAGTCCCCGTTTATTATCCCGGAAACCGGATGGTGGTATATCAATTAAAACGGGACCTCTGGCACGTCTGCACTATCAGGAAGGCAACTGGTTTCTGTCTTCATGGCGGCGTTTCGCCGGCGATTTTAAAAATCACACACATATAGGAAACACGTCACCACAACAAAAAAGTGTGAGTACGGTCGCCTACAGTGGAGGTCGGTGCGCCAAATTAATTATTAAAAGGCAGTTTTTGTCGGTGGCAAAACCAAGTAAGACCGTTACAATATTTTTGAGTTATTTAATTTATCAATTGAAAATGGCTCCAGTTCTAAGTTCATAAGAAAAGGCAGAAATTGTGTTAATTCAAAGTGATAATTATCACACTTGCCGCGATTTAATTCCCTTTATTTTATTTAACATTTTAAGAACCACAAGTCGCACACCCAACAAACCCTGTATCATTGTAATTGCTGAAAAAGTGTCTATTTGAAAATTTAAAAATATACAGCGTCATCCATTAAAAAAAAATGTCAATGACGTCATATTTCGAAAAGTAGGTTAGCTGTTAGAAAACAAAGTACGCCACTAATAAAAAAACCATTTGTTTTAAGAGTAATAATAATAATAATAATAATAACGTTTAGTCAGAAATCAGGTGTTCCGACACATTTCCCCAACCCTGTATGTTATAACTACAAATATTTCATGGCTTATTTATTATGAAACGGAGGTAGGTAGTACTTTTTACTTCTAGCTGCGTTAGTTAACAATGGAACATATTATTTGAGCCCAAGTTTTATTATAAAATGTTGAATGTTTTTTCACCAAATCGAAACACATGTTTTCTAGGAAGTTATTAGATGCAAAATAGATTTTCAGTAGCTTTAGGCGGACTTCTTTTGTTCGCTTATCAATTGATAACATTGATAATAAAACTAATATACCTTTGTTTCAAAATAAGTAAGATGGTATCAGTAAAATAATCTTTTCTTCTGCAGACAAACTGCTACGTTAACATTATGTTGGAACAATATTTAATAGCATATAACTACTGCAAGAACATTCTTGTGTACGAGTAACACATTAAAATATTTGGAAAGTCTCAATGGCATCATAAAAAATAATATAGGGAACCTTTCTATTTATTTTTTATCTATCTATTTTATTTATCTATTCTATTGTCTATTTGCATTGTGGCATCACCTTATTGTGACACAATAATTTTGGTAAATTTTGAAGAGCCATAACTTGATTCATTTAAAAGGCATACCCTATATTTTATAACTTCACATCTTTTAGTATCTTGAGATCTGTGTTCATATTTTAGAAAATTCAAATTATCGCTTAAACTACCAAGTTTTGAGACAAAACATAAGGCTTGAACGAGAAGTAAAATGAGACGCTGCATACAATTAAGTAATAAAATATAGGGCATGCTATTTAAAAAAATCAAGTTTTGACCCTTCAAAATTTACCAAAATTAATGTGTCACAGCAAGGTGATGCCGCATTGCAAATAAACGGTTTTGCCGCCAAAAGATACCTCAAGCAGTTGTTTAGATGTTTAGACACAGGCAAAGTCCCAACCTGATATCCTAAAAACCAAGTGCCTCGCGATTTTTTGAATAAGTGAATAAGTGAAGTGAAGAATAATATATATATATATATATATAAAGGGGATTTTTTTTTACATGTTATGGGGATCTCGGAAACTAGCGGAGAAAGAGGGACGATTAAATGGGGATATAAATGCAGTTTTATTAGCTCAATTTCATGAGGTTTTTGTTTTTTTGGAAATAATGCATGGTATGGCATGGCAAGTAAAAAATTAGCATTATTTAACTATTTATAAAAGTAACTATATCAAGTGGTATATTATTAGAATCGGTGAAAAGGGGCCATTTTTATAAAGTCATGGCCGACTATGGTATCCAATAGAAAAAACAAAAGTTTGTGTCATAACTCAAAAATGATTGCTTTAATTAAATAATCGGTTAGATTGTATTATTAAGCACATAATTACCTACAACTTTTTCATTTACATATTTTATCTAAAGTCAATAATAAAAGAGCCATAAGCACCGAACCAAATAACAAAAAATATATTTTTTCGAGATATCTAGTTAGCCATTACATTATTTATAAAAAAACAAAAACCTCATGAAATTGAGCTCCTAAAACTGCAATTCTTTCCCAATTTAATCGTCCCTCTATTTCCGCTAGTTTCCGATATCCCCATACTAAACATCAGAAAAAACTCACCCCATATATATACAGGGTCCGTCATTTCACCTCCCGTCTTCTATAGCTCAGTTACTAATTGAGTTAGGATTTTTATATTTTGCAGACTTTACTAGCATTCTGGGGTGAATGCAAGTAATACTTGTATTTTCATGAAAATATTTTTGATTATACAGGGTGTCCCAAGTAAAGCCTGCAAAATATCAACATCCTAACTCAATTAGTAACTGAGCTTTAGAAGACGGGAGGTGAAATGACAGACCCTATATATATATATTGTTACGTTTTTGCATTGCCTCACGTTCGGCGCCAAATGTTACGTTTTGTATTGCTCCACTTTGGCTGCCAAATGTTACGTTTTTGTTTACTCTGCCTATTTTATTAGTGTTGAATATTTAAGCATTTACTTGTTTTGTAATTTTTTGTTCTTTCTCTTATCTCAGGTTCAATAGTAGGTTCAATTATAACTAAATAGAGTTTTGTTCAAATACTTTAATGAATTGAAAATAACCAAAATTATTAAAACGTCTAATTTAAACTGAACTAAACAAACAAATCAAAAACAATAGAAAACAAAATTATTAAATACATAATAAACTATGGCCAACATTAACAAAATAAATCCTATATACACAAGCCAACTTATGTGATAATATGACTCTTGCACTTTACGCAAACTTTCTACTTGCAGTTTTCTTCTTGTGGTTCCTTGATTAATTCGTCATCTTGTCCCTGCGTTCTCCTTTTGATCCTTTGTCGATTCCCACAAAAGTAAACAGCTACTTTTGTGTGTGAAGTTGAGCGGCTTGAAGTCCTGATTTTGAATATCTCCGTCACGGCTCCTATCTCGTTGAATTCCTCTCCTGGTTGACTGTCTTCTTCCAGTCCTATGTCCAATCGTTGAAACCCCGTTAATATTTTGTAATGTATTCGTATTAGTATCGCAACATCTCCACCCACGATCCACACGCGTCTCTCCCACTCGTAAATCTCCTTATTGATTATTTTCGACTTTCAATTATATAATTTCCCAAGCGTCTATGCACGAAGTCACCTGTCACCCGTGGTAACCAATCAACAACCTCCATCCGTGGATTGCTTTGTATATTTGTGCATACTTGTTCATATTCACATTTACAATATTTACAATGATTTTTGTTAGCTTGTGCCCTAAAGATTATAATTCTATCTAATACCTATATAATAATAACAATAAATCTATTCTAATTAATCTAAATAAATAATACAAATACCATCACGATATATATCACAAAGTATCAATATATTTCAATAAAAAATAATAATCACGTAATAATGACATAATAATTTAATATTTAATATCGCTAGTGCAATAATTTTCTCAATAAAACATTTTTTGTGGGTTAAACTGGCAAGTTAATAGTTACTCGTTTAGACATTCTTGACTCGCAGCTCCTAACGTCGCCTCGTCCATAATGTTTAATTGGTATTGTTACAAGTAACCTACTGAATTTATAATGTAAAATACTATAATGTCATTGTTTCCATGAATGCAGGCATGTTTATTATATTTTATTTTTGATTGAGTTTTATTCTTTGAGTCATTCTATGTAGATATTAATTTACATTTATATTGAAATTTTAATAAACTGAAACAAATACATTTTCAGGTATTTTTTTCACAAGTACAAGGTACAGTAATATCTGCATAGAAAGGCTTAAAGAATAAAAATTAACAAAAGATAAAATATTAGTAATTTGCATGCATTCATAGAAATAATCTCATTATAAAATTTTACATAACAAGTCCAGTAGGTTACCTGTCACAGTACGAGTTAGATATTATGGACAATGAGACATTAGGAGCCATCAATCAGGAATGTCTAAAGTAACTGTTGCAGGCATACAGGGTGTCCAAGATAAGGATCAACGGCATGGGGATCTCGGAAACCGTAAAAGTTACAAAGGCGGTTATACTACAAAAAAGTTGCGCAATTTAGTAGTCAGTAATATTCTTTGGAGAAAACCAGAAATTTCCGGTTACTTCCGGAGATATTCGACTAAATCTGAAATCTTGCGATTTCGTTTTTTTGAAGTTATTTGAAAAGGTATAAGAAAACCAAACGCACTTTCACGTTGCCACATTGTTAGCTCTACAAGACAGCGTTTACAAATTTTCAGTACAATGTTTCGTTTCGAAATAACCATCATCAACTTTATTTTTTTATATGGGCTGTAAAAAATGTACACCCTGTATTAGATAGCATTTCCTGTTACGAATTCAACTATTCATATCACAGTATGGTTTGTAATGTTTTTATTCAGAAAAAAGCTTGTTAATAGAGTTTGATCATTTTGTTGTAGGAGACGTTGAAATGATGACGAAGAAAAAAATATTATCCAATTTTAACCCAAAATAGGTACCAAAATAGTAACTAAAGATAATTTACCTAGAATAGTTGTTAAACAATGAAACATTATAGCTATTTAGGACCACACTTATTATTTGTTTACAGTGTTATGAGAATTGTTTTGTTCATTTAATGGCGACGAAGACAAAAATTATCTTATCTTGGATACCCTGTATACTACCGGACATGTATCGTAATGCATTTTACTTCATACCACCTACCACGATATCGTGCAAGAACCTTCCAATTAGTGTTACGGCCAATACAAATTGTTCAATTAGGGTACATGGTAATGTTCTCAATAGATAATTAATGCCAAATGTATGTTTGCGTTTATAATAAATGTCAGATTTAATTTAGAAAAATGAAACAGTCCAGTAAGTATTACTTAGCGACACTTACCTGACTCCAATTGATAGTAATCAAACATTACCGGACAGTATGAAGTAAAAGTTTTAAGAATTATACAGCCATACACAATAGCAATTATTAAAAAACAAAACTGGCGGATATAATGAAAAGTGGAGGATCTCACTGCTCATTTTATGGCAGTGAGTTTCATGGCGTGTAATTTTATTTAATATTTTTTAAAGTAATAATGTGAATATAAATATAATGTCCCATGGTTTTGGTTGTTGATTGTTTATGTAAATAATATGTATGTATACATTTAATAAATAAATAGGTAATAAATGTGATTCTGGACATGGCATGCATACTTCTCAATAAGCAACACTTAAAGTTCACGTAGGTACACTCTACACAGAGCATATAACTCAGCAGTACTGATAACGGGAACTTGTAGAAAACCTGTGCCGTCTTCATGTAATTCAATATTAATTATCTTTCACGGATATTACGGTGCAAATCAGATGCAAACCTCTACTACATTCAGCTAATCGTGTCACCAATTCTAATCCGATGCAATGGTAACCCCATAATTTCCATCTGTCATTGTTTTACGAGATAGTGAAGCCGCAAGGACTCCTCGACGAGTCTGCCTTCCAGCATCTATCCCCTCATTTCACTGCTGCAAGTCACTATTCTAGATGACGAAAGTGCAAATGCTTGTAGGACGGGCACTTCTGTAACATTGTTTGCTTGGCCTCCTTTCTAAGTCTAAGTGTTTAAAATATCTATTTTAAATACAACAATAGACAATAGTGTACAACAAGTGTACACAGCAGTGTCATTAACAAATAAAGTTAATATATTTGTTTTGCATATTGCATACTGCATACTGTAAAAGTATCTATCTGTCAAATTAGCTGTCAATATCTGACAGCTAATAACAGCGTTAACACATGTATTTTAGTAATCATCCCCTCCACTTGTTTGTATATATCAAGTAAAACTTCCATTGATACGATAGTGATGATAGTGATACTAGTGGCCAATGATACAACTTCCATTAATACAGTATTCAACGATACAAACATCCGACGCACCCAATGCTATGTGCTCCCCTAGACGCAGATATCCATCGAAACGGTATTGAATAATACAGACCAGTGGTTCCCAAAATGGGCGTTATCGCGCCAGTGAGCGCTGGGAAGTTACAGGGGGTCGGTGACAATATAATAATAAATAAATAATGCAATTTCTACTTTGTAGGTATCACCGTTTATTTTAATACGGTGACTATAGTTTCGTTATAAACTGTGATACCTACAAAGTAAAAATTGCGTTATTTATTTATACATAATGTATCACGAAGTAAAAGCCTCCAGTGTTAATAAATATATAAGAATTGATTTTTTTATATTATTAGTTATATGACTGTTCATACATATTGCATCTAATGTGTAGAAGATGCGGTCACGGATCTTCAAATATTTTTTAAATTACACATGACAAATGGTAGATATAAAACAGCTTTAAAAAATTTGAAAATAGAACAAATATTTATTTCCTTGCATTTTCTACATTTTAAAGAAAATGCCATTTTTGGTAAATTTTGGGGGCTCTACTAATCACATATAAAACAAATTGTATTATTGTCGTATAAATGGAACATCAACAACATGTACATATTTTTTTCTACAATAGTGTTATTTGTCAAATTTTTAAAGCGTCATTTTCATGTTAAAAGTAGGTTTTTGTTGAGGTGGACCAATTCTGGAGTTTCACAAATATTTTCTGCCACGTTACCAATAGTACCATGGCACAAAGTTTCTTATCATAAATTATTTCGAAGTTAAATTTATTTAAAAATACTAATCGCAATTACAATTAATAAAATTGAAATGTTTGACATTTTAAATGTAACAAGTTTCGGGATTTTTTTAATTCTCTACGTGACAAAGTAAAACTATTACATCTGTTCAACTATGCAGAGACATGTTGCTAGGGGTCTTGTCAATTTGTTTGACATTTTACATTTTCGTGTGATCTTTGCAAAATGGCGTTTTACGTAGATATTCGAAAGTCCATCCACAATTTCGTTGGACAGCTGCCGAAACGAGATATAGTGTACATATTTTGGGGGCAAAATATTAAAAAAAAACTCTGTATATCAGACAATTTGGGAATGTGAAGAGGGAATTCAATGTGTAAACCTATCAAAAGCAGGTCGTCTAGGGAAGTTAACAGAACTTCGGGTCCATTGACTAGTAGTACAATCCAAAATCACCATTATTATATGCACACGGAAACTTGCCCGTCAGTTCCAGGATCGATTGTTACAATTTGTGGATATATCGCAAGAACAGACTAAAATATAGAAACCGCAAGAAGTGTCCGAAATAAACAGCCACACAATTGGCCAGAATTCATGGCTATTGCCGGGCTTCAAGACGTCGACACATGGTGTTTTTGGATTGCACAGTTAGTCTTTTGACCTGCAGTTCTATAAACTTCCGAGGACGGCCTGTTTTAGGTAGGTTTACACATGGAATTTTCCCTCGAAATTACCGAATTGTCCGATTTACATTGTTTTTTGCAATATTTTTCCCACAAAAAATTTCGTTTATCTAGTTCCGGCAGCTGTCCAACTTAGTTGTATATGAACTTTCGAATATCTACCGTAAACGCCATTTCGCAAAGGTCAGGCAAAAATGTGAAATATCAAACAAATTGACAAGACCCCTAGCAACATGTTTTCCATAGTTGACCAGATATAATAGTTTTACAATGTCACGTAAATCATTAAAAAAAATCCCAAACCTTATCTAACAGGTGTTACGTGCAATTATTACGATAGTATACAAACGAACAGTTGCTATCTGATACTGAAGGAGTACCAATATATCATGTTCAGAAAAAGTGGTTTAAATAAAAACAAATACCATTGAGCAATATATTATTCATTGCTACTAATAGTGCCACAGTAATAATAGGTTGCCACAGGGAGTTTCTTATGCCTTACTTTAAAAAAGGTAGTGCAGAATATATTCGCTGTACACTGTGTCATCGTTAAAACTTAGTTGCCGAAAATCTGAGCGAACGTCTACATAAGTCATTAAAACAATCAAAAAAATTTGAAGCAATCCATTCTGTTTAATCAATTTCTATTGTCAATGATAAAGACTGTAACTTATGCCCGTATATACAGGGTCCGTCATTTCACCTCCCGTCTTCGATAGCTCAGTTACTAATTGAGTAAGGATTTTGATATTTTGCAAGCGTTAGTTGCATTCTAGGGAGTATTTCAGGAAAATATTTTTGATTATACAGGGTGTCCCAAAAAAGTGTGACGTCATAATGATGTATATATTTAAATTGCATTGTATATTTTTTGTTGCTTATTAGGGTGGCCTTTATAGATGCCTATATACCCATAATTTTTTATTAAAATCGGTGCTGTGATTTTAGCACAAAAAAAACCTGAAATAAAATAGTTTTTTAGCATTGGTTAAGAAAAGTAATAAGAGATAAAAATATGCCTTGTTAATAAAACCATACACGGTACTCATTAAATAAGGTCTGACAGTTGCGTTAACCAAGTTTTATTGATATGCATTATACAGAGTGTCTAAAATGTAGTGTCATACATTTCAAACTTCAGAGCACTTTATTTTTCTTATTTTAAATTGGTGCCCTTGTATTCCAACAATAACAATAACAATTCCAATGGCCATTTTAATTTATCAAAGTCGAAGGTGGATTTGAAAAACAATTTATTGACATTAAAGTTTAACAAAGTGACAAGAGCCAATGTTGACTGTAGTAATATAAAAGTTAAAAACTTTTTTAGCTAAGGTCTTTATACCCAAGATACCAACATTATTTTTTATTCGATTGCATCATAAGGTAGTATTTTTCGGTATTAAAATATAGACGAAAACAACATCATTTTGTGAAAAACCATGGTTGCCAGGTCTTTTTCGTTCTAAGTCGAAAAATATTTTTGGCCGCAAAAATAAAAAAGTCAATGGTTGATTAATTTATGGCATAACATAGCTCTTACCATAGAATAGTGAGACCATACAGTCGAAGATTTCATTTGTTGAAACAAATTTGAGAAATATGCCAGTAAAACATTCTCAAACGAGTTTTTTACAAATATCTTTTAATGTGTTGGGAATTGAGATAGGGTTGTAATTAGGAAAAATGTTTGTCTTTTAATTTCGCATGGAATTACATAAAAATATACTGGGGTTTCAATTTAAAATAAGAAAAATAAAGTGCTTTAAAGTTTGAAAAGTTTGACACTAAATTTTGGACACTCTGTGTAATGCATATCAATAAAACTTGGTTAACGCAACTGTCAGACCTTATTTAATGAGTACCTTGTATGGTTTTATTAACGAGGCACTATTTTTATCCCTTATTAATATTCTTAAACAATGGTGCAAAACTGATTATTTTCAGTTCTTATATTTTTGTGCAAATATCACTAAACCGATTTCAATAAAAAAATATGGGTATGTAGGCATCCATCCAAGGGCACCCAAGTAAGCAACAAAAAATATACCATGCAATCTAAAAGTATACATCATGATGACGTCACACTTTTTTGGGACACCCTGTATAATCAAAAATATTTTCCTGAAATACACAAAACGCAATCTAGTGACATATTTATTTTTGTCTGTTTAAATTTGGGATCTATTTAGTGGGCGGTAAAAATTATTTTCCTGAAAAAGAGGGCGGTGGGCCAAATATGTTTGGGAACTACAGATTTGGGACTGAGGCCCAAGTAAAGTCTGTAAAATATCAAAATCCTAACATAACTAGTAACTGAGCTATAGAAGACGAGAGGCGAAGTGCAGGACCCTGTATAAGTTAACATATATATATATATATATATATATATATATATACAGGGTGTCTCCTAAAAAACGCCGCTGGCCCTAACTCACTTATTTATTGGCCGATTTTAATAAAACATAAACAAAATTAAATGGCTCTACATGTTCTACAAAGGGGCTCTAATTTTCTTTTTTTTTTCAAAATAAACTTTCATTTCAGCGATAGTCAACTTTGTTTTCAAATGGTTACATATACAGGGTGTCTCTAAATTATGTGGAAATGGCTTAACCACAGATTACTGGGATCAAAAGCAAACGATTTAACAAAACTTATCTATATACAAATGCGTTTGGTTTAGCCAGTATTCAGCTTCAAAGTTAATTTAAAAAAAAAACAAAATTTGCTTATAAAAAGAGAATATTTACATTGATTTGGATGTTGTTTGGTATGACACTTTATACGGGTTACATTCATATTTTGACATAATATTTTTTAAATTAGCTTTGAAGCTGAATACAGGCTAAACCAAACCCATTTTTATATAGATAAGTTTTATTAAATCGTCTACTTTTGATCTCAGTAATCTGTGGTTGTAATTGTGGTGTAAATTATGCGGCCATTTCCACATAATTTAGAGACACCCTGTATTTTCTTATTTTTTGCTGGTAGAGATTATTTTTATGAATCCCAAGATGTATAACAAGTTGGCTTTGATAAACCACAAAATGAATGCAAACCACAAAATAACTATTACTGTTTTTTGCATTTACTTTGCTCTACATGACACACTTGATAAACTTACAAAAAATAACTTCATGCTTGGAAGCATTATTTTTCTGTAACGAATATTCTATCAAAGCCAACTTGTTATACATCGTTGGATTCAGAAAAATAATCTCTACCAGAAAAAAATTAAGAAAATATATGTAACTAATTGAAAAAAAAAGTTGACTATAGCTGAAACAAAGTTTCTTTTGCAAAAAACGAAAATTAGGGCCCCTTGGTAGAACATGTGGAGCCATTTAATGTTGTTATTGTTTTATTGAAATCGGCTAATAAATGAAGGAGTTATGGCCCGCGGAGTTTTTTAGGAGACACCCTGTATTTGGTGGTATTATCAGTTAGGTACCTGTAGCAATTATATATAAGCAATATCAACAATTATAAAAGAAAAAAAAACATGTATCAACAGAAAAGTGCATGTATTGCTATAACATTTAATTAATCGTTAATCTATACTCAAAAAACTAATTGTATTGTTACATAAATACATATTATTTATGTTTTTGTTATTGTTATAGTTTCATCCATTAGTTATACCAGTTATTATTATATTTTGTATTATTTTCTTTCTTCTTTATTAAGAGTACTTACTGGTAGTATTTAAATATAATAAAGTTTCTTAGTTTATGTTGTTTTTATTATTTTTATTATTTAGTCTTCACCTAACTAATTTCGGTTATTTGCGAGCCATCTTCAGAGGTGTTACTTTTTTTAAGTACAATATATATATATATATATATATATATATATATATATATATATATATACACTTTTATTTTTGAAAAATATTTAGTGACTGCAGTTTCCACTTTCCACTAAGGTCAAGTCATCATCAAACTAAGTACATTAAATTTTGCAACAATTAAAGAATAAAGGGAATATAAGTTCAGTCAAGTCATTTAGCAAATTGCCGTATGTCTGGAATCATTCGAAATTTTCAAAGCTTCATCATCAAAAGACGGCAATTTGCTAAACGGCCAGACTGAACTTATATTCTCCCCTCTCTTAATTGTTGCAAAATTCATTGTATATATAATGTGTTTACTCTTATTTAATGTACTTAGTTTAATAATGACTTGACCTTAGTCGAAACTGCAGTCACTAAATATTTTTCAAAAATAAAAGTGTGAGTGGAAATAACAAAGTTGTTTTATTTAATTTACTTACAATATATACCGCGCGTTTTTTTAATCGCTGAATATAGGGTATGTTCAGTTTTGAAACGACGGGATGAATCCTATGCTAAAATTCAATGTATATGCAACCAAAACAACTAGCAACCTGCAATCTTACTAGCATTGTAACTCGATTATTTAAAAATAGTTACAAATTTGTAACGTATATTTACGTAACATATAAAAGGTCAAAACTGTTGACAGAAAATGTATTCAACGCAAGAAAGTATTTAAATCTTCTTCATAGTATCTTCTGCAGAATAACATAACACGTTTAATTTAATTTCTTCAGTCAAAACATGGCATCTTCAAGTATTTTATGATTACTACCGGAGATGCATCCTGTACTTTTAAATTTGGCGATTATATTACAAATTGTTCCGATTGATGGTATTGGTCTCTCAGGATAATGCACAGAATAGTTATTTACAAACCAAGTGCGGGAACACAATTTTCCCGCATGAACGCAATTTTGAAGCATGAGCGACCGAAGGGAGCGAATGCTTCATCTGCGTGAATGCGGGAAAATGATTCCCGCAAGTGGTTTGTACATTTTTTTTTGAAACGAACAGAACGATCAGCATAAACTCAAATAATTTTCATTCCGTTTCAAAATATGAAATAAAGCAAGCCATGGCTGTATAGCAAAACAATGATTGTTACTTTGACAGTTGATTTTTTAAAGCCTGTCGTTTAAAGTCTCAGTTTCTAATAAAATGTCTTCCGATTCGGATATAAGTAGTTGTACACCTCCGGAAATCCGCAATGCCGCTAATACGGCAATTAAAAATTTATTGCCGGATAAATCCAAACGAAGGTACGAGTTGGTATACTCGAAATTTATGGATTGGTGCAGGTTAAACAAAATACGGACTTATTCAGAAAATTGTTTGCTGGCATATTTTCAAACCTTTTCAAGCAAAAAGTCGCTATGGTCCACTTACTCTATGCTAAAGTCCTGTCTACTAATACACAATAACGTAGATATTTCCAAATTTACGAAATTTTACGCATTTCTGAAAAAAGAAACGTATAACCTGAAACCGAAAAAATCCAAGGTATTAGAAAGTCATGAAATTGACAAATTTATTCATGAAGCCCCTGATAACTCATTTCTGTTAATGAAGGTACGTACACAATATGTTTCATTAATCGATATTATTCTATTATTCTATAATATGTTTTACAGGCAGTAGTAATATTGGGCATTTCTGGCGCTTGTCGCCGCGATGAATTATGTAAAATGTTAATTGATCATATCGAGTTTAAACATGAAATGGTACTTGTTAATGTACCAGAGACCAAAACTAATATTTCTCGACGTTTTGTGGTGATCAATCCAGAATGGATAAATTTATTGTTAAAATACAAAAATTTAAGAGTAGGGACAAATAAACGTTTCTTTTTGACCTACAGAAATGGGAAATGTATTAATTCACCTATTGGTCTTAATACAATTGGCAAAATACCTTGCTCTGTGGCACAGTACCTTCAGCTAGAGGCTCCACAGGCCTACACTGGTCATTGCTTTCGAAGAAGTTCAGCTACTTTACTTGCAAACAACGGTGGCGATTTACTGACTCTTAAAAAATTTGGCGGTTGGAGATCTTCAAGCGTGGCCGAAGGTTACGTCGATGACTCTGTGCAGAGTAAAATTAACGTAGCTGAAAGATTGATGCAACCAGCTCCGGGACCTTCATCTCAAGTTGAAAACTATACAATCTCTGAAACTCTTAATGTGTCGCACACTATATCTAAACCCGATGCGGTGGAAAGTTCGGGAATTTGCATTTCAAATTGTACTAATTGTACGATAAATGTGTACAATAATAACCCTGCTTAAGTCGATGTAGATCGTTCACAATAAATAATTATGTATTGATTTATTTATGACAGTGTTTTTTTGCCGTTTTCCCGGTCTACTAGACCGGGAAATACGGATTTCCGGTTGTCAATAGAGTGCGTCAAATGTCACTTTCGAGGCGGTGAGTTCAAAAAATAAATCGCGCACAGTCCGTATACTAATGCCACATTGTTACCAGTGCACTAATTGTATCTTTTCTTACGGGGAATACATTTTCTGTCTACAGTTTTGACGTTTTATTAAATGGGTTATGAATTTGTTTTTTTTTTTTAAATAA
The DNA here is from genome assembly GCA_951805005.1 of Othius punctulatus. Lineage (NCBI taxonomy): Eukaryota > Metazoa > Arthropoda > Insecta > Coleoptera > Staphylinidae > Othius > Othius punctulatus. Next base: position 23,911,952 of record OX638140.1, on the reverse strand, counting down.
TTGTGTTACACACGCTAGTAACATTGGTGGTATATACATTGAATTTTAGCATAGGATTGATCCCGTCGTTTGAAAACTGAACATACGCTATGTTCAGAGATTAAAAAACGCGCGGTATAATATTAGATGAAATTTTACATAAATATTTTGACTTAATTATTTATTTATCGGATTTGATGAAAATTTTATCGGATGATTTAAACAACATCTATGTAAAGCATTACACCATTACAATGGTGTAGTACTTACCACGTAACCGTAACGTATTAATCATTGAGGTTTAATTTGTTTTATGTGAAATTAACTATGAAAAACTCATCACGGCATCATCAGATAATTATACTACCAAATTGTGGTATAATAATATATCATTAAACATACGAAAACATTTACGCTGCGTTTTATAATCTATGATTAACTTTCAGTTTCGGCGTGTTTCCTTTGGTTCCTTCATCTGCATACGATTGTACCCAATGAAATTTATAGCCGATTAGGAATAATCGGAGACTGTAATACTTGACCTTGCTCTAATAATATAGCCTATTCAATAATATGTTTGCATCTTTTATCATCTATACATACACATACCTACCATTTAATACTCCTAAAAAAATATCTAATAAATAATGTAACTAAATGAAACAATAATTTTTTTTTCAGGATCTGCTTCCTATTTCTATGTCTTAAAATGTACTTTCGTTTGTATACTCCATAGTCCTCTAGCTTAAGCTTTTTTATAGCACTATGAACCCTGTGTATACTCTATTACTATATTAGTGATAATGTTTAGTATTGCTGGCGCACCTACCCTTTTTTTAAGAATTAATATATTATAGTAGTACTCACTTTATGATATTCAATTAGTTAAGAGAATGGAGATCGCATCTAAGTATGTATAAATTCGAATGTCTAAAATTAAAAAAAAAATAGCCTTAAATCATTAATTATGACCGACATAGTTGAAGAGCTCCAAATAAAAATTCAGTTTCGGTCAGATATTTTATTTTTGACTACAATCGATTTAGTCATTTTTTACTATTTTTTGTACCTAGCGCTCTATTTAAGCTCTAGGAATGAGTTTAACTTCATGATTAGAGTACACATATTTAGCCAATTTTGTTTAAAAATTCTAAACAAAATTCAGAAAAACTGGTTTGATCGAAAACTACTTTCTCGTCTGCTTGTATAGTTTGATCTATGTGTGTGATAATACTCATAATTGGCGTTTTGCATATAAATATATAAATATATATATATATATGCAAACACAATTTCGAAAGTGGCTACCATTGAAATGGTTTTCGATTTTGATTTAATATAATTTGATTTTAATCAATATTAACAGTTGCAATTCTAGCATCCCCTATGTATATTAAAGTACCTATTACTATTAAAGTATCCAAATCAATCAAATAAATAAAATTCGAATTTTCACATACTCCATGCGTTTCCTAGTACTCGTAGTACCTACATGTAAATGCGAACTGTCTGCTAAGTTTGATTGATTATTGTCGTTGCTTGTTGCAGCAAAACTGGACGGTGTTAAGACCTACATGCGAATGCGCCGCGTGCCGAACCACCTCCAGGTGAAGGTGATAAAGTGGTTCGATTACCTGTGGCTCACCCAGAAGTGTTCAGACGAGGAGAGGGCCGTGTCCTGCCTGCCCGATAAGCTGAAGGCCGAGATCGCCATCAACGTTCACTTGGACACGTTGAAGAGGGTCGAGATCTTCCAGAACACCGAAGCGGGCTTCCTCTGCGAGCTGGTGCTAAGGCTCAGGCCAGTACTCTTCTCCCCTGGAGATTATATTTGTAGAAAAGGTGAGATATCATTAATAAGAGTTACATTTTAAAATTTTTAACCAAATTATTAAGAATATAGTTTTTGGTTATATTATGTTATGTAGGCAACAAAATTTGCATATAATCATACGTTAATGGGCAACTATAGGGTCGATTTTACTTACTTTATTGTCAATTTCGAAAAAATTATATTTATAAGATGATAATGTGCTGTGATGTGCTGACATAGTTGATTTTTGGAAATCATATAAAAGTCAACAAAGAGCATGTAAAAAAAATCAAACTTATATTATACATTATTGGGCTTCCTTTGGGTTCATTTTGCTCAATTTATTGTCATGTCAGAAAATTTATATTTATAACATGGCAATATGCCATTATATGTTGATAAACTCATAGTTGATATTTTGATATTGGAAAATATATAAAAGTCAAGAAAAGGGATGTAAACAAATATGTTGTACTATTATTAATAATCAAATTAATACAAAATACTCAATGTCATTTCCCTTTACGCAACCCTCCAGGAACCAATATTTAGTAGCCAACCTGTACTTTCAATATATAACTTTATACTACACATAAAATAATCATAAATCTTAGTATAGTAAAATTGTCGGAAAAACCCTGTTTCCTCGGAAAAAATAGTACTTCAGATTTTTTTTTGAGAAGTGTTGAGGGGCATAAGACTAAGTCTAAAACCAAAAATACGTATCCCCACTACCGCTGGAAGGTGCCGTCACTTTAAAAAATTGTAAAATTCGATTTTCTCGTTTTTATAGGTTGTACACAAAAACTTTTGTCTTGTGGCAAAAATTTTACACATTTTTTATCATTAGCGCAATACTGTATAGTTGATAGTTTCGAACTGTAGAGGTCGTCAAAGACACAAGACAACAGTCACAGACAAACCCAATTTTCATTCAAAGCTTGTGTCGTAATGTTCCATTCCAAAAATGTTAATCGAAGAATATTTGCAACAATCACATGATTCAAACGGGCTTTTGTATTTTTCTTTTTTTTAATTCTACTTTTACATTTGCGCTGATTCGTAACAGTGACTCTTACGGGAAAAACTGATTTTTGATAACTTTGACGACGTCTACTGGTAGAAACTATCAACTATACAGTATCGCGCTAATGGCAAGATATATGTACAATTTTATGTGCAACATTTCTTGCCTACAAAGTTTATGTCTACAACTAATAGAAAACGAGATAACTCGAGTTTTACAATTTTCAAAATGGCGGCACCTTCCGACGGTAGTGAAGATATGCCCTTTTTGGTTATAGACTTGTCTTGTGTCCCTCAACACTTCTGAAATAAAATTCTGAAGTACTATTTTTTCCGAGGTAAAGCTACAATTTTACTGTACTGTCTTCATAATTACCCATTTCAAAACTGCGTATATAGGGTGTCCAAGATAACGATCAACAGCATGGGGATCTCGGAAACCGTAAAAGTTACAAAGACAGTTAAATTAGAAAAAGTTGCGCAATTTAGTAGTCGGTAATATTCTGTTGAGAAAACCAGAAATTTCTGCCTACTTCCGGAGATATTCGATAAAATCCGAAATTTTGCGATATCGTTTTAATGTTTTGCTGAAATTATTTGAAAAGGTATAAAAATACAAAAGGCACTTTTTCATTGCCAATTTTCTAGCTCTACAAGACAGCGTTTATAAATTTTCAGTACAGTACATATTTCGTTTCAAAGAAATCATGATCAACTTTATATTCTTATAGGGCCCGTAAATAAAGTACACCCTGTAATATATAACCTTTCTATTTAGAATTCAACGATTTATATTACAGTATGATTTATCATGTTTTTATTCAGAAAAAAAGCTTGTTAATACATTTTGAACATTTTCGTGTATTAGGCGTTGAAATGAGCGACGAAGACAACATTTATCACATAATTTTATGATTTTAAGATAATTAAATGAACCAACCAATTCTCATAATACCACAGTATAAAAAAAATAAGTGTAGTTCTGAATAACTATAATGTTTCTATGTTTAACGATTATACGTGCTAAATTGTTTTTAGTTACTATTTTGGTACCTATTCTGGGTTGAAATTAAGTAATAATTGTTGTCTTCGTCGTCATTCAATAAACAGAACAATTCTCATATCACAGTAAAAAATAATTACTGTTGTTCTAAATAACTATAAAGTTTCAATGTTTAACAACTATTCTTGCTAAATTATTTTTTGTTACTATTTCGGTATATATTCTGGGTTAAAATTATGTAATAATTTTTGTCTTCGTCGCCATTAAAAGAACAGAACAATTCTCATATCACAGTAAACAAATAATAAGTGTGGTCCTAACTAGTTATAATTTTTCAATGTTTAACAACTATTCAAGGCAAATTATTCTTAGTTACTATTTTGTTACCTATTTTGAGTTAAAATTAGATTTTTTTTCTTCGTTATCATCATTTCAACGTCTACTACAAGAAAATGTTCGAAATGTATGAACATGCTTATTTCCGAATAAAAGCATTAGAAATCTTACTGTGATATAAATAGTTGAATTTGTAATAGGAAATGCTATCTAATACTGGGTGTACATTTTTTAAGGGCTATATAAAAAATGAAGTTGATTATGGTTTCTTGGAAACGAAACGTTGTACTGAAAATTTGTAAACGCTTTAGCTGTAGAGCTAAAAAAGTGGCAATTAGAAAGTGCCTTTGGTTTTCTTATACCTTTTCAAATAACTTCAGAAAAACATAAAAACGAAATCGCAAGATATCGGATTTTGACGAATATCTCCAGAAGTAAGTGGAAATTTCTGGTTTTCTCAAAAGAATATTTCTGACCACTAAATTGCGCAACTTTTTTGTAATTTAACCGCCTATGTAACATTTACGGTTTCAGAGATCTCCATGTTGTTGATCCGTATCTTGGACACCCTGTATATCGCATCGCATCGTATGCATATATACTTTTCTATATGTAATAATCTCCTGAAAATGTATTCTAAATTTTTGCTGTCCAAAGCATAGATTATTGCTTAATAACTGTACATACAATTTATTTTTGCCCCCTTAAATCTTCCGGATGATGGGCAAAGTTGTGGAAAGTCCAATTTACTAAGAACAGCGAAAGTGGATTGTCTGCTGTGCATATAGAGCATACAAACTTTTCAAATAAAGAATAAAATAATATGAAGCAAGTAGACATTCGCTTTCCTCTGGTCAATCTTCGCATCTCCTTTGAACTGCGTCAGTTCCACTGTCGTGGATTTTATAATTAAGATGAATTTACTTTATGCCCGATTTAATTATAGCAATGATATGTGCAAATTGTAATCTTCTTCGCGTTAATTCTATTAATAGATGAGAATCGTTATGTTAGATGTACCTACTATTTTATAATAATAAAATTAGTTTCATTTTCTTGGAATATTATGTCTACATTTATAAATTAAACTTCAATATGAGATAACATTGTAGGTTGGGTTTAGTTAGATTACAAAATGTCAGGTAGGGTGAATTTAAGTTACGTAAGTACGTATGTAACGTAAGTAACGTAAGTAAATTTAAGTTACGTAAGTTAAGTTAAGTTTGGTTATGTTAGGTTAGCTGGGATTAGGCTTGGTTATGTTAGATCAAAATGGATTAAATTGAGTTAAATTAAGTTAGGTTAGATATCATAGGGTTGGACATATTTATTTAATTTTATTAGTATATTATCCATTTATACCAGTTATACAGGGTCCTGCATTGCACTTCCCGTCTTCTATAGCTCAGGTACTAATTAAGTTAGGATTTTGATATATTGCAGACTTTACTTGCATGCTAGAGCGTATTCCAGCAAAATATATTTGTTTATACAAGGTGTCCCAAAACAGTGTGACGTCATGATGATATATATTTTTCATAATGCATGCTGTATCAAAATTACGATTCCGGGAGTCGTGACTTAGTTTTTAAAAAGTTAATTTATTTTTATTTTGAACAGTGGACTACATCTAACGAATGCGTAACATAAAGTAAATTCTTATTATCTAATTGCCGTGCCGTTGGCTCGGCCGCGACCTTGGCGTCAGCGGTTTTCTCGGGACCACGATGACAACTGCTGATTCGGTTCTTGGGAACGCGTGGCTCCAATATAATACCTCCCGTTCATGTGGGAAGCTCCGATGAAATGAAGTGGTGTTTTAGAAATTGACACCACCTGGTGCGGGTTGCGGGGTGGCGGTGTTCCGTGTTCGATTCTTGTAGAATTTTCTGTAGATTAGACAACTTCCTGCAACAGCTAATATTAAATATATGATTAGGGTACTCCAACGGTGGGCCTGGTGAAATTCCCAATCGTCTGGAATTGGCTGAATGGGCTGGATGTTATTATCAAGTTTCGTTAGCTGGATGTGTTTGATTTTTAGTTCTGGAAGGTCCTGTCTTTTGATGTCATCATGGGGAACAATCAATTGTTCGAGGTGTATTGGCTGTCCTTTTGTTTCGTCGCCGAATACTAGGGCCCTTCCTCTGATCAAGACCTTGCAATTTGCATTGTTGAACAGATAGGTGCCTGTTTTGGTGTAGGTGGACCAGCTAGTATTACAATTTTCCCGAATTGTTTCTTCATTGACAAAAACTCCAAGGTATTTATTTAGTTCGGGGATATATTCAACAAAATTTTCATAGACATTTAGTTTTGTCGAAGTGCATCCCTTAATAGAGTTATTGAGTAGGAGGTTCTTCTCGCACGTAGTATTCCTTATTATTATTTGGTTGCTGCTACACTGGTAGGTGTATGAAGTGTGTATACAAATATCAGACAACGGTAGTATTTCAGATTTATATTGGATTGCGTACTTAGTCGATGGTAAGATAATGTTTAGGTATTTATATGGAACTGATAAGAAATAATACAGATTATACGTCTTTTTATCTATTAAAGGAATAGGCAAAAAGTAAATTATTTTGTTGTCTTTGACCATACACTTTGGCTTGATCAAAATTTCGTAATTAAATATGTTTTCTGAAGTGATTGGCAAGGGTAACTGATTATTGTAAAACGTAGAAATTTTGTTTAGTTCGTTTAGTAGTTCCGAACTAGTCAGTATACTTGGGCGAAGCACATGTAATCTACAAAATGTAATTGAATTTCCAATATCTTGCAAAATTTCTAAAATTATTTGGAACAAGTTTATCATTTGGTTTATCAAATCTTTCGTATATGACAGAACTTCGTGATCTTCCGTAAATTTAATTATTAATTGAAGATGGTTTAATTTTTTGCCTAAGAGAGACTCGTTGTCTTCTATAGTTTTAACTGTATTATTGAATTTTCGCATTATTTCGTTATTGATTGAATATTGTCTGTTTATTTGGTTTATAACTTGATTTTGATTCTGTTTTAGGTGGTTAAAAATTGCATCGAAGTGTTCTTCGTCGTCATGGTCTAGAGTGCCGGTGATTTGTTTCATAATAGAACCTAGTCCGTTTATGAGTCCACGTCTAGTTCGTCTTCTAGCAGTAAAAATGACTAATTTTTCATCTATCATACTAATCGTGTACTTAGCGATTTTGTTGTAATTCTGAAGTTCGTTTTGGTAGTTTAAATTGACAAGAGTAATATTGGTATAAGTGTAGTATTGGCTACGTAAGCGCGTATATTCCGAGATGAGGTTTTTCAAATCAAAGAAATGAGTAACCATGTGTGTTGATGTTTGTAAGCTTGCGGTTCCTAGTTTTATCGGAAGGATACCTGGATTGTTTCCAACATCCTTTATGCATTGTCCAGCTGTGACGTAGATGGTCCTGGAACAATATTTGCAGTTACTGTTGGCCTCTTAATGTTAGCTATGTGTAATTTCTGGTATTTTCGGCCAGTTTTATGCTCATCGATTTGTGGTGTGAATGTTTTTTTTTCTGGGATTTGTTTCGATGACTGTTGTTTTCTTGTAACGATTTTTTGTTTTGGATCTGATCGGGTCTTTAGCAAAAACTTTTTGGGGGATTTCCGGGAGATCTTCTCTATTTACGTTTAATTTGCTTATTAGTTTTTCCTTTTGGCGTTTTAATGAGTCGTTAATAATCTCATATAATTTAAGAGTCTTATCTTTGTGTTTTTGACAATAGTTTGATTGGAGATGGTTTTCCAAATCGCTATCTATTAGTGAATCTGGGTTAATGTGCCCATAAACTATTTCATACGGCGTAAATTTGGTAACTGAATGTATCGAGTTGTTATACGCGATTATGGAATAGAGTACTTTGACTTCTATCGAATCGTTTTTAAATTCTTTGCGGTTGTTGAAAATATTTATATGTTCTAGGAGTGTTGAATGAAAGCGTTCGATTGGGCCATTGCTTTCTGGGTGGCCAGGGCTGCAGAAATGGATTTGTATCCTGTGTAAGCTCAGGAGCTCTTTGAACATGTTGTTGTTGAATTCGGCACCGTTATCGGTTATTATCATTTTGGGAGTGGTATGATGTGATAAAAAGATGAGGAATTTATTTGCGATTTCTATACTTTGTAGGGATTGTAATAAATATGCTTGAGCATTCTTGGAGAATGTGTCTATCAGCGTTAGAAATTTGTTATTGTTGTAGGTCAGTACGTCCATGTGGACGATCTCAAACGGTCTGGCTGGTGTGGGTGTTATGTTGAACTTTAGTTTCAACGGGTTTCTATCGTATTTTACTACCTTGCAAATATCGCAATTGTTTATGTAGTCTCTTATTGATTCTTTCATTTTGGGCCAATAGAAAACCTTTGCTAGTTTTTGTTCGGTTTCGGTTACGCCCCTATGGTTGGTTTTACCTTCGTGGTAAATTTGGATTTGATTTTGAATATCGTCTGGATTTTCGATATCCGTTAATAATTTTGTACATTTAAGAAAATTGAACTTTGAATTGTTAAAATGGTTTTGCAGTGTTTTGCTGAATTTCATGTATAATGCATCGTTTTCGAAGTACAAGTGATATTTAGCTTTGGGGGCTATATACTCCTTTATGAAATTAATTATGTCTGTTTCAAAGTTGTTACTGGAAATCTGTACTGATATTCTTTGTTTAGATTTAAATATTCTTTGTACAAGCGGAGGTAAAGGTTCGAATTTGACGGGAGTAAATATGATTTGGTTGTTGCCATAATTCACGGGGGTGTCGGAGATGGGAATGGTGACAACAGGATCTTCTAGGTTTGTGTCAACCGTCTGATCATGATCTGATACATCGTCTTCATGGTCTGAACCGGGCTCTACTATTATAGATTGGTTATCGGTTTCATTATTGATTTTCTGCATGTAATTTATAAAAGGTGTTTCTATTGATTCGTTTACGTTTAAATTTGGAATTCGCGATAAAGCGTCGGCGTTAGAATTAATATTTCCCTTTTTATATATAATTTCATAGGTGAATTCTTCCAGTTTCAGACGCCAGCGAACTAGTTTCGAATTTGGCTCCTTTAGTGAGAAGAGCCACTCGAGTGGTTTATGATCGGTAATGATCTTAAATCTGTTTCCGAACAGGTAGGGCCTAAAATATTTGGTTGCCCAGACGATGGCTAAAAGTTCCTTTTCGATGGTTGAATAGTTTTGTTCGTGATCGTTAAGAGTTCGAGATGCGTATGCAATTGGCAGATCTGAGCCAATCGGTCCTTGTGAAAGGATCGCGCCGATTGCGAAATTACTTGCGTCTGTGGTCAGTACGAAGGGTTTTTCAAAATCTGGGTATTGCAAAATGGGGTCATTCGTAAGGAGATTTTTACATAATTCGAAGCAGGCTTTATAATTGGTATTATTAACATCGATTTCGTGATTTTTCTTTAAACAAACAGTTAGGGGTTTGACAAGTTTTGCAAAATTCAAGATAAACTTACGGTAATAACCTAACAAGCCAAAGAAGCCTTTCAATTGCTTTGAATTTTCGGTATTGGATAGTCTAGAATGCACTGAATCTTGTCGGGGTTTGGTTTGACTCCTGTAGGTGTTACGACGTGACCAAGATAGTTGACTTCTTTTTTAAGAAATTCTGATTTGTCTAGTTGAATCTTTAAATTAGCTCCGCGTAGTCGGGTAAATAATTCTGTAAGACGAACGTGACGTAAGACGAATGTGTTCTTGAAGAGATGTGGAAAATACTATAATGTCGTCTAGGTATACTAGGCAGTTTTCGTTTTGTATACCTCTCAAAATATTATCTATGACTCGCTGAAAAGTGGCAGGTGCGTTCTTGAGGCCAAAAGGCATCCTCAAAAACTCGTAATGCCCATTTTCGGCATTGAAAGCTGTTTTACAAATATCGTCTTTATCCATCTCTATCTGGTGAAAGCCGGACGCGAGATCGATCGTGGTAAAGTATTGACATTTCCCTAGTTTATTTAACAGGTCGGTGATATTTGGGAGTGGATATTAATCGTCTATCGTTTTCTCGTTAAGCTTGCGATAGTCGATAACGATACGCCAGTTTTGAGTGCCAGAAGCATCTACTTTCTTCGGTACTATCCAGATTGGTGACGACCTGGGTGAGCTTGATGGTCTGATTATTCCCTGTTTTAACATGGATTCGATTTGGTTTTGAACTTCGGTTTTATGTACATATGGGTATCTATAGGTTTTTGTGTATACCGGCTTGTCGTCTACAGTATTTATTTTGTGTTTGATGGCAGATGTGAATGAAAGTTTATCTTCTGTGAAATAGAATATAACGGAAAATTTGTACAATAATTTTGTTATTATGGCCCTTTCTTCGTGGTTCGTGTGGTCAAATCGAATTTTATTTAAGTCAAATTTGAATTTGCGTGTGTCGAAATTATTTAAGTTAGTACCTTGGGTGTTATTAGGGACTTCAAAATCTGTTCCGGGGATCACGGTGATTGGTTCCGATAGATCGAGTGATACAAATTTTTCTGATCGGTTTAAAATCGAGCATTGTGCTTGGTTGTTTCTTACCGAAACGAAGCATTCTGGTATTTCTAGTTCTCTGATTTTTTTGTACGGTATTAGTGCCGTTCCGTTTGAAACGTTCTTAATATTTAAGGTAATTATTTTTTCTACGCGTGGTTCTATTTGTATGCAATTATTACATTCAGATGTTTTTTTGTAATTTATATTGATTTCACTGTTGGATGTAATCAGCTTGTTGTTTTTGAGATCTACAAGCGCGGAAAAATGTTGCAGATTATCTAATCCTAAAAGGCAATCAGAAAAGGTATGAAAATAATAAGTGAAATTTATATTTTTCTTTAAAGTTGAATAATTTCGGACCAGGTATTGAGATGCTAAATCTTTCTGCACTGGTACCATGAGCTGTTGTTATAACAAAAGGATCATTTTTTATAGAATTAGAAAAGTATTTCATCGCAATTTTTGGTGAAATGAAAGATTTTGTCGATCCGGTATCAATTAAGCATTCTAGTGAAAAATTTTCGAAAGGAATGATGATGTAGGGTAACTGGGATTGCGCGTAGTTTAAGTTTAGCAATGTTATATCGTTCGGTTTTCTAGCGTGGTTAGATCTAAAAAATCGTTTTCATTCATATCGGTATGGTCGCATTCTTCCTGTTCTTCGTCTTGCGATTCCGTGCCCTCGAGTGGGTCGGGGTAAGAGCAAGGAGGCTCGTTTACATTGTACAGTTCTTCGGTTACATAATTCCGATTTTGTTGGAATGGTCTGTACGGTTGCTTGTGTTGCGTGGGCGGGAAAAACGAATTACGCGTGTTCGTGCTCATGGGGGTTGGTTTGTAACGGTCTTTCCGTTTAAAAAATGCTTGAAATTGTACACAATACTTTTTATGAAATGTGCGCTGTAATTCCAAATTAAATAAATATGCGCCGTAATGTTTAATAAAATGGGGGTAGAAATTTATAATTATGTCTTCATTACTGTCTTTCTTAATATATATTTTTTTAAGTCTACGTCTGCATGCATACAATATTATTATTAATATAGAACATTTCAAGTATGACACGGAAAGTAGTTACCTTTAAAACTATTTATATTTTGGTGGCATATTTGCGGCTGCAAAATGATTGTTAAGATATTTTTCAACTACTTTGCGATGCCTCGAGGTGGGTTGCGGAATTAAGCATTCTTGAAGTTTCAATTTTACGGAAGGATATGCGACGAAGTGTGCTCGTCCTCAGTGATAACATTATGCGAAGGAAATAGTTGTGGCAACTAAGTTCGCATACCATTAAGATGTTAACTGCTCAACTTATCACTTTAATCTAAATATCAAAGTTTACAGACGCAGCCTCGACACATCCCCGTCACGGGGACATTTAAAATTCACGTACATGACAATTTACGCTGGGTAACTCGGGCGAATTGATAATGTGATTATATGTGCTTCCGTGATGCTAATGGACGTTTTTCTTTTTCTGTTGCAGGGGAAGTAGGTAAAGAAATGTACATAGTAAATAGAGGAAGACTGCAGGTGGTGGCTGATAACGGCAGGACAGTACTAGCTACCTTAAAGGCAGGTAGTTACTTCGGCGAAATATCAATCCTAAACATGGGCACGGCAGGTAAACACCTTGGTAAATATCCGCAGGCAAGCCCATTGGTGGTTCAAAAAATAATTTATATGTTACTCATACTTACTCCATGAACAAAACTAATTGTACCATTCTACTCCACCACGCCTTGCATGAGGACTGGCTTACTTTTCTTAACTACGAACCGCTTTGTGAAACCTGCGAGATCCTCAGCCCAGGGGGGATCTCCATAGGTTTTTCATTGAATTATCTCGGATTTATATTTGCCCCCCTTATCTTTAATCCATTTATCTGCTCTCCTTTTTGGCATGCACAAATTCGAATAGATAACGTTTAACATCCGCAGAAGAGACGTTCAGCAACTTCGCGTCGCGACGCACGCGGGGAAGCGCAATTACTGGAACCCATGCTTGATTCCTATACACAGGCAATCAATATTTTGCACAGTATTGCATAAATTGTTGGTCACTATTGTTTGAGAAACGTATATTAGCACGATTTTGCATTTTGTATGTCATCATTTTAGGTGTATGTAGCTATTGTGTAACCAGCCGCGATATTCAATGTACAGTTCAATGCATACAAACCAGGGTTGGAATAAATCATGATTTAAAGAAAGAAAAAAAAAACAATGATTTAAAAAAATATATAATAATTATGATTTACATTATTTTTTTATATTTCTGATTAGTTTTTGCTAGGGTAGATGTGATTTATATCATTTGATTTACACCACGATTTAAAACATGTGATTTTTTTAAAAATAAATCCTTGAATTTGAACAAGAATTAATGATTAAAACAAATTTATGTGTATCTGTGCCATGTGATTTACTTATCAAATACAAAATACTGTACTTTACAAATATCTACTGCGTGCTTTAAATGCTAACTCTACAGTTACATTAGTGCTTGGATAATGACTTAAAAAATTTAATAACCATAGTAATACTGTAAACATATCATTCTAAAATCGATATCAAGCCCATACATCCAAGATGAGGGATTTAAGCGAAGAGGAAGTGCCACAGGCTGTTGCTTTACTCCAAGATAGACGATTAATGCGATATGTTGCAAGAATCTTAAACGTAAGTCCATCCGTGGTATGCCGAGTATGGCACAGGCATCAAGAGACTGAACGATATAAGAGAAGGGCTGGACAATGGCGAAAACGGGTAACAACAGCTCGTCCAGACAGAATGATGGTGACTTCGGTTTTGCGAAATAGAAAATCAACTGCAAGAGATGTTAAAAACGATTTTGGGATAGTAACGGGCATGGTTATTTCAGACCAAACAGTACCTAGAAGACTTGGTGAACGTGTTTTAAAACCCGAACGGCCTGTTAAAAAGCCACGTGTATCATTAGCCCACAGAAGAAACAGACTTCAATTTGCAACACGTTACCGAAACTGGGGAATCCAGCAGTGGTCCTCAATTATGTTTACGGATGAATCAAGATTTCGTGTGACACGTTGTGACGGACGTGTGCGAGTCTGGGCATGACCAGGAGAACGATATTTAGACTGCGTTATTCAGGAAATTGACAGATTTGGTGCTGTATCAGATATGGTATGTGTAGGTATTACATACGACAATCGTACCTACCTTGTTCGTGTGCAGGGAACGATGAATGCTGTTCACTATATTTACGGCATCCTTAGCGAACGTGTTTTACCTGCTGCTGCTGGAATTGTACCTCAGTTTAGCCTCCAACACGGTAATGCAAGACTCAGGTTGCTCTCCAGGTTACAATGTTTTTGCAAGAGCATAATATCCCGGTGCTCAATTGGCTTGCTCTTAGTACAGATCTCAATCCCATGGAGCACTGATGCAATTATCTTGATCGGATGCTCGGAAACCGCCCAGAACCCCCACTTAACCATTAGCAACTGTTCGGCGCTCTTCTTGAAGAATGGGACAACATACCTCATCAATATATTAAAACTCTGATTGTAGATGCATGCCTCAGAGATATGTGGTTGTCATTTCAGAGCGTGGAGGCCACACACATTATTAATTTCTTAAATAACGTTGTAGAATTACATTTCAATGTTTTTCCTTTTTGGGATTTTGGATTTTTTTGTTGTTTATTTTAAGCACATTATTTTAAAATACATATTTTCTGTTTAAATTAACATGAAATAAGATTAATCAGTATTAATTAAATTCGTATAGTTCTTAAAACTCTATTTTAACCCGTTTTTGTATGTGTATCCCTAATTTTGTTGAGCAGTGTATTTTATGTACTTAAATAAGAATTAATACTTATAATGATTAGTAGATAATTAAAACCCAGGGTGTTGTAACTCCATTTTTATTAAAATTCAGATAAGTACAGAAATAGAAGGGAATATTCCTTGTATATTTCAGGACTCATGTGAATTTAAAAATAAATGGACTTCCACCCCTCTGGTTCTCAACGGATCATATAAATATATAAATTTAGAGTAAATATAAAAATACAAACACATTGCAAATGCATCACATAACATCAATGTATTTCACTTCTCATATTTACACCTCTGTATCTTCTTAAGGGTGTTTCAATAAATGTAATATGTTTTTAAGTTGACAAAAACAACAACAAATTGAGGTAGCCCAACATTGTTTTTAACTGTAAAGAGCCATCGACGCATCTGCTTCTCTGACACGACCGAATTCGATAAACCCAATATTCATACAGCGTTTAATATTCAATTTTAATGCATCTATTATGTCTAGTTCATTGGTACCAACGATTTCAAATAACCCTACAAGAAGAAGTTTAGAGGTGTTAAATCACAACTTCATATAAGCCTTGAAAAGCCTTAAAACATAAAAAAACAACTTTTTTAAGTTATCCCAACGCAAAATCGGCAACTTTAGGACGTTTATGATTGTCCAAAGACTTTAATTGTTATGTAAGAACAATTTTGTAAAAATCTAAACCCAAATGCTTTCGTAACATACTCCAAATTGATATTAAAGACAACCCCAAATGTTGTTAACGCCTTGAAATCTGAAATGGATATCATAAATCTAGGTTTTCATCGACACTGGCCTGAACGGCAGCAATGTTCTCGTTATTTCGATTCTCGTTATTTAACATTTCTTTATCTTGCTATAACTGGAAACTTGGGTAAATCAAAATTTCGCTCAACATTTCTAATAGTTCGGCGAGTTGTGAGCAAACTAGGCAAATTATGAGCATGAATTGTAAAGAAATTTGCAATAAAAGAAGTATTATTTTGATAAGATATTTTGAAAATTTTCAAACGTTAGTAAGGCGTGTATTTTTCCATGATTAAATTGCAAATCTTATTGTATATAACTAATGATGACATTCAATTTTGACATTTCAAATATGGCCGCTATGTGAATTTAGAAATATATCACTATTATTGAAATACCCTGTATATTTATTTTCTGATTAGTTTCAATTTTCGGTCAATTTTACGTTGTAACTACATTGTAATTAAACATTTAAAATTTCCTCGATATTTTATTTTGTGTTCGTTACCACAAAAATCAGATTTATAATAATAAAGCTTTTTTTTAAATATAAACCCCTATTATGACCCACTTCTAATTTCAACATTTCAAGATGTACCTAATATAATAAAATATACAAATTATAAATGTATTCAATACATTTTTTCAAGCATTTTTTAAATAAATTCTATATTAAACATGGTATATTATGTTTTCTATACCTATTTTAGAAACTTATTGCAAATTAATATACTATAGATAGGTGGTTCACCATGATTTATACATATTCTCGTTTCAATCCTACTTGTTAAAATTACAGCTGCCTCTCTGTGCAGAATTACACCCCGATGAATTTCTAATAAATTTCCTGACGTTGATAAAACCGGAAATTTATATATAATAATTCGTCTAATTTACTCTGCGTTGAGTCCTATATTTAATTACAAATATTCGTGCAATTAAGCCTTTTATAAACTTTGTTAATCTGGAACCACTTTGCGTAACTACCTATGTCCGATATTAATAAAACCAATTAAAAGTGCATTCATTACATGCATCATTTTATATCGGATTACGGCTGCAATTTATGGCTCACCATAAGATTGGTGCACATTAAAACGAACGAAATAATGGCCTATTGTTAGTTGTTAGTCACAAGGTAAGTGCGTCTATTGAAAAGTTTAATGCGTTTGATTATCAACGGTGTAATGCAGTTTCCTTTTGTGTTGAGATCGATCGGCCTCTTTTATGAGGCGCATCATCCTTGCAGTGGTTTGGCTTACAGAAGCCACCTGAGGATGCTGATCACTCAGTAGTAATTGACCTCACCAACAGGTTTTATTTTATGCTTTCATATTATATATTACTATATCTTCGATTCGCCAAAATTCTGCCACTAACTGCAAATTATTTTCGATTAGTTATAATAGGTATATTATTTGTACTAACCGCTAGTTTGGCTGACAGGTTAGAACGCTTGCTTAGCATGCACGAAGACCTGGGTTCGAGCCCCAGGGCAGGTAGTACATTTGTACTGAGAAACTAGTGCCATTCGCCGTTGGGAGCTCATTAACGGCGCTCTAGAGATCGGGGGCGAATTTCTAGAGTAACAAGCCCTAACTCAATACACACACTTACACAAAACACACG
This sequence comes from Othius punctulatus, assembly GCA_951805005.1. Lineage (NCBI taxonomy): Eukaryota > Metazoa > Arthropoda > Insecta > Coleoptera > Staphylinidae > Othius > Othius punctulatus. Next base: position 23,895,063 of record OX638140.1, on the reverse strand, counting down.
GCAGAAGGACCCCCGTTGGTCGATAGCCAGTTAGGGATAATATCCCTAACAAATACAGTCACTACTATTTGTACTAAAAATAATATACCTACTACAAACTCGCGAAACTGAATTATTAATTTTATTTATTTGTCAATTCTTACTGCCAAATTAAAATAATACAAAAAACGGATAACGATCACATTTTTATTCTTAGTGGAGTCGAACAAGAACAGAGAGAGTTCTTGAAGAAAGTATTTGTTACGATTAGATCATGTTAAAATAAATCAATGATTCTTTCTCCATTACTATTTTTATGCTGTCCTCCATATCTTCCTAACTCTCGATACTTCTTGGCACTCTTTCCCATTCTTCCATTAAAGTCTCCCATTACATAAATTTCGCCTTTCGTCTTTTCTGTTTCTTCTGAAAATTTCTTAAAAAGTGCATGTTTTTTTGCCTTTGTTTCATATTAATTTGGTCCATACGCCGCTAGTATTGTCTTCTGAGGACAGCGGCAGCAGGAACAGCATATCTATTAGACAGAAAGCAAGATCAACAGATAGATGGTTTTAAGCAATAAATGAAAGGATGCTAGTCATTAGGCTAAGAAATGAGGAATAAAAGGTAGAGAAGACAATACTAGCGGCGTATGGACCAAATGAAGATAAAACAAAGGCAAAGAAACATGCATTTAGGGAGAAATTTGTAGAAGAAAGAGAAAAGACGAAAAGCGAAATTTATATAGTGTGAGACTTTAATGGAAGAATGAGAAACAGTGCCGAGAAATATGGAGACGTAGGAAGATATGGAGAACAGCATTAAAATAGTAATGGAGAATTTTTTTTTAACATGATCTAATCGTAACAAACACTTTTTTCAAACATAAAGAAATACATAAGTACATAAGAGAGCAAGCCAGTAGAAATGAGAAGTCCATAATTGACTACATATTAACAAGTAGAGAAAAAGGAACAAAGATAAAAGATGTAAGAGTAAAAATGGGATATGAAATAGGAAGTGACCACTATCTATTAATGCAGGCATCGGTCAAAGAAAGATGACACAAGAAGAGCAGAAGGGAGCGGAATAGACTTATACTGAGGTCATTAGAGCGTATGAGCAAGGAGAGGAAGGCATGGCTGCACAATATGAGGAAGAAATTAACAAAGCAATAAAAGAAATGAAAATAGGAGAAGATAAAAGTATAGATGTAGAAAGGGAAATTTTAAAAGCAATAGTAGTAGATGCAGCAAAAATAGTATGTAGAGTAAACAAACGAAGTTAGTACAAAAAACAAACAGCTTGGCGGACAATGAAAATAATACAACAAATTAAGAGCAAGACACAGAAATGGCCGAAATACCTGAACAATAGAGAGCCGCTAAAAGAACAAGAAGGAAAATTAAAAATAAAAGTAATGATAATGAACGAGAAACAAAAGACATGGGAGGAATTTTAGTGCAAAATAGAAGAAATTGACAAACGGAATAAAAACATGTTCTTCAAGACACCAATGAGTCTGAGGAATGATTAGAAAGAAGAATATATGAGCATAAAAGATAAAAACGAAAAGATACTGACTAGTGGTGAAAAAATAATGAAAAGATGGAAGAGATGCTTCCAAGAACTACTCAATAAATATTATGAACCAACAAAAGATGAAGTGGAAAACGCAACAAGAGAAGAAGGACAGGAACCTGAAGATGAAAGAACGGAAGAAGAAATAGAGATAATGGGGTATGAACAAAATAACAACTGAAAATTAAGAAAATCGGATGAGAGGGAAAACGTAATATAAGAAGCCTGATAAATAGAGCCTGGAAGCAAGAAAAAAAGCCAAGAGTGGAAATAGGAGCGATAATGCAACTATGCAAAACGGGTGATAAGAGTGAATTCGATAACTACAGGGGGATCACACTAATTTTCCGATTACCAAAATGTATGAAAAAATTAAATAGAAAAGGATAAGGCAAATAGTTGAATCGAAAATCTCAGTAACGCAGAGCGGTTTCAGACCAAAGAAAAGCATCCACGAGCATATATTCACACTTAAGACAATTATAAGCAGAACCATAGGAAAACACAAAACAATGTAAAGGGTGGCCCAATTTGGATGTTTCTATAGGGGATCTCGGTAACTAAAAGAGATAGAGAAAATCGGATGGCGTATCCTCAATCTCTTTTTCCAAGATAAACTCAATGGTGAAAATAAAAATTGGCTATCGTCTTTTGTTTTCGAGTTATGGCGAAAAACTCATTATTTTCCATTTTCGATGTTAATCAATATTTCATTTATTTTTAATTTTATTAAGGTACGAGTTGCATGTTCTTGAGGCACTTTTTTACGGTGAATTGAATGAGTTTTATAGAATTTCGATATCTTCGTTAATAAACAAGATACAACACAAAGTTGAGTTTTTTTAAATAGAAGTCACTGTTGGCTTTGGCCCTAATAAATAGGTTATTTATTTTTCTCTTTTCAACGATTTATCACATGTGGATGTTATAGTTACATTTTTGTTGAAATCTATCGAAATTCTATCAATACGTTATATGTTCTCTTATTGGGCGTAATAAACTGGTAGTAGGCTTGTATTAGTAGGCTTATATTTAGAGTCAAATTATTTATTGACAAACACATACATTTGCCACCTGTAAATTATAAAATGAATACAATATTATATATGCTAGAATGGTTTATTAAATAAATAACAATTATCACATTGCCTTGGAAATATATTACAATCTCTATTTAAATAGAAGATAACCCAATAAATTTTTCAAAGATTATAAGAAAAAACCATCAATGGCCGAATTTGAATTTATACAATCAATGAAATTTTGTTCCCATTTTATACAATTTGTCCGTTATATGTCCCCAAAAAAGAAATCTAACGGCATGAAGTCGAGTGATCATGATATCACGGGTCCATTTGTTCTTAGCCAATTGGCCTCAAAATTTAGATTTAATAATCGAAATGTATGTGGAGGTGACAACCATCGTATAGGAAACATGGAATTGTTATTGCTTTGAATAAAGAATGTTAACATATAAAAGTTTTCATAATTTTCGTACGCCATTGTTAAACACTTTGAAGTAGAAAGATCATGTCAAATGTGTTAGTTTGACAATCAAACAATTTGAACAAAACAAGCCTATTACGCCCAATAAGAGAACATAGGACGTATTAGTTTTAATAGATTTCAACGAAAATTCAACTATAACATCCACATGTGATACATCATTGAAAAGAGAAAAACAATACCTATTTATTACGGCCAAAGCCAACTATGACTTCCGTTTAAAAAAAACACAACTTTGTGCTGTATCTTGTTTATTAACAAAGATATCTAAATTCTATAAAACTCATTCAATTCACCGTAAAAAAGTGCGCGAAGCACATGCAACTCATATCTTAATAAAATTATAAATAAATGAAATATTGATAAAAATAACAAATGGAAAATAATGAGTTTTTGGCCATAACTCGAAAACAATAGGCGATAGCCAATTTTTATTTTCAGCATTGAGTTTGTCTTAAAAAAAGAGATCGAGGATACGCCATCCGATTTTCTCTATCTATTCTAGTTACCGAGATCCCCTATAGAAACATCCAAATTGGGCCACCCTGTACATAGCATATCCAGATATAGAGAAAGCGTTCGACAACGTACCACGAGAGAGAATATGGGAGGGTTTAAAGGAAATGGAAGTAAGCAACAAATTAATAAGAGTGGTGCTAAGCATCTACAAAAAACCAGAAATGTAATAATTAAAAAAAAAAGTAATTAAAAAATAAAATAACAGACTTCGTGACTATGCAAGGTGTGAGACAAGGTCAGCCTGAAGCCCATTGTTGCCTCTTGTGTACATGGACCAAATAATTTAAGCGTAAACAAAGAGACAAAACCGGTGAACATCGGCTACAGAAATTTAAGGCAAGTACAAGTTCAACAATGTATATTTGCAGATGACGTTGCGATATCATTAAATAGCCAAAAAGACCTACAGAATAAGCTGGAAATTTTGAAAAAACACTACAAAAATATGGAATGAAGATGAATACGAGCGAAACAAAGGTGATGGCTATATCTGGGAAAGAAATAAAAACGGATATCAAAGTAGAAAGCAAGGCAACAGAGCAAGTAAAACAATATAAATATCTAGGGGTAGTACTGCACGAGTCGGCCAAACAAGATACAGACATAAATAACATAATAAGTAGTATAAAGTAACTTTATTTCACGCTGAGCAAATACATAACAGGGAAGAAAGAGATAAACCAAAACACAAACTTTAAGTGTACAAGACAATCTACACACCAGTGCTTACATTTGGAAGTGAAACGTGGGTACTTAATGAAATCCAAAGAATAAAATAAGAGCTGTAGAAATGAAGTACTTAAGAAGAATACATGGAGTGACGATAATAGATAAAATACGAAGTGAATTGATCAGAAGAAAACTCCAAATAAGAATTAGCGAAGACCACATTTAAGAGCGACAGCTAGGATGGTGGGGATACATGCAGATAATGGAGAAGAATGCACAAACCAAAATAATATGGGAATCAAGAAGACAAGAAAAGAAGAAACGAGGAGAGTACAAAGAAGGCATTCAGTTAATTAAATTCAAATAACATGTTAAAGTAAATGTTGGAAATAGTTTCCTTGTTTTCTAAACAATAATATGGCCTGCTTTCAAACTCCTCGCGAATTTTCTAAAATGTTTGTCTAGTAATAGCTCGACATTATTGTGCTATTCTTTTGCGTAATTGTTCTACAGTATCTCATTGCGTTTTATATAATACATACTTTCAGTGACCCCATAAAAAATACCTAGAGGTGTTAGATCTGATGATCTAGGACGCCATGTGATAGGCCCTTATTTTCCAATCCACTGATATGGATAGTGACGCCTAACCATATTCTAACTGGAAGTGCTTAGTAAGGAGGTGCACTATCGTGTTGAAAATGTAATGTATTTTCGGTAATTCATAATTTCCATGTTCATCTGTTTGGTTTTCAACCTCCTGAAGTACGAGAGGCTCAATTAATTCATCCAGCAAAATAGCATAAATTTCGAAGTTCAAATTTTCATTAATTAAAACAGCAATTTTTTGTTTCATGGGTCCCTTGAAATCTGTAGTTTATAAAACATAAATGAAAAATGAACCGGGTACTATTGAACAATTACGAGAAAGAACAACACAAGAATGTTGAGATATTACTGGCCAAACCTTCAAAAAGTTCGCGAAGATTTTTAAAGGAGGCTATATTTTTGTTAGAAAACAATGGAAGCCATTTCCTAAATTTACTTTAACAAGTTATATGAATTTAATACACTGAACACGTTTGCACTTTATATGCAGATAATTCAAAACTAGTTCACCAAATCATATTGTATTAATAATGACTGGAAAGCATTTTTCACTAGCTTTTCAACGATGTATCACAAGTAGGGGAGTGCCATTTAATTTTTTTAGATGGTGGTGACTGTGGCTTAAAGGGTGAGTAGGGGGTCGACACTACCTACCTACGCTATTTTGGTTCCCCCTCCGAACTACAGAAACGGTTTTGGGCAATTTTAAAAATAATAGGAGTTCGATGAAATAAGTCGGTGGCAACTTTTCAAATTGACACCCTGTATACAGGGTGTCTGCGCTAAACCGTTCGTTAAAAGTTTACGGGGTTGCCGTCGTACTTCAACACGGTTGAATCAGTTATCCTCACGTGAAATATTTTCAACTTTCTATCACTTCCTGTTCCACCGGAAGTAGCACCAACTTTTATATTTTAAATGGAACACCCCATATATTATTATAATTTTGAATTCTTCGCTTAATTTGAAACATATTTTGTAAGAACGTATTTACACTTATCTCATTTAGTTATCAGTAAAAAAAAAAAACCTAAAATTCTGACCTCTAAAAGGTAGCTTGGAATCTGTCTATAACTTCTTTTAGAAATAAGATAAAATTATAAGTTATATTTCTAATTGTACCTAGAGGATGCCTTTATGAGTAAAATAATAGGAAACTGTCAATTTTGATAATAAGTGTTCATAAAATGTCAGTATCTAAGTACCCTCTTAATATCTCGTAATTCAATTTTTTTAAATGGAATGACCCATTTTTTATCGCATAACACGATTGGGAGTAAAATTTACAACAAAAAAGTAAAAATAATAAATTGATAATTTGTTGATTTGTGTAATGATTCATTTTATTGATTTCTGTAATACTTTATTCTAAATGGTTTTATTATTTGACAGTTTACATTACAATAACGACAAAACAAAAGCATATCACATGCCTACTAAAATGCACTTGTGACATGCGAAATTATACCCTGCAAAAATAGGACGAAAAAGTAATCTTCGATATAATTCAAAAAATACTTGCATTAGGAGTATGTTTGTATAATTCTTGTGTGTAGTAAATTTTTAAAAATTTAACTCATATTCCATAAAAATGGGTTATTCACTTATTATCAAAATTGACAGTTTCCAATTATTTTACCCTTAGAGGCATCCTTTAGGTACAATTAGAGATGTAACTTAATAATTAATAATTGTATCTTATTCCTAAGAGAAGTTATAGACAGATTTCAGGCTACCTTTTAGAAGTCAAATTTTTAGAAAACAATTTATTTCTTGAAAACTGGAAGAGATATGTGTACATACATTCTTACAAAATATGTTCTACTTTAAGCGAGAAACTCAAAAAGAGAATAATATATGGGGTGTTCAATTGAAAAGAAGAAAGTTGGTGTGGAACCGGAAGGGATAGAAAGTTGAACATTTTTCACATGAGGATAACTGCTTCGATCGTGTGACGAGAATTTTTTTGAAATTTTTTTACAACGACAACCCCTAAACTTTTAGCGAACGGGTTAGCGTTGAACACCCTGTATAGACAGGGTGTTTTTTTTAAATCTTGAGACAACAAAAGATTTACAAAACTTCGGATAGGATCAAAAGGTGTTTTAAATAAAATTTATTCGTCCCAAATAGACAATATTTGGAATAGCTACATCGACCCCTACCCCAGCTCCGTGGGAGGGGGGGGGGGGGGGGGCTGGAGGCAACTTTGAAATTTCAAATAGGGACCCAGATTTTTTATTACAGATTTGGATTCGTTCAGGGAAGAATACGTAACAATTATTCCAATCTTTAAAAAAAATGCCGGGTATAGCGGGAGAGATTTTTATCTTGATACAACGAAAATCAGCGCATCGGATTAAAATATGTTGTGAATGAAATTTGTTCGTCCCAAAGGGGCATATCTAATGATAGCAATCTTGACCCTCACTCCCACCCCCTATGATAGAGTTGTGGTAAACTTTTAAATTTCAAATATCATTATATAGGCCCCTTTAGGACGAACAAATTTCATTTCTTAAAATATCTTATAATTTATAATTTTATTTACAATTCCGAGATATTTTCCAATAATATCCTCATTTCTAAATATTGTCAAATATCGAGAAATTTTTCAATTATTTCCCCGATTTTTCAAATCCAATTTGAAATCTTTATAGATTTTGCAATAATTATCAAGATTTCTGGAGATTTTCCAATAAATCCAAAGATTTACGATTAAAAAATACTATTAAAAGTCCACATTTTAAAGACAACGATAAGTATTTTTGCAAAACAAATAAAATATGGGCCTGTAAAGAAAATTAAAAGCTCTACAAAATTTGTGAAATAAAAGCAATTTAAATTCATTAAAAAAAAAAAAATGTCAATGACGTGATCAGTCCAAAATTACAAACATAATATTTTTATTAAGTGGGACAGAAAACGCGGAATAAATAACAAACATTGACGTGTTCGAGGATTTTTTAATTTTTCGAACCATCTCGGCAAGCGCGCTTTGGTTCCATGTTTAAAAAAGACCCTGTCTATAGTAGACAGAATAAGTAAATATCTATTAGTATACTAATTGCAATTTTGTGGTTTTAGTGTGGCAACGGTATATTATTCAAAATTTAGTGTTAGGATAATTCATTTATTTAGTATAAGTCTGATTATAATTTTTGAAAAAAAAAAATTTACACCGCGCGTTGTTTTTATCCCTGAACATAGGCTATGTTCAGTTTTAAAACGACAGTATCAAATTCATTGCTAAAATTCAATGGTATGCAACCAAAATTACCGGTTGCGTTACAAGAACTCGGTCATTTCAAATGTCAAAACTGTTGACAGAAAATGTATTCAACGTGTTTAAATAGGGGAATGATACCGAACTGGCTGGTATACGGATTGTGCGAGATTAATTTCAGTGCATTATCCTGCGTTCTGCATAATCTGATCAATCCCGTTCAATCAACAATCATCAACCGTTAATCCCGAAATAGTAACTCAGTTGCCAAATGGAAGATATTGGTTCTTCTTTGGCATAACATAATATATTTCATGTCATTTCTTCATCTGAAATGTGGCATCTCCTAGTTCTTTTATGATGAGCAATAGCGACGCATCATGTAACAACTATTAAATTTTGCGATTAGATTACACATTGTTTCGATTGATTGGATGCGTCTGTCAGGATAATGTACTCAAAATAAATTTCTCAAAATCCGTATACTATTGCCAGCACGGTACCATTTCAATTTGAATATTTGAGTACTTTCTCCGTATACTATTGCCAGCTCGGTGCCATTTGAATTAGAATATTTAAGTACTTTCTCGCGTTGAATAAATTTTCCCACAATAGTGTTGATATTTCAAATGATCTATTTACACGCGCTGGTAAATTTGGTTGCATAACGACAGTACTAAATGCATCTTAGCAATGCATTTGGTACTGTCGTTTTAAAACTGAACAGCCTGTGTTCAGAGAATAAAAAAACGCGCGGTATTTCTCTATAACTTGGTTATATTGAAAATATTAAGACATTTTTTTTTAATTATTGACGTACTTTTATCATATATTTTTAAATCATGAATTAGTGTAATTTTAACTAGTACTTTTTGTTCGCATACTTTTAAATGGCACCAAGGGTCAATTTCAATATTTTAGAAAAGAGATAAAAAAAGAACAAAATCAGTTCATTTGGGATTTCTGTTGTGAAATAAATTTGTGCGATGCAATCGTATTGGTATGCGTTTCCTATTATTCATTTCATTGAAAGAGACAATATACGTGTAGTTCACCCTAAATCGAAATATGGACGTATTGTTATTTGAAAAATGCAATGCCGGACTGTGCATGTATTAGTACCAACGTTTACTGCAACTATAAACGCAGTCTCGATTTTCATATCTAATACGGACCCGATATGTATGCCACATATAAAAAATTCACTGCAATCCCGATGTTATTCGGCAATTTTTTTATTTCGCCTCTCCCACAGGACCTCATATAAAATTTATTCGGGGAATATATCGGGAGGGCGCAGCGGTTTAATTTAAAAGGAGACGGGACGAACGTGTGACGTAGATGAAATTATTAAAGGGGTAGTTATGCGGAGAAACACTGGCAGCCGTCCAAATATGCTCGTCAGATCGGAATCATATATGAATTTAAGCAATGCAGATACCGGCTCTATGTTCGTGCCCTGTCGAATTTTCTAATTAACCCCTTGTCGGGGGCGGGGCGCTCAAAAATTCATATGCAAGAAAGTATCCGATCGTGTAGGGAGGGCGCGAAAAAATCCCGGCGGAATGTGTAATGTGCTTTCCGGAATTCAACAGTTCCGAATACCAGAGGGGACGTGACTGATTGTCGCACAGAATCACTCGCTCCGATATTTTATTAAAGCCTGCCGAATTTAACTCGTTAATGATTGTGCATCCATTTTTCAGCGCATTATAACGCGCATTTACTGCGGGCATAAATTTACATATCGCAGGATCTATTCCACTTTTTTCTCCATTTATGTGTGCTGTTTTGCCGATAAAATTTATATTTCGCTTCTACTTTTATCTATTTAAATAAATATTTATATTCCTTTAAGATTTTTAATATTTGTGGCATGCTATCTACCCCACACCCCCTACTTCGTTTTATATGGTGATTTTATGTGTTAGCATTTGCATGGAATATTCTGTAAAAGCAAGCGTATTAAAAAAAACTCGTCCGTTCCCGAATATATTGCTGGATAAGACGTTTGCAGAAATTTTAATGCCACGAAACGTTTTCTTATTATTAAACACAAATTCGAACAACAAACAATGTGACTAACCTAAATGTAACTAATGTGTGACTAACCTGATTAGTAGCTTTTGCCTTATCAAAACATTATAACACAACACAAATACTTAACTTAGGTATACACACATTATATCTCATTCCTCGTAAAATTCGTTATCTAAAATATAAAAACGTTACAAATATTACTATTTGTTGGTATTTTGTGTCATGGATAAAATTATGCATGCCACATTTTTGATATATTTGGGACTACGAATTTTATTTGTCATACGTGCAAAAAGGCAGCTTGATTATTTATTTCGTTATGTAGGTGCAACACGATATATGCAGATATTTATTACTATACTAACCATTTAGTGAAAGTAAAATGATTCATTATATCGCTAGTGCGTTAATTATAGTAGAGTTACTTAATGAGAGTTGTAAATAGCACAAACGATAAATAGGCACACACGAAAAAGCATTCGCGAGTACGCATTAGGCGAGTGCTTATTGCTTAACAACTTGAGTTATATACTATACTTTACCTACGGCTACACTTTACCTATGACACACTGACCAGGAGATGTACTTTTTTGTAGGACGTAAAGTCACGTTGACGTTTAATTTTGCAGTTGTCAAACATAATTGACTAATCAATACTTGTATGATGTCACCACTGTTCGTTTCTCTTACATTACGTGCATCTGTGCGTACGACGTGGATTCTGCGATTGTAGATTGTACATGGTGGCCCAATTTGGATGTTTCTATAGGGGATCTCGGTAACTAGAAGAGAAAATCGGATGGCGGATCCTCGATCTTTTTTTTCAAGACAATATTTCATTTATTTATCATTTTATTAAAATGCGAGTTGCATGTTCTTGAGGCACTTTTTTACGGTGAATTAAATGAGTTTTACAGAATTTTTATATCTTCATTAATAACCAAGATATAATACAAAGTTTTGTTTATTTAAATAGAAGTCGTAGTTGGCTTTGGTCTTAATAAATAGATTTTTTTTTCTCTTTTCGATGATGTATCACATGTGGATGTTATAATTGTATTTTTGTTGAAATCTAATAACATTCTATCAAAACGTCATACGTTCTCTTATTGGGGGTAGTAGACTTGTTTTGTTTAAATTGTTTGATTGTCAAGCTAACATATTTGACGTGATCTTTATATTTCGAAGTGTTTAACAATGCCCTACGAAAATTATGAAATATTTGATATGTTAGATGCTTTATTCATAACAACAACAAATCACTAATTGACTTAGAAACATATTTTAATCACTATCCGGAAAGAAAACAACCGGATAAATCAATATTTCAAAGACTAAAATCTTTCAAGTAGCCAAGATCAAGGTCTTGCAATATTGTAGAAGCCGAAGAAACTGCTACTAATGTAATTTCAACTGTAATAGTGAATCCAGCAATTTCCAGCCGGCATGTTGAGGATGAATCCGGACCTTCGAAGAATCGAGCACTTAGAATTTTGAAGAAACATAAATTCAGACCATACATTATTCGAAAAAGACACCATTTGAACGACCAAGATATAGAACGTCAAATTATATAAAATGAGAAATGATAATATTAATAATTTACGACAACATTTTATTGATTGTATAAATTTAATTTCAAATGTTCACATTCATAATGCTTACGTGTTATGAAAAGATGCAACATATGCATTTTGAATAATGGACATCAATTGGAACATTTATTGTAATTTAAATATTGTGTCTATGCTTTACAATGCTTCATTGAAGGGGTTTTCTTTTAATCTTCGAAAAATCAATTTATTGGTCTGTCTGCCTTTGAGATGATAGAGCCTGCAATATTTCCAAGGCAATAAGATAATTGTTATTTATTTAATAAACCTTTTTAACATATATAATATTGTATTCACACGGTATTTTGCAATTTAAAGATGGTAAATCAATAATTTTCAATAAATAATTGTACTCTAAACAATACAAGCCTACTACCAGTCTACTACGTCCAGTAAGAGACACACTTTTAATAGATTTCAACAAAAATGCAATTATAACATTCACATGTGATATATCATTGAAAAGAGAAAAATAACCTATTTATTAAGGCCACGAGGCCACAACTTGTATTTAAAAAACACAATTTTGTATTGTATCTTGTTTATTAACGAATATATTAAAATTCTGCAAAACTTATTAATTTTACCATAAAAATGTGCCTGAAGAACGGATACTCTTATTTTAAGAAAATGAGAAATAAATAAAATATTGATAAAAATCCAAAATGGAGAATAAAGTTTTGGTGAGTTTTTGGCCATAACTTCAAAACAAAAGATGATAGCCGGTTTTGTTTTCACAATTGAGTTGGTCTTAAAAAAAGAAATCGAGGATACACCATCCGATTTTCTCTATCTCTTCTAGTTACCGAGATCCCCTATAGAAACATCCAAATTGGGCCACTCTGTACAATTTTATGAATGTACGATTGCGGTCATAGATAAAATAAATTACGTAACACAGATAAATATAAATGAAATTCCACAAGTACTGAATATTTATTTGAGAACCAAGCTCGTTTTATAACCGCATTATAATATTATGCAAATATAAAGTGTAACGAAAATTCCGCTATACTTAGCAAGTTATAATAACCATAAACATCGGTGGTCTGCGCGCTATTCCCCATTTGATATGGGCCCATAAAATTGCGATATATAGACGACCTTACCAGAAAAATAATCCAAAGATGGCTTGGTAATTAACCTTATCGGGATTTGCCCATACCGAGGCAATAAATGATGAAACCTATGCATGGAAAGGCGTATCTGGCTCATCCACCATAAAGAAAAGTCACGGCCACAACTGAACCGGCTCCTTTTCCGACAAATGGCAACCGAACTCCATCGAAATCCCGAGGATTTAACTACACGAAGAAAAATACCACACGACAATCTAACTCTTCAGTTCCTGTACTATCCGACGGGATTTGCAACAAAGCGGTTTCACGGCTTACCTCATCTTGTTATTAAAACGAAGTAATGAAATAGGTATGGAAACAAATATAGTTATACATTTCCGGAGATGACGTGGATCTGGATGGGATATAGGAAACTGACACTGATAAATGCGATACTTGGATAAAGTGTGATGGTATATGTCCAAGGATTTATTACGTGGTGGGTTACAGTTGAATCGTTTATTTCAGAAACCCATCAACAGACATTTTTGTGGATTATTACTTTTTTATTGAATCATAATCTCATACTGTGCATTATCCCTTCAACTGCCATTCTATTTTATGGAATATTATTTACTGTGAATTTTGCGTTTGATGCAGAAACCCATGAAGCGACATCACATAGCGTGTTTCTGCAGTACCTAAAGTTAATTTCTTAATTTTCGTTCTGTTGCACCACCTGTTTTCTCGGATTAAACATCTGGAAGGGGTGGAACAACCAAAGAATCTAATTCAAAGTCTCATCTTATAAACAATTTAAATTTAAAAATACTAGTCAAAGTTGTTGTTAGGTACTGAGTTGAAGGGTTTTACGTCCTCAGTCCTCAATGTTTATCGTAAAAAAGTACAAGGCCGTTACTGAACTCCCAACAGTTAGAGCGTGTCCATTTAGAAAATTACCCATTAATAACAGAAAACATTATGACCTGAAGAAGCTAAGCACCTAAATTTCTACTCTAAGATCTGCCAGTAGAATAGTACGCAAGCGGAGTGCACCGTAGACAGGGAATAGGAAGGTCAGTAGTATAAACCTACTTATAAACCCGACTTAAAACAGATACGAGTCATTTTTTTACTGTAGAATTAATGTTTAATACTGTTTTAATACTACCTCTTAATATGAGACAAATCTCAGTCTTGTGTCTTATTATATGTTTGCTTTCCATCTGCATTTCGCAAGTTTCTCGCAGATAGACGCACAGCACTGTGTCGTTGTTGAAACCATTATTATCAGCGTCCACCGATTTAATTATCATATCTGAAATCTCCGACTAGAGTGTATTGCTATTACGAATGTCAAAGGTGTTAAGCTTGACAACCTGTGTCTTATTATGTGTCCAAGTAAACAAGTATAGTTAAATATTACAACAAAAAATAGTAACAAAAATATGGTGCAACATTATCTTTTCTTGTTAAAAATTATAATGACACAACAAAATTGAGAAATTAACATTAAAAATGTACGTTTTTACAGTAAACACGTACTTTAGTGAAAAAACCCGTCAACAACAAATTAAAACAAAAAAAAAAGTAAAAGATAAATATTATAATTTAATTAGTGTTTAATTAGTGGCAATATTCACTTTGAAGGGGTGTTAACTGATACTAAAAAGTTGCAAAAATCTATAATAATATCAAAGATATAATTTTTTCTTTGTTTCCCGAATATTTGCAAACGAGCATTTGACGGGTTTCTGGAATAAATGATTCAGCTGTATGTTATATTGGATATACTATGTCTATATTTATTTAAGTATTGATTTGCAAATCCAAGCAAATGAAGACATACCAATAATATTATACTCTACCTAAAATTGCTTCAATTGTATAATATAGAGGCCAACGCAGTGTTAAGAGCGGGGTTTTGGCGTGAAAAATGGCTTCTAGTTGTAGATAAATCCGCCAGGATTTGAGTTAAAAGCGCTCTGTAGTATGTGTTTTCCACTCCATACATGGTAAGTACACTGTTGTGACATTGATTTGATACAAGTAAGGCCCACTTACTGATAAAGGTTTGGTTACTAGTAACAACGGGATGTAATTAAACACTTACCTCTCTCAGGGAGGTAAGTAAAAAGTTTTCTGCAGCGTTCTTTCTCTGGCACCACTCTTTATAACACTTATACGCATTTTGGTAACGCCCATTTAACTTCTCCGGCAGTAGGAAAGAACAGGCAGCATCTGCAGCCTCTGCAATTGATATTTCTTGTTTATTTTCATTGGATTTCATTTTCAACTGAACGAATGCAGTTTATGACACTCACACTTTGTTTGAAAATAGTCTTAGCAACCAAAGCCGCACGGATATTTTGTTCAAGTTGCGACAATAAATTAATCAAACACAAACAATTAAACCAGCTTCAGGAGTGGAAAAACAGTTATAAGCAATTCGAGAGGTAAGTTTTGACCAGTCTCGGACTTAATTACTAGCCCTCGCTGTGCCTTGGGCGCAAACCCGACCTCGACTGATAAACAATACTTACCTCCCTTAATGCTTAAATAATTATTTTCTATGAATGTGTGTTAATGTAATACGCATTTTAATAACGCCCCTTCGACTTCTCCGGCAGTAGAAGGAACAGGCGGCATCTGCAGCCTTTTCAATTGCCATTTCTTGTTTATTTTTATTGGAATTCATTTCACAACTGAACGAATGCAATTTCTAACATTCACACTTTGATTGAAAAATAGTCTCAGCAACCAAAGCCGTACTGACATTTTGTTCAAGTTGCGAAAATAAATTAATCAAACATAAACAATTAAACCAATTTCAGGAGTGGAAAAACAGTTATAAGCAATTCGAGAGGTAAATTTTGACCAGTCTCGGACTTTATAAAAAGCCCTCGCTATCGTTCGGGCGCAAACTCGACCTCGAATGGTAAACAATACTTACCTCACTTAATGCTTAAATAACTATTATTTAATTCCGTTATGAAAACACAAACCTTACATCAATTTCTGACGTTATGAAACGTCAAATTTTTCATAACTGTCATGTACTCAGTTATATAAAGTATTGATGTGAAAACATTAAATAACTGGCCATGTTCAAAGTCAAATAGAAAATAAGGTAAGAAATGACCATAGAATTTTAAGATTTATAAACATTAAACACAAAATTATTTCAAACACAATTTGTTAAGTTGATTCGAGATTCTGCAGAAATATTTTCTTGCAGTTCTTGCCTGATGTTAATTTCTTGTCTCAAAATATACCAACATTACTATTTCATAGATGGTTTTTATGGTTTTTACTTTTTAAGTTCCCACCATGCTTCAACAATTTTGCAGGCTACGGCGTATCTATTTCTTGATTTCTCAGGAATTAAGGTATCGATGGCAGCATATGGCAGGAGTTTTCAACATCGGAATTTAGTTCACAATTACTAATTGAGTACATGTTCTTAGTTTTAGCTTAACGACAAATTTGTTTATGCCAGTGCAATCATGTTTCCGTAGAAACAATAGGTATAATGTGATCTGATTTTTTGATATAGCAAGGAACGTTCTTATTCTAACAGTAGATTAAATAATTCTGACGGAATTTAATAAAGTTTTGTACGTAACCAGTTATGAAATATGCGATATTGTTTGACTGGTGTAATTTGCAAAACTCGCTTTGCTTGTTTTGGCAAATATTACACTCGTCAAACAATGTCGCAATTTTTATAACTGGTTACGTAATAGTTATTTATGTACCAAGTCAGTAAAGTGATTCTTTATCGAACGAGTCTGAGAATATGAGCCGAGCGAGCGAAGCGAGCGAGGCGAGTAACTGGCGAGTTCGATAAAGACACTTTACTGACGTGGTGCATACAAACTTTTATCGCCCATATTTTCTTCCATTATTTTCAATAAATAATTCGCGACAAAACTTTTACTGTTGGAGCCGTGACAGCGACAAACGATAACTGATTAATGTCAAACCGTTGTTTTGGCCAAGTTGATAAATATTAGCGGCAGGTAAAATGTTTTATTTTTACAGTAAGATAAAGTGTTTGTTTACTTCCGAAAATCGCTATGGTAATGCATGGCTCTATTGACGGTGGGCGATAAATAACTATTATCGCCAACCGTCAATAAAGCCATACATTACCATAGCGATTTTCAGAAGTAAACAAACACTTTATGTTGCTATAAAAATCAAACATTTTACCTGCCGCTAATATTAATTGACATAGCCATGACTGTACGACATTATTCATAAATCGTTTGTCACTGTCACCGATAAAACAGTTAAGGTATCGTCGCGACCTATTTAGTGAAAATAATGGAAGAAGAAATTCACTGCACACCTCCAGAAATTAGGCAGAAGTCTCTAGAGACGTCTTTCGAAATTCTACCACAAAAATCGGTAGAAAAATATAAACGCCAGTATGACATATTCTTCGAGTGGTGCAAAAAACACGGAATTAAGAAATACAGTGAAAACGTTTTACTCGCGTATTTTTCCGATTTATCGAAAGAGTATTCTCCTTCTTCGATGTGGTCATACTATTCCATGGTGAAAGCAACCCTTTCAGTAAAAAATGATGTTGATATTAGTAAGTATAAAAAACTTACGGCTTTTTTAAAACAAAAAGGAAGAAATCATACTCCAAAAAAGTCCTAAACTCTTTCACAAGAAAAAATACAATTATTTTTACTAAATGCTCCGGATGAAATCTACTTGATGATGAAGGTAATATATGCAACATTTTCAAAACCATTTTGATGTGAATTATTTTAGATATGCGTTTTGTTTGGAATTGCTGGGGCTTTACGTAATGGAGAACTTTTGAATATAAAAATAAATGACATAGAGCACAAAGAAACTATTCTGGTTGTTCATATACCTAAAACAAAGACCAACAGGCCTCGATTATTTGTGATCACTTCAGAGTTTGAAGGAAAAGTAAAATCCATAGAATTATTTAACAAATATTTAGCTATGCGACCTAAGCATACGCCCCACGACAGATTATTCCTAACTTATAGAAATGGCAAATGCACAGTTCAGCCAGTTGGAATACATACTTTTGGAAGTATACCAAGCAAAATTGCCAACTATCTGCATTTTCCAGAACCGTCACTTTATACGGGATTGCCTTCGCAGAACATCCGCCACTCTCTTTGCCAACGCAGGCGGTAGTAAGGAAAATTTAAAATGCCACGGAGGGTGGAAAAGCGATACAATTGCAGAGGCTTATGTTGAAGAATCTGTGCTCAATAAAACGAAAATTGCAAAGACTATTTTAGGTGAAGATCAAACTGAAAACATAGTTGTTACCAATGATAATTCTGCTGACGATTTACACATTTTTCACATAGATAATAATCCTCAAACATTTTCAGTTCAAACTCCTTCGACTTCAGGAATTAATTTTTATAATGTGTCAGGGTGTACTTTCATGATTAATACAACTAATAATAAGTAGACTCATTTTGTATTCGCTACAATTTTTCTATTTGTTTACTTATTTACAATAAAATGTGATAAGTTAAAATATATATTATTTTTTATTTAGCATTTTTACGGTTGGCGATAAAAGTTTGTATGCACCACGTCAGTAAAGTATCTTTATCGAACGAGTCTGAGATTATGAGCCGAGCGAGCGAAGCGAGCGAGGCGAGTAATCTCAGACTCGTTCGATAAAGAATCACTTTACTGACTTGGTACATAAATAACTATTATTTGTATAGCCGGCAGGCATTTTACGACGGTGCGCGCGAGTTTTTTTTTTCGATGCCTGTTAATCAAGTCAACACTTTATTTCCGATAAATTAATGTCAGGGAACAATTTCTTAAAAATGTTATATTTATTTCATTAAATTCACTAAATCTTTTTATGATATAATTTATATATTATTTTATATAACATTATATTATATTTAATTTATATAATAATATACAAGCAATTTATGTAACAAAATTTGAGTATCATTGCGATTACTGTAAGTTTATTAGCCAAACAAGTCCATGAAACATTTCTTACATTTTAAGATAACTTTTATCCAGGTTATTGGACACGTCCAATTCCATTTCGTTCAACATGCTATAATTACTCATTTTCACTTTCATTCATTGCGCTACTGCTGACAAGAAATAGTTATGTATAACCCTTATACGCATTAAGGGAGGTAAGTATTATTTTTATCCAGTTGAGGTCGAGTATGCGCCCGAGTGACAACGAGGGCTAGCAATAACGTACGAGACCTCTCGTATTGTTATAACTGTTTTTCCACTCCTGAAGTTGGTTTAATTGTTTGTGTTTGATTAATTTATTTTCGCAACTTAAACAAAATATCCGTGCGGCTTTGGTTGCTAAGACTGTTTTTAAAACAAAGTGTGAGTGACAGAATTTGCATTCGTTCAGTTGTGAAATGAATTTCAATGAAAATAAACAAGAAATGGCAATTGAAGAGGCTGCAGATGCTGCCTGTTCCTTCCTACCGCCGGAGAAGTCGAATGGGCGTTATCAAAATACGTATAAGTGTTTTAGTGAGTAAGAACGCTACAGAAAACTGTTTTACTTTCTTCCCTGAGAGAGGTAAGTTTTTACTTACCTCCCGTTGTTCATAGTAACCAAAGCTTTATCGGTAAGTGGAGCTTACTTCCATCAAATCAATGTCACAACAGTGAACTTACCATGTAGGGAGTGGAAAAAATACATTTGCAAGGGTCTACTTTCGTTGAAACAATTCAAAATCCCCATTAAATTATTTTTTACTTTCTGCATGTTACTGCATCTCCGGATTAATTTAAAAGGTACCGCCAAAAAGTTGGGATTTTTTTTATTATTGATTAAAAAAAAAATGGGGCAAATAGACTGTCAGCGATTCGAAACTCAGGCGGCATAGGGGCGCGCCATAGTGGGCTTTTCGGGCTCCAGGGCCTTTTGAACTTTATTTTTTTTAGCTTGGCTCGAACAGAAGACAAATGGTGGGATCTTTTTCGTGCAAAACATGATCGATTTGTGACGGACCTTTAGGAAGTTATGAACTTTTTCGTGCGGCTTACCTACGGATCGAAACTTTTTCTTTTTTTTCTTCTATATATTAGGCACGTGACATTTATCTGGCTATTTTGGGTAAAAAATTGAGTTCGATTCATTCAAAACCGTCTATAGATCCGTCAATAGGACAAAAAATCGCCATTTTTGAATTGGCGTCAAAAGAACGGGGGATAAAATGTTGATCTTGACCTCAAAATTGAACGCGTCATTTTTTAAGTTAAAAAATTTGATTCTAATCTCAAAATCACACTCGTTGTTTTTTTAGTTAAATTGAATTTTGCAAAATTTTCATCTTGAAATTGATTTTCTGACGTTGAAATTTTTTTATAAATCTGAAAATTCTTAGAATCCCCTATATTTTAACATAGTACTGACTTTGCCAAGAAAATGATACACTTGGTCCTGGAGCTCCACGAATTTGAATTACTATAATGAGCTATGAGCTATATATTAAAGATATAGACCTTGCATTGCACTTCGATTCGCATATTTCAAAATCTGTACTGTTGACCAGGGTTGGTGTGATTAAAATAATGATTTAAATCATCTATTTAAAAAAAAATCATTGATGTAAATATTTTTTTTTTAAATAATCATTGTTATTTGTGAATTCCAATAGATGAACAATTAAAAATATAATGTAACTATAGATGCTTTAAAGTAGATAATTGTAAGTAAGTACTGGTGCACACGGACGTTGAATCCAACGCGCATCAAATTGTACGTCGCGACGTCCGTTGTTGAACTATTCAATATTCTTCAATTCAAGTATTCTAGTATTCAAAGGGGTCTTCCGCGATATTTCTAAAACCTTGAAACTGAACTCTAGTCATATTAAAAAAATCATTGGCACTAATTTTTGTGTTGAGACAAATCGCTGTGATTAGCAAACACGATTTTAAAATTAACGGCGTTTGAAAAGGTCCCGAAAGGCCGAGACGTTGTTGTGACGTCACTACGCACCTTGGCGTTCAGCTGTAGCATTGATTACAATGGAGCGAGAGAAAGAAAACGTCGCTTCTGCGAAATAAGCGGCGAATAAGTATTGCATTGTGCTTGGGTGTGATAGCAGCAGTAATTGCCAACCAAATAAGGTGTTTATAAACGTCCCAACAGGGGATATACGGAAAAAGTGGTTACAACAAGGCCGAAGTGATTCCGCGAGTGTCTCTTTGACGTTTTACTTATATTTTTGCTAAGACCATTTCAATGTAAGTAAGTACATAATTTTCTATAAATTATCGGCGAAATTCGATAAATATATACAGGGTTCTGCAACAGTGCGTCGGGCTTTCCTAGCGCGTTTCCCGTGAAAGATAGAAAAAAATGTTTCGTACAAAAAGTTATTGGTTTAAAAATCTGTATGCCGCAAAATTATTTTCAAATATACAGGGTGTCCCAATTTTGCGGAATAACAAAATCAAACATTTTTTTAAATAGAACACCCTGTATTTATTCAAGTTTTCTGATGACATATTTCAACCTCTACAATGTTGTCTATTTAGTTCTGGATTATGTTACAGTGTTACCAACTTTCTTTTCAAAATATCATGCATAAGCAAGCTCAACTTTAAAAAGTCGTAACGACCTCATTTTTTGAAGGTAAGAATAAGTTTTAGCAATAGTCGCAGTGTGGTTAATAAGTAACCTTTTGTAATGAGAAATTTGAATTTAGTATAATAATACAGGGTGTCCAGAAAAAAATGCCAAACTTTGCACATTTCAAAGCGGTATAACCCTTTTTTTTGTAATGGAATGCCCCATATTTTATGTCATTATTCGGTAGATATTTTTCTTCTCTTTAATTTGATGGTGCATATATTATGTCTGAACCCTATAGTTGTTGAGATATTCAGTATTTTTCACAAAAGTAACCATTTAATTACATTTCTATGCACTGAAGTAGGTCATGCTGAGACAAAACAACTGCTAAAATGTAAGTAAGAATCAATGTGAGATGAACGAAAACATTTTGAACATTGCTGTAGGATCGTTTCTCTTTTGTATTAATAATTTTGTTATCTGTCATGGTTTAGGAATAAAATAATTATTCGTATTGCAGAAGTACTATATACTATTTTACAATTTTCGTTCATCTCACATTGATTCTTACTTACATGTTAACAGTTGTTTTGTCTCAGCATGACCTATTTCAGTGCATAGAAATGTAATTAAATGGTGACTTTTGTGAAAAATATTGAACATCTCAACAACTATGGGGTTCAGACATAACATATGCACCATCAAATTGAAGTATGTACACGTTTGTCAGAGACCGGAAGTTTTCACCCAAGAATTGGTGGGAATTCTATTAGATTAGGTCGAACTTCTGCATTTCAAGAAGGTGATCTTAATATTATTGAAGATGAGCCACCGACGAGCATAATAGTAATAGCAAATAGATTAGGTGTAAATTACGTGACAGTTTGGCAAGTTCTGAAGGAACAAGGTCTCCGTCCATTTTCTAGACAAAAAGTGCAAGCTTTGGGACCTGAAGATTTCCAGCCAAGATTGTTATTTTGCCGTTGGTTTATTGAACGTTGCAATCTTCAGAGGCGTTTTGAAAAGTTTATTTTATTTATAGACGAAGCTTGTGTCACAAGGGACGGTGTATTTAATTCTCGCAATAATCACCTGTAGTGTGATGAAAATCCCCACGCAACATTTATTCTTACGCATCAACGACGTGTTTCAGTAAATGTATGGGCTGTAATCGTAGGGGAGTACATTGTTGGGTCCTACATTTTCCCAAACCGATTGAATGTTAAAAAATTGTTATTTTCTTAAGTAACGTTCTGCCAGAGCTTCTTGATAACTTATCGCTAAACATCAGACGAAGAGTGGTTTCAACATGATAGAAAGAGCACCGGCTCACACAACCCGAGATGTCATAGCACTACTAACAGAGAATATCCGAATAAGTGGATTGGGAGACGAGGCCAGATGAAGACTTCTGTATATAAGACACCAGTAAATACCAAATTAGAACAGGTGGCTAGAATAGTAGCTGCAGCAGAAAATATAAAAGATAAGAAGCAGGCAGCTCTTGCATGTGTCTCTTCTAATAATAAAACACGCTCCCAGGCTTGCGTTGCTGCGAATGGTGGCCATTTTGAAATACTAATTTAGTCCATCCCTTGTTATAGCATTGTTTGTTATTTTATTTTTCTTGTTTGTTTGTTTCTAGTTTGTCTTGTTTAATTTTCTTGTTTAATGGCAGTTAGTCTACTCCCTTTTAAAAGATTGTTGCAGTTTGTTAAAATTTATCGGTCGCCATTTTGTGACAAAAGAACGCCAATAACTGTGAACTTGGGCCCTAATTCAAAAATTTTAACAAAGAAAATTTGTTTGTTTCAATGAGTTCTAACTGCCATTTTCGGGTGTTACAACTTAGTATTAACACTCTGTATATATTCATTAGTAATAATATAACCTCAAAATCGTTTTGTGAGTTCCATTCTAAAAGAATACCTTCCATATAATTATTGATTTTTAAAAGTACTGTGAAATTTTGTACAATTTGTTTTTACAAAAACGTCCTCATTATAAATAGATATTCTGTTTTTAACTTTAAATAAAATTAAAGATGATGGTAATTTAAATAAAGTCCAAATTTGTAACACTTTTATTTTAGTTAAAACTAAAAAAAAAATGTTTAAACAATATTTGTAGCAAACCGTTGATTTTAGAAATTTGTTTAGATGATTAATAATGCGAATTTTGAAATCAGCATTACCAATTCGTATGAGATGTAGTATATTTTGCAAAGTTTATATAGTATTTTATTTGTTGTTACTTACAGCTGGAAGAGGATTTGTAAAATTATATGCGACTCCACGCGTTTCGGCTATGTTGAAAAATTCTCTTTTCGAGAAAAAGTCGGCAACCATCAACACGTAAACTTCTGGCACATTATCTGACTGTCCCTTTATGAACCCCTCAGAACTTATTTTATGTCAGATCGGATTCTAAGTCGAATTAATTCACTACTCCTCTTCCTTATGCACTGACTCCCGATCGCCAACATGCGTAATGACGTCACATTTCCGTTTGGCCAACAACAGCGTTTCGTCGGTCACGTGACAAAATTTGAAAGTTATACGATATTGTATTTTGTTTGTCGATAAGTTCCATTGAAAACAAAACGTTTGTTTCTGTGGGATGTTTAATTACAGGTAATAAAGTTTACGTTAAGACACAAAAAGGTTATATTATTTTTTAGAGCGTTAAATTTCTCTACAATGCGCGTTGCGAAGATCAACCGCCCGTTGAGAAAGTGCTACGTGCGTTGTTGAAATTCATTAGTACATACGCACATGGGCATGCACACGAGCGTAGTTTTCGAGCGCGCAAAATTTTACGCCACGCGCATAAAATTAACGCGCCACATTTTTCATATGGTCGTTGAAATCGAACGCTCCTACAGTCTGATTCAATATGAAAGACGTCGAAGTTGTCGCATATGCGTACGTTTTTTTACAATATTTTACGAAATAGAAGGGCTAAACGTCGAAAATGGTGGAAACACCCGATTAATAGTGTAATAGTCATTTTACTACCTATATCCCCGTCTTAGGGCGGATTCCATAAAATTTAACTACTTCCGAGTGTCACAATCTACTTTTGATGAAATTTAAAACAAAACTAATAGTGACATAGCACCACAGGATACAAATATGAGATTTGCAATCCCGGCTGAAGAAATGTTGGCAATGACTTTACGGTAAGTGAATTGCATTTTAGCTAGTGCCATATGTATGCATACACATGTAGCAAGATTCTTCAAACGAACAAAAAAATGCCTATATACAGGGTGAGTCATGAGGAACGGTAAATATTTTAAGGAAGGGTATTATGAGTCAAAATTAAAACAAATCATATGAACATACGTACAAATAAATTCTATTTATTTTACTTTTTTCTTGTTTTTACTTCAAATTCTATTTTTGCGAATTTGCTTAATATTAATTAATAGTAATGAACAATACACTCTGCTAAGTTCAAACAGCTGTATCTCCGATGCGAGAATTATACCTATGTTCATATGAATTCATCTTCATAAGTTCATTTGTTTTTTAAATATATGCTAACATTATGAGCTTTTATTTGAAAATGATGGGAAATATACACATTATAAAAACCTACAACTAAAGGGTCTCCCAATAGGAGCGATATGTTTTTAAAACAGCATAGCAACCATATCTAAAATTGTAGAAATATTACTAGCTGTCATTAGTTTTTAGTATAGTTTGACAATTCATCATGGAAAAATACACGCTTTAACAACGTTTGGTTATTATCCATTTTTTTAAATAAAAATAATCGTTCTTTTATTAAAACTCAACGTGATCTTTGTCAAGATTTTGGTCCACATAATCACCCTTCTGTGCTTGCTAGTCATCGAATCATTCAAGAATTCTAAACAAATTTTACTTTACACGATACCAGAACACCAATAAGACAACAAAACGCAAGAAACCAAGAGAATATTGACGCTGTAAGTGCCAGTGTTGCAGCAGATGCAATTCAGTCGATTAATGGGCGTTCTCAAGAACTTGGCCTTTCAAGAATGACAACTTGGCGTATTTTGAGAAAAGATTTAAGTTTACATCCGTATAAGCAGGGCCGCGCCTAGGTAGTCGGCCGCCGGTGTGCAATAGTATTTTGGCCCTATACAGACAAGAAATCCATTCTAAAGACAGGTCGGGGAATAATAATAATAATAATAATAATAATAATAATAATAATAATAATATAAAATACATTTTTTCGCAATGATACTAACATTTATTCAGAATATATTACAACTAATAAATTACATTTTTATCACTAATCACTACAAAAACTACAAAAAATATGTGTTTCGCGCTTTGCGCAGAGCAAATTCTGATATTAAATCGTGCATGACTAGCTAATCCAATATCTCATGTTCAATAGATATCATTGATAAATTTACTAACGTTCTTGTGACATTGTAGATCGTAAGTATTTTTTAATAATCTTTAATTTCGAAAAAGATCGCTCACGAGATGCTACGGATACTGGAAATATTAACAAAATTCTTATAGAAATAAATATGTTCGGGAACGTTGCCTGCAGATTATTTCCCAATATGTATTCAAGAATTCTTTGTGGTTCTGTGACATCTTTTGATGGTAAATGGTTTTTCAAGGATAAAATTTCTTGAAAGAGGTCTATCCCATCAATATCAGACTCTTTTCTTTGCTCATCTCTTAGTTTAATTTACAAATCCTTGCAAGATTTTAACAACATTTCATTCGAAATGCTATTAATATTGGTCATAAAGCCAAATAAATCGTTGTAATACACAACTGTTTCAAATCTGGTCTCGATAGATGATAAAGCTTGGTTCAATACACAAAAATAAAAATTTATTTTAAAATTGGTTTTTGGATCTAAAATTGGCTCATCCGCAGATTGATGATCAAAAATGTTGGGTGTTCGCTTTACTCTTATATTTTCCACTGTGGGGAAATTACATACAACCTTACAATTCCATACCTAAAGTGTTAGCTGCAACAATAATGTCTTCAAAACTTTTATCGGTACGATATTTCTTTAAAAGGTTTGTCAAATTTGTTAAATATGTCAAAGAGGATCTTATCTTTAGTTTTGGGTTTAGAAAAATGACTACGTTGATTTCAAATAAACTTTTATGCCAAATTACAATTAAGCATAAACATTTTTGAAACTCGATATCTTTAATAGCAATGAATGCGCCATATGTACAGTTTTAAAGTCTTTAATTTTATCTACATAAATTTCATATTAAGCGTCGTACACTTATACAATGTGATATCGTAAAGGCTTTATGGCATCGATTCTACAGGACCATCGAGTATCACTTAGTGGTTTTAAATTTAACTTTCTTACATATTTTTTTAAGAACAGTCCATCTTTGTGTACTTCCAGGAAAAAAAAACAATTCTTGAACAAGATCAAAAAAATTACAGCTTCATGTGAAGTATTAGCGGAATCATTTACGACCAGATTTAAACTATGTGCTGAACGTGGAACAAAAAAGCACGAGGGTTTATGTTTAATTTTTGTTTTTGTATCCATTGTGCTTTCCTCGCATATCTGCACCATTATCATAGCCTTGCTTCAGCATATCAAAAATATTTAATTTCAAATTCGATAATTCTTCTAAGAGAAATTCAGATATACTTTCTCCTGTACTTTTTGTTGTTGGACTGAATCCAAGAAAATGTTCCTTTACTTCTACTCTTTTCTCATCTAAGAGTACAAATCGTATGATAATCTATTCTACATGGCTTACATCCATTAATCTAATATAATGGAAAAATATCTCGACTTTCTGAGCAAATCCAATAAAGCAAATTTAATTTTTGATCCAATTAGATTAATAATTTCATTTTTAATTTTGTCGCCCAAATAATGGGGAATTCGTTTATTGCTATCATTCTGCTTCTCAATACGCTGGATATGTTTAGTTTTTCTTTCTGACATACTAAATAAATGAAAAGGTTGCAAGTTGCAACTATTTAGTTTTAAATATTTTTTGTAGAACTGACAGAAGTGTGGGCATCCACAAGATTTGGTTTGGGGCGCTGCTGAGCACAACGGCAAACGGCCGCCCCCAAACTTGGCCGCCCGCGTGCACCGCACGCGTTGCACGCGTTGCACGCCCGTCAGGCGCGCCCCTGCGTATAGGATTGTGTTGACTCAAGAACTAAAACCACTTGACCATCATAAGCGTCGTGTGTTTGCTGATTGGGCTCTAAAGCAACTTAAAATTGATCCTATTTTTTTCAAAAAATCATCTTTTTGGATAACGCCCATTTTTGTTTAAACGGCTTTGTTAACAAACGCAATTGTCCTTTTTGGTGTGAAAATAATCCACAACGGATTCATTAGAAGTCTTTGCATTCAGCGAAAGTTACTGTTTGGTGTGGTTTATGTCATGGTGACATCATCGGACCATATATTTTTTTTAAAGATGCAAATGGAGATGCAGTAACGGTGACTGGTGAGCGTTATGGATCAATGTTAATGATTTTTTTGTGCCCAAAGTTGGATGAAATTAATTTGCACGACATGTCTTTCCAACAAGATGGTGCAACACCACATAATGCCAAAGCCACTATGGAGTTACTGAGAGAAAAGTTTGGCGAGTCTGTAATCTCCAGAAATTGAACTGTTAATTGTCTTCCAATAAGTTGTCATTTAACACCTTTGGATTTCTTCTTGTGTGGTTATTTAACGTCGTTGGTGTATGCTACTAAACCTCGAACTATAGACGCTTTGAAATTGAACATCGATCGCTGCTTTAACGAAAATTCATCTGATTTATTGCACAAATCCTGCAAACGACGCCGAAATGGACATTTAAATATTGTGTTATTCAAAACATAATTGTCATAAGTTGTACTATACAATTAAAAAAAAACATGCTTTTGTCTCAAATATTTAGTATTTTAATAAATTTTAAAAACATATCGTTCTTATTGAGAAACCCTTTATATAAAAAAAATATCTAATTAAAAGTCTCACAAATTTTCATATAAACTCATTTGTGGATGAAAAATGGGTTAAATATGACCCCGCTGAGCTGCTCGAAGGCCTTGAAAATTGGTCCTGGCTATTGAGCAGGACAGTCTCTTACAGAGAGCGCATGAAGTATTAAGACCTGGCTTTATTTGTTCCCCTGTACAAATTTTCGAAAAACGCTTCAACAGTTCAAAATGATTTTATTTCAAACAAATATTTTGAGACCATTTTCATTTTTCCATGTCTCTCAGTTTTGAAGTTAGATCAATTTTTTTTTAAATAACAATTTATCTTTTTTATTAATGATTTTGATAGTACTTTTTATTATGTTTTAAACAACATGACATTTTCAAGATGTAACATTTGAAATAAATGGCGAAAAAGTGCGTTAAAGTAAAACAACTAAATTATTATTTCAATGCGCAGAATGCATCTAGTTACCATTCAAAACAACGTCAATTAAAAAAAAATAGGAAAACAGGCTTTGATTTTAAATATTGGAATAAAACCCATTTCCCGCCGAAAAACAGTGGCCACCAGGCGATGGAAATTGGCAACACGGACGAGGATGACGGCGAGCAAACTAAAACCAGTGCTCCCGTACCAACATCAAGCGAAGAAGACAAAATTAAACGACCCGCGAAATCGTTGGACTCGCCAGACGTGAGAAGGATAACGGACGCAGTGATAAGCACAGCAAGAAACGCGGAGCAAAAAGCTCAAAACGAAAAAACCATAAACAGACCGTATCTGCAGATCTGCCAGAGGCAGCGGCGGAAAGCAATGTAGCTACCATTCCAATTCATGAGATAAAAAGTAATAATAACAACCGGACAACTGTTAAAAGAAAACCCCAGCACACAAAATCAGCACTACAGGGAAACCTAGTAAACTCGGAACTGAGAGGAGTAGACAGAAAAGCCCATCTCCAAGTCTATAGAATCGCACCTAACACAACAGCTGAGGACATAATCAAGCATCTTGGAAACTTTTATCTCAATAAAGTGGAGTGCGAAGCAATAAAATCAAAGCACCCGAACACACATGCCTCCTTCAAAGTCTCGGTGCCCCTTGAGCACCTAGAAACAGCAGAAAATCCCGATAATTGGCCCATAGGAGCATGCTTAAATAGTTTTGTATTCCGACTCCACAAGAAACCTCCCAGAAAACCGACCGTCTAAAGTGCGTGCAACATAAACTAAAAGTATTCAACCAGAATATCCGTAGCGTATTTCATAAATTGGATGAACTACACCTAATATTAAATAAAGTCAAACCAAACTTAGTATGCCTCACAGAAACATGGACCAATAAATTCAATATCGAATTCATACATCTGGAGGGATATAAAAAAAATTCCCACTACTCGAGAATAAATCAACAAGCTGGAGGAACAATGATCCTCGCGGATTCCAAATACAAAGCAACCGAAATTAGAACAGCAAATGACTACAGCACTGAAGGTACAATGGAATGCGTAGCAATGACAATTGGCTCTGGTAAAAGCAAGATATGCATCATATCGATAGACCGACCACCAAATGGAGATAAGGCAGTATTTATCAACCGCCTATCGGATTTAACAAATGAAATGTATAAGATATAGCAAAAATATAGTGATCTGCGGGGATTTCAACATAGATTTTCTTGAGCAAAGCAATGAGACACTCATGCTTAAAGACATATTTAGTTCATTTGGACTAAATAACCTAATCCACGAACCGACACGAACGGAAATTACCGAACGAGGACTCTCGGAAATACAGATCGACTACATGGTGGCTAATATAACAAACAAGGACTTGACTAAGTGCGAAAACGAACAGTACAACCTATCTGACCATCATGAGCAAATCCTGACAATAAGCCAATCAAAGAAAACTAAACAAATACATAAGAAACAAACAACGTATCGCCAAACTGACCCAGATAATATTAACGCTCTCAAGTTCCATTTAAACAAAGTTGATTGGGAATACATAAAAATTAACAACATGGACACGGCCTTCTACTCATTTGCAGAAGAATTCAACCACTGCTTCCAAATTGCCTGTCCGCTGAAAACAAGCAAACTATGCCAACATAAAAAGGGTTGGGTAAACAAAGAAATTGAGCACTCCAGCCGGAATCTAAAGGACTTGTACAGCATGCTGATGCATTCCGGGACAGAGAAAATGAGATCAAGATACAAAGCTGAGAAGAAAGCGCACTGAAAGCTTATTGAACGAACGAAAAGAAACTTTAATGACAATACAATAGAGCAGTCAAAAAACAAACCAAAGAAAATTTGGAGCATGATTAAGGAAGAACTAGGTACCAACATGAATGAAGCACCAATTAGTCTAGAGAACGAAAAGGGCCAAATAATCAGTGACACTAAGAAACTTACAGAAATGTTCGGACAATACAACTCAACCATAACGGACGAGAAGATAAAGACCCATCTAGGAAGCAACATATCAACAGAATGTACAACATCCAGCAACACCAAAGATACAATTTTTCTGCGTCCAGCATCTGAAGAAGACGTGTACAGGACCATCATGGCCATGAAAAATACCGGGAGTGCAGGTATAGATGAAATACCCACCAGTATACTAAAAGGGGTGGCATTAGATATTGTTCAGCCTCTTGCATACCTAATAAATCTAGCATTCGATACGGGTATATTCCCTAGCGCGCTAAAAATTGCAAAAAATAATCCCAGTTCATAAAAAGGAATCAAAGACGAAAATCCAGAACTACCGACCAATAGCACTACTAAACCATTCTCGAAAATATTCGAAAAGATTACTGCAAGCCAAATAATCAATTTCCTCAACAAGTTCGACCTGCTCTCCAACAATCAACATGGATTCAGGAAACAAAGATCAACAGAGACAGCAGCCATTGAGTTGATAGAAGAAGTGGCCAGAAACGTAGATGCAGGAAACAATGTAGCCGGTCTGTTCTATGATTTTACGAGCGCTTTTGACACGGTAAACCCCGAATTCATGACTGAGAAACTATTCGCCACAGGTATAAGGGGCAAAGCACGGGGCCTAATCCTCTCTTTCCTAAAAACGCGTCAAATCTATGTGAATATCTCTAGATGTAACTCAAAAATATATAATGTAAACAAAGGTGTGGTACAGGGTTCCACGATAGGGCCACCCACTACTGTTCCTCATATTTGTCAATGACCTCAGCAAATTTATTACCCACGGACGTGTCATCACATTTGCAGATGACACAAACATTATTGTATCGGGAAAAACGGAGGATGAACTCCTCACCCGCATCAACCAGACAAATCGAGAATTAGACACGTGGTGTAATAGAAACAATATCCTACTAAACCAAGAAAAGACTGTAATGATTCGCTTCTACAATCGAAAATGCCCAGACTACCCAGCACAAAATAACATCTCTCCTGACACGAAATTTCTCGGAATATTTCTGAATGAAAAATTATCCTGGACGAAACACATAGATCACATATCAGGCAAATTGAACAAAGCATACTACGCAATTATAAAAATAAGACATAAATTCTCCATGGAAACTGTGATAAGTGTATACTATGCGCTTGTATACCCCCACCTCACGTATAATATACAAGCATGGGGTAGGTAGGGCGGATATATTAAGCTCTGTGTCGCTCAAAAAACGGATCATACGGCTTATATTCCAACTCGGTAGATCGGAATCATGCCGTGGGACGTTCAGAGAAAACAGACTCTTACCAATTATTGGCATATATATATATTTAAATGTGCAATCTATGTCTACCAAAATAAGCCTAACTTCTTAACAAACGGGTGTATACATAATTACAGCACACGTAGCGCAAATGATATACGTCCCAAGGATACACAGAACCTCTCTATATGAAAAAACGGCACTATACTCTTGCTCTGTAATATACAATAAACTACCCGTATATATTAGGGATGTGAAAACCATAAATAGCTTCAAGGCGAAACTTAAAGCATTTCAGGTGGATAAATGCTACTACTCGTTCCCAGAATTTTTAATGGATGCTGGTGAAAAATAATCTCATGGATAAGTGTGAGTGTAGCTTTGCTTTATTTCATCTTGTTTTGTTTTCTCTTTTGAAATCTTGTATGTAAACTTTTTTGTAATGGTTGTATTGTGACGATGACATCCACCGAGCAAGATTTTATGTTGCAGTGTATGGTAGCACCTGTCATTAAATTAAATAAATAAATAAATAAATAACTGGTCTCAAAATGGTCTCAAAATATTTGTTTGAAAAAAAATATCATTTTGACCTGTTGAAGCGTTTTTCGAAAATTTATACAGGGAAAAAAAAGTCAGGTCTTAATACTTTATGCGCTCTCTGTATATGTTTCCGCCCTATTTTGCGGCATTTGGGCATTTGGGGAATTTTAAGGGTATATCTTCCCAGCTTTAAATTTTTGAATAAGTTGCATTACCTGAATGCGGAATTGCAATTTATCATTTGCATGAAATGTTTTTTCTGACGGAAGTAGAGATACGAAGAATTGTCTTCATCGTCATTGCCATATTTCCGTTTTTCACACTGTTCTCCATGAACGCCACTATTTTGTTTTCTATGTCATTGTCATTATTATTTCGACGTGACGGGGTTTCTAATGTTGTTTCCACAATTTGATGAATTTCCATGAAATCCTCATTATTGAATTCATCTCCCCTGAGATATAGGGTTCTCACTACCAGCTTCACCATTGTCCCCATAATTATACACAGTACTCGGAAATGAGTCCTTAGTCTGGTGCATTTCCAGTGTCTTTCTTAAAAATCGTAACTGCTCATCATTTAAATATTGTGATTTTGTTGTTTTACCCGACCCAGACTTCTGCGATTTTGTCTGCGTTTTGAGACTCCTCACATAGTTGTCACGAATAGTTTGCCATTTTGCTATAACCTCAGTCACTGAAATACACAAAAAAAGTTTAATTACAATTTAATTTTTTTACAGATATCTCGGAAGTGGATTCTGTTTAAAAGAAATACACTATCAGTACAGAGTGGTCCACTCAACGGCTAATCAAGTTATTCGAAAAGGATGCCTGGAAATTTGAAAAATTCTTAAAGGTGAATGCATGCCAAAACCAGGCAAAGAGAAATGGAATGAAATATCAGATTATTTGAAAAAGAGTCAATTTCCCACACTGTATGGGAGCAATAGACGGAAAACATATCCGACTCATAAATAAAACCCGCAAATAGCGCTTCTTCATATTACAATTACAATAATTATTTCTCAATACATTTAATGGCAGTGGAGGACGCCGCTGGACAAGAACAAGAGAAGCATTGTTTTGCATCCAAGAACTGATGCAGAGATGCATGGATGTTAAGTGTGATATATACGCTTGTTTAATAGATTATCAAAAGGCATTTGATAGAATAGACCACTATAAACTTATCAACAAACTTCAGAAGATTGAACTAGATCCAAAAGATATCCGCGTAATAGCCAACTTATATTGCAACCAGACTGCTGAGGTAAATGTAGAGGACCAGACCACCAACAATGTTGAGATTAGGAGAGGAGTGAGGCAAGGATGTGTTTTATCGCCTCTGCTATTTAACATTTACTCTGAAGAAATATGTAAAGAAACACTCCTAAATATAAACGAAGGGGTAGTGGTTAATGGCAAAATAATTAATAACATCAGATATGCCGATGATACGGTGGTCTTCGCGGACAGTCTCGAGGGTCTTCAGCGGTTGATGTCGGAAGTAGTAGCATCCAGTAAAGAATGTGGCCTCTTACTGAATAGCAACAAAACCAAATATATGGTGATAAATAAGAACCCAACACCACCCGGCCAGCTCTTTATCGACGGTATAGTGGTCGAACGCGTAGCAACAACTACATATCTTGGTTGCATGGTAAATGACCAATGGGACCACTCGCTGGAGGTAAGAAGAAGAATCGAAATAGCCAGAGCTGCATTTACAAAAATGAAGAAAATATTGTGCAGTCATAATCTCTCATTGAACATCGAGATGAGACATATTAGATGCTATATTTTCTCCGTACTCTTGTAAGGTGTGGAGGCGGGGACCTTAACTAAAGCATCCAGCAAAAAAATAGAAGCATTTGAAATATGGATCTAGAGACGTATGCTAAATATTGCTTGGACAGATACTCCACGTAATTTTAACCTCGCCACTACTTCGTCACAAAGGGGGCTCTACCCTATCTGCGTGGGTTGACGGCAGACAGCAAGCGAAGTTCAGAAATTACGAACTGTCGCAACAGCTGACCATCTGGCGCCCACACCACCAGATTTACATCTCGCAATGAGAAAAGGAAGTTAAATTGAAAATAATGCCCGATTGAGAAAACGTGGGGGAACAAAAAAATATCAGATGTGAATTTTGTGGTTGTAAACTATCTGCGTTTATTAAACACAAAAGACGGGACACCGTGTCCGCGCTCCCTGAAAAAAAATACCTCGCTCGTAGATCTTCACGCCGCATTCACTGAATTCGGCCGAATCCCGCGTACGCTTATCGCGCGATGCGAAGTGCCCTCGGAGCCACTTTTTTTCTTACAAAAACGCAGAACACGTACGGCACGAAACAAGCAACGCAAATTTACGCAAAAGAAAACGATATAACAAAGAAATTAAAGACAACAAAGGAAAACAAACAAATTATAGATCCGGCCTGTTCGTCCACGTGGCACCTCCGCTGCCGGTGATTGCGGCTTGGTTCTTAGGAATTCGTACTGCTGCCAATCGCCGGGGACGCCGCTGCTAATTTGCGGTCTTCAGAAAAACTCCGGCAGGGTGGTCGTCGCCCCTAGCCGAGAACCTGACTGGCTGGGTTGCTTCAGCCCCTACCCAAAAAAAAACGCCTGTAAAGCACATGGCCTTATTAATAATGGCCGGACACGTGTCTTTACAAAATCGATGTTGGTTCTAATTACTTACTCTGATGTTTGAGCGTGTATAGCCGATTACTGCTGCTTTCCTTTGCCTTGTGCCGGTATCGTTAATCGCTCATAGGGCGGTTATTGGAGAACATATTTTAAATCCCGGAAACCGGTTGCCGATAAGCCCAAACAAAAACCGTGTACCTCCTGACACTTTCACACTCGAAGAGAGTTGGCTACCTTCTGCCTTCATTCCAGCGCCACGTGGCCGAATCACAATTATACGCATGCTGGAAGCGCGTCGACGTTTAAAAAAACGTGTGCGTAGCGGTTGCCTAGGTTAACGGTCCGTGACCGCAATTAAAAATTTAGACAGAATTCGTCTCAACCGACCGAAGTCATAACCGACCCGTTACAAGAGTTACGAACATCGAGGTACTAAGAAGAATGAAGAAGGAACCAGAGTTACTGTTTACCATCAAAAAACGTAAGCTGGGATACTTCGGGCATATAATGAGAAACGGAGAACGATATCGATTGCTGCAGCTCATACTGCAGAGCAAAGTAATCGTGCGCAGAGGACCAAGCAGAAGAAGGATATCTTAGCTTAAGAACCTGAGGCAATGGTTCAATTCAACGACAACGGAGTTATTTAGAACAGCCGGAAATAAAATCAAGATCGCAATGTTGATCGCCAACATCCGAACCGGATAGGCACCCGTAGAAGAAGGCGGACGCCAATTACCGGTTTATCTACGTTGATATTGGATCTTTCGGAAAGGATGCTGACACAGCTATTTTTGAGAATACTACTTTATGGAAAAGCTTAGAAAAGTGGTACTCGAGATATTCCTAATTCTAGTAATATCAGAGGCATTTATCTCAATATCATTTGCATTTATAGGCGATGGTACGTTTTCACTATCAAAGCATCTTTTAAAACCAATGAAACGAACATGTTTACAAAAAGAAAAAAATAATTTTTAACTACCGATTGAGTCGTGCAAGGAGATTTGTTGAATGCACATTCGGTATTCTTGCCAACAAGTGGAGAATAATTCATAGACACTTGGACGTTGGTATGGAATTTGGTATTGATATAGTTGAACGTTGTTGTATACTACATAACTTAGTACGCGAAAGAGATAAATTTGAGTTTGACCACACGCTTAAGGTTCCTAGATTTGAAGATAATGAGCCTCGAAACCAGTATGTTGGAGCAAACAAAGCAATGGATATAAAATACAGGACAAAATTGACTGCATACTTCGCTGGTGAGATGGGTCAAATTCTGTGATAAGACCAAAAAATATAATTTACTTTCCATAATAATGTACTAAAAATATATAAAAGATAGTTACTTACCCTTGGCTTTTTGTTCTACCTACACTCGACTGCAAAATCCTTCGAACAACACTTCGCACCCTTGCATCCAAGCTGCATTTTTTTATTCCTATCTTTACTCCATTGAATTGTCCCAAATTACAGGGTATTGTTGGACCTCGCCAATTAAAATATCAAATGTCCATGATAATAATTGAGGCGTTTTTCTTCAAATTAATTAAACTTTACAATAGAATCTTCAGCTACTCTCGTGTTACTGCTCGCATCGAAAACTGCGCTCGTGTACATGTAGTGGTATATCTCATGTATTTTAACATCCAGAGTTGTAGAGAAACAGAGCGCACACATTTTGCAACGCGCGTTGGACGCGCGTCAAATTTAACGCTCGACGCTCGTGATGTGCACTGCTCAATTGAATACAATGTAGTTGAACAACTGACGTCGCGACGTACAATTTGATGCGCGTTGGTTTGTACGTCCGTGTGGCCATGCACATGCCATGCGTTAATTTAAGGCGCGTGGCGTACAATTTGACGCGCGTTGGATTGTACGCTCGTGTGCACGTAGACTAAAATAAGTATTTTTCTTTTCTTCAATTTTTTGGTCCATCACATAGTACAGATATAGATAAATTTGTTTTAGTTATTAATTCTTGTCCAAATTCAAGAATTTATTAAAAAAAACATATGATTTAAATCGTGATGATCAATTGATTTACATCACATCTGAGCTGGCAAAAACCGATCATAAATATAAAAAAAAAAAAAAAACAA
The DNA here is from genome assembly GCA_951805005.1 of Othius punctulatus. Lineage (NCBI taxonomy): Eukaryota > Metazoa > Arthropoda > Insecta > Coleoptera > Staphylinidae > Othius > Othius punctulatus. The sequence goes on along the minus strand of OX638140.1, from coordinate 23,857,683 downwards.
AATAAATCATGATTTATATGATTTATTTAAATTATGATTTATTCCAACCCTGCTGGTGACAACATTGGCTGACGCGGGCCTCGCAGCAAATGAAATGCCGCCGCACAGTGGTCGGAATTTCCAAAAAAATGGGATTTAATATAAGGAGCCTTCCAAAAATCTCAAAACCTTGTATGTAGGTGTATTTCGGAATTACAAATGAGATTCTGAGGTAACGTTTGAGAAATTCTAAAAATTCAAAAAGGGCCGATCAAATATGACGCGCAAAAATCTAAAATACATGTGCAATTTGAATTATGTGTTGACAATAATTTCGAAAAAAAAAATATATTTACTTAGCTATTAACAATATTTAATAAAATTTATAGATTTTGTTAGTAGCAATAGATAAAAAAATGAATTTTTAGCAATGTTTTCTAAATATGTCAAGTTTTACAATTTTTTTTAATTGGTCTTAGTTCACTGTCTTATAAAAATTAAGATATTTATTGTCGTTCAATAAATTTTAGCATCACTGTTATCAGTAATTGTCCAAGCATATATCGATTATACATAAAAATGTACGTTTTACCAAGATAAATGCATTTTTATATAGGCTGTAACTTTCACCGAAGTAGCTCGGGCAGCTGTTTGCTTTGGAAAAAAAGGTCTGGGTACTTTATATTTTTTAGACCCTTATGAATTTCTGGTGGCACGAGGGGTGGGGCAATATTTTATTTCGCTGCTAAACTTTATACTAGAAATAAGGTAATATTACATAAATTTCATAAACTACTGTATTTTACTCAACCATTTGCATTTATATGAGTATTTAGTATTATTTAACAATTATTCAATTTCAAATATATATATTTTCTTATACAGGGTGTCTCTTAAAAAATGCTAAGCTAGCCATAACTCCTTAATTGGGCAATTTCAAAAGAACAAAAACAAGATTAAATGGCTCCACATATTCTATAAAGGGGGCCCAATTTGTTTTTTTTGCAATGGTTTTCCATGGCACCCTTGATAAACTTACAATAAAACAACTTTATGTTAAAAAACATTATTTTTCTGAAACGAGTATTCCATTAAAGCCAACTTGTTATACATTATTGGATTTAGAAAAATAATCTCTACCTGAAAAAAATATATAAGAAAGTCATTGTACGTTCGAAAATGACACGCTAAGTGTCGAAACTATAGTCACGATTTAATAAACTCAAGTGATATAAACAAAGTAATCTGCGTTTGATTTTACCTATATAAGAAAGTATATGTAACCGTTTGAAGAAAAAGGAAAGTTCACTAGCGCTGAAATGTATAAAGTTTAGCAGCGAAAAAAAATATTGCCCCATCCCTCGTGCCACCAGAAATTCATAAGGGTCAAAAAAATATAAAGTACCCAGACCTTCTTTCCAAAGCAAACAGCTGCCCGAGCTACCTCGGTGAAAGTTACAGCCTATATAAAAATGCATTTTTCTTGGTAAAACGTACATTTATATGTATAATCGATATATGCTTGGACAATTACTGGTAAAAGTGACGCTAAAATTTATTGAACGACAATAAATATCGTAATTTTATATGACAGTGAAGTAAGACCAATAAAAAAAAAGAAGAAAAAATGAACATTTTCAGATAACATTGGTAAAAAATCATTTTTTATCTATTGCTTCGAATAGAATCTACACATTTTGTTAAATATTGTCAATAGATAGGTAAACAATTTTTTTTTCGAAATTATTGTCAACACGGAATACAAATAGGACATTAATTTTAGATTTGTGTGCGCCATATTTGATCCGCCATTTTGAATTTTTAGAATTTCTCAAACTTTACCTCAGAATGTTATTTCTACGTCCGAAATACACCTACATACAAGGTTTTGAGATTTTTGGAAGGTTCCTTAGATTAAATCCCAGTTTTTTGGATATTCCGACTACTGTGAGCCGGGTCCCCTCGCCTAGGTCCATCATGTCAGCCAGAATCGACTTTTTGTCAATGCACCATCTTGTAGTGAACACATGAACTGCTTGGAACACATTTTCAATCAATTTCTCGGCGGGAAATTTAATTTAATTACATTTTAAATCATTAATAGTACGACCACCAAATATGTTAATTAATAAGTATTTTTATTAGATACAGTATTTCACAAGGTTTCGAATATTTTTGCAATCCATATTTCTAATTTCTTTGAATAAAATTATTCAATATTTAATAATATAGTAAACAATTGGTAATTTTAATTGTACACTATTCAGTCTCACATAGAATCAGGTCTATTGTCACGTGGAGCTTTAGTATTCTGCAAAAATTTGCAGAAACAATAAATTTAGATGAATAACTGCAAAAATCGATGATTTAATGAAATTTCATAGAAAAACGTACATAATCGAAAAAGTAACTATACAGGGTGTTAAAAAAAAAGCAAAACATTATGGGGGTAGTAGTATGAACCCCAACAAAGAGAAAGGTCTTAATAAACATGGGTCCTTAAAGTAACGGTTTCGGAAATATGTAAGATTATTCTTTTTTACCTCCTTCTTTTATTTTGCTAAAACTTGCATTTTATTATGATAGTTGGCTGATGTTTGGCGAAATAAACATTCTGCATTTGACAGTTGTTGTTAGTGCACAAGTTTTCATTGCTATGGGTGTTTACTCTAATGCAGAATTAGCCGACATGCATTTCATGTATGGTTGTGCTAATGGAATTGCCACAGAAGCACGACGTCTTTATATAGAAGCTTATCCAAATCGCCAAATTCCTTCACATCGTATGTTTGGAAGAATTCACCAGAGATTGTGTGATTAGTCTATGGTACTCCTGTATAGCCAATAGCCAATAAGGGGGTTTAGGAAAGTGTTCGAATATCCTTCAGACAAAGATGTCGTGCCTACATGGAAATTTAAGGAGGGCACTTCGAACCTCTTCCTTAACTCTGTTCTTTGTTTTTGCTAGAAGCTCCCTTTGTTTGTTTGCACATAATCAATAAGTAATAAATAATTACAAAGAGGCAAATAAATGTTTCAAACAAGAATAATCTGCATTTTCTCCGAAACCTTTACTTTGAGGACTTTGTGCACTAACAACTGTCAAATACTGAATGTTTATTTCATAAAACATAAGCCAACTATGATAAGAAAATGCAAGTTGTAGCAAAATAATTAAAGGAGGTAAAATAGAACAATCTTCCGTATTTCCGAAACCCTTACTTTAAGGACCCATGTTTATAAAGACTTTTTTCTTTGTAGTGGTTCATACTACTACCCCCTTAAATATTTTACTTTATATATTTAACACCCTGTATAGCGGCACATAGTATTTATTTTGATAAATTATGGTACAGAAAACATAATGTTAAAGTATTTTTATCAACATTGAAGTCGAAATATACGATTACTCTTGAAAACCGGGCTCTTGAAAACTAAATATTCAGGTGTATTGCGTATCAAAAAACATTTGCAGTAACGTGTACGTTAGCATAATAGCAGATGCATTTATTTCATAAATGCATCCGACACTCAAATGTAATGCTGTCAAGTAAGATACAGGGTGCTTTTTATCTTGAGACAACGAAATATTTAATATTTCACGAACTACGCATCGGATAAAGAGTTTAAAATGAAATTTGTGTTTCACATGGGCCTATTCAGTGATAGCAATATCGACCCCCACTCCAACCCCCTGTGGGCGGGGTGGGATTCGAAACGAAAAAGTTTCATTCACAAAATTTTTCAATCCGATGCTCAGTTTTTATGATATTTCGTTGTCTTAATCAAAAATTCTCTTCCGGTATACCCAACAATTATTATTTTGGTGAAAAAATTATTGGAAACAAAGTTACGTATTCTTCCCAGTAGAATCCAATAGTGTTATAAAAAACTGTAGGTCTCAATTTGAAATTTCAAACTTACCCCAGTCCCGCCCAAATGGGGTAGGGGTGGGGGTTGATATTACTATTATAGAATAGGCCCATTTGAAACACAAATTTCATTTTAAACACTTTATCCCATGCGTAGTTCGTTGAAGTGATATATATTTCGTTGTCTCAAGATAAAAAGCACCCTGTATCATTTTTATATATATATATATATATTGTGATGGTATTTGTAGTATTTATTTAGATTAATTAGAATAGATTTATTGTTATTATTATATAAGTTTTAGATAGAATTATAATCTTCAGGGCACAAGCCAACAAAAATTATTGTAAATATTGTAAATGTGAATATGACCAAGTATGCACAAATATACAAAGCAATCCGCGGATGAAGGTTGTTGAATGGTTACCACGGGAGACAGGTGACTTCGTGCATAGACGCTTGGGGAATTAAAGAATGGAAAGTCGAAAATAATCAACAACGAGTTTGACGAGGGGGAGAGACGCGTGTGGATCGCGGGTGGAGATGTTGCGATTCCACCAGAATACATTACAAAATATTAACGGGGTTTCAACGATTGGACATATTGCTGGAAGAAGACAGTCAACCAGGAGAGGAATTCAACGAGATAGGAGCCGTGACGGAGATATTCAAAGTCAGGACTTCAAGCCGCTCAACTTCGCACACAAAAGTATCTGGTTACTTTTGTGGGAATCAACAACGGATCAGACGGGAAAGCAGGGACAAGAGGACGACGTAATCAAGGAACCACAAGAAGATAACTGCAAGTAGAAAGTTTGCGTAAAGTACAAGAGTCATATTATCACATAAGTAGGCTTGTGTACAAAGGATTTAATTTGTTAATGTTGGTCATAGTTTATTATGTATTTAATAATTTTGTTTTCTATTGTTTTTGATTTGTTTGTTTAGTTTAGTTTATATTAGACGTTTTAATATTTGGTTATTTTCAATTCATTAAAGTATTTGAACAAAACTCTATTTAGTTATGATTGAACCTACGATTGAACCTGAGAGAAGATTAAATAAATAAAAACGTAACATTTTGTAGTCCCGAAAGTAGGGCAATGCAAAAACGTTACAATATATATATATATATATATATATATATATATATATATATATATATATATATATATATATATATATATAGGATACAGGATATATAGGATCATTTATAGCGAACAATTTTTATTTATAACACTTTATGATCCGATGAATAGTTTTTGAAATATTTCGTTGTTTCAAGAATAAAAACAAACACCCTGTATATGTTACTGCTAACGTTTATTTCATACGCAAATAATTATACTATTGTATGTATCACAGTATCATTCAACAATTTAATAGTGGCCTAAAATTGCTTGACCTTAAATTAATATTATGGATGTTTGTTTGATGATATTATAATTAGTGGGTAGTTTTTAGTATACAGACTTATTATGTTAATTTTAATGTAAAATATAATACAGTTAATTGTATTTTATCTTTTGATGAGACAAATTGTACTACACGCGAGATAACATTAAAGTGATTATGTAGTGACTTTATGCATTTAGCGCGTAAATTCAAGTCTGCAATTTGTGCACAACGCGACATAATAATATTCGGATCGTTGGGTTTTATAAAGCCTGCGACCAGAACGCTAACCGATTTGTACATCGTTTAAATAATTAACTCCAGCGCTGCAAGTTTATTCCATGCAATGTTAATAATTAAGGTTACTACATGTAACTGTAACTGGATTTGTCTAAAAGTGTGCTGAATAATAAATTGTGATTTGATCGTTAGGGAATAGGCGCACGGCGAGTGTTCGGTCAGTTGGATACAGCGATTTGTTCGTGTTAAGCAAGAAGGATATGTGGGACGTCCTCAAGGAATATCCTGCTGCTCGAGTGCGGCTCGAAGCCATCGCCGTGAAGAGGCTGGAGAAATATAAAAGGGCGCCGTTGGAGAAAGGTTAGTGCATTTGTTACTTTTGCTCTCTTCTTTCGTTTCAGGAAGACCGGCGGCATGTTTCGTGGTACATACATACCCAGTGCCCAGCCCCTGAAATGCACACTCTAGCGTTCTAGTAACGTCAATAAAATTAACGTTGGCAATTTTACAGCGAATCTTTGCTCAGCCATAAAACGCAGTAATTTTAAATATTATGAACCGGGGTTGCATCCGCTCCAGAAAAACGGCGATTACTTTGATGCAAACGCATTAACGCCGAATGCGCCAGAATTAAGTTTTCTACTAAGCGGAAGTTACTGTTGACGCATACAAATGTTAAACGGGCTCTAGCGGAGCGCGCAAAATATATATTTATGGCAATGGCTCCTAATAAAACTGGTCCTTATCCATTCATTGATCGCACGAGCCCATAAATTTAGCACCTGCGGAGAAATCGATACTTTTAAATAAAGTATACGGTGGGTGTATCCGAGCTGAGCAACTTCCCAATATTCCGGCCTGTAACAGGTTGTCTGATTGCAATTTAACTTCTGAATTGTAATATTCACAAAATAATTTTGTGGCAACCTGAGATAAAATCATTTATAATTACTGCTGTATTATGTTAATGATCCTATTTAAATTTATTTCAACGCTCATTACCAAACCATAATAACATTTCTGTAATAAATGAACTAGCTACTACATACGCAAGTAAATTGTACACAAAATCTACAAAATGAGTCATAACTTTAAAATTAATGCTACTTGTTTAATTCAAATAACTTTCAATATGCATGACAAAATTATGATCAGATTAATATTCTAGAATTTTGTAATACAGCAAACATAAACTTATGTGCAAAGTCTGGCAGATTTCTGCTTGGAGACTTTTAGTAATTATCCATTGCAGGAAAAATATCCAGTTGTTAAATAAATAAATAATATTAATAAAAAATACTGAAGACATTTAGAAAAACATTCTAAGCAGTTTGTCTACATATTTTAGCCACGAATGTTTTGAGTTATAAAACGGCGTAAATACGATCGTCTAATAAAAATCATTTCAAATTCCTTCTTAAAATAGTTTTAGTCTTTCACATACTGCTAGTTTGTCTTAAATTACAGCAATTAAAGTGAAAAGCAATAAAATGTCACTAAAAATACAGAGCAACAAAATAAATATACTTTTATCTCGACTCATATATGTGAAAGTAGCAATTTTTCCATGGCTTACTATATGCGAACGTAATACTTTAGTAATATATTGTCAGCCTGGCAGTATGTATATTTACCTTTGCAATCTCTAATTTTGACACCGGCGCAGCGCGTTTCCGACCTGGTGGACAGACAGCTTTAGTGTCAAAGTTAATAACGTGAAGTAAATTTCGAGGAAATACACTATGAAGATTCCGAGTTGGATTGTACTCTGCCATAGATCGAACTCTCTGCAAACGAAGCCATTGCAAATTTATTACCGGCAGCTTTAAAAAAGCAGTATGATGGCATCATGGTATGACACATATTGCCATTTATTTGTATCTACATCATGAAGTGTGCTATGTATGTGTACAATCATATCGGAACTTTTCAAAAGAATGCTGAGCATCATGTTCATGCCACAAGGCATTGCAATATGCTCCGTGTTCCTTTACATCGTACATCATTTTATAAAAATTCTCCATAATATTCATGTGCAGAGATATACAATCATTTACCTGATTTTATCAAAAAATGTAAAAACCCCATAGTACTTAAGAGTAAGTTAAGATTATTTTTAATTGAGAATACATTTTATACCCTGGACGAGTTTTTGAATTTTTAATGAATATAAAGATATGTTTAATATATAACTTTGATATGTACGTGCTATGTTGTGGAATGTAATAATATGTATTATTGACTTAACAAATATCATGTAAATGATCTAGTGTTGCAAATAAATCTATCTATCTATCTATCTTTCAAATGCCAAAGTGCCCTCTTTATAGTCATTTTACGAACGATCCCTCACAGAGGGGGTGTAGAAAAAAGTACAGTGTTAAACATGTGCCTTTCGCATGGCACGAGTACTGGTACTGCAAAACACTTGCATGCAAAATGCTACTTTCACCACTTGTTAATAAATATACAATTATATCTGGGACTTATACTTTCTACCAAGGTTGGAATAAATCATGATTTAAAACAAAATAAAAAATTAATGATTCTTTAAAAACATTTTTTTATATTTCTGATCAAGTTTTGCCACTTTAGATGTGATTTAAATCTATTGATTTATATCGCGATTTAAATCATGTTTTTTTAAAATAAATTCTTGAATTTGAACAACAATTGAGGATTTGAACAAATTGCTGTATATCTCGATCATGTCATGGACCAAAAAAATGGATGAAAAGAAAAATATTTTACGTACTTACAATTATGTATTTTAAAGCATTCTAACTGTATAGTTACATTATATATTTAATTATACACCTATTGGAATGCTCAAACAGTGCAAGAACAATAATTAATTTTAAAAATATATATAGTTTGATTTAAATCAATGATTTATTTAAAAATATCATTTGAGTTAAATTACACCAACCCTGCTTTCTACTAATTTATCTAAAATACAGGCTGTCCCGTAATTTTCGCTAAAACTTTAGGTAGCCGGTTTCGGTAACGTATGTGCACTATAAAATTATCATCCCAAACTCTCTAAGGTGTATCGTCGTAGTTTCCTGAAACTTCAAATTAAAATTAAAATCTGAACACCGTTAGGTTTGTTTCATCAATGTACAGGCTGGCCTAATTTTAAAATTGGCTATCGTCTTTTGTTTTCGAGTTATTGCCAAAAACTCATTATGTTCCATGTTCGATTTTTATTAATATTTCATTTATTTATAATTTTATTAAGATACCAGTTGCATTTTCTTCACACACTTTTTTACGGCGAATTGAATGAGTACATACATGCTTACACAAGATGTTTTAAATTAAAAGGGGGAAGCCAAAACCATAATTATATATAGGGTGTTCCCCTAAAACAAAACAAAAGTTGATGGCTACTTCGGTCGAACCAGAAGTGATTGAAGCTTGAAAGTATTTTAAGGAGAACGGAATCAACCATGTTTAGATAAAATCAAAATTTTATATTTTACCCCATAAACTCTATAAACTTTATAAGGTCCATTGGCGTGGGACACACTGTATTATTGAGTTTTTTCCACCGCAATATAAGGCACTTTTTTGCAATAAAGCGAATTTGAGATTTATACTTTTGTCCAAATCAATGTCAAGCAGCGATGTATTGCTAATTAGGATTAAGTTGCAGAGAACATAGTAAACAAGCCAACAAACTATTATTACTTTAAATATGACAATATTAAAATAATGCTACAAAGTTATCCAATATCCAAGTATTAATTCAAGATTTGTGCTTGTATACAATTTTAAATTTACGAAAAAAATTAAATTAGAAATTTATGTTTATTATGATTCGTAGAACACTGTTTAAGTTTAAGTTCTAGATCATTTCAGTCAAGTAGGTCCCAAGTAATGTGACCAACGATCAGAAAATTTGATCGCTTAAGGTCCAGTAGTAGAACTTTCATCAATAGGAGAATAATTTCTTTGAAAACAAGTGTTGTCAGTACGAGTATAGTGCTCACAAATAGAGCGAGAATTAAATTGGTAAAGAAGGAACAAGGAAATGATCGGAATGGCAAGGACACAGGGTCCAAATTCTCGAAATCGCTCGCAAACTTGCGTATACTCAAGTTACGAATGGTTGGAATACGCATACGTATATTTTGTTGGATACTTTTGCATTCTCCAGTACCCTTCGTAAATCGAAACGTGTGCTTAGATTTATATTAATCGCAAATGCAATGGATGTCTGACAACGCTGTATTATCCGTCAAATCTACAAATAACTGTTGCTCGGTTCAGAATTCCCCTGAAATAGTCGTTGCGCCACTTATATAAAATGGATAAGAAAAACCGCTGTGCAAATACTACAGTAGAACAAAATAAATTGTTAATCGATTTTGTGAAAAATCACGAAAATTTGATCAACACAAAATTTAGTGATAGTTTTAAATATTCAGATGCCAAAGCGCGTTGGAGTGAGTCGGCTGATATATTGAACAGCTGCAATGGGGTCAATAAGTCGTGGAAGTAATGGCGAAAAGTAAGTCAGTTTATTTTAAATTATAAATGTACTACAATTTTGTTATGACGAAAGTAATCTCAAGCTTGCGATGTTGTATGCCCGGTTTCTACCGTTTGCTAATTCAGTTTCCTCTAAAAGCCCAATTGCAGCCAAATTCACTATATCATTTAGGTACCCATCTGTCAAAATTCGACGCGACGTACTTATGCACAACCACTCGTAAAGTTGCGCATGAAATTAGGCACTCGTAACGTTGCGAATGAAATTTTAAGTATACGTTTATGTTACGACGGTCGAGAATATACTTTTTAGAAAAGCATTCGCAACTATTGAAATAAGTATACGCAAAGTTTTGCGAACGATTCGAGAATCTGCTCCCAGAGCGCATACTAACCGTAGCAATTAAAGATAATAAGACTAAAACTAACTACATAATAGTCACCGGACCAGATGACAATGAAACAAAAGAAAATAAAGACAAATTTTGGAAAAAATTACAGGAAATCACAGAACAGTACGAAGATGAAACATTATACCTAATAGGTGACCTAAACGCTAGAGTAGGTAATAAAAACAGAGGATTAGAACACATAATAGGGAGACGAGGAGAAAAAAAAGTAAAAACCGAAATGGAAATAGACTACTGGACTTCTGCGCAATAAACAATCTAATAATACTGAACACACTATACAAACACAAGAGAATACACAAATACACAAGATAAGTAAGCAGTAGACACGAACGATCAATAATAGATTACATAATAACGAAAGAGACCCAAAGGAAATAAATAAACGACGTACTAGTGTACAGGATATTCGAAATAGGGAGCGATCACTTCATACTAGGAGCAACGCTCAAAAAAGAAACAGAGACGGAAGAAATTAAAATTAAAGACACAACACGAGAAATAATAAAAGTGTATAAACTGAAAGACGCAGAAATAAAGAATCAATATCAGGAATTAATAAAACAAGAAGCAGAGAATAAGGAAAAAAACACAATACGTGAACGCAGAAGCAATATGGAATGATTTCAAACACATGTTAACAAGAGCAGCGAGAGAGGCCTGCGGCACAATAAGAACCAACAGGAAGAAAAAACCAAACGAACAGGTGGGCAGAAGAGCTGAAAAAATAAATAAAACTTAAAAAGAAGACATTTCAAAGATACCTACAAAGCAAAACAACGACAGATTATGAAAAATACACAACACCAAAAAGGAAGGGAAAAAACAAAGTGAAACAAGCTAAAGAAGAATCATGGGAACAATTCGGTGAGAAAATGGAAAAAAACCGCACGGAAAACCGACAATTATTCTACAACGTGATAAGAAGAAACATAAAAGAAAAAAAAAACTATCAAGATACACTAAATAAAGGACAAAGACGGGAAGACAGGAGATGAAGAAATAGCGAAAAGATGGAAGCAACACTTCGAGGAGCTGCTGGGCAAAGAAATAGTATCGAAGAAAGAGTCGAAGAACATCAAACGAATCAGCAGAAGAAAGTAAGAAAACAAAACCAAAAAGAAGAAGAAATAACGGAAGGAAACATAACACCGGAAGAAGAAAACAAATCAGTAAGAAAACTGAAGCTGGGGAAAGCACCGGGAATAGACAACATCCAAAAAACAAACAACTAAAGTATATGCGTAATGAGGAAACTGAGCAACTAACAAGACTATTAAACGAAGTTTGGAATACATAAAAAACATACCCTAAGACTGGTAAACAGCAGCGATAATACAAATATAGAAGAAAGGAGATAAAGGGAATGTCGTAAGTACAGAGGAATTTCCCTATTATGTGCAACAGAAAATATATACGAGGACAAGGGAAACTGGAACCATCGCATAGCGGATTCTGAAGAGAACACTGCACAATAGATTACCTATTCAGAATCAGAAACTTAATAAATGAACTAAGAGAGCACCAGAAACAAATATACATACAATACATAGATCTAGAAAAAGCCTTTGACAAAATAAACAGAGAATACGTATGGCAGGCACAACAAGAGCCACAAGGAGGACAAAAACTGATTAGGGCATTAAAAAGTATATATACCAAAACAGAGAACTGTATAAGAACGGGTAACATGAAGTCAAAGAATTTCACAACGATCAACGGTCTGAGACAAGGAGGATTATTCATAATGGCTATAGACGCGGTAATGAAAAATATAAAAGAGAATACAAAAAAAAAACACGTAGGATACAGGAACCTTGAAGCCCATGCCTATTCATAATGGCTATAGATGCGGTAATGAAAAATATAAACGAGAAAACAAAAAAAAAACACATAGGATACAGGAACCTTGAAGTAATGGAAATCACTGAGTGTATATTTATAGATGATGTAGCACTAATAGCGAAAAACATTAAGGACCTAGAAGCAAACATTAAGATATGGAGCGAAGAACTTGCAAAAGCGGGACTGAAAATCAACACAGGAAAAACCAAAATAATTAAAATTGGGGGAGGAAAAGAAACAGAAGAAATAACAATAAGCAACACCTAAATAGAACAGACCGAACAAATTAAATACCTAGGGCAAATAATAGACAGCACAGGGGATGTCGAAGGGGAAATAAACAATAGACTGCAAGCAGCAACAAGACCTTTCGAGACGATCCAAAACATAATTATTTTCTCATCTAATACTAAACCACAAGAAGATATCGAGAAAAATAAAACTAACAATATACAAAGTAATACTAATACCAACGCTAATATATGGATGCGAAACGTGGACGCTAAACAGAAGACAAATAGTAAGATACAGACACTAGGAATGAAGTATCTTAGGAAAGTATACGGAGTAACCAGAAAAGACAGAATCAGAAACGTAGACATAAAAAGAGAACTAGAAATAACAGCTGCAATGGTAGACACCTACACAGAAGAAAATACACCAATCAAACAAAAATCATATGGCAAACAAAAATAAAGGGAAAAAGAAAGGTGGGAAAACCGAAAAAGAAGTGGGACAAATATGTCGAAAATATTATGGAAAGAACAGGAATATCTAACGACCAAATGAAGAAATGCACAAGAAACAAGAAGATGTGGAACCTTCTAGTAAATGCAAATACAAGAAATTGAAAAACTACAATATTCTACACCCGAAAGGGCAGAAGAATTATAATAATATAGTAATAATAATAATAATAATTAAATTGGTTGTAATATTAGACATAAGCCGAGTTTATACTCTCCGGTTGACTACCTATACAATCTACGAATGGTTTTTTGGTATAGAATTATTATCAAAATTTAAACTGCCTCAATCAATGCTTGAATCAAACAACCTTGATTGATAAAATCAAATCTGTAATTGACAAAATTACAACTCTAATTGTTGTAATAAACAAACATAAAATGTATCAGAAAATATGACGAATACGTATCTTATACTTATGACTTTATGAGTAAAACATCGAGCATCCCTTACAGACTTCATCCAACATTTCCGTAGGAATGTCTTAAAGAACTTCTATAATCATACAACCGCTTAGAGCATGGGCGTAAGGTTTCTCCTTCTATCCCCACCTTCACTGAAACTTTATCAAAATTAAGTGTATATCTTAGAGCAGTTCAGTCATAGTTCATGCCACGGCGGATTCCAGGTCGCGGAGCCCCTGAATATTTAACGTGATTCGTATTACGAAGTTTTGCGGCGACTGCAGATCTCAGGGGCGGACGGGGCACGAAGCATCGAACGGGGAGCGCAGGAACGTCCGACGAACACACAATAGATGGAATCGCCGATTAAGTAATAGCTAATTAATTTTACGGCCACCGTTCCGCGCGATTGTTTGATTAGGGTGCGATCTACGCAAGTCCTTCGCACCTGTAATTGACTTCTTCTCGGGGGACATTACAGTAATTATTGTGGTAAGTAGCAGGGATACAGGATTTAGAAAATTATTATTTTAATTATTTTTAAGTATAATATTAACAGAGAAGACTGAAATGCTTTATTTTTAAATAATAATTGTTTATGTGTGCTGTGAAGCCCTTTCAATGTACTTAAACTATAAAGTTCCATAATGTCGGGGTCACCAATGTAGCGGCCTGCTGCTCAGTGGGTATGTAATCCTCAAATGAAGAATGTGATGTGTTATAAAGTTCTTTTTATTCGTCACAAGCAAAATGCAAAAGTAAGCACCCCCAAAAAAAAAACGGTTGTCAAGAAAATTTCAAATATTGACTTTCTTCTTCTTTCGTAACCTAAACAGCTCTAACCAGTCTAGTTAGTAAGTTTTAATATTTAGCTACCATTGTTCAAATACCATCTTTTGGCATATCATCTATGGTCAGTTTGTATATAGATCCACCACCTGTTGCTTTATGTTGGTCAAAACAAAAATTATTTCAAATAATACTACATATTGAACCGTAACCTCGTTTACGAGAAACACTAATGACACTAACTTAGTTGCTAGCAATACTTGCGAGACAAATTGTGACGTTGGTGGATCTTTAAAAACAAAAACAGGCTATGTTCCTAAAACTGTTTTTTTTTCCGGCAGAAGTAATTTTTATTATAATTACATACAATTAATACTAGTTTTACACAACTGACAATTAATTTGATTCTAACTTAATATACTAATGTCTAAAATTAAGGTATTTCCATTGTATCAAAACGAAAAACTTAGTGTTCCATCAGTCAGTAGGCTATGGGGTTTCTTCCTCATGAGTCTTCAAGTGATGTTACCCACATTTAGAAGCCTGGACGCTTCACTATTTATGTGATTATGGAGTCTCATGTGGTGAGAATTAGCGAATTTTCTTATGATGTCAGGAACAATTTCGATCGCTAGGTCGCGATGCAGGTCACCAATGCGAACATACCAGGAAGCATTCGTGATACATTTTAATACTTTGTTTTGGATTATCTGGATGCTGGAGTCACTAGCGCAGCCCCATAGTTGTATACCGTAAGTCCATACTGGTTGTAGGACTTGCTTAGACAATATAAGCCTGTTGTGTATTGACAGTAGAATTCCGCCCAAGCAGCCAATACAAATTTCTAAGTTTGATGTTTATTTCATCTCTTTTTTTCTTAATACGCTCTTTCCACCTGAGTTTGGCATCAAGAGTTATACCAAGGTATTTTGCTGTATTGGCCTATGGCAATTGGGCGCCATTAATGAGGACTGGTCGTTGTATAATCTCTTTATTTGTAAAATAGATATGTGTCGATTTGGATTCGTTTAATTTAATTCGCCATTTTTTTGCCAGATAGCAATTTTATTTAAAGCAGAATGTAGTTTTCCGGTTGACTCGGCAATTGTCTCTCCTACAGCTAAGACTGCCGTCAACACATCATTAATATATAATAGATACAGACCTGGCCCCAAAACGCTTCCGTGTGGAACACCAACCTTAATCAATTTTAGTTCAGAGTATGAGTCTTTATGTTTGACACGGAAGTATCAATTTGTCAAGTATGATTTTAATAGTTTGTAGTACTGTTCTGGAAGCATTGATCTCAATTTATGAAGTAGGCCTTCATGCCACACTCTATCGAATGCTTGTGAAACGTCTAAGTAGGCAGCAGAACATACACCTTTATTCTCAAGAGTTTTTTCAATGACATCAGTAATTCGATGCACCTGGTCAATTGTCGAGTGGTTTTTTCTAAAGCCAAATTGATGTGTTGGTACCAATTGCCTTTCTTCTATAATTGATTTAAGACGTTTGAGTATACGTTTCTCAAACAACTTGGACATAATGGGCAGCAGTGATATTGGCCTGTATGATTCAATTTGGTGTGGATTTTTGCCAGGCTTGTGCAACATGATTACTTGGGCAGTTTTCCATGTATATGGTACGTAATTCAGTCGTATGCAGGCGTTCATTATCATAGTCAGTTTAACAAGGGCTTTTTCGTCCAAAGTTCTTTAGAATTCCACCTGTAATAAGGTCATACCCGGGTGCTTTTTTTGCATTTAGATTAGTTTTAATCTCTTCCGCTATTTCTTTAGGTGTTACCAAAGGTATTTTCTCATGATAATTATGTGAACTAAGGTGCGGTAGAACATCAGGGCCTTCATTTGGGCAGAATATTTATTCTAGATAAAGAGCAAATACATTGCGTTTTCAGAATTATTACGGGCCCATTCTCCATTAGGTTTTTTTATTGGCGGTAATTGGGATATTGGCTGTTTTAAGTATTTTGTAGCTTTCCAGAGAGAGTACTCGGTGCTACTATCCAGAGTCAGTTCCGTAAGAAATTTGTTAATTGACGTATGCTTGATGTTTTTGATTTCAATGGATAACTGTCGGCTAGCTCTATTGAGGAGAGTTTTATCACATGGGCTTCTTGTCTGATGCCACTTTCTTCTAAACTTGCAGTTTTCAACAATAAGGTCTTAAATTTATTGGGGGAAGTTAAGTCTTTTTGACTGTCTTCTGGTAGTCAGAGTACTACACTATGCAGATTCTTGAATAGCAGTCGTGAAAGTGTTTAGTGCTTCTTCTACGATCGGTTGTTTTAAGAGGCACTTGTGGATTGGCATTGGTTTCCAGAATATATTTAAAATATACCCAGTCTGTGTGTTTATTTATGAGGGCCGGGTTTTGTTCTTTCATTATGATTTTGTCACTAATTGTTAGGTATATAGGAGAGTGGTCTGAATTCAAGTCAAGACCTTCCTCAATTTTAATGTAATTAAATGATATGTTTTGATCACAAAGAAATCAATTAGATCAGGGATTTTATTAAGATCAGTGGGCCAATACGTCGGTTTGCCTGTAGATACGAATTCACATCCGAAGTCTGCAGCAGCTTTGTATAACTGGCGCCCTTTAGGAGAGATGAGCCTTGAGCCCCAGTCGGTGTGCTCCGCATTGAAGTCACCCCCAATAATGAAGCGACCATTCAATGTATCAAATAGTGTTTTATATTCATGCGCGTAGATATTATATCTAGGTGGGCAATAGATTGCGCTTCCTGTAAGTTTTTGTTTTATTGTTTCAATTGTTATGGTTGTCGCTTGAATGTCAAGGGTTTTATCATCTTCCTCATGATGTTTTATGTTATTTTTAATAATGATAGCACTCCCCCCATGAGTAGTATTGGCGGGATGTAATGTGTGATAATTTTTTATTCTAAAGTAGGACAATCCGTTTGCATTCCATTCCATTATACGTATTGAGCTAGCCATTACTGCTTGATAATAATTTTGATTCTATTCTCATTTAAATTGAGACGTTCGTTTTGATCTTTTAGCATATGCATTATTTGTGTTAGCTTGCTATCGACACTTTTAGTTGGATGATCATTAGGAGTAGTACCAGTTGCTACTTGACTATAACTTGTGCGCAGGTACTGAGAGTTTTTAGGACCATTATTGTTGTTAGGACTTGTTCTTATGACCATGTTTGTCTTTTTCTGTTCGATTGGTTTATTTCTGTTATCACTTAGTTTTTGCAATTCTTTTGTTACTTCACGTCCACGATAGCTAGCAGGATGATTTTTTCCACAGTGGCAGCATTTAGGTGGTACTGTATCTGATTTATTATAGTCCATAGTTAAGTGTGCGCCAGCACATTTAACGCACTTTGGCGATTTGTTACAATAGTTTTTCGTATGGTAAAACGATTGGCATATTTTGCACTGGGGTAACAGTTTATTGTTTCGAACTGGTTCGACAGTAACAATTGCTTTACAAAAGGATTTAATAATATATATTTTATTATTGTCTGTGCCTTTGTGAAACGAGACTATAAACACATCAAGTGGTTCTTTCGTTTTCCACTTTAATTTTACTGTAGCATAAAGTACTTGAACACCTTGATTTTCAAGGCAATGCTAAATGTCCAACGGTTTAAAAGTGTGATGTAGGACTTTAATAAAAACTCTAATATCCCTGTTTTGTTTGTTCTTAAATGAGTACCATGCTACCTTATCAGTTGTAAGTGCACTTGTTAAAAGTCTGTAAGCATGTTCACTTGCAACATTGACTTTAATTATGTTATTATTTATTAATTTTGTTTCATAAATTCATCACTAATTACTTGTGATATCGACAAGGTCAGCTCATTTTACTCCAGTGATCATAATCGGCGGCGGATTATATGTTGGTCTAGCTTTTGTTTGTTTGTTTTGTTTCGTTTGTGGATCAGCAGTTTGCGCTTTATTTGTGCTTTGCGAGCTGTGGTTAGTTGATTTTCTTTTATATATTTTACGTTTTTTTTTCTTATTATGTATGCGTACCCATTTAGTATTATCGGCTAGTTCATTGTCATCAATTTCTTCTTGCTCGTTTTGTGAGGTTTAATTTTGAATTTGGTTTGATTTTAATTTTTCTAATTCAAATTTGATTACCTTAAGCTCATCCTCAAGAGAATGAATCATAGATTGCATGTGCCTCTTGTCCGTTTCGGATTGTCGCCATGCAGTAAAAAGGTGCTCTTCATTTTGTGACCTTGCGATATTTTCCGCAAATAAGTTGGAATCTATGTGAAGCAATTGGGCTTCATTCGGCATATCTTGCGTAGGAGTGAGGTAACTTATCATCAGTGATTGAGACATGTTCCCCTTGTTTACTTTGTCCGGATCCGTTTTTATCCGGTACTGTTTTATTTATGGTACTATTCTATATTTAGCAACTAATTATTAGTGTGTTTGGTCCGAAATATTACGGATTTGTTAACAGTATATTACTACATTACTTACTGCTGTATAAGGCCGTAATGCACCGTTCTTATCACTCGCTGATTTGTGTTGAGAGCGCATTCAGATACGTGTGCACGCTCCGAGAGCTGGTCACACTTTTGGCTCAAAACTGTGATAATCAATTACTTTACAAGTCGATTATAGTTTTAATGAAAACCAAGTGAAATTGGTTTATCACCTTAGAATTTTTTTTTTTTTAAATCAAAATTTAACATTCTCGACAATTCGCTATTATGTCCCCAATTAAAATCACTCTAAATAAAGAAATCCGTTTTCCGCAACTGCTGCTACAGCAACAAAAATCGGGAAAAGCAGCCGCTGAATATACATGGTTTTTATGAGTGTGAGCTGCCCCCTTAATTGCCCAGCATCCACCCAATCGGATTTCTGTGCGTCACGATTGATCTCATTAAGCAGCAAAACATGAGCGTCGTCCCTCTTCGCATGTAACGATTTGTGTGCCGCGCGATATATCCACGTTGGTGAGACACGAGTTAGCAAACTGAATTATGCGGTTATTTGTTATGTTAATGTTGGTGGCGAAAATGTAAAATCAATACTTCGTTATATTGGAAGTTTATTATATTTTTCTACTGCCTTAATAGAAAGTAGGCACTTTCGTCCCTCATACGAGGGAGGAAAATTCTACTTTTCCTCCCACGGGAGGCAAACGACTTTGCCTCCCGTGAATAATACTTTGAATAGAAACATTAAATAACTGTAATAATAGTGTATTGTTTTCTTTTATTGATAGCGCTGAGGGTTACATGATTCGAGGTTATAATAGTATTCATAACCGTGGTGTATATACAATTTTTTCACTACTGAACAATTACAATAATGTAAAATTAAATACTAAAATACAACAAACATCTGTCATTACATCAATCAAAATTTGACATTGATGTATTCAACGAATATAGTGAAAATGCGGTAAGCTAAGGCCGGCTAATTGTGATAAATATACTTAACACGCCAGAACTACAAAATCATTCCCCGAATGACGAAACCCTTGAAAGCTAGATACCCCGTCGCAAAGTAAGTATTCACATATATTTTAGTCAGCTCAAAACGTTCAATATAATCTCCTACGGACCACGCACCCGGTTTAATAACCGTATTCAATACATTACGTATTTTAAACAACCGGACCACAACGGTAGCCGTAATTCATTCAACGTGCGACACATGTCTCGAACTATTTTTATTTATAAAAATTCGTACGTTGCTTCTATACTTTGATTTTAAGCAATATACTTTTTGTAAATATTATATTTTGACATTTGGTTTTTTAATTGTCATGCAAAAGAAATATAATATTTATGCAAAACACTGTGAAAGGTCGTAGAAAAAAATCATATGAGTAATATATATATAATTTTTTTCTACAAAGTGGGAGCAAAGTGCTATTTCCTCCCTTAGATTTTAGATTTAATCCGCTTTAAATATCCGCGGCAGGAAATGCTGCACTTGGCTCCCTTGTAAAACAAATAGCTATTGCATTTCAAAAGTTCCCCAATAGACATGTATTTCCCAATACCCAAATACCCCATATATGCTCGAGCAATGACTCAGTTCTGGCCATGGATCAAATATTTGTGATAACTATAAAAATGCAAAACTATTTGTTATATCACGCGAACTGACCCACTTGTGTGCGTGATTTGACTAGCCTAGAATTTCCATATTTCTTCTTCTTCTACTGGCTCTAGAACCCTGAGTGAGCTTTGGCCTGCTCTACCAAGAGTGGAGGCGCACTCTTCTCATGCCTTAATACCTTAATACCATACCTTTATCATGGCTTTTATACCAAAAAGCATTATGCCTAACTATCCTACCTTTAATCATAACAATTTCCAGAAGAATTTACTTATTTATATGTTTAATTTAACGGCCACCTGTTTCTGCTACTATGGCTAATTACCTTTGCCAAAGAGTGACTCATCCACACGGGATCACCTACTTCAGTCCGTTCCAAATGAAAGGCACTTTGATCATTTTTATCAAATCCAACAATTTTAAATGAAGTCACTTACATATTTGCACATTTTATATAAATTTTACTCGTGTTTTTAAAAAGCAACTTATTTTGGGCAGGTCTCTCAAAATTAAAGTGGTCAATTTTAATATCATGTATATACAGGGTGTTTCAACGTTCTGGGAACGATCAACTAAGGGGTTGTTAATCAAAATATCAAAAATAGTTTTATGCAAAAGTTGAACACAATATTAATTTGCATTTCACAAAAATAATTAAATTTATACAGGATGGTTCATATGAAAGTTACAGACTAAACTTTTGTCTTTTTAAATGGAACATCCTATATATCTTTGCATTTTTGGAAATTGTGTTACTATAGCCCTAATTCTGATTCACTTTCGTCATCATAAATGAAACATTTGTTATTACTTAGTTTGCATTTCACCAAACATGATGCACAATTACCATTACTAAGCAAATCCTTCAATTCAACAAACACAAACAGTCTTGACAGTTGTCTGCAACTTTTCCAAATCGGCATAACTAAAGAAACTAATTTCATTAATCAAAACTCTAGATAAGTCCTTTACAACAGTGTATCACCTGAAATATAGGGTAAAGACCGTACTCCAAATATGTGGGTTGTGGATTTTATTTTTCCTCAGATGGCACTGTTCGGTGACGAGCGGGATAATTTCAACGAGTTTGAATAACATAACCAACAAATATTACACAAATATAATGACATAAATTGACGCAGTATTTCTTGGTCTACAAAATAGTTCATTACAGTTTTTCTCTAAAATAATTAGTAAAGACAATATTTGAAGATTTAAATTTTTACATGTAAATCCCTACGGTGGGTTTCCCGACGCACCACCCTGTATGTATTTTTAATTAATTAAAGCGAAAACTTTAAAGTTGTTTAATTTCTAAATTGGTTCACATTGGATGTACAAATCAAAACTCTGAAGTCTTCTTTCATAAACTACTCGGTATAGGATATATGTTTACATTTTTTTTTCTCTTAAAATCACATGAGTTTTCATCTCTCAAATTCTGTTGGTGAGCTAAAAAATCACCCTGTATAATCGTTTCCCTTTCTACCCATAGGGTGTAGGGATTTTTTCTCTTCCTCTCTTATTGTTCTTCAATAAATTTCCTCCATTTCTTTCTATCCATTGCCATTACCTTCGCCTTGTTCCACGTCTTTCCTCTTTTTGTTAGGTTTTTTTTTGTACTACCTTATTCCACGTCTCTTTTGGTCTTCCTCTCGTACATCTTCCAGCTACTCGTACTTCCCATATTTGTTTTACCAGTACGTTATCTCTCATTCTCTGCATATATCCCCAATATCCTTGTTGTTTCTTTCTATGTAGTTCTCAATTGGTTCCATGTTCATTCCGTTCTTATATTCCTAGTTCTTATTTAAATTGTTTTGATACAAATATTAAAACTTAACAAAACAAGGTCAACCATGTTGCTCTTAATGTTGAATTATTGTTAATAATAAGGGAAAACCCCTATTAAAGCTAAGTAAATATTGAAGACCCTTGCCTTTAATCGCAAATTAAGCGCAAGTAATGCATTGAAATTTAAATAATTAACTAACTAACCCAAACGAGGCAACAAATTCTCGAAAGTATGCATAATTAATTATTTTTTTGCGCTTCGAAATTACAGAAAAATAACATGCGTCCCGTAACTATCAAAGGGGTGTGCAAATTTCGCATCATTCGCACCGGCTCGCTATCTTAATTAAAATCAGTACACCCACTATTTAGATGGATGCGCTTTTAATTAATCTCGCTGATAATTACAATTAATTTCACACCTCTGCAGTGTTAACGCTGATCATTAACTGGCACTTTTATAATTAACTGCGGCATTTTGTGCATTATTGCGGCAAGATTTCGAATTACACGCGCTCCGCACTTAAAACTATCATCGATAAACTGGCCGCAGAATTTAAACACTCATTGCTAATTATGCCAGTCCACACCATTATCAGATTAAATGTTTTGTGTGCAAAAGCATGCAGTAATTCGAACGTCCCCATAATGTTAAATAAAAATGACGCTGTTAAATTCGTAACGTTTTAAGCTCGAAACTTGGCAAACGCGGAAAACATTCCATCACACATTCGAATTTGAGAGGTTTACAAATAAAGGGTGTTTCAATAAGACGGATCGATGGTAACAGTAAGTATCACAATGTTATTTAAAAATATGTTAACCAAAATGTTCACCATGGCTTCAGCGGCACATCTCCACTCTGAGATCAAAATTTATTAAATTAAATTGAATTTATTATTAAAATTAAAATTATTAATACATGGGCACGCAATGGTCTTTTTACATCTGCCACCAACCCAGTTTATTTGAATTTTTTAACGATTTGTCCAATTGCATTCTAGGTTCGTCGATTATACTGACCAAAAAAATCGCAGAGTGTACGAAATGCATTTTTCTTTAAGCGCCCATTTTCATAATAGGCTTCAATAACTTTAACACGTTGTTCGATTGTTTATTTATTCTTTCCATGGTTGAAATTGCCAAAGGCTGAGTTTGCCAAATCTGAAAACAAAAGACAACAATAATTTGACGTTTGGGCCACATTCACATTTAACATCGATCCGTCGTATTGAAACACCCTTTACATACAAAAATATATACCTAGCCACAAAAATCAGTCAGTGGCATACCTCGTACAGTTCGAACATCAAACAATAAGAGGGCTATTTTGCAAGCTGTAGATGATAATCCTCGTGTAAGTACTAGGCGAAAGAGTTTAGATTTAGATGTAAATCATGTGGCTATTTGGCGAACCCTCAAAGAACACTGAATTCATCTGTATCATCTATAAAAAGTTTTAATCATCTTCGGTTAGAGACAGAGTGTCGTTCGCGCATCCAAATTTATGAATGGTTCTTACACGAACTTAGATTAAATCCAGATTTTCTTAGAGAATTTGTGTTTACAGACCAACTCAGTTTTACTCGCGATGGAGTTTTGAACGTTCATAATCTACA
Organism: Othius punctulatus; assembly: GCA_951805005.1. Lineage (NCBI taxonomy): Eukaryota > Metazoa > Arthropoda > Insecta > Coleoptera > Staphylinidae > Othius > Othius punctulatus. The sequence continues at coordinate 23,833,994 of OX638140.1, read as the reverse complement.
TGAATGGTCAGATGAAAATATGCACGGACATCACGGTCATCTGACAATAGACATCATCAATTTGAATTTTCAATCAACGCCTGGGCTGGTATTGTGGGCGATTGTTTTATTGGACCATTTCGTTTGCCAAATCGGATGAATGATTAATCTTACGGAAACTTTTTACGCGACAGTTTAGGCGAAGTACTGGAAGATGTGGCGTTGAAAGATTTGATTAACATGTTTTTTATTCATGATGGAGCCCCTCCCCACTTTTCACATTTTGCAACAACATATTTAAATCAACGTTTCGGAAATAGATGGATTGGTCCAGTTGCGTGGCCACCTAGATCTCCAGACCTGAATACTCTGGATTTTTTAGTTTACGGGTATTTGGAAGATCATGTTTACGAAACAAGTAAATACAGAGGATGATCTTTGTGATCTTTGGCAGAGATTTGTAGACGCTTGTCAATAATTAAAAAATCAAGGTATTTTCAATCCAGAGAGCGCATAGCTTCGACGACGAGTGCAACTGTGTATTAAACACCCTGGAAGACAGTTTGAACAACATTTGCGATAACTTTTAATACCCTAAATGCATTATTAATTATATTTGGTTATTTTTTTATTTTTAACTAGAAAATTAAACCATATTTCGAAAACAATTGAGCGTTGGACTTAGGTTCATTAGCATTTGTTTTTCATCTCTACTATCACCTGTCAAACATGTAAAGTTTTTTTTTTGTAACACCCTGTATATATATATAATACCATATTTTGACTTGTGTAAACTAATAATGATCAAACACAAACAGATTACACTTACGAACTCAAATTGGTGGTTGGGGATCAGGTATTTATTTCAATAATTGGTTCTAATGTTTTGAGTAAAAGTTTTTCAAAACGTTTAGATATGATTAGTAGTAAACAGATTGGTCTATACGATTTTGCTTTCGTTAGGTTTAAAAATATTTATAAGGTGCAAACTCTGCAAACCTGTGAGCCTTTTGTTAATTGTTTCTGGCCCATTTACCATCGCTTTCACTAATGGGAGGAATTCGCGAAATAGGCCTTTAAGTTCTTGTTGTTGCCCTCCAGAGCGAGCACTCAGTGCTCTTGTCTCTGGTTAACTCTCTCAGAAAGGTGTAGTTTTTTAAAGGTGTTATTCATAAAAATTTAAACCGTGGTTTAGAGGTGGTTTAGCGGTGATTTACAAAGGGTTGCTAAGGGTACTAAGATTAAACCACCGTTAAAACGCGACTAAAATTTTTTAAACAATACTGTACGTCTTTTATATCTCTTCTTACTTATTGGGTGACATTGTTTAGTACAGTTTTGTCTTGCAAGCCTCTTGTCTGTTGCAACCGTTTTCTCGCTTTCCTTTTTTTAGCAAGTTGCTCTTTAATTTCTTTAGGGTAGTTACTTACATGGTATCTTCTTTTAGACTACGGGCATCCCAAGCTGCTTGCTGGATATCAATTACGAATTTTTCAACTTCAGTGTCTAATTGTTCTTCATTTCTCAAACGTACCATTAAGTTTATTCTTTAGACTTTTTTTATAACTGCCCCATCCTGTGAGTTTGTTGGCCAGTGCTGGGTGATTATCTTTCTGGATGATATTCTCACTTATTTTTAAGAGTATTGGAGAATGATCAGAATTCATATATTGCCTTTCATGTATTTGTAAATTGTTTTCACATACATTCCTAATTATGAAGATATCTATTAGGTCTGGTATTTTTCTAGGGTCAGTAGGCCTGTAGGTAGGCTTTCAGGTAGACAGAGTTTCACATTTTAATTCATGTATTGCCTATAATAGTTTCCTGTCGTTGATTGTAGTTAACCTTGATCCCCAGTAGGTATTTTTTGTGTTGAAGCCTCCACCACCTATGAACCTTTTTGCTAGACTTTTAATGAATTCCACGTACCTATTTGTCCTTCTTTGGCGAGTGTTTGGAGGGCAAGATAATCCTGCTACAAGAATGGAGTAGTTCCTAGTTTTGATACTTAAAGCTGTGGTTTGGATTTCTTCTGTATGATACTTAGCTCCTTCATGATGGTGTATATTTAATTTGATTATCACCGCACTCCCCCCTCCCCTGATAGTGTCTTCAGGGTGGTTTATGTGGTAAACTTTATAACCCTTAAATTTGACAAAGGCTTGTTTTGTGTAGTATGTTTCTGATAAGAGACATACATCCACCTTTTCTAAGTTGAGGACAGCCTGTAATTCTTGGTGGTATTCCAGGAGGCCATTCGGATTCCTAGCCATAATTTTAAGCATATTAGACATTTTTGTTGCTTTTGGGTATAGCTCCATTAGCACTATATTCTATTTTCTTTAATCTTTCGCCAAATGAGGTGATACGCGCTTCTCGTATGTTAAGCTTTGCTAATATGAGGTGCAATGTCTTGGTTATATCATCGTTCTTCTGCTCCTATTCCTGGCCATGGGGGTTTTCCTCCTCTGCCTCTACGGTTTTTATGAGATATTTTTTCTGTTTATCACTTGTGATTTGTTTCACGGTATCTTTATTTTTTAGACCCTGGGATGATTGACGCTGAGACTCGATTGGCTTTTTCATCTTCATGTTTTTTGTTATAATTTTTATGGCTACACTATGTGCTAAAACTGGCAGGATGTGCTTCTCCACAATAAACACATTTAGGTTTAACATTCACGCTTTTTTTGCGGTCTTTAATGTGGTGTTTTCCTGCACACTTGACGCATTTTGGCTCTTTATTACAATACCATTGGGTGTGCCCAACACTTGGCACAACTTGGATTGCGGCAATAACTTAGATATTGTGAATGGCTGAATTTCTACCTGATTCTCTAAGGTGGTCGTTATTTTATATACAAGGGCTGATCAAAAAGTTCCGGGGCTTATTGTATATAAATTTATTGGTAATAGATAAACATTACAAAACTAACTCCTCTTCAAAGTATTCCCCTTTTCCCTTTTCCCTTTTCCCAACGCCAAATTCACTGCAGGAAGGCCCTCTGAAAGTCTTCTTCCGACATGCTATTCAGTTCCTCCAGCGATGTTTTTTATTGCTTTAACATCATCAAATCTCTCTCCTTTCATGGGCCTCATCATTTTGGGAAACATAAAAAGTCTGCTGGAGCCAGATCGGGTTAGTCATTGCATATTTGGTGCAAAAATCGCAAATGAGCAGCGGGGAATGAACGTGGGGGGTGGGTAATCAACTTTGCGACAAACTTTGCGCATGTGTAGCTTTTCTGTTAAAATTTCTTGGCATGAACCGAATGAAATGTTGCATTCCTCTGCCATTTCCCGAATGGTTAAACGATGATTTAAACGAACGAGGTCATTCACTTGGGCCACATGATCATCGTCAGTCGAAACTGACGGGCGTCCTGAACAAGGATCGTCTTTTGTTGATGCGGCCTTCTTTGAACCCCTTGAACCATTCGTGACACTTCGAACGACTCAAACACTCACACCCAAAATTCGTTTGTAACATGTGACAAGTTTCGGTAAAAGTGTTTTCCAACTTCACACAAAACTTGACACAGACGCGTTTCTCTTGTTTTCCTTCCATCACAAAAAAAAACACAAAATCGCCGAACACAAAAATGTCGGTTTACTAAAATAGCTGTAACGCCGCTTTTAAACAACCTATTGATGATCTGCAAAAGCTGATGTACTCAGGGAGAACTCCTCTACACAGTGCTGCCAACCGCGTTTTTCTCCGTCGCTTCGTTGGGGCGCTATTTTAAAAGTCCCGGAACTTTTTGATCAGACCTCGTATCTTGTTTATATCTTCATCAGCTGTAAACATTTGCATTAACCTATCTGCTCTTTCTCTCCATTTCTCTTTGCATTTTAATTTATTTGTAGCATCTACTGCTCTGAGCTCCTTATCTCTAAGGCCATTCATAATTCTGTCTGGCTTAAACGAATAATGCAGATGCTTGGCCATGACATGATTCAGTCTGTTCTGCTTGTTTTCATATATATGCCAGACAATATGTTTATCCATAAATGTACGTGTCAGTGCTCTGTATGTTTTCTCATCAGTTGCATTAAATATGATGCTATCGCCATTCAATAGTTTTGTATTGCACTTTTCTACTTAGACAAATGTGTTTATCCCGCCATAAAATGTTTCATATTCTTTAATGCCGTCCACTACGATTGGTGGTAGGGTTTTTGTGTTTTATTTTGCTTATTGTTAAGTAGAGGTAACCTTACTTACACAGACTTCTCGTTGTAGTTGAGGTGGCCTATGTTTTGCTCTTATCCACTCAGTTTCCTTAGGTAGTTCTTCTTCATCTGTCCAATATTATCTTTCCAATATTCCTTTGTTGGAGTTAGTTTGAGCTTTTTCTTTTACTTCAATTGCTTTAACTTTATCTTGCAACTGATTAATTAGTTGTTGCATATTTGCGTTTGAATCGCTTAGTTCTTGCGTTTGAGTAGAGGGTTTTTGTTATTCATTATAAAGTATTTGTTCATTAGGAGAACGGTGTTCCCGGATTTTCCTGGAACAATGCACAATTCAGCTGATTTAATGCGACTTCGTTGGTCGCCGCAGGCTGACAATAGGCCGTATTGGTCGTATCATCTTCCATCTTTTTGCGTCGAACTCGCGATTCTCTGTTCCATTCGCTAGGTTTCTTCGGGTTTAAATTACTTTACCTCCACGCACCTCGCCGTTATTGCTTACTCAGCGCTCGATGTTATTCATGTCGAGCTGTCCTGTACGCCGGCCGTACACAAGCCGATACGCTTTATCGCACACATACTTGTATTTCCCTAGATTAGAATGCTCCGCGACACGTCTTCCATTGACAATAGCCATACGAATACTGAATATTTGAATCAAAATTATTAAAATGTCATGGCGACATTGTCAGATGAGGCTTCAATCGCAAAAATATTTCTAACCGAATAATCCTCGGGCATTTTTATATATTTTTTTAAATTGGATATCGGTCATTACAGCCATTACCAGTACATTGGTATTATATTGTTATCACGATTATTTTCACTGTTATCATAGTATATAGACTGGGACACAGTAGGGAATTTGGTTACTAATGAGACCTGTCATAGCATAATTGGTTTTTACATTCACATGAGATCGTCATGAAAACAGATTTAACAGAAGAGATACATTATAAGCTTTAATTAAAACATTATTTGCTAGGACGTCATATTTTGAAATTGGCACTATGAAGCCTAATCTGTGCAAGTCCATAATAAATTTGTTTCTATTATACTTTACACACTATAGTAAGATGTGTCTTACATCTCCTATGCTGTTGCTGTTGCATTCACATAGTGTGCTTGGAATTACCTTTATTCCGTGTAGATGCGCTGGGAAACTTTCGTGGTTAAGTCGAACTCTAGTTATGGTTACTATAATCCTTTTTGTGTTTTGATATTCTGGAACCATGTGTATTTGGACACATTTGGTTGGTAGATCGAGAGCTGTCCTCCTTTGGTCTGTGACGATGTATTCCAAATTTGTTGCCATTTTGCGGTTATTTGCTGCATGATCTGCTTTCTCATGGTGGACTATGTCTGACTGAGCTTTTATCCATCGGATGGTGATATCCTCGTCTGTCTTATGATGCGAAAAAGATCGTATATTCTATTAATAATATAGTTGTTATGTCTACTGTAATTTTTAATTTTCCCTTGTAGGCCTTCGGAATCTGATAGTTTTACGGCTTCCAATTCATAGTTCTTTGAACGCTTTGAGTGTTTTCAGCAGTCCAACAGCCTCGGCAGAAAACATAGTAGTATTCTCTTTTAGTTTATATCCTCTCTCGATGCTGTACTTCGGGCAGAATATTGCACATCCACACTCTCCTGATACAAGCACCGAACCGTCTGTATAAATTTGGACTGCTAAGGGCGGGGGTTTCTCGAGGGTCCAAATATTCACCTTTTATTGGATTAATCCATGGTTCTATTATGATATTAATACTAGCCGAGATACTTAGATGGTCTATGTTTATTGTATTTGTATCTTCAGAGAGTGCATTGCTAAAAGGGAGGATTTTAATATATTCTTCGGCTAGAGTTGGCCTTCTTTTTGGTCCAGTATTGGTAGCTTAATACCTGCATACTTAAAGTGTATAGTTTAATGAATAAATGGTGGGACTTGGAACAAATTCTTTTAGCTATAAATCGAGAAGCCAGCATACTTCTTCTGAGTGTTAGGGGTAGTTTAGAACACTCAACTAATAAAGCGTTTGTAGAAGTAGAATTTATAGCTCCAATGCATGTACAGACGGCCTTAAACTGAACTTTATCGTCTAAGTTTAGAAGTAATCAATTTACGGAGATTCGTATATGGATGATCCAAAATTCTAGTTTTCAAGTTTCAAGATTCAAGTTTTATTACCATGGGTTTTTTAGGCATTTGGAGTTGCCCAAAAAAAATTAAAACATGGATTTATATAGGTCTGATACTAGTCTTGCCCTTTTACCCTTATATATTTTGCCATTGTTGATGTTAAACCATAACCACCAGATTGATAACTGTACGATAAACGGCAGAAGTCGACGAATTTGAAACAAATCGCACACTTTAGCACAAGAAACACATAGGAACACATGTCTGGAAGCGTCAAATGCCGCCCAAGGCTAGTACGTGAATGCGCCACCGTGTCGCTGCCGCCTTGATGTAAATCGCCTATCGACATTGCTAGAGTTAAGGACGATGTTTGAAAGCAACATTAACCCAACTTAAATAGGCATGGGTGTCTCTATAGGAAGGCAGACTAATAATGGTGGGCTAATAATAAACTGCAGCAATAATATAAATCGAGAAGTCATCCAAAAAGAAATTGAAACAAAAATGGAAAATAATTATGTAATAATAAGTTAAGCAGCCAACAGTACGCAGAAACAGAATCAAATTAGTGGGCATTGACAAACTTGAATGGAGATGAAAACAAATGATTGACAAGATAGTGAAATAGAATGGCATAAATGAAGGTAAATGTTCTTTAAAGATTCTATATGTATCGGGATCAGGAACGATAAGTTCTACCTTATTTTGGAAGTGGATGATCTGTTTTATGTACGACCTATATACATCTAGAGGTAATGTGTATATTGGGTGGAATATACGAGTATGTAAAACGTATAGTGATTAAGGTGTAATAAGATGTTACAACTGCTGTAAATACGGACACACGAACAAAACCTGCAAAGAAAATGTAACCAGCCCATTATCCAGTGAAAATTATGAGGAAAGGGACTGTATAATTAAAAACAAAAATGTATGAATTGTATTTAAACGAATCAAGTATGTAACTTGCAACTAGAGGTCGAGCATGAAGTGTGGAATCAAAATTCAGAATGTTTATTTAGGATTACTGAAGCGCAAATAAATAAATATGCGAGTTTCAATAAATACCAATTAGCCAACGCGTCCGCTGTATTGATTTAAACGTTCAAAGTATCCGCAACAACATGCATGAATTTGAAACATTCTATTTCTTCTAATAGAATCTAGAATTCTAGATCTAGAATTTCTTCTAATAGGCCAGTAATATTGTTTTTCCACTCCCTGCATGTAAGTACACTGTTGTAACATTGATTTGGTGGAAGTAAGCCCCACTTGCCGATCAAGGTTTGGTTACTATGAGCAACGGGAAGTAAGTAATCACTTACTTCCCTCAGGGAAGTAAGTAAAATAATTTCAATAGCGTTCTTTCTCTGGCACCAGTCTTTAAAACACTTATACGCATTTTGATAACGCCCCTTTGACTTCTCCGGCAGTAGGAAGGAACAGGCAGCTTCTTCAATTGCCATTTCTTGTTTATTTTCATTGGAATTGATTTTACAACTAAACGAATGCAATTTCTCACATTCACACTTTGTTTGAAAAATAGTCTTAGCAACCAAAGCCGTACTGACATTTTGTTCATGTTGCGAAAATAAATTAATCAAACACAAACAATTAAACAAACTACAGGAGTGGAAAAACAGTTATAAGCAATTCGAGAGGTAAGTTTTGACCAGTCTCGGTCTTTATTGCTAGCCCTCGCTGTCGCTCGGGCGCAAACTCGACCTCGACTAGTAAATGATACATACCTCTCTTAATGCTTAAATAACTATTTTCCACTTCCTACATGGTAAGTACACTGTTATAACATTGATTTAGTGGAAGTAAGTCCCACTTACCGATAAAGCTGTGGTTACCATGAGCAACGGGAAGTAAGTAATCACTTACTTCCCTCAGGGAAGTTAGTAAAATAATTTCAATAGCGTTCTTTCTCTGGCACCAGTCCTTAAAACACTTTTGATAACACCCCTTCGACTTCTTCGGCAGTAGGAAGGAACAGGCAGCATCTGCAGCTTCTACAATTGCCATTTCTTGTTTATTTTCATTGGAATTCATTTTACAACTGAACGAATGCAATTTCTGACATTCACACTTTGTTTGCAAAATAGTCTTGGCAACCAAAGCCGCACTGACATTATGTTCAAGTTGCGAAAATAAATTAATCAAACACAAATAATTACACCAACTTCAGGAGTGAAAAAACAGTTATAAGCAATTCGAGAGGTAAGTTTTGACCAGTCTCAGACTTTATTGCTAGCCGTCGCTGTCGCTCGGGCGCAAACTCGACCTCGACTGGTAAACAATACTTACCTCCCTTAATGCTTAAATAACTATTGTATATGATGTCAAGTTCCATGCGTTTTTTTTAACGTGTACAACCCACCTCAGTTTGGCATCCAGGTTCATACCTAAATACTTTGCTTTGTTTTTATGTGGCACCGTCACACCGTTTATGCTGATTCTCAAGTTATTTGTTAATTTCTGGTTGGTAAAGTTTACGTGTATTAATTTACTCTCATTTAGTTTGATGTTCCATTTTGTTGTCCATTTGTGTATTTCGTTGCATATATTTTGGAACTTTGTGGAGGCGCTCTACATTTGTCCCGACTGAAAGTAGGGCTGTATTATCAGCAAATGTTGCTGTGGTTACTCTTTCTGTCTCAGGTACGTCCGAAGTTTATAGGAGGTACAGAATTGGTCCAACGACGCTTCCCTGTGGCACCCCTGCACCTATTTCTTTCAATTCAGAGTGTTCATCTGCTTGTTTTATGCGAAATAATCTGCCTGTTAAGTATGATGACAGTATTTCAGCATATTGTTTAGATAGCATTTTCCCCAGGTTGTGTAATAGTCCTTCGTGCCATACCTTGTCAAAGGCCTGTGCAACTTCTAAGAACACAGCTGCACATACGGACTTTTCTTCCAGAGCATTTTCTATGATGTTAGTGATTCTATGCACCAGGTCGATGGTTGAGTGCTTTTGGCGAAAACCAAATTGGTGGTCTGGAATTAGGTTATTCTTCTCTATTATTGGCCTCATTCTTTTCAGGAGCAGCTTTTCAAAAATCTTAGAGATAATTGGGAGTCGAGAAATCGGTCTATATGACTTAACATCGTTGGGGGGCTTACCAGATTTTGGTAGCATTATGACTTCCGCTATTTTCCATACATTTCGGAAGTACTTCAGTCGTATTGCTGCATTGAACAAGTATGTTAGCATTACTCTTCCTTTCTTTGGGAGCTGCTTTAGAATCTCACCTGTAATACGATCTACGCCAGGAGCTTTTCTTGGGTTTAGGTCTATTTTAATTTCCAGGGCCACTTCTTTTGTAGTGATTAGGGGAATGTTTTCTATGTATGGATTTTGTATTTCTTTAAGTACTATAGCTGGATGTGTTTGGTATGGTTTGAAGGTGTTTGCTAGGTGTTCGGCGAAAACTTCAGTTTTTTGTTTGTTGTCACGAGCCCATGTCCTATCTTCCTTTCTGATTGGTGGAATCGCTGTAATGGGTCTTTGGATCTTTTTAGTGGCTTTCCACAATGAGTAGTCCTTTTCTGCATCTGCTGAAAGGTCCCTCAAGTACCTGCTTATGGTATCTTCTTTAATTCTTTTTATTTCTCTTTTAAGTTTCTGGGTTTTATTATTTAGCTCGGTTTTATCTGCAGGACTTTTTGTTTGTTACCATTTTTGTCTTGCTTTCCTCTTCTCACTGACCATTTTCCTGATTTCCTTGGGATAGTTGTTTCCTTTCGTGACATAGGTTATTTGTCTAGTGTTACAATACGCAGCTTCTTGTATAGTTTTGATCAGGTTTTCTGCTTCTTTGTCCGGTTGATCCTTGGTTTTAAGGCTAACTCTTAGGTTTATATTATTTTCAATTGACGTTCTGAATCGTTCCCAATCTGTGGTTTTATTTACCAGTCTACGCTGTGCTTCTTTTCGAATTACCATTTCATTGAGCGTTAGAATCAGAGGTGAGTGATCCGAGCTGAGGTGAATGTTTTCTTGTACTTCAATGAAGTTTGACGATATTTTTCTTGCGATGTAGAAGTCCAGTAGATCGGGTATTTTTTTTAGATCTCTTGGCCAGTAGGTTTGCCTGTGGAATGGTAGCTACAGTTTGTAACTTCCATTGCATACCTGAGCTCTCTACCTTTGGGTTGAGTTATTCTGGATCCCCAGTCCTTGTGTTTTGCATTGAAGTCGCCTCCCAGTATGAATTTTTCACCCATGTGCTGAATTAGTTTAAGATATTCTGTTCTTTTGAAGTTATGTCTGGGTGAACAATAGACCGCACCTGCATTGAATGTTTGGTTATTCGATTTGATCCCTACTACTGTTAATTGTGTTTTTTTTTTCTATTTGGAGTTTACTTTCCTTGTAATGATTAATACTATTTTTAATTAATATTGCACTTCCTCCTTTTGCTTTATTTGCGGGGTGAGTACATTGGTAGCTTTGGTATCCATTGACTTGGAAGTGTGTTTGTTCAGTACAATGCGTTTCTGAGATTAATAGTATATCGATGTCCTGATTTTTTAGAAATAGCTCAACTTCTTGTAATTTAGAATGCCATTGGCATTCCATAGTCCAATTTTTAAGTCGGTATTGCTCATTTTTATCTCGGTTCAATGGAGACGCCATTTGTTCTGACTTCTATTCGGTGTAGCCTAGTAGAGATTTGATTTATCATACTTGACATTTGTTGTAGCATTTGTTCGATGTAGTTTTCTTGTTTTTGATTTCCCAGAGGGTTTTTCTCTTGCTGGGGGTTTCGCTGCTGAGTAGCATTAGCAAATGTGACGCCTGTTGTGATTTTCCTATCACTTATGAATCTGGGTTGTGTCTTGTTGTGTATTAACTGATTTTTTCTGCTCTGTAGTTTTTTTGCGATGGTACATCCTCTGTAGTTCGCCGTGTGGGCTTCAGCACAGTTTGAGCATTTGGCTGGGGTATCAGTGGACTTAGTACAATCAGCTGTAGGGTGACTACCTGCACACATTACACATACAGAGCTTCTTTGGCAGTATTTTTGTGTATGGCCGTATCTTTGGCACTTTTTACATTGTGGAATTAGTTTGTTCATTCTCATTGCTTCTATTTTCATTTTTATATTAGCAAGGCAGTCTATTTCGTAATTTTTTTTTATGTCTTCCGATTTATCGAAAGTTAATATGTGCATAGGCAGCTTAATAAATTTGTTTGCACTGGATTCTTCTAGTTTTTATAATTTGTTTTCCACCGATATTATTTTGAATCCCTTGTCTAGCAGTTCTTGTTTGATTTCTTCAAGGTTACACGAAGGGTGCATGTTTCTGGCTATAACCATAGTGGGTCTATTTTGTTTATTTTCGTATGAGTGCCATTGTTGTTTAGTATCGTTCATCGTTTTTGTTAGAACGCGATAATCCGTGTCAGAATTGACGTTGATTTTGATTTGGCTGTTGTTTAACATTGTTGCCTTATACCGTGTATTTATTGTTTTAAGATTGTCTTTGATTTCGTGATAATTTTCCACATTGCTCAGCATAACTGGCGGCGGCTTTTTTTTTCAACTTCTGCGACGTTGCTGTTAGTTAATTTTGGCGGACTCTCTTTATTTAATACAGGAGATGTACAAGCTTTACGCTTTTTGTTTCTAGGTAACAGCCATGGTGTTTCTTGATTCACGATCTCCTCTTCTTCATCGGAGTTTTTCGGGTTGTATTGATCTGACCTTTAAGTATATCTATTTCATGTAGCGCTCTTTTAAGTTCATTTTCCAGGTAGGTTATCCTATCTTGTTCTTTCGTAGATGTAGTTACTAAATCACTCGTCGCCTGCTCGTGTGTATTTCCAGGCATATTTATATATTTTTGCTTGCTTGCACTCTTAATAATAATTATAACAATTACAATAATTACTAATATTATCATTATTACAGTAGTCGAAAAATGCGTTACATGTACCAGATGACTTAATTCAATTATTTTAATGTCATTAACACCATTCTTGATTTCTATTCTATTTTAGATATGTCGTAGTTTGAGTTGAACTTTGAATTTGTTCTCATAAGTTATGTCTTTAATTTCTGGTATCTTAAAATTGTATAAAACATTTGAATTTTCAAATATAATATCGTTAATTACGATTTTACATTCTGAAGAAAGTTACGCATTTCTCTTAATGATAAACTTATCCACGTTATTTATTATTACATTATTCAATAACATTAGTTGAATTAGAACTTGATATTAGAACTTGATTATTATTTAATTGAAGAGATATCTCAAAATCGTATTTTACTAGGGCAAATATGCAGTGACGCGGAAGTTATAGCGAGCACTTATCACTTTGAGGCCTTTTAAGACAAAAAAGTTCACTTTCAACTTTATTTCATGATTTCTCATTCTTGATTTCTTTTATATTTTCTTTTTATTTAAGATAAAAAAGTTCACTTTCAATTTTATTACACTGTTCTGAAGTCCAGAGTCCTTCGTTGGATCCGATGAGATGGAGCTTCGCTGGTGGAACCATAATCTGCATGTAGTCGTATGGGATAGGTTTGGTAGATTTGGGGTTTAACAGTTGAGATGGACAAAATTAATACAATAGTATTATTAATCGATAAAACTTTAAATTTAGAATACTCTAATAATTTAAGCGGATCCTTTAAGTGGAGTTCTATCTAACTCTAGTAAATCATTTGTTTTATGTGTCATAGCAAGGTGTTCCATTATATCCAATAATTCAAGCATACTGATTAATTTTAGGTTCGTGATTTCGTTAAACGCAAGACTAATCGTTCATTCAATTAATTGCAGTGTTTTAAGCATTTCTTAACTTAAGTAAATGTAATATTGTAAGTTGAGTTGATTGTAATTCAATCTCGGTGTTAAATGTATTCAGAGCAGATAAAGAGACATTAATATTGTTTCGAATAAAGTCTAAATTTTGGGCGAACTTTGTGGTTAAATTATTTGCAAAAAAATGTGAATTTATCAATTTGTTTGATTATTTTTTCTTGATTTTTAAATAGAAAGTTAAGGTTATTATTAATTTCTTGTAAAACCTTATCGTCTAAATTTCCTGTAACGATATGAATTGCACTTCCCAATGCATTTATCAGACCTCTTTTTATCTTTTAAGTAGCTTAAATTTCAAGAATGAGTTTTCAATTCCTTTAGTATTTGATTCTAATATCTCTGATATTGTTGCAAGGTGCTTTTTATGACCATATTTTAGTTATAACGCATGAGCACACCCTAAAAGGTAGTAGTATTTTATTTCTATCTCAACGATATTTATATAGAAGTAAAATTTATGGCATTGGTCAAATAATTTAACTTTTCCGTGGTTTTCTGCGAAGTAGCCATTGGTTTGAGTCGATTTGTAGGGCCAGGTTCAGCGTGATCGGGACTGTTATAATCCTGAAAAGTAAAGAGTTTTTATCTCTTCTCGTTCTTCATTTATCTCTTTGTTTGTCATTTTTTTGAAATTATCGCGTTTGCCTTTAATTTGATTATCTTTCATTCTTGTAACGTTAATTTTGTCGTACACAGGGTCAGATTTCCGATTTTTTTCGTCTTTTTGCGTATATCACTGGTTCATTATTTTCGTATTCATTGTCAGTATTAGTTTTATTTCTTTGTGCTAATATTTCATTACCTTTATCGAATTGTTTTTGGTAGATCTGATCATAAAATGGTAATAGTTCTTCTTTTCCTTTGTTATTGTATTATTGATAAATGGCTTGATTTAGGTCAATTTCATGAAAATTCAGATTTTCATAAGAACCATAAGTAAAGAGAAGGGGGTAAAGCCCGTCGATGAATTAATTGTTTGGTTTTATATTAGAATCACTCATATTATTATATCTTGTGGAGGATCTTTATTGTATTGTATTGTTCCAATTATAATTTTCTCTAAAATCGTTGAGTGAAATCGTTCGATTGGTGAGTTAGAAATTAGGGTATAGTTCGTCGTGAAATGAAGACCAATGTTAACAATTTACAATATTCTTGAAAACCATTGTTTTTAAACTCTTTGCCTTCGTAGCAAACTATTTTTGTGGATAATGATGATAGGAGAAGAAATGTCCAAAATTATTCAAGATCGCTATTGCTGAAGCATCTGTTATGTTGAAGCTTGGGCGTATTTTAAAAATAGAACTATAATTGTTAGAAATTTTGCATTGTCGAACGAAAATGCATCGATTTGAATAATTTCAAACGGTTCCCTTGCAAGCATAGGTAGTGAGAGCGGGACCTTGTAAGGGTGTCTTTCGTATTTTGCATGTAAACATATTTCACATTCATTAATTATTTTGCTGACTAAAGACTAAAAGTTGCATCTTTTGTCAATAAAATTTCGCCTTTAAATGGCTAAAATGTTTCGTTTTTTTCGTTTGTTCACTATTGTTAGTAATATCGTTACAACATAAATATGTTTTTATTATTTGAAATAGATTATTAAATAATTGTTGACAGATTTTTATAAATTGTAATTTAAGTGTCTTATCTTTGAAATAAATTTCGTATAAATTACAAGGGTTAATATTATCTTTAAAGAATTGTTTAAAGTTTTCATTCTCTTATCGTGCTCGTATTGTTATGCTATAATTTAGTTTATCAAATGGTTTTGTTAATTCTACATTATATTTATTCCGTTTGTCTACAATTATACGGTTAATATATTGATTAAGCTGTTTGTCGCTAATTGATATTGAAAAATTCGGCTCTTCTATCAATAAATAATTCATGTTGTGTCATGTCAGAATTATTTGATTCTGGTAATTCATTTATTTTCGTAAGAATTTCATCTCATTGTTCTACAGTTAAGTCTAGGGTTTCGTCTTGTCAAATGGGAGGCGTAGTGATAAAAGGTCAAAGTCATTTGTCGTTCCTTTTGTGTTAATTTCGATACGGTATAACGCATTTGCGACTTGTTTTTCTTTCCTCTTTTTTTCTAAGTTTCAGTTGCTATTTTGTTAGTCGTGAATTTTAATCTTTTATTGAGAACAACCATATTAGTGGTTTGTAGTCGATTATAAAATGTCATCCATAGACTAAACTGTTTTGTGCATTCAACGATCACTAACAATTCTCTCTCAATTGTTGTATAGTTTTTTTCGGCACTATTTAGGGTTCGCGAGTAGTAAGGGATACCATCCTGCGATAAGACTCCTCCTAATGCTGTATTTGAAGCCTCAGTCGTGGCAAAAAATAATTTGTTAAAGTCAGGGTAGATTAGAATTGGGGCATTTATTAAAAGATCTTTGCATTTTTGAAATGATTGAAAATATTCTGGATGGATATATCATATCCATCAATTTTTGAATTCTTTTTGAGCAATTTAGTAAATGGTTCAACTATTTTAGCATAGTTATCAATAGACTAGGGAAAATATGCACTATAAAATGTAAAAAATATGCACTATCATATGCACTATAAACAGTAAAAATTTGCACTATTAACTAAAAATATGCACGATCGATAGAGTCATTTTTTTATGTATATATAAATCGAGATATGCAAATCACTCTGAAAAAAGGTAAAATATTGCAATAAAGTGACAAGAGCCAATATTCAGTTTATAAAGATTCCAATTAGTAGATTGGCGACGTATCTACCACATGCATCGGTTGTTTCATCCGCAGAAATCCACACGTAATTCTGGCCAATATCTGCACGGATTTCTTCCATTATCGTGTCGTAATAGGGGAGTAGGCAAGATTTTCGCACCGTCGACTCACTTGGTAGAAATTCTCCTTTCGCGCAACATTTTATTTGCAGAAAATTCACGAAATAGGGATTCTCCAATTTACGGAATGGAATATTATTGGAGACTAACCATTCACACAACTCCATTGGTAAACTGGTGGTAGCTTTTGGAGTCAACGTGTGTAGAATTAATGTCTGCTTGGGCTTGGGCGTTAAATTGTTAATATATTTCGATCGAATGTGTCCAGTTGTTTGCACATGTTGCACAATTTGGAATTTCTTTTCACAGTGAATGTTTTTTTCTTACTTTACGCAATAAACCACTTGTCCATCCGTAGTAAATTCTTCGGGAAAATCGGATATCCAGGATTTAATTAAAATCCCGCGAGTCTGCTTGATAGGAGGCATTTTGTAAAACTTATATACCTGATTTACTAATATAACAAATATTGCAGTGCACTACAGACGTTATCAGCGCAAACTGATAGAAGCATCGAAATATTTTCCGTTTATACTTATTTCTGTAAAATAGTTACCTACCCCTCTCTGCTTCTAATCGACCAATTATATTAATCACGTTATATTAGTTCAAAATTCGAAGAATTTCCAAAGCAGGTCATTATGCGCTGCCATCATAAAACTTTCAATACACAATATAATGTAATGAACCCTGCACTTTCAATACATAAATAGACTGTAATAAACCCTCGATTTAGGTAAAATTCCACGTAATATTCACTAATATTCGTAGAATTCGGTAATACGCTAATAAGCAACAATAACATTTACAATCAACAAATACTTTATAAGTGCTAATGGAGGTTGGTATCTGAAAATACGGGAAAATATGCACAATAAACGTAAATCGCCTATTATATGCACAATCCATAAAAATGGGCAATATATGCAAATGCATATGCAAATATGCATAATGCATATTTTCCCTAGTCTTTATTGATAACTTATCAATAAATCGTCTGTAATATCAGGTTAATCCATGTAAGGATTTTATTTGTTTTACTGTTTCTGGTAAAGGGTAGTTTTGAATCGCTATTAGTATTGTGGGATTTGATTTTATAGCATTTGGTATAAATTGGTATAACATGTACTAGAATTTCTTTTCGTAGGAATTCACATTTATCAAGCTCGATTTTCAAATCAGAATCATAATAAAAAATTCTCGAAAATGTTCTTTTTATCATTGATGCATCATATTGCTTGTTTAAAACATCGTGTAGCGTGCATAAAACAGGCTTTCAAAAACGCGCGTTTCCTGTAAAGGTTTCCATGGATACAAAACAAATAACGTCATAAAAAATGAATTCAAATAAATACCAATTTATTTTAATTTAAATGAATATTAAATGTACAATTTACATTGTTTGAAAACGTTAAATTTCCTTTCTTCAATTCCGAGAGGACATGAACATTGTTGCTAACTGCCGAAAATTCACTTGACGTGCATGGATCCGTCCTTCCACTAATAGCATTTGCTATGACGTTCGACACTTTGGTTTTATTTCCGATACTCTCTTCGACATATCCACTGGCTACAGATGCCGATTTCCATCCAACTTGTCGCTGTATTTGATCTATTGACATCCCACCGTTAGCCATAATTGTTGCGGACGTCCGCCGGAACGCATGTCCAGTGTACTTCTTTGGCTCGTCTAATTTAAGGAACTGTGCAATTTGAGATGGGCACAAGCCAAAGGTATTAATGCCCACTACCTGTTTAGTGCACTGTCCCTTATCAAAACGTAAGAAAACACGGTCTGTACTCACATTTTGAGGACGCAGAGACAAATATTTCTTCATAAACCCAACATAGGGTATCCCATTACTGTTAGCAACAACAAAATGTCGAGCCTTTTCTGTCTTAGATGGTCGGATGGTAATTAGTAATGTATTACCCTCTTCCTTGATGTCAAATAAACGCAGATCGCACAATTCGCATCTGCGACATGAACCGAATATTCCACAAATTGCAACGACTTTCAGAAATAAATATGTCACATCTGGAGCATCTTTGAAAAATGTTTGTAGGTCTTCTTCTCTAAACACGTAAGCCTTTTTTACCACATGATTTTTGTTGATCGCCTTCATGAATGCATTAACCTTAACAAACGATTTTATATCCACTCCCTTGTTTAACCGTAACATGCATTGCAATTTCGAATGTATTGCCCACATTGTTGACGCCTTATAGCATGTAGACATTTTCTGCATGTACGCAAGAATCATTCTTTCATCTACAGTTTTCACCTCCTGTTCGTCCATCCATTTTACCAATTTATCGTATTCCTTCTTATATGCCAATTCCGATTTTTGGGGAATTAAACGCCTCTCTGCTTCGGAGCTTAATTGATCAATGTTTCGTTGCATTTTCAACCAAAATCAAAACTGACGCCAAATTGAAAGATTGTTACATACGATATTCAACACTTTGACAACCAAGGCTAGAACAATTGCATAGTATCAGCCGCCATGTTAGCTAGTTATTTATTCAGTATCTTAGCAACGATACTAAAACTGTACGGCAAAATCGACGGCACATCAGATAGAAATTATAATTACAAATGTTTAGGCCAATTTACGGCATCAATGATAAAAAATAGTGTAAAGTATGCGTGGATATCTGGCCTTTCAAGCACTCACTCTATTCAAAAAACCTCCCCGCCTCCCCGCTGCGCGGGGAGCGACGGGTCGCTTTTTTGAAAAACGTTCGTGCTTGAAAGGCCTTGATATCCACTTATACTTTAATATACTATTAAATGAATCTTGTAATTATTTGGAAAATATGACTACATCATACATGTAAACAAAGCAAAATTGATATAAGTATTCTTTAAGGATGTTGTGCATAACTCGTTGGAACGTACTTGGAGCATTCTTTAAGCCAAGTGGCATTCTTGTGTACTCGTGGTGGCCATTATTAACGCTAAATGCTGTATTTCGATGGATGACAGGTGCATTTCAATTTGGTGAAATCCATGAGCCTCGTCAAGGGTAGAGAAATAAATACATTTTCCAAGGTTGTCAAGTATTTCTTCAATTTCGGAGAGAGGATAGTTATCTTCGATAGTTTCTTCAATTTAGATTTCTATAATCTATAACAAGAAGTCATTATTTTTTTCCTGAGGCGTCCATTTATTTTTTAATAATCCGTACCGGAGAACTCTATGGAGAAATTGATGGTCTTATAATTTTATTATCTAATAATAATAATAATAGTCTTTATTTCGCTTCGATCAGAAACAGATACTAAACAATATATATATGTGCAATACAATAAAGTAAAATAGAGTAAAATAGAATAAAAGCAAAGCAAACTGACAAAGTTTATAGGTTAGTGTGGGAGCCAGCGGCAAGACATTCTATAAACTAGGCAAGCGAACGTCCCATTCGCTTATCGCAATTCATTAGGTGATCCCGTCCTGTAGTTTTCTCACATAATTGGCAGCAGCAATCTTCGTCGATGTCATGGAAGTGGCGTTTGTTGCAGATTAGGTGGTGAAACCCATGGTATGTGTATCTGGTTATTGTGTGTCTTTGTTGTTGGTTGGCCCCTCTCCATATCTCCGAATTAAACGCTGGTCCTTCTGTAAAATTCTTGATTGCAAAGTCCATGTTTTTAGCCTCTAGGATCTCGGCATATTCGTCTTTTACTTTCTTTGTTATTCCTGGGAAGTTCCTAATAACTATTATTATCTAATAACTTTCGTATTTGATTTTGATTTTCTTCCTTTAAGGAATATGCATACCGATATAATTTACTGTACACTGGTTCATAATGGTTTACACGTATTTTGTGCTTAACGGCTTCCTAAAAATTAATGTTAAATTTTCGGTATAAACAATATCTATGAATTCCTTACAGAGTTTAATAATTTTCTTCTTTTCTTCTATGTTTAAATGTTTTGTGTTTAGTTTTTTGTCCAAAGTAACGAGCATGGTATTAGCTTTATTTTTTGCATCACGAATTTCATCATTTGTATGTAATTCTAAATTAGAGAGGGGAGTTACTTCAATTGGTTTTCCAAAGCATAAGTCTATTTTACGTTCTTCCTAGCTTGGTATCGTACAAAAACCGTTGTCAGAATTTGAGAATTTATTTGATATAGATTCGTGTATTCTAGTGTTATTCAAATTAATTTCAGGAATTGGGACGGGCAGTGGTAAAATGCGCGAAATTATACCTGCGTAATCCAGTCATTAGTTCGGCCGCCTTAAGTACACCCGTAAAATGCGCCGGCTCACTTTTAAGCACGTTTATCCTGCCGGTAAAATGCGCCGAAGGTCATTTAAATTTGAAATGGGGAAATTTATTATCGTTTTTTAAAACACATTATTAATAAAGTTTTGTTACAATATATATGCGAAACCAGAGTTACCAGAGGCCAAAGGGATATAATGTACAGCTTGTAGAGCATGTATTGGAAACAGTTGCAGAAAAAAAAATTGTGCAGCAAGAAAAAATTCCGTCTAAATATGTTTTAGAAGAAGTACACAAAAATTCTAAATTACTGTTGCACGAAAGCACCACAATGACACGTTTTTTGTCAACCAGGATGACAAAATTTTCTGATTCAACTGTTTTTAAGTCAATACATTCCAAAATGTTCAGGGCAGCATTTCGCAAGGTGGGTAAAACGCCACCGATCACTTTCCTCCTCACATTGTATACATTGCGCTTAATTTTACGAACATTGTTGCTTGTTAGAAAATCCAAAATTCCATTAGAAACTTAATACAGTTTGCATTAAATCTCAGAGTGGTGTGAAGAATTTTAGATGGCCTTTCGGTTATATCTTCAACAGCTTTCCTCTTAGCACTGTTGCTAGCCAACTAGAAATTAAGTAAAAGTAAAGTTAACAAAAGGTTTATATTTTTGAAGCATTTTTTGAAGCATTAACATATCTTTAAATCGCAATAAAGCTTGAGTAGACGTTTCATAGATTA
This sequence comes from Othius punctulatus, assembly GCA_951805005.1. Lineage (NCBI taxonomy): Eukaryota > Metazoa > Arthropoda > Insecta > Coleoptera > Staphylinidae > Othius > Othius punctulatus. The sequence goes on along the minus strand of OX638140.1, from coordinate 23,813,011 downwards.
TTTTGAATATTTTACAACACAAGGGGCCAAAAATAAACGTACTGGTCGAGTGTAGGTCAAAATGAAAACGCCGCATTTTTCGACAATTTAACTCCACTTTCAGATGGCATTACTTCTCATCTGTTGATTAGAATGATATAAACGCTAATTATTTTGAAAGATACCTTTTTAAGCTTTCAACTCGTCAAAGAATTATCTAAAATCGTCTAAAATTGCAAAAGATATGAATTTTTAAATATATCCCTTAAATAGCTAAAAAATACATTTTTTTAAACTTTAAAATTAATTTAAAAAAAAATCCTGATGTGATACAAGCAAACGGCTTAAAGGACTCGAAATGGAAAAAAATAGTTTTTCGGACATATGGTCTTGCTCATGTGTGACGACACAACTTCTAATTTGTTGGACGGTATAATTTGATACTTTTTTACGTCAGCACCGTGATTGTGTTCTTGTTTACGTTGAGAAGTTATATTTTCTGCTCCTAGTGTACGTGATGATGCTGGACAGGATCTTTTTGTACAACGCCAAACAGTTTCTCTACTTTTTATATCATTCACTTTCCTAAATTCAAAAGAATCTATAACTAGTAACTGCGCTTCACGGTTACTTGTCAATGCATCCATTTTGGACCACTTAGAAGACTGATAGACTTCTACAAAATTTTCGTTGATACTAAATATTTTAAACGAAACTCCCTCCCTCATTTTGTGTAGTACTGAATATTTTTTGAGAAATGATGCACTTAGGTAGTTTGGAGGTAGGTAAATTTACGCGATGGCCAATTAATATGGCGTTGCGCTAATCCCTACCACTTGGCGCAAATTTCCAAAGGGATTAAGGAAGTTGCAGAAGTACCTGGCGCAATTTGCCGACGGGATTAAAGAGGCAGGTAACATTTTGGCGCATTTTGCCATCGCGCATTGGGACTGGGCCCTAATCTTTGTAATCTATATTTGCCGCGGTCTGGGGATTGGACGATAACTAATTTGAGCATCATTAGTTCAATAACTTCAAGACAAGTTAATTAACAAATATAATACTACATGAAAAAATAAACACTTTGCTGCTTATAAACAACGAAAACTTATTTAAAATGAGGGAAATTTATTAAAAAATATATTATAGCATAAAAAAATTGTTACTTCAAAATAAAAATACTTTCTACGATGATAAACGATGACCTATCTAAAATGAGCTGTAGAGATTACATTTTGATACTTTAATGAACTGAGAAGAAACATTTCACACAATATGATTGTTTACAAGTTGTACATGTATATTTTGTTCTCGGTCATTTCCTTGAGCTTCTAATCTTCCAACTTATTTTTTCATGCTAGAATAACATTTCACACATCTAGAACGATTATTTTGTTTTGACTTGTGACCTAAGGATTCTGGCTCAAGTTCTGAAATATTCTCATTATCTCAATTTACTAATTGTAAAACAATTTATTTTTTGAATTCTGTAATGGAAATGTTTGTTTGTATTACTTCGCTATACAATATATACCGGGTGATTCAAGTTTTATTACCAAGCCAAAAATGGCGACTTCTAATTGAAATAAAAAATCCAAAATAAGTACACATGTTCAGATATTGATGAAGCCCAATCTGACGACAAAAAAAAAAAAAATTATCCATCCGGTAGTTTATACGTTATTTCACAAAGAATTTGTAATTTTATTTATATAGTTTTTGTCAGAACATACTTTAATGCTATTCCAAATATTCCAGTGTAATCCAAGTCAAAAAAATTGCACCAATTATTGAATTAAATGAATTTTGATATTGCAACAGTAAGATTTATTACTAAATAGTAAAATATGACGGGTGCTACCAGTAATAGTCCCTATAATGGATTTATGGGTTTTATGATCATGACGAGCCTGCAAGGCCCGTTCAACCTACGGGCGACTGGCGGAATCATAAAAAGTCATTAAACGTTCCAACCGCACCGGCGCGGTCAATGCTTTGTAGGGCTTTTGACTTACAAAATCATAAATCATACCGAAGAAAATTGGTCAGTAATGTAATAATGCTTTAAATTGAAACCTAATCATTTTCGTTAATTTTTGATTTCATAAATGGGTTCTATGAATAAAATAAAATAGGTTAGGGCAAAAATAACGAGTTTTTTTAATTTTATAACCGTCTATATAATTATATCGAAAAAGTCAAAGTACCTTTCCGTAGATTAGTATCAGACCTATATAAATCTAAATTTTCATATATTTTGGGCAACTCAAATGCCTAAAAGCTCATGATAATAAAACTTGAGTCGCCCGGTATATATGCGTTTATCAGCGCAAATCCAAATAGATATTCTATTACCAATTTCCTATACCATTTAGTCCCTCTCCGTAGGTAGCGAGAATAGGATTTCATCTGATCTGACAAATCAATGTAGGATTTACATTCATTATAGTCCACCACGGTTATTGGCTTTCAACCTCTCCTTCTCATCCTCGAACTATTTTAGTTTCTTTCGAATGTTTTGTTGTCAACATTAAAACTTCTGTTTTATCACGCCATTTTATCATTACAATATACACGAGCATATTTACACGAGCAAATATTTAATTTTTTTAAATATGTTTTATTACTTCGGTACAATGTGAGATCAGAAGTGCTAAACAATGGTGAAAGGTCGAGTCAAGCAGTCGGGATTGATATGGGGTTGTATACGTTTATTCGGTGAATAGGTGATACATGGTTGTGTACGCACACTTGCGTAAGCGCTTGTACACTGTTACAACTTAACTTATCTCTAGTTCTGATATCTAGTACTTATATCTATGTGATGTTGTGATGGTTACACATTCTTAGTAATGCATTGTCCGGTTGATGGTCGCACGTCAAACCTTGCTGTATTGCAATCTCAGTGGCCTTGCGAAGTCAGCATGATGTGTAACAATAACATCGTGTGTAATCCAATACAACAGTTCAGTTTTCTGTTAAACCTTATTGTACCAACAAGATGTGTTTGTCTCTTCAAAAGTTCCTTGGCAAGATGAACGCTAGTTTAAAAATTGTTTGTGTGCCAAGTTCGGCCACTATCTTATAAATTACACATAAGTAAGAAAACTACATTATAAAATGCATTTCCTTCAGAATTTTTATCCTGTCTGCAATATACTTCTTTTTATGAACTGTCGGAAGTTCAAGCGAAAGACACCATGCTTTCATCAATACATACATTTTTACCAGGTATCATTACTTCTTGAAATCGTTGTTCCAACTTTTGCAGCAAAGGAATGAGTTTAAAAAGGCGATAAATTTCACTATTTTGAGTACGAACCTGTTTGTTATCGTTAAAATGCCACATGAACACCAGCTAAGACGATAGCTATCTCGTCTACTCTCGATCTACTCGTGGTTCCTTACTCTCGCTAAAGCTCACGTTTGGAATCTTCCACTCGTATAGAATTTTCATTCTAACCTTGTTACAGAATATACTATTAAACTTAATAAAATAGTTTCCAATATTCTGAAGCTTCTAAACTGTTTCTGAAAAATTTAAAATCTTGTATAATTAGATATTCTGGGTGCAACAATTAAAATTGATTCAGATTCGTCAATTTGTATAATTATTTCCCAGGAGCCCCACAAAAAGTTTCTTACATAATTTTTATTACATCCTGTACATTCATTTCATATGCTAACCTGTATTATAATTCAATTAGTTCGTAACCTTTACAATCGAATTTTTCAACGATGATGGACTTGCCATAAAGCGACGGAACACATAAATAAAACTGTGTATTCTTATTACACTTTGAAAATAGTCGACTAATGTTCTGTTATTTTTCGTACAAATAATAAATTTCTTCCATAAAAAAATGACATGTTCTAGAATTGTATCACTTGCAAAATAATAAAATCTGACTGTCAGTGGCAGCGTAGCATGGGTTGGCACCCGGGGCGATTTTCTCTTGAACACCCCCAAAATAAAACAACAAATACTAAACGTGCTTACGTGACTTCATTTTGCTAAAATATTCGATCACATTATCAAAATTTACTTTTCTCTCCTTTTCAATGGACAATATGGAAAGATTGGTAAATCGCGCTTGGCTCATTGTTAATCTGAAGTTAGATTTTATCAACTTTAATTTTGAGAAACTTTCACAAGAAACCAACGAAACACAAACAGTTAAAAAAATCTTAAACGCAGCGCTAGACTCGGAACAGGCTCAGAATAGTCCCATTTTACATAGAATTTCAGAAGCTCCAAGGTAGTCGATTGGACCGCTTCTTGGAAAGGATGCTGGTGGCTTCCAAGTGGCTCCTCAGTCTTAATATTTCAAAAATAATGTCCTCTGCAGAAAATTCATCATAGATTTTTGTAACACTCTTCTTCTGTTGACGCTAGCAGAGTTTTAGGCTTAACAACACCAAAGGTTATGAGAATGTCATCCATTGCCCTGTAACGATGGTTTAGTTCTGCATAAAATAGCTCATAATAAATCTTCATAGCTCTCTGCAGCTCTTCTGGCAATGTTAGTCCAGCATCTAGGGCCATTTCTCCTAGTATACGTTTTCGGAATCTCCTCCTTCCTCTTCTTTCAATCGAAATATCCAAGTCCTCACATTTTTAAGTTGCGTAGGAAATAGTTCTTTCCACTATTTGGATACGTATGCTTTGAAGAAACATTTTTAGGGCTTTGATTTTTATGACACACTTTTCCAGCTATAGCAAAGATGTTTGTATATGCTTTTGTGTCTGGTTAACTTCTTCTAGGACTTCACATAAAAAAGAAAGGTAGCATAAAAAACTGAAGTCACACAAAGCTGGTAAGAGTGTGGATGCTGCTTCTTTTGTATCGACGTTTTTTCTGCTGGAATTACACATGTTTTCGAGTGTTGATACAAGTTTCTCAAAATTATTCTTTAGTGGTTTAACAGCGTCGTGATGAGCACTCCATCTTGTATCTACTAGTCTTTTGGCCGATACGACTACACTTTTCATTAAAATTTCCCATCGATGTGTGAATGACGAAAAGAACGTGTAAACTCTTTCTACTGTTCCGAAAAAAGTTACACTTGAACTAACACTTTTGAAAGAGTGCACTCTACATAGATTTAGCAAAAGATTAGCAAAAGGCATAAACAACGCTAGGATTGTGTTTTTTCTTGTACACTACCATGACTGCTGCCATGGTTGCAGCGTTATCATATCCTTGAGAACGACATATATGTATGACCAAGTTATCACCCTCCAGCAGCGTAAATATATTTCCAGTAAGTTTGCCTGCAGTCGTTCCAGCTGTAGGGAAGATGAATCTGATTACACAACTGATCCGATCTACATGTGATATGTCTGGAGTGCTATCGAAAATAAGTCCGAAATATTTAGCTTTTTTTTATGTTGTCCACAATGTTATTTTTCACCGCTTTCCCCAAAAGGCTGATAACTCATTTTGAATGTCTTTGGACAAATAAGAATCTGCCCGTTTCCGTTTTGTACAGGCGATGGCATGTTCAATTCTTAGCATATGCTCTTTTAGCACAGGGTCATATTTCGACAAAAAATGAACTAATTCAAACAAATTCTCCCTATTGTCTAATGAAGCCCCCTCTCTATGGCCCCTAAGAGGAAGATTTTGGCCTGCCAAGAAAATAATAACATCTAAAAGGCGACTCAAAATGTCACGCCACTTCTTTTTTTCTTGGTCAAAAACAATTTGATGTTCATGGTCAATTGGTTTTTGCAGCCTCAATTCATTTTCCAAGATTTTCCATTTTTCGAAACAGCAGAGATGGTTCTCAGAATTCTCGTATTCAGACATATCAGATTGTAGTTTCCACTATGAATTAAACCCGTTGGTAAAACTCTGATGTTTGGTTTCATGGTGCGTAAACAGTTTGCAGCAAAAACAGTATAAACTGTTTCTTGTGGAGAGTATACCATCCATTTTCTGAGTACCGTTTCTCCATTTGGCAACGCTATATAAAACCATTCTGAAATGAAATGTCGACCCATTTTTTTAAATTTTATCTCCAGATCTTTGGACAGTATCTAAAAATGGGGAATATCTATTTTGATAGGGTTCACTTTTTGTTGAAGGCATTGGTGTTGGCCAAGTAGCAACATCGAAACGAGTTAAATAAGATGATCTATGATCATACTAAGATGATGAAATAAATCTTCTCGGCCTTGTATGTCTTGTATATCAGGCTCTCTTACCAGCTTCCCTCTGTTTAGCACTGTCTTTCTACATCGTCTCTTTCATCAAGAAGGTCACTTTGCACTTTGCTATGTTGTATTTGATACCAATGAAGCCGAAGGTGCTACATACTTAAAAATTAATCCAGATAACGTTTCACGATCAAATTCTTTTGATTTCTTGATTTTTCTTTGCTGGAATCCACTAGGTTCTATTTCGCCTCATTTTAAAGTTTTATTCCGTAAATAACGATAAATAAATACTCGTCCTAGTAGCAACATCGAAACGAGTTAAATAAGATGAATTTGTTTTGTCATTATCTCTTCATCGTTTTCAATTTGCTCTGGTTCTTCTATATTGTCGCAATTCCGTCCTTTTTCTTGGTCATATCCTTCTTGATGTTGATCTTCTCCACCTTGTATGTCTTGTATGTCAGGCTCTCTTCCCACCGCCTCTCCAGCCAAAGCATTTTAGCACTGTCTTTCTACATTATCTGTTTTAAAGAAGGTCACTTTAAACACGTTGCTGTATTGTATTTGATACCAATGAAGCCGAAGGTGCTACATACTTAAAAAAAATCCAGATAACGATTTCTTGATTTTTCTTTGCTGGAATCCACTAGGTTCTATTTCGATTCACATTGAAGTTTTATTCTGTAAAGATCGATAAATAAATATTCGTTAACTTTAACAGTTCTTTTTCTCGCTCCATTTTATATTATACAATTTATAATATCGGCCGGAAGTTAAATTCAAATCGACCCAAACCGATAATTAAACTTGACTGACTTTTGTGGTAAAATAGGTATGTAGTTCATATCAAACTCACCTCTTGACCTCTAGGCATTATCTACTATCCGTCTTACTCACTCCTTTATTACATATTGTAACGAGCCGGGGCCGGCCGGGTTCGTAGATATAATGCAACTCGTACTACCACTTATTACTGATTTTTATTTAAAATAATGGTCACTACTAATTACAATTTAGACCGCTAATTATTCGCAATAACGTCCGGTTAGTCACTATCTGGCTTTGCTTTTTTCGCTGACCGACTTCATGTACCGACTGCCTGGTCATGTCGTTCATTTCTATTTATATCCCTCCGAAGTGTTTCTAGGCTTTTCTATTTCCAGAAGACAGGGCCTCGATTTTTCCAGCTAATCGCGCTAGAAACCTAACCTTGACCCTGATCCAATATGACTTCCGGGCGACAGTCGTCGCAATATTTAGTACCTACTTTCGCCTTTTTGAACTATTCTTCTCTTCATTTCACTTTAATTTTCTCGCAAGGAAGTTTTGTGTTAAATTGACAAAGATGGTCGCCGTGACGGTTATAAACAATAACACTGACTGACTGTGATTGTTTGTTTGACATATGCGCGAGTGAGTTGTCCCCCCTTAGTGCTTGGCACCTAGGGCGGATGCTCCACCCCCCTTACGCGGCCTCTGATGACTGTAACAAAAGCAAGTACAATGAAGCAAATCTCGCAATGAAGTAAAAATCAGAGAGCAGAAATGTCCTGCTGCTTAGGTCCACGTTAATTAAACGGAGGAATTTAATATGCACGGAAAGTGTGGGAGGCATAATAAATATAGCACTGCATTATCCAACTTTTTTCAGCGATAATTCGATTATTTGACAATTTCAATATTGTGATGTCGGGATATTCAGGAAATTCCCGCACATCATCCATGCCCGGGATTATGTCGAATAATTATTGATTAGATTAGCGTGCTGTGTGCAGGATCACGGGGAATTATACGAAGCGACACATGCAAAGCTCGCAGTATTTAGTATTCATGTTGGTTATATAAAATTATATTAAATTTAAATACTGTCACGATTAGGAAGATACATTAGTGGCTGTGATGGTATTTGATGGGTTTAATTTTTATGATTATGGCATTGAGAACGTATGTCGTCGTTATTTTGAGAGTACGTTTCTCATAGTGCGCCGGTTTTTTGATATTACGCTGTTCTGACTACTACCCTGATAAGTAAACTCAGATGGAGGTATTAGCAAAAGCAAATAAAATGTATTGATAATCTTTTTTTTTTTGAGATAAAATGTCATACAAATTCGCAGTACAAGTTATCAAATTGTGGGTGACAATAATATCGCGCGTTTTTTTAATTTCTGAACATAGGCCTATGTTCAGTTTTAAAACGACAGTATCAATTGCAACCAGTTATGCAACCAACATTACATGCGCCTGCAACTCGATCATTTGAAATGACAAAACTGTTGACAGAATATGCATTCTACGCAAGAATTATCCTGAGACACGAATCCCATCATTCCTGTTCAAATAGGAATTATCAACTGTTAATCCCGAAATAGTAACTCATTTGTGAAAGTACCCTATTTAAACACTTTCTTGCGTTGAATACATTTTCTATCAATAGTTTTGACATTTCAAATGATTACACGTGCATGTAATTTTGGCTGCATAACAATTGCATGCAACCAAAATTACATGCACTTGTAACTTGATCATTTGAAATGTCAAAACTATTGACAGAAAATGTATTCAACGCAAGAAAGAAATAGGGCAATTTCACAAATGAGTTGCTATTTCGGGATTAACAGTTGATGATTCCTATTTGAACAGAAATGATCGGATTGGTGTCTCAGGATAATTCTTGCGTAGAATGCATATTCTGTCAACAGTTTTGTCATTTCAAATGATCGAGTTGCAGGCGCATGTAATGTTGGTTGCATAACTGGTTGCAATTGATACTGTCGTTTTAAAACTGAACATGGCCTATGTTCAGAGATAAAAAAAAACGCGCGGTATTTTGGCAATGTAAAAATCGGATATCAATTAACAGAACTATTTTTATACATAAAAATTAATTCCATAATTGATATTATAATTAACATCAACAATGTTATAATAATGACATGAAACGTTCATGCAACGTAATAAAGCTCATGCGTTTAAGCTATAATATTTAATTGCCCTAGAACCGGTAATACATCAATGATTGTTTCCAGGGGCGCATCGGATTTGGTGACCTAAACTATATTTTGTAATTTAGTGGACTGTAATGCTAGCCCTGTCCCTCTGCAGACATTAATTACGCTAATATTGCACAATCCTCACGCAAACACTGTCAAATCTACACTTGAAATCCGCTGGGGCGAAGTGTACTTGCAGTCACTTTGGGCTGTCTATAAAAGTACCTCTGCACGGCAACAAGTTTGCCATAAATCTTGAGGTAATCAAATACAAATTACAGAAAGTTCAGTGTAAGCACATTAGACTAGACACATTCCACCTCTAAATCTAGTTTCATAAACACACATTCCGGCGAGTGCCACTCCGGTACCAAATTACGATATCATCCACTGCTTTGCCGCGAGACTCGCTGGATCTGATCCGTTTTAATTGAAATTTAATGTGAGCCTCCTCGGTGTTATCGCTAGATTGGCGCACCCTCATCATTACAAGCGTCTGTTATTTCATCTCCATATATAATTAGCTCACAGTCAATGGACACCCAGTGCAGTTTATTTTAAATGATGGCATTTATTGGTTCTTCATGGTAATAGACAGTACGAACTGGAACTGAACAAGGGAACTCGCTTGTAGGACAACGTAAGGATATTATGTACAAAGAATTGGTTGCGTACGGAAAAAAACTGCACCTTGTAGCAAAATGCGATACTCTATCGATCTGGAATGGATTTTTAGCTCGTTTTGAAGCATCAAGGGCTTCACAGTACGGTGTCATTGACAACCCGTTTACTTGATTGAAAAACTGCTATCAACTACGTCTTCCTTGCTATCATTTCCCACGCCATTTTCGAAACTTTGGATTCAGTTTATTAGTTTATTACCGACTATGTCTGCACATTTTATTTTTATGTCTGGTACTACACTATGTAATTTATAACGTAATGCTGGTATTTTATTAGCACATATTAAATTGTTATAATAATTAAAGAGTTAGAGCTTGTTGTCATTACATTACATGTTACATGAATAATTAATGTGTTAATTTACTTCCTAACTATTACTTGAATGTACATTGAAAATGCTTAATTACATAAGTGTTAATGATTTTATGTTGATAACGTACATTTCACTATATACAAATAATGAATAATTAAATAAATTATTAACGTTATTAATAAAAAAAAAAGATTTATTTTATTACTTACTGATAATTAATCATATTAACAATATATTATACAGGGTCCATCATTTCACCTCCCTTCGTCTATAGCTCAGTTACTAATTGAGTTAGGATTTTGATATTTTGCAGACTTTAATTGCATTCTGAGGCTTATTTCAGGAAAATATCTTTGAACCTATATACAGGGTGTCCCAAAAAGTGTGACGTCATGATGATGTATGTTTTTTAAATTGCATGGTATATTTTTTGTTGCTTATTTGGGTGCTGTTTATGGATGCCTACATACATACCTACATAATTACATAATAATATACGGGGGTTCCAATTTAAAATAAGAAAAATAAAGTGCTTTAAAGTTTGAAAAGTTTGAAACTAAATTTTGTACACTCTGTATAATGCATATCAATAAAACTTTGTTAACGCAACTGTCAGACCTTATTTAATAAGTACGTTGTATGGTTTTATTAACGAGGCACTATTTTTATCCCTTATTAATTTTCTTAAATGGTGCAAAGCTGATTTTTTTCAGTTTTTATATTTTTGTGCCAATATCACTAAACCGATTTCAATAGAATTATATGGGTATGTAGGCATCCATAAAAAAACACCCTAATAAGCAACAAACACTAAACTATGCAATCTAAATACATCGTGATGACTTCCACTTTTTTTAACTTTAACAAGTAGTTTTTAATATATTTTAAAAAACAATTGTAAACCAAGAATTTTATTCTCTTAAGTAATTTAAAATATATCAAAAAACAATGACTACAATGTTAAGATCTAAGATTTTCTAGCAAATTTAGCTGCTGGTTGGTCCCTTATGATTGTTCAGCAGTAATCTGCCAACATATTTGGGTTTCACTTGCCCTGGTAACGTTTTTCCATCTTAGAAATGTCATTATGGAATCTTTTTCCGTGCTCATCGCTCACAGCCCCCAAATTCTCAAGAAAAAATCCAAGTGTGAGACTACCAAATTAATCTTGAGAGACATGTTGCAACCCAATGCTAACCCGATTAGCTCGCTAACAAATTCTGTGTAGCTCTCACTCTTATGGTTACCCAAAAATATTAAACAACATTCTTAAAATATTTTTATGCTTGTTTTTCTAAATTGCTCAATTTTTGTTCGAATACCGGATCTTTTATTAAATCCCTGATATCGGGTCCTACGAAAATACCCTCTTTTATCTTTGCATCACTTATTTTGGGGATTTTTTTCTTTTAGATACAAAAATTCACTCCGATTGCAATTCATTGATTTTACAAATTATTTTATCAGATTCATCGTCCTCATCAACACATTGACTTGAAGTGGAGGATTGTGTATCGTCAATCTCAATGGACCCAGATGCAACTGGTATAGGCAAATTTCCACTTGGTCCCATGGTTGAATGTAAACTAGGGTAAATAACTGTGTGTCAGTAAGACAAAAATAGCAGTCCGAAATGTGATCTATTGCTTCGGTCCAAATAATGGGTACAGCAAACGACATATGACGGGACCCTTTCATCCAATCTGTTATATTCTTCACACATGTTATGCAACAAATATTAGGGGCCCACAACGAAACCAAAATTCCGGCGATGACTAGTACCAAGACTGGTTATGTGAAATTTCGTATTTTTTTGTTGAAAGTCAGTTCACCACAAACATAACAAAAAGAGTTAGGATCGTTACTACACTTTCCGGACATTTTAACGCAGTTAATAAATCACAGTATTTTGATGAAATCGCAGACAAAAAGTTTTATAACTATTTCTTTCGTGAACGTTCATTTGCTGTTATTGCCGTAGTACTAGTTATAAGTACTACTGTATCACAAGAAAACTAAGGCTAATTGAAACAGAACAACTGCAGTTTAATAATGAGGTTAGTTAGCTAATACAGTATTAGCTAACTAAGTTTGTGTGGCATGACTAGTGTTGACGAGTGCAATTAATCCAACCAAAAATGTTAGAGATTTATCTTGCAGTTTTGTAGCGTCATATTTAATGAAATCATTCACTTTATGAATATTAAATAGTTTTAATTTAATAATTGCTGATAATTAAGAAATATTAGAAAATTGAAATGATCATTAATAGGATCCGGATTCATAAGAACTAAAAATTTTAAAAATAAAACTTCAAAAAACAGGCGAATACTGAAAAATAAGCAAAAAAAGCACTGAAAACAAGCTTCAATAAAGCAAAAAAGCAGGAAAAACCATTTATTTTTAAATAAAAATAAAATAAAACAGCAGTAATATAAACAAATATAAAAAATATGTATGTTCGTGTAAAAAAAAACTCAATATTTTTTAATGAAAATAATTTATTACAATGTGTTTTTCTAAATTTTCTATTAAAAATATTTTCCTTTGATTGAATAAAATATGTTTATAAACGTAGAAACTTCTCTCAACATCTACCGATGTAACAGCGCAGTTAAATGCAGATATTACGAAAGTATTAACATCTAAATTTCAAAATGTAATACATGTCCTATCTTCTGAAGTTTTGTAAAACACTCACTGTGTGTAAAATGAGTAAATTTGTTGCGTATTATTTGCTTAATTTCGCCAGGTTCTTCTTGAAGGGATATTTGAAAATCAAGGACAATCACGACATATTTTACTATGGACAATTTCTTTATTGAATCACTAACAAAAGCGTAGTTATGATTTAGAAAAGCTTAATGTTGTTCAATTGATTTTGATTTATTTAATATAATACGACATTTATCTATGGCTTGAGCAGACGATGCAGAAAATTCCTTTACTCCCTAATTTTTTTTGCATTGTACCTACATGGTCGCATACATCCACATACAAGATTTAGTGACGATTGGTGGCGGAGTATATGAGATATGTGGGAAGTATAGAGTGGCTTTAAAAAAAACTTTGTTTTGCAATTATTAATGAAATCGTGAACTATGGGTAATTAGGCTCTAATTGTTTCTGTTACGCTATTTAATCCATGTGCAAAACATATCGAGTAAACGTGCGGCACTGCATCAGAAACAATTTGTAATATATTTTCATGTGGAATTGAATTTGGCAGAAAAGGTTTTAAGTCAAAGGTAAAAATCGCAAAGCAAAACAATACAGGTGTAAAAAAAGTTATTGGGATACATTTAAAATTGTTTGTAAAATTGTTTCATTGGTGTGCTATTAATGTACGTAAAAAGCAAATATGCCAGAAATCTAGACCCTACTCATTAATAATTAATCATACCGAAAATTTTAAGAAACCATCTTGAAGCTCCATATAAAAAAGTACATAAATCTGACAAAGCTAAACAAAATTTTTCTACACTTATAGGATGCTGCAGTTATGTAAAATTTATATAGGAAATTAATAAATTATACTGCCTTTCAAAAACAAATAGGAATCGAATGATTTATTGAGCGATTTTAATGTTGTAAGACTTCGGTTTTCCCAATATTTAATAGTTAGGTATATTTTACTTATATATATATATATAATTTATGATATTTGTTTTGGCTCGTGATTAATCTATTTTACTTTTATTTTGTGTGATCGTGATCTTATAATGGCAGTACTTCTTTACGTTATGTTTGATATTAAATCATTATCGTGGCAACTGTAACTTCATTTAGAGGTAATGCGTGTGTTAGTAACAATAATATTAATAAAATAAAGACACATATTTATGGATTAAGTGTAATTTGTTCACTTCAAAGGATTTTTAACAGTAATTAAACATCAACTTGAATTTAATGACTTTCGCTGTATTGACTCAAATAGAATTAGTTTTTGATAAACGATGTACTTAACGTCAATGACTTCACACATTGCTCAATTCTACGTGCCTGCAAAACTGCTCAATGCATGTCACCACTTCATGAAATATGTCACTGTTTGTGCCTTCCAAAGTTACATTCCATTTATTACTTCAGGATTCACTAACTAGGTTTTGATAGATACAAGTTTGTTAAATATATCCTATAAATTGTTCGTATGACTGTTATTAAGGAATTTGCAATATGATTATTAAATCTCGTTTATTACACAAAACAACCAATAATTTGCAGTTATTATGTGAATTATACCTTAATATTTTATACTTATTCCCTGGAGAACATTATCGTTTTTAGATTTCAGATTTTAATTTAGAATGTGATTTATTAAACAAGCAATTTCGATAATTTTATTGATTTCATTTCATTAACCTTCAGTTTTATTTTATTATTTGTAATGTTTCTCATTTAAACTTAATCTTCATTTCATTCAAATTCATGTTATTAATTACTTATAATTAAATAATGTTTTGCCACTTTGGCGAAGAGATAATATTTAGATTATATTTTAATAATTTATACTTATTCCCTGAAGAGTAATATTGTTATATACTGTTTTTTTTTAGTACAACGGTTGTTGTTGAGATAGTAAAATCGGCTATTTGATTTTATGTCAGGTTAACTATTTTGGCGACAGGGTTCAGTACACTCGCCTACGCTCGAACAAGGGGAATAAAGAGACACCTTCTTAAAGCATTACTTATTTATTATAATTTATTTGACAGGCTCATTCACTCTCTTGGCGGGCCGGGCTTCGGACGTCTATCAGCTACCGAAGTCTGTAACAATAATAAAACAGTCCTCAGCGGTGAGTCACAAGAAACCTACAATCGGGGTGGCACGAAAGACGTATCTATCATTAGCTCACAGCTTAATTGTATATCGGGTACTCAGCGCTAGCCCCCAGGCTCACAGCAAATATACATAGGACCGGTAAGGTGGCACACAGCGTTATACCTTCCTAAATAGATACCCCCCGAACAGTAATCTCATGTAACTCACGTTTATTCTGCCTAATCAAAATGGACACACACACCTCGGCTGCCTGGCACTAAATGATTCCCCTTACGTCTGCGGGACGCCGTTATCAAAGTGAGGTCGGCCGTCTTCGCTAATCATCGTGCGTACCCACTCTGTTCTTACCAAAAGCGCTGCGCGCGCAATTTCAATTCAAACTAAAATTAAGTTACCTAACAATATACTCTCTATACTTCATTTTAAATTTATAATTACAGTATTTTATAAAAGAGGAAATTCAAATAATATTACGCATTTCATTTTAATTGATATTTTTATGACTTCTGTTAGCTTGTGAAGGGAATTGTTAATCATGTCTACTAAGGTAAACACAATTGCAGATGGTAGTATTCTCCTGTCTGAACGAGAATTAAACCGGAAAGATACCTTATGAACCTCCACGGCACCGCTTATAAAGCGGTAAATACTGTTAAGTTTACCTATTTATTTGTTAAGCCGGACCTGGGCCAGTTTACCCCACGAAATTGGGGTTTCTGGCAGGCGAGGACAAAGTACCACAGTTGTTACCTCTTCTGATTGAATTTCTTTTAATTTCTATTTAATATTGACGAATGACCCCATAAACAGCCACGCGCTGAAGGTGGCGTATGTAGCCCTGAATATATATGCAACCTAATGTACAAAAATGAAAGCAAAATAAATCATTTGTTATTGTTATTGTTATTGTTATTATTATTGTTATTGCTTATAAAGCGTATACCAGAAATTAATAAAGCTCTCTAAGAACTGCATATTCTGTTATGGCAACGCTTTTAGCTTTGATGCCAATAATATATTGAGAAGGAATATGATTTTGGTAACGCAAATTATAAATAATTTACGGGGTAATTGTTTTTGGTAAATTTTGAACGGACTCTTTAATCATGTCTACTAAGGTAAACACAGTTGGAGATGGTAACATTCTCCCGTCTAAACGAGAATGAAACCGGAAAGATTGCCTTATCAACCGCTTATAAGGCGTATACCAGACATTAATAAAGCTCTCTAAGAACTGCATATACTGGTACGGCCACGCTTTTTGCTTTGATGCCAACACTATATTGAAAAGGAACATGATTTTGGTAACGCAAATAATAAATAATTTACGGGGTATTTGTTTTTGGTAAATTTTGATCGGATTCTTTAATCATGTCTACTAAGGTAAACACAATTGAAGATGGTAACATTCTCCTGTCTGAACGTGAATGACACAGGAAAGATTACCTTATCAACCTCCACGGCACCGCTAAAAAGGCGTATACCAGAAATTAATAATGCTCTCTAAGAACTGCATATACTGTTACGGCTACGCTTTTAGATTTGATGCCAACAATATATTGAGAAGGAACACGATTTTGGTAAGGCAAATTATAAATAATTTACGGGGTATTTGTTTTTGGTAACTTTGGGAGGAATGCACTGAATAATGCTACTCAATTTCGAAATAATTAATATTATTTTGAAAACGGTAACTTTTAAACAAATCGGATAATACTCTTTATAATGATATTCGCGTATACTATTGACGAAGATAATAACGGCCTGTCGCCTCGCGAATCAGGAACCAACTGAACTTTTCGCATGCAAAACGATGCTATTTATATTAAAATTTCGTCCACTCTGCGATTTTGTATGATTCCCCTTAACGTTAATTCTGATTCCGGTGATCTCACAGTGCCCTATATTAAGGTTATGATATAAAAATACCAAACTGTCATGATTAGTCATCAGCCGGCTCGAGCCTTTTCTGTGATTATTTATATAATTGCGTCACCACGCATCGAACACGTCTTATTAAGGGATTATAAAAGTTCTCGTAATTTCCTTTGTAATCGATTCAAATTGAATTCATATTTAATCATATTACTTATTATTTCCCCAAATAATCACCCCAAAATATTTGGCTTTTACGTATTATTCAATGTTTATACCTGAGTTTGAAATTGTTTTAAAATTACTACTGAACGTCTCAAATAATATCAGTAATTTTTCGTGTTTTATGTTAAATTAATTCATACAAAATATGGATATTCCGATCCCTTACAATGAAATATGATTACCACAACGAACTACCGAGGAATCATGTAAATTTCAGCTGCAGTAAGACCTGAGGCAGTAAGCTTACCAATAAGAAAGGCGAGATCACCAACATTCCCTTTCTTATTGGCTGCAAAAATACCCCTGGATAACTTGAACTGAAATTTAAATGTTCACTTGGTAAATCGCTATGCGGATATTATTTATTAAAAATGTTATATAAATGTTAAGAACAATTGCATGATGATCGTTAATGAATCATAGACATTATCAATGAGTATCTGCTATGTTACATGTTTAAAGTAACTGGAACTGTAACCAGTTACTCGGGTATAAAAGTATTGTAACTGTACCTGTTACAAATTAGATTAAGTAACTGTTTTTGTGTCTAGATCCTAAAATGATGTACGGATGATAAACAGTATATAGCAACAAGATAGCAACAAGTTCTGCGGTGAAATCCCATGAGAATTAACATAGGGGATAGGGGTCTAAATTCGTTTTACTTCCGGTCGGTCGGTCGTTGAGTGCAAGTAGCTGTATTTGTTCGACGGGTTGCTTATTCTTGAGGGGCGCCAGTTTGCCTTTACGTTGTAGCGCGAGTTTTGAATTATTTAAATTTTCGCGGAAACGTCACCATATGCCGTTTTGACTAAGCCCGAATATTGAATTATTGAAATATTACTTAATTATTTAATTAATTAATTATGCGTGATTTTTTTATCGAAATTACTGGGTTTGAGACGATGAATTTCTTGTGAGGTGTATTTACCAAGCGAGAGCTTAGCGCATTGAACTAATCTCTCAACTGATAAGAAACGGCTTAAGAGTGGTTGATATACTCGGGGCCGAAATCAAGGAACTGTGTGATGGAAACGTGAAAGACGACAAAGAAAACAATAAGATGACAAAAAGAAAGATATGAAAAAGATGGCCAAGCCAAATTATTTTTATTAAATGAACAAAAAACGAAATCATATAAAAGTATGTAATTGCTCTATTTACCATTTTAGGTCTCGTTGAATAGAAAACATAGCTGTGGTTCGAATGACATGTATTTAAATGGGAAAGTGTGTAATATTGGATGAAAATCCTGGTTTTGTACACTTTTCTTATATAATTACATGAAAACAGAAGCACAAATACTGAAATTGGCATGGTGATCTTGAACGAAAATTAATTATAACATACTATAGGTATGTAGAATTTAGACATTTTGTATATTAAAAAGTATCTACTTTATACAGTAGATAATGTGAAATTGATATGATCACAATATAATGATTAATTTTAATAAGTTTATTTTTTAATCAAGTGAGAGACCCCAGCGCATAGTACGTGTTCGAAGGTAATAAAATTCGACGAGCATAATCTAACTTCAACCTATTCACGGCCGGAGTGAAGCTAGATTATACACTGCCCGGAACCATATTGGCTTATGCGGTCAGCGTCGATCTGAAATAGTATTACAATACAATAAAACCTTCCGATATGCCCTCTATAAAGTCACCCCTTGACGTTGTAAAATTCACGGGACAGTACAAATCTGACAAGCTGACCAATCCTAAACGCCTTAAAGTGCAAACGCATTAAAATCCAAACGAGTCAAATCCCAAACTGGTCAAAAACAGAATTTAGGTGCCAATAGTGCAGATATCAGCGGAGGAATATATTGTGTCTTTATTCTCCGGATGGCGCGGTGCTTTCTGCAAAAGTATCGTGTCGAAAAGTATCCTAACGCCAGAATGTTGTTAGTCGCCCTTCCGAGAACTTGGAAATAATTTTCGGCGCTCTCATAAAGCCAGACAAGGTCCATTGTTGCATTGTAATCTGGTCCCGAAATGGTCACTACTGCATATTAAATGAAAATGAACATTCCATTATTTATCGTTATGATATATGATATAGAATTAAGCACTGCACTTAATCTGAATTAAATAAATAGTTTGATACAAATTATCTTAATTTTAATCCTTTCAGTTCAGGGAAATAATTAAATGCAATATGCATTTCTAGCACCAAATTAGTTTTTTTAAGCAATCGTACCACTCAATATTTCTATTTGAAGTTGGAGCCTTAATTATTAAAGTATTACAATCAATCATTGGTAATTTACTAGACAAAATATATTGTACAATCAAGTTGGTTAATATAGTTAATTAACTAGATAAGTAGCCATATTTAATATTATAAGTCCATTTTCAAACGCGAACATAGCGTTTTAACATTGTTTTTAACATTTTTGCGAGTTCCTGCCAATTTAACCTACAGAAAATGTGTTGGTATTAATGGAACGAGAAAATTATTGCGCATCTAATGATATTAAATATTTAATTATTTTCTTGTTATTACTCTTTTTATTTATTTATTAATCAAAAATGTATTTAAATACAAGTTGCCGTGATTTCTAAAACAATCAACAAATGCATTCCAGTTAATTTGTTATCTTCTAACATTCTGAAGTACGTTACTGTTTTTTTTTAAGTTTCTGATATGAATAATTACTTTAATGAAGAAATATAGAGAGTCAGTATATATGGTTAAAACCATATTAATATACTATATAGTAGTGGCTTTAGTTTGTGGAAAGAGAGAGAGAGGGATCAGTTTTCTTTTAATTTTAATAACAGCCCAAATACATCCATATCAAAGTATGCATGGAAATTCGAAGAAACTGCTAATATTATAGGGTTTAAATCAGTAGGTAAAATTTATTAATTTTTAGCATTGTTTTTAAACAAATGTAATGACTAAAATTAAAATCAAGGTGATCTATGAAATATTAAAGACGATGGCACTGAAGTGGACGAATGTATTTTGGGATTGATAAATATAAAAAAAAGCAATTTAGTAACAAGAAGCCAACACCATAAAAAATAATTTTTGAGCTGGGATTTTTAATAAGTAATAAAATTATTCATTTAAATGAGTTAAAAAAACTTAAATGCTTAACTGCTCTCGAGGAAGTTGGTAGAGAAAATCAGAAGATCAGATTTTTTTCTTACTGAAAATATGCAGTTTTAAATTATCTTTTTTAATATTTTAGTTATCTTTAACTTATATTAAACATTTTTCAAATATCTATCAAAATTATTCGTAAAATACAACAATATTATAAAAATAATCACCCGCTTCCTTTTGTTATTTATTTTAAACGAATCCGGTGTGTAGGTAATTTCGAGCCATTACATTTAATTAAACTATTTAATATAACACCAATAATGGGATATAATTAATATTTATAACGAGCCGCCGGGGCAACACGTCATAAAAGAATGTAGGCACAGAGCTGGGTTTTACTAGCAGTTTATTCACACAGAGCAATTGTTACATACAGAAGAATAGCGTATATGGCAATATACACAAAGTTGGGGGCGGGGGAGACTGTTCGTTAATGTTCAGCGCACACTTTACACTCAGCGCGTTACACGGAAACTCACGATGTATCGTAGCACGAGTGAAACTAGAGGACCGGGCGCGGCGTCCGAGCGTTTCTGGACGGCGGAGCGTGATCGAAGACAATGCTCGTGGAGCGGACCGCTAAGCTTGATCGAGAGCCGATGCGAGCTAGGGGCTAGAGTAGAGGCTTGATCAAAGGCCGATGCGAGCGCTCTACGACTGGCGATTGTTTTTTTTTTTTTTGTTTTTTTGTTGAGGAGAGGAAATCTTCTGAAAGATACCCCTTATAGGGGTAGTGTCGGATTCCTACCGACTAAAACCTCTCCGTACTCAGGACACCAGAAGGCGTCCATGAATCAATAATGAGGTACCGGTTGTTTACCATGACCTGCCGTATCATATTGATCATCAGAAATGTTCAGCATTCAGATATGAGCATTTAAATGAAACCCGAAGGTTTGAATCTTTTAGGTTCAGCCAGCGTAGCTCCGGATTAAGTTAATAACCCCTTACTGGTCTTTTGAAAATGCTAACTGGCAGTCAGCAGGACTCAAGTATGTGCTTCGGCGTGCGGTGCTTTATCCATGGGTTATCTGTGTCATATTGACCCAGACCCAGGATAAGTCCGTTCGCGCTAGCTTCTGCTTTGCTGTAGAAACCGAGAGTCTGCTGGCAAACAAACTCTTGGATCTGAGGCAAATTGAAGTCGTCATGCAATATACTGTTCCTTACCAAGTAGTGACAACCAGTAAAGGCTCTCAGACACTTGTTCTGGAACACTTGCAGACGCGCCACCTGTACGTCATTATATGCCCATGCTGGACAGGCATATGTCAGTATAGGCCGCAGGAAGCTCGTATACAGTAATCGCTTACCGTTGTACGAGAGCCTCGAATTCTCATTGATCAGGGGATACAGCTTGGAGAATTGACCCCATGCCTTTCCTATGACCCGAGAAGTGTGGCTTCTGAAATTGAGTCGCCGATCAAGGATGACCCCCAAATACTTGACCTCAGTTTTCCAGGGTATGACTTCGTTATGAAGCATTAAAGTGCCTGGCTGGGCAGGCCTTCTCCTGGTAAACAGAGCCGCTTCGGACTTTTTTTGCATTCACTTTGATACGCCACATGTCATAATAGCTCTCAAGTTCATGAAGTTGCGCTTGCAACTTCCTCAGAATGATTGGTACAGACCGGGAAGTTACGAAGTAGGCTGTGTCGTCAGCGTAGAGTGCAACCTTCTGCTCTCTCGGTACATCATTGATGTACAGTGAGAAGAGCGTTAGGCCGATCACGCTGCCTTGTGGCACACCGGTTTCGATATTTCTGGTAGAGAAGGACTCACACTCCGAGTAAACATAGAACTTCCTGCCCATCAGATACGAGTAAATGATGTGGATGTAAACATCCGGAAATCCCATGTAGATCAGTTTGTATATGAGACCCTCATGCCATACTTTGTCGAATACTTTTTCAATGTCCAAAAAACACTGCACCTGTGTGCTGGTTATCACTGAAGCCGCGCGTTATGCTTTCCGATAACCTGGTTAGCTGCTGAGTAGTGCTGTGTTCCTGCCGAAACCCAAACTGCTCGGGAATCAGAATATCACGCTGTGATATCGTCTCCGTTAGGCGATTGAGAAGTGTTCTCTCGAACATCTTACTCTATAATGGGTCGGTAGCTGGAAGTAAGCTTCAGCGGCTTTTTAGGCTTCGGGATTGCGATAACCTTTGCCGTTTTCCATTGAGATGGAAAGTATCTCAGTGCATATATTCTGTTAAATAGTGATGCAATGAGAACGTGTGCACGCCCCGGTAGATGCTTCAGTGCAATATTACTAATGCCGTCTGCGCCGGGAGCCTTGCGGTTTATCAAGTATTTGATTATCTCACGAACTTCCTTTGGCGAAACCGTCCGGAAGTCCTTAGAGACGGGTCTCGCTAGGTACTCTGCCACAAAATCTGTTACGTAACCGTGAGCATTTTTCTTCGACGGGTTAGGTGTAAACTGTCCCGCCAGAGACGTTGCAAACAGTTTAGATTTTGCTTTTGGCTAGGTGACCATGACGTTTCCATCGAGGAGAGCCGCAATTGGAGCCCTCGCTTTTGTTAACCGCCGGGTACATCTCCACAGGGAGCCACCCTGTGTCGTCATATCTACAGTGGCATCACGCCAGCACTGGTCCCTGTGATCTCGGACTCTCTCCTTGACCTCAGCAGTCAAAGAATTGAGTCGTCTACGGTCAATTGGGCTTCGATACTTCTGCCAAAGCTTCCGTAATCGATTTTTCTCCAGGATTAGATCCCTGATGTCTGCGGGAAGCTCATGAGATGGCAGTTTCCTGCGCATCTCAGTGCAAGAATCCTCGAGACTTGCCTGTATTATTTCTGTGAGTTTGACTACCTCTTGCTCCACAGCATCGCATGAATTACCACTGATAGGGAGTACAATGCGAGCATTGACCCTCTCGCCAAACAATTCCCAGTTGACCTTTGTGTATACCTGCGTGCCGCCTAGGCGGCACGGGTTGATCTCGAGGTCATTTAGCGTCAACAACACTGGGTTGTGATCAGAGACGAGCTCCGACAGCGACCACACGCTGTGAGCGCTAATGATACCCTCGAGGATCGCTACATCTAGGACGTCCGCACTTCCACAATGGTGAAAGTGGGTGGGTTCTGATGGCGCAATTACAGCCAGGTGATTAGCCGTCGCGTAATTGTGCAGGGTTCTACCTCTAGAGTTTTCAGATCTAGAGTTCCATGCGGCGTGTTTAGCATTGACATCTCCCGCTATTATAGCGGGTGAATGTAGCTTAAGCAAGGCGGTGATGTCGTTTACATCTAGGTGCAGACTTGGACTGTTATACGCTGCAACGAGGAGGGTCTCCTTACCACCAATACTAGCAACAATAGTAGTCGCTTCAACAGTGTTCAGATGTGGAGTATCCACGTGGTAATGGGGGATGCCCTTCTTTATAAGAATGGCGGTTCCACCCATCCTACCGACTGACCTGTCGTCACGATTCGTGATGTAGTTTGGCAGCTTCAGTGACCGTCCTTCGCGCAGGTGTGTTTCGCATAGCAATATAACATCCGCTTTGTGTCGTTCTGCTGTGTATCGCAGTTGTGCTTCCTGCCCTTTCACACCATTTGCATTCCAGTAAATAATATTTACTGGTCTGCTAGCATTTGGGGTTTGAGGTCCCACACGACTTGAACTTGTACCACTACAAGCTGTATTACTAGCCAGACCATTTAGCGTTTCACCGTCTGAGGAACTAATTCCTTTCTTGTTACTAAGCATTGCGACCATGTGTTTATATCGCGAGATTGACAAATGCTAATGGATTTAAAATCCATTGTCCGGGTATCCCGGGCACTCCACTACTGCTTGTGTGACCACAATCATTATCTCGAGTGAATTCTCCTCTTGCTTCGCTGCACGCAAGAGAGGGAGGAATTTTGATGCCCATTGACGCATGTCTTTGGGATCCACTCCGCTTTTGAACATACACTCCAGAAGTTGACTTGGATCACTAGCAGCCGTGCAAGTGTCCCCTGCTGTCTAATTTTCGGCGAATATGGCTTTTGCAGCTTTGGGTTCGGCTGACCCATTTGCATTATCAGGTATCGCAAACGTAACTTCTGTGGTGGGAGACTTTTTGCCAGAAGTCTCCCGTGCCGTCTGATTATTTGCCATTTGCATGGCATTTGCAGCTATTATTTTTGCAGCTTTCTTTACTGACTTATTGTCAGCTTTTGGAGCCTTTGCAGTAGAGCCAACTACAATATTTTTGCCGACTGATGTCTCAGTGGCCGCAATCTTTGTTTGAGGAGTTAGCTTCCTCTTTGCAGACTTATTATCGGCTTTGTGGGCTTTTGCTGCGTTCGCCTGCTTTCTGAGTTTTGGCTCAGTGACAGACACTTCTGACATGGGAGTTTCTTCCCGTGCTGACTTATTTTCGGCCTTAATGGCGTTTGCAGCGGCGACTTCCGTCGTTTGGGCTGCTGATTTCTCATCAGCCCCAACTTCTGTGCTTGGAGTTGTCAACTCCGGAGCTGGCTTATTGTCGGCTTTGTGGGCCTTTGCAACTCCTGCTTCCCTCGGCTCAGAGTCAACTTCCATAGCGGAAGTATCTTCCGGCACTTTCTTCGACTTTGCGGCTTTAACCTTTTTTGGTTTCTCCGCCTTAGTCTTAGAGGTGCCTTTGAGCACACTCACAGGGGCTGTCTTATTATCGGCCTTGTGGGCCTTTGCAACTCCTGCTTTCATCGGCTTAGAGTCCTCCGGCGCTTTCTTTGACTTGACGGTTTTAACCGCGCCGGTCTTAGAGTGGCCTTTGGCTCTCCTTGCCTCTGTTTTGCCCTCTGCCTCTGGAGGCGAGAGGGAGCACGCAGGTTTGGCGGCTTTGGAAGCTTTTGCCGCCTTACGCTTTGCAGACCTCGCGATCTGCCGTGTGGAGGTTTTGGTGGTCGCATCGCGCTTTTTGAGCGATAATGCAACCCGACATCCCCTGTAACTTGCAGGATGACTTCCCTGACAGTTACAGCAGGAAGCCGGCTCCGTCAGTGGCACGGGACTCGACTTAGCATCGTGCTCCGCGCCGCAACGAACGCACCTCCGGCGTGACTTGCAGGCCGCCGATGAGTGACCCCATCGCTGACAACTGAAGCACTGGGCCGGACCTCCACGACCTCTGAAAATCTCCACGTGAATGGAGATGCTGCATAGCGCCTTTAGTTCCCTTAACCTGGTGGCATCGGAGCCTCCAGGTAGGTAAACCAAAAATAGCGGAATTAGTCTTCCGCCAGGCTTAAGCTGAGCGACATGCTTGGGATATATCCCCGCTCGCTCAGGCCGCTGTTTGACTTGTTCAGGGGCGGTTCTCATGGGTATTCCCCTGATCACCAGCTTAAGATCTTTCTCTTGCTTTAATAAAAAGGAGTGATACTCGATCTCCCTGTCGGTCATTGCCTTTGTGCCAGCGCGGTAGTCCTCGATCGAAGGAAACTTTAATCGAATGCTTTTCCCGACGGACCTAACGCCAAATTCTAGGCCCAGCTCGATGAGTATATCGTACAGCCCGAAATACTCTACACCATAAACAAATACCGGAGGTATCTGCTTATGAGTTACCACCCTGAACCCATCGTTGTCCTCCGAGGAGGCCACTTCTGGGTCAGTGCGGCGGCGCTTGCTCTCAGGAGAGCAGGTAAGCTTACTTTCAACGTCCGTGGACATTTTAAGTATGAAGCGTAGTGCAAGGAGGAGAGTAGCCAGCAACGGGTGGGTGTACAGGTGGCGCCACCCCGAAACGGTAGTTCTACTCAAGCTCCGAGAGCACGTCTGTTCAGGTCGAGAGCGCTGACTGAACTACTGGCGATTGATAGCAGGGGTGGTCCTATTTGTAGGCGCGCTGCTCCGTTTGCGCCGCTGCTGGGGCGCGTTGCTCTGGGGATGGCGGTGGATATTATCGCTGGCGGGGGTGTGTAACTGCGTAGGTCAGTGTGCGAGAGAGACGACACTCGGTGTCGAGCGCGTGAAATTTCCGGGGTTGTTACATATTATTTTATTTTTTAATAATATTACCTATTACATAAATACTTACTTTAAATTTGTACGTTAAGGTACGTTACGCATTTATTACCATATCCTAATAAAATATTACAAATGATAACTATAATAATAAATAGGGCACTAATATACGTAAAGATTTTATTTAAACTTAATACAATGTACTTCATACTCCATTTAAATGCCCATTAATTTACTGTTGAAAGTTGTTATACGAAGGCTGTTTGACGGAAGAGTGACTTTTTAATGAACCCGTTATTTTTCTGTTAAAAATATATTTTATATTTCAACATAACACCCTTTCAACTGTACACACTTAGCCCAGCGAGTTTACAGTTTTTTTAAACCTTTCAAAAAGTAATCTTTCTGAAAGTCTTCAAAATATGCATTTGTCTCGGTTGTCACCTCTTCATTTGCCTGAAATCTTTTTCCACCGAGCCATCTTTTAAAATTTGGAAATAAGAAGAAATCACTGGGAGCCAGATCTGGCGAATATGGCGGATAAAGCAGTAATTCGTAATGCAATTCAGCATTCAGCCAATTTAGTTGTAGCAATTGCAGACGGATGATAGGGCACATTATCGTGATGGAACAACACTTTTTTTCTTCATCAAATGCGGTCGTTGTTTTTCAAGTTCGGCATCAAAACATGTCAGCATAAACAGCATTATACTGGCCAGTTATCGTTTTTCCTTTTTGTAAACAATTAATATAGATTACACCTTTAGAATCCCAAAAAACTGTGCCCATGACCTTATTGGCCGAAAAAAAGTGTTTTTGGCTTTTTGGGAGCATGTTCGTATGGAGAAATCCATTATTTAGACTGTATTTTTGTTTCTGGAGTATAATGATGGATCCAAGTTTCATCTAGTATGACATATCGACGAAAAAAATCCTTTGAATTACGTTGAAGGCGGCCAAACATTCTTCTGAATTCTTAATGCGAGCGCGCATTTGATCACCATTAAGCAAACGCGGCAACCATCTCGAGGATAGCTTTTTCTTATTGAAATGTTCATGCAAAATATTGTATACCCATTCGGTTGAAATGTTTACTTCATTAGCTATCTCACGAACTTTAATTCGACGATTGCCAATTACAAGGCCATAGAGTTTATTAACCATTTCTGGAGTAGTTACAGTAAATGATGGTTTCGGAAGATCTGCATCAACCGTGCTCATATGGCCTTTTTTTAAAGCAGAAACCACTTACAAATCATTCCATGGGACGGAGCAGATTCTGGATAATATTTAAGTAACTTTGTCTCTGTTTCTTTAATTGTTTTTTCACGTAGAAGATAATGTTTAATCAACACTCGAAAGTATTTTTTTTTGCCAAATTTTGACAGTAGACCCCCGAAAGACTTCAGAAGCTAGCAACATAATTATTATAGCGAAAGTGTTACCAACCATTGAAAAGTCACTCTTGTGTTTCACTCCGTCAAACCGCCCTCGTAAGTGTAGACATTATGAAAAGTCAGTTTTAAGAAAAATATTTTAAATTGTAATACACCGTTATATTGTACATTAAGTTTGAAAATGATCACTCAACTCCTACCCCAATTTAAAAAAGATTTATATTTAAAAAAAAACAATTATACAAGTATTTGAGATTTTTTAAATTATATTATAAGGTACGCTGAATCGAATTTGTTTTGACAGTGTCCCTGCGAAAAGGATCTTTCTTTTCCGATATGCTCAGCTCTATCGGGGTTAAATACTGTTCATACGTATATCGCTTCTGAAATTGGTCCTCATCGGTCACGTTTCTGACCGTGCCACTGTTAGAGAAGGCAGGTATATATTTTTTCCGGCTTCTTTTGCGGGAGAAATACCTTAATTCTGCCTTCACCTTGTACTGTCATTATTTAAATTGTAATTAGTAATAAATTACCCAATAAATATATTAAATCGTTTTTTTAAAAACAACGTTATTTAATAAGAACAAATAACTTACATATTGAGCAATCTTGAATTGTCGTCATATTTATGCATATACAAAATTAAACCTGTATCTGGGCTTGATAATTAATTCCTCCCAACTAAAATTATTTTATGAAAATATTTGAACTTACGTTCAAGTTATTTAAGTTTATAATTTTCTTTTAATTAGATTATAATAATATAACGTCATTTAGAACATATGTCCTCTTTCTACGATGTTGTGTTAATATTGACAAAAAATATTGCGTAAGTAAATGAAAACTATTTCGAGTTGAACTAATTATAAATGTTTGAGCATGAATATAATTTTACAATATTGCAGAGAATTAAAATGTAAAATATATTTAAGCTGAATAGTTAATTTCCTCTGACGTAATAATAAATAAATTCAAGTTTTCAGTGAATTTATCTAGTATATGGAAATAATATTTAATTTTCAAAATAGACATCAATTGAAGATTCTTTATTTATCTATTATTAATAAATAGGTAAAAAATACACACAGGTTACTTTGTTAGTATCACTTATAAATTGAATTCCACAATAAAAATAATTATAATTAATTATAACAATTATAAATAACAATAAAAGAGATGGTTACTTAACAGAAAAGAACAATATTTCATTTAACTTCATTTAACTCTTATGATCTAAAAATATTCTAATTTGTAATTTATTAAGTAATCTATTTTCTGAATGCCTTGTTGAAGGTAATAGGAAATTGTACTTTATATCATTAATTTAAGATAATGCTAAAATGCATACTAAAAAAGTTGTCCCTTTGTTACCCATTATTCTGGTCACGCTGTATAATAACATTACTAAATTAGAATACTAATGTATTATAATATTACACATATCAATTTTATTACAAATATACTGATTCTTATCTATTATCAAAATTATATAGGTTCGCAGATTGAAAACCTGCAATCACTACAATCAATACACATTTTGCGTTCAGTCATTGAGCCACTCAAAATGCATTTTATATCAGCGGTGTATGTATTAAAAATATAGGTACCGGATGTGAACGCAATAGCTGGTTCCAATAAAATTGATTATATCAATAAATGAAAATAACTACGCTCTTGTATTGGGGTGCGACTAAGGGATGCAGTATCTACGGTCGTAACGGCACTAGAAATTTCTATAATAACGTGTCAATATCCTGTGGTTTTTGCCACCCTGTTATAATTTTTGCTCAAGCGCCCTTGAGAAGCACGAGGTATGTCGGGTGCTGAACATTCTGGATATAGTGCCGTTCGATATTTAGCGTTTCTATGAAACACGCAGTTTGTATTTTTATATTCTGTCCCATGCGATAGTTTGGGTTTAGCCGAGTTTATAAAATGCGAAGTTTGGGCCTGGCCATTCTGGGCATTTACGGTTTGCGGCCGGACTTTCTTTTTTTAGCCAGGCACCCCCAGGAACGACGAGATTTGCAGCAGCAGAAACATATTTTATATTAAATCTCCCTCTTGGTTAAGTTGGCTATATCCTTTACTTTACTTAAACATAATCTGGCCCATTATCCACCCGCAGCAATGTTTGAAAATTAGTTTATTCTAAGATATTAGAATAAAACACTTTCAAATGTACAATCTTCTAACCCTATATACGGGAAATATGTTAATGCATGCCCAAACCAAGGACCAAACCAAGGATTACTCATGTCCCTTATTGATTATAATTATAATATTTTGGCCCCTTCCTTTAACGTAAAAATCTTCTGTAGAAACAACCCTTAAAACATCCAATTACTCAGTCTATGATACTTTCTTCTTCTCATGTGCAATAATGTTGATTAACGTATTTCTCGATGTGTGAACTTTATGTTCAACACATATACAAACACAGCAGATACGAATATGAGGTCTAGTGTTCAATGTTCATTGTCTTGAATCTGTTAGAATTCGTCCATTCTGAAACCGTGTTTCTGTGTTTGCAGCGGCCATGGGCAGGAGCCAATCGACCCCCGGCCTGGTGGAGTCCCGGGGCAAGGTGCCCCTGGAGGAAATGTGGGTCTCCACGGGACTCCACGGCCTAACCCCCGTCTACCCGCGGTCACTGCTCGGTTCGCCCCCCAGGCCGCCCCCCGACTCCCCGGGATCCACCAGCAGCGCAAGGAGTAGACATCACACGCCAGGATCACAGGCAAGATCAGGTAACCATGCGATGCCCCCCACCCCCCAATTCACTCTGCTACCTGCATCATTTCTCTCTGCCTTCCGTATCCAGCCGGGAACGAATGACATAATTTAAATGCAAATGTGCGTTTGTTCCCTGTTGGAAATTTGGTTTTTCATTATCCCCGGGAATCATTCAAATTTCATACATGGCAGCGGAATTTGAATTAAGGTCCGACACGAACTACAGCACAATAAGTTAGGGCTGTAATTATTCCAATCATGAAACGAAAATTCGTTACTTACTAATGCGTTACACGGACCTGGAATTATATATTAATTTGCTCCGCCGTACCACAACACAACTTAAGCACAACTCTATTGAATAAAATTTACCGTAAACAGTTAACTATGCATTTCTATACACAAATTAATTATTATTAATATATTATCTACTACAATCCATAAACACTCTCAATTAACAATATTCATCAACAAGTCAGATGTCACATACTATATCCACCTTCTAATTTCTTTATAGCATGTGATACTCCTAATTAGGCAGGGCAACGATATATCGATATATTTATTATATCTGGACCGCAGATCCAAACAATATTAAGTCACATTTTTTTCAAATTTTACCGTAGAGCAATTTAAATAGTTTGAACAATAGTATTTTTCAAACCGATTACTATTGTAAATAGGAGAGCACGGGTTATTATTTTCCCAGTTATGATTTTGGAAGCTAACTAAAGCAGATGATAACCAACCTCCTACATTAATTTATTTAAATAATATTAAATTAATTGTAGGACTGAATGCTGCTTGGTTCTGGCAATGGACTTAATATCTTGTAACTTAATACTCTATTTTGTGGCTTAATACTGTTTATCTCCTACGAATTTATAGATACGTGGGACTTGATTATTATTAAGAAACCCATAGTAGAACAGTGCAGAGGGGAACCAAAATTAAATAATATCAATTATAATTAATTAATAAAGGATAGCAAAAGGCAAAAAGACATAAAAAAAAATCTAAAATAAATGAGATTATAAGAGATAACATGTTGCAAACGAAAACTATCAATCTTAAAGTTCAAGTAACAAACAAATAATTAACAATTAATAATATCAAATTAAAGAGAAAATGCATAGTGAAGATCATTGCATCTTTCAGTCGTCTTCCTTTAGGTTACTATGTTTAAACATTTATTTCATAAAATATGAAATAAAGTATGGAATCTTTTAGGCACCCATGTTAGAAAGTTCTGCAAATCATTATACTTTTTTGTTGAAATAGGTTTTAATGTCTCTCTTATTGGTTTCAGCAGCATCAAGTTAGCATTGAGAAGAACTTCCTTAGCATTAACAGTACGCTCCTCTTTACGTGTTAATCTTTTAGTGGCTCTTTTGAAATCAACTTGTTAAAAATTTTCATGATTAAAATATGTTTTAAAATACAACACTCCAGGTGTTTCTGTTAAAAACTTCTTATGAACTACTTTAAATATCAAAACGTTTTAATTAGATATGGTTTTTTTGCGATTGTGAAAGTAAGATCCGGATTCTTCAGATAAAAGGGTAACATTCTTATAGTCCATAGTTTCCATTTCCGCTACTTCAAATTTATTGCCACAAGTCTGAAAAGTTGTTGTCAATCCCATGGAGTTATTAGAGAAAATTGGGAGGAAGCTTTTTTTGTCTCTTAAAAGGTACTTATGTTCAATGCATTTTATGGAAGGTTTCGGCATAAGAATCGAAAGATAGCACCTAATCATCTGATTTCTATTTTGTGATGGACAGTTATCGCTCCACATACAATTTTCTCTACAGTTTCTTTTACAATTAAAATGTATTTGAGAATTCATGAAGCC
The DNA here is from genome assembly GCA_951805005.1 of Othius punctulatus. Classification (NCBI taxonomy): domain Eukaryota; kingdom Metazoa; phylum Arthropoda; class Insecta; order Coleoptera; family Staphylinidae; genus Othius; species Othius punctulatus. The sequence continues at coordinate 23,780,907 of OX638140.1, read as the reverse complement.
ATTTCATTGCCTCCACGTCCGGCTATGGATTCATCCAAAGTTGAAGCAATATCCTATTTTGTCTGTTGCATCATAAACTGTATAATTGAAAGTCCACAGCTTTAGAGAATAGAAACTTTGAGCATTCGTTAGTAGAGGGGTGAGTAAACATTTTTGTAAATCCACCGAAAGTATTTTGGTGTTCGCCTTGGTTTTATAAGTCTCTTTATCCTGTCGCTTTAGTTTATACCGATTATCTGCATCAAGAAGATGCGCGTCATAGTTTGTTTGTAATGCAAGGTGTTCAAGGTGTTAAGCTTGACAACCTGTGTCTTATTATGTGTTCAAGTAAAATAATTATAGTTAAATAGTACAACAAAAATAGTAACAAAAATATGGTGCAGCATTATCTTTTCTTGTTAAAAATCATAATGACACAACAAAATTGAGAAATTAACATTAAAAATAACCCACTAAATAACCATTGCACCGATACATTACTGAAATATTGGGATGGCTGTCTAAATACCTTTTCTGGGATTTATTCCTGGAATAGTGTGACTCTATATACGGGAACTTCTCTATATGCTCTCTGATATTGTTTCTAACATTTGAGGAAATTTGGTTTGAGGGTTCATGTTTACCCCTTTGATCATTAGGAATTACGATTCTACCATGTTGTCTTTTCGATAATGCATTACGGTTCGAACCCAGGTGTTGTACAAATTCTCATAATTTGTAATATTTATTGTTCATTGCATTTATTTAACTGCAATTCATCCTTAAATGCAATTGGATGCATTTAATTTCCTTAACTGCATATTACATGAATTCTTATAATTCAAGTAATTGATTTGGCTCGTGATTTACAAATTCTCGTAATTTGTAATATTGATTTGGCTCGTGATTTAGTGGTAGTAGTCTACGTTATGTTTGATTTTTAAATCAAAATCGTGATAACTCAGTTTGGTTCGTTTTATGGGTAATGTGTCTGTTAGTAATTTTTGTTAGCAAGTAAAACACAGATACATGGATTTCATATGATTTATTCATTTTAAAAGGTTATGCAAGCGACAGGTAAATAAAAGACAATTTTGTTACTCTAATTGGACGTTATTTATTTAGTTATATTTATTTAAATTTTGGAATAGATTTGTTTAATAATTATTGAAAATTTATTATATTCTTTGAATTTGAATGATTTATTTTATTTTGAAAACTGAGTAACTTATTAACTCTGCGGTTGGAATTACAAAGTGTTACTTAGCGACTTCATGCACCACAATCTTCAAATTGTGCCGAGAAGGATATCTGATACATGTCATCACTGCATAGAAATTCATTAGCACGGTGCCTACCAATGTATTTCAACGCCACCTTGTGGATAGGAACGAATCACATAACTTCACATTAAAGTACTTTAAGCGATTCCAGTGCTTCAAGCACCCAATGTGTCCTCATTCGGAGATATTGCTAGTACTCGCGTCTACCAACATTATCAGCCATGTGATCGTAAAAACTTTAATAGGTATTGTTATTCAAAATTGATTATTGATTAGTATGATAAAGCTCTTATTCTACTTCTACTTTTCTATCTACTTAAGCACATACAAACATTCGTTTCATTCATTCATAATTCTGAGATTTCTTGAATATCGGAGGGCTGAGCAAGTTTAATTATACGATTTAATTACAAATATCATTGAATTATTTATATCGAAATTATTAAGTTATGTTCCCCTGACACAACTTTTTATTTAACTACCGATTGATTAATGAGGCCACACTGTTTATCAAATGTTTGCGACGAGGAAAGGAAGGCATATTACAATATTCTCCTGTCAGTACGAAAATATTGTCAGGACAAGGTATAAAATACAGTTAGGTTCAACTCCGCAGTGGCGTGAGGCTCCCTACATTTCATACCTTTATTAAACTTCGTTCATTACCAGCGGCAAGGCGCGGTAATATCACTAGATAGGTTACATTATTATGGATAAATTACTTTAGAATTGTTAGTGTGAAAAAATGCTTGATCAAATGTTTTGCGACGACGGAAATGAAAGGCATGTTACAATATTCTCCTGTCAGTACGAAAATATTGTCAGGACAAGGTATAAAATGCAGTTAGGTTCAACTCCGCAGTGGCGTGAGGCTCCCTACATTTCATACCCTTATTAAACTTCGTTCATTTCCAGCGGCAAGGCGCGGTAATATCACTAGATAGGTTACATTATTAGTATGGAATTGACTTTGGAATTGTTAGTGTGAATTACATTTGATAAACTTGTATTATATGTTCACCTGAGGAATTAATGTTTAAAGTATATGAGTCGTCGTCGGACAGCGTGACGTTCTGTCTCGATCGGTACATCTAACTCGTCTCGTTTAAGTTCCGCACTTCTATTTATATTGGTCCCCACTTTTTACTCTTCTTCCCCCGTCCTATGCTAAATCTGCGTACCGCTGCAAAGTGACGCAATCCCATACGTGTCCCCGAATTACGCAATCGCCGTTTCGAGTTCCCGTCGTATTCCCACGACCTATTTCTGTGTCATCATTTTGATCGTGTGCTTATTTACATTTGCCTAAAATTAAGAAGTCAGCAAAATGACTGACCTCGCTTGGGCCAGCGCGTCGTCGGCCGCGGCCTGATATGATATGTATGCAGTTTTGTTCCGACTCGTAAAATTATGGACTTTAATATTATTAGGTTCTTACAGCATCTTTTATAATATTACCTTGCGTGTTATTAGGAACAAAAGCTAAAAGTAAAACAATAACAAAACATGTTTTGATAAACTCATGTATTTTTTTAATTACCGTTCTCCTCGGTCAAAACTGAGGTTATAAAGGTTTATCAGATATATCGTTGCACTTGGCTTGTGTTAGAGTCATTTGTAATATTTTTTGGCCTCTTGATATCATCATGTTCACCCTAATCACTTTTTAAATATTAAAACAACGAAATTATCAAGTATTTTCTGTTAACTTCACGAACATAATAATGTGACTTAATATTATGATAACTGATGTACAATAAACCTCAGATCACATTTGGACTTAATACCTAAATATTGGATATCTTACAGAGCCAAACAGTATCGAATACATTTAATACTGTCTGGTTCTATTTAATAGAGGACCTAATATCAATAATCTCCACCTATCTCATAAACGGAAAGAAATTGGACTTAATACGCGTCGCCGTTCGAAAGAGCGGAAACAAATATTTAAGGGACAATCAGAACCTGAAAAAAACGAAAAAAGTGGACTTACTGTTTGGCTCTGAGGTCCAGATATAGATATATAAATATCGATATATTTGATTCAATATGTATATTAGAGAAATAGAAATATAAGGTGGTTTATTAATGAGCTTTGCTCTATGAGAGATACTTTCCGACTTCGTAAAGATGATTACGTGAATCATACCTCTGAGAGAACCAAAGCTCTCACGAATTCTTATTTAAGAGACTATTAATCGGTCAATATTTTAACAGCAAAACGTAAATAAAATTTTTATTGACGGTTGTAGTAACAAAGTAAAGGGGTTGTGGTTAGTTATGAACAAAGAAAGAAGTCTACAGCAACAAGATCTACAAACCAATGATATATCCAGCGACGACTTCGATTATTTTATTGTCAACATAGGAAATAAACTTGTCAATAACATTACAACAGGAGAAAATAGTTGCCAAATTCATATAGCACCAAATATCAAATTTGGTTTTAGTGGAACAACGCCAGTGAAAGTTAGGGATGCTATAAATAAACTAAAAAGTAAGAAAATGCGAATGTGTATGGCATTAGTGTAAATATGATCCAGGGCGTTAAGGATCACCGTATACTCCCACTAACGTACTTGATTAATTTCTGCATTAAAAAAAGGCAATTTCCGAATGTACTTAAATTTAGGAAAGTAATATCCATTTTCAAAAAAAGGGACAAAAACGGCAGTCTCCAAAATAATAGAGACCATATTAAAAGACTAAATCATTAACTATTTTAATAGTTAATATTAACAGTAACCTATTTTCTGCAACCCAGTGTGAATTTAGACTGGAAGGGTCAAGTACTGATGCGCTGATAAAACTATTTGATATAGTATGTGACAGCTTTGAGAATAAGACTTATTGTATGGCTTCCTTTCTGAACCTGAGCAAAGCCTTTGATTGTATTGTAAACTGGAAACTACAATTTTGATGAACCCAGTCTTCAGCTGATGGGATCATATCTGAGCGATTGAAAACAATCAGTGTATTTGGGTCGACGCATTTCGGGAGCCCTGCTGGTGAAATAGGGTGTCCCCCAAGAGTTAATATTGGAACCTATATTATTTTTAATCTATATTAACGATCTGCCAATGACACTTGAGGCGGCGGAAGTGATATTATTTGCAGATGACACAACAATAACAAATGTTTCGAGCGACGCAGACAAGGTCAGAGATAGAAATACCCAGTCACTGAAATGCGCAGAGCAATGGTACAGCGAAAACATGCTTAAACTAAATGAAGACAAAACTTCTCAATTGGTAGTTTCCACAACTGGCATGCATATGCACCCAGAATTAAAATGGTATCAACATGACGACAAACTTTCTAAAATTCTGTGAAAAAATATATTCTGTCTCCGCAATATCTCTCGCCAATTACCTAAGCAGGAGTTAAAGCACGTATATTTTGCCTTGATCGAATCTCATATGGAAGATATGCCATTCCCATGTAGGTATAAAGGGCAACGAAACTGCAGACAAAACTGCTAAAAGCACCAATCAGCTGCACATATATGGCAACTATGTGTTATATAAAGATCTAACCACAAAGTTTAAACGAATACTAACCAGACAATGGGAGGACCTCTACGATGCATTCGCACGCGGCCATCCTACTTCATACAACATCATCCATCCTCATCTTCCTGGAAAAAAAATACTACATCTACAATTATCATGTTTCTCGTTTTTTCCCATCCTCAATAACGCGACATAAACTTAACCATGGCCGTTTTCCCAGCCATCTATCTAAAATAAGGATAAACCCAAATCCCCAATGCGAATGCAATGAGGGTGAAGGGACACTAAACCACATAATTTTTTCATGTCAAAAATATTTCTTACCACGGAAAACCCTGATGAACAACCTATCAAATTATAATATCTCGCTCCCCCTAAGCATTATACATTTACTGGCTTTAAACAATAGAAACAATTTTCAGTCAATCACTACCTTCCTTAGGAATTGCCAAATAAAAATATAAATATATAATCCTGACATCATTGAACTGGCTGTAGGCTCGTACCTTATACCAGGATTGGGAGCTCGTAGCCAAGCCCAATGGCTTGGAGGCGGGACTCCAAGACCCCACAAAAAAATATATGGCATTCTTATTGGGGGGCACTCACCAATAGCGAATCGAATATTCTCACTCCAACAACGTGCAGTAAGAATTGTTGCGGGGTCTGGGTTTACAACTGACTGTATGAACGATTTCATCTACCATGGCCTAGTAATGCTACCTTATCTCTTCATCTTAGAATGTTTGTGCCATATTAAAAAAAAACACTACCATAACTATCCCAGTCATGAACATGACAACGACATAAGATGGAAAGACAATGTATGCCTAAATAGATTGAGGCTACAAAGAACGCATACTGGTAGCAATTAATATGCCATAAAGTTTTTTGCCCTTGACATTTAGGAAGTATCCTTACGAGAAGTTTAAATGTGTTATGCAATCGTATCTATTAAGCAACGCATTTTACACCATATACGATTTTTTAACTCTGATGGCCTGCAGTGTGTATGAAAATAGTTTCACTACTATGTCACAATGTACTGCCCAATTTGAAGTATTCCATTGTAATATCATTATTATGTATGACCAGTGTAAAACTATATGTTCTAAGCATGACTAAACCATTATTATATTATTAAAAACGTACGTCAATGTATGTATTTACAAAAATACTTAAAAGCTGAGAACAGTTACGTTTACTTCCAGTTATTTTCAACAATGGAAACCATCACTATTAAATTCTTTAGGTAGGCTTATGTCATGTTATTTTGGTTCTGAATCTCTATGACGTGATACTTTCAATATAATGGCGGGAGTGATTGTCTGAAACAGTAATTTTTATTTCGTTAAGCATATCATTTACATAAAAACTTTTCTTACAAAAGTTGTTTCTTTTTGAAATACCTATCGAACGATGCCACACATGACCTCGGTTCCCATTTAAAATTCTGAAGTTGAGTGCAGTTACGGCTACTTCCTGTAACTTCTGGAAATCGAAATTACTTCCATTCAGTTTTTTAGGTAAGCTTATGTTATGCTATTTATTTTTCGAACCTCCACGTCAAATTACTGAGAAAAAAGCCTGAAACGGGTGGTCTAAAACACCCTGCATATTGAAAAGAATAAGACAATATTAGGCAGGTTTAAAACAAGCGAAAATTATATATTGAATCAGGAACTTTCAAAGTTTGAAATGAATTAAAAAATTGTAACAATCCAATAAAATTTCCATTTTGAGAACGTTAGGTGAGGTTAGACGCATTTCACTTACAACTTACTCGAGGAGACTTTTACGACAATTAAACGACACCAAGGTTGACCGTGCATGGGTCAGTAGCGCCCGGCGGTTACGGATTCTCTGTGGGTGGTATAATCCATGGCTGTGATGTGGTATGATATACAAGGGTTGTCAATAAATGCATTTTATTTTACAAAATTTATTCTACTTATCGACTTTTTTTTATATAAATCAATGAAATTACATATATAATCATGTCGCTTTCTATAACTATTATTTTTCATAGTCTATGGCAATTGAACACTATTTATTTTAATATAAGTATTAATTTGAATGTCATTCAAAACATGTATAAATTTATTAATATCGGGGTGTTTGCTATAAAGATTTACAGGCGTTAGTTGTTCGTTCTGTACTTGCACTACAAGATGCTTATGTTTCGGGAATACATTGACATGTGTTTGAAATATAATTTTCCACCAAATAGTCGGCGCAACTAACAGGGCGGCTATCTTGTGGTATTATGGAATATAAATCATCCACGAAACAATTCTCTATTTCATTATGATCTAAGAATAGCAAACCGAATGTCCAACGCAACCACTGACCAAGTTCACAATCTTTAGCCTTGTAATTTTTAACTAATCCCAAATTTTGAACTTTTCTGAACCAAGATTGTGTAATATGAAATCTTCATCCTGTCACATTTATTTGTAGCCAAATTCGTCTAACGCCTATATGTATGGCCATTTCAAAATCGCACACAATATCCGTCAGATTAAAAGTTAAATTTATAGATACACAATAATTACAAAGTATTTCAAATGCTTTGGAGTAAGTTTCAGAAAACTGATTTGCTAATAAAATAAAAACTAATGGTATATAATTGATGTTTTCTACGGAATGAATGGTAAAAAGTTGGGTACTTAGGAAGATAAGCTTAATCCCTTGGTTGCGCGCTAGTGGGGCGCGCTAGTGACCTGTAATAAGCAGGCATCTTGAAACACTCAGCGGGGTAAAAGTGACCGCCGGGCGCTAGTGACCTACACCCGGTTGACCAGATCGAGAACAACTTGACCGTTGTGGTTACTGGTAACCCCTAGGCGGCAGAAGTATAGATCCGTCACTGTATTCACGCGCCATTGTGTTAAACCAGAAATATAAAAAAGATCAATATAAATCAATTCTGCACTTACTCCTAACTAGTGCTAATGAAGAAAATAAATAAAAACACTAACCCAACTGAATAATGAAGAAATCTAAATTAAGCACGAAAACAAAAAATATACAACCACTCTATACTATGAACACAAAACTAAATAAGTAATACAAAATATAAAAATCTATCCTACATTAACTAATGATATCATAAGTACAAAATAAGTAGAAACACTAATCCTAACTGAACACAAAACACTAAAAGTAACCTATAATTTAAAAAAACAAATGAAACAAAAAACGCAAATGAAGAAAATAAAACTCGAGAGAAAAACAGTACTAAGTACTGACTGCAAATGAACGGATTTCTGCTCTTCCATATCGGCAAGAGATGTTAATTGAAAGGGATAATCTGAGCGGCTCGGGAAATAATATTTGTCGGCCCTATTTTAATTTCCGGATATGGCTAAAATATACATTTACAGGGTGTTACGAATTTTTTCTTTAAAATTAAACAGATCTTAGTTTTATTAGAGATTTTTTAATCAGATTACATTTACTATCAAAAAGACATTCTTTTACTTAAAAATGCCGGACTCCCAGTCAAGTATATATATACAGGGTGTCTGAGCCTACATTGGTCATTCCATTAAAAAAAATGAATTACGAGATATTTAAGATGGCACTTAGATATTGACATTTTACGAACACTTATTATAAAAATTAACAGTTTCCAATTATTTTACTCATAGAGGCATCCTCTAGGTACAATTAGAGATGTAACTTATAATTTTATCTTATTCCTAAGAGAAGTTATAGACAGATTTCAGGCTACCTTTTAAAGGTAAAATTTTTAGAAAAAAATGTTTTTCTTGAAAACTAGAAAAGATATGTGTACATACTTTCTTACAAAATATGTTCCAATTTAAGCGAGGAATTCAAAAATAATATCCGGTGGAACCGGAAGTGATAGAAAGTTGAAAATATTGCACATGAGGATAACTGATTCAACCGTGTGACGAGGATTTTTTTTGAAATTTTTAGTACAACGGCAACCCCGAAAACTTTTAACGAACGGTTTAGCGTAGACACCCTGTATAGAAACATACAACAAAAAAAAACAAAATCAAAGCAAATCAAAGCTTGAAGTCTTTTTATTCGAAGTGTTCTTATATAAAAACTTTACTCTTTTAACAATCTATTTAATAACTTGCTTTGCTGCATAAGCATATCTATTATGTTATCAGAGTCAATATTATATAAAATATCATTTTCGCAAGCCATTTACTAAAATTAATTAAAAGCATCCAAATTATTATTCGACATTGAATTCCGCAATCTATTTTTAATGTATCTTAGCTTGGAAAAACTTCTTTCACATTGCACTTGATTTATTGATAATGTTAATAAATATTTGTAAACATTTCCTAGTCCACAATATGCCTCATTGTACATATTGTACGTTTGAATGACAGAATAACAGCAAATTGCACATTTAAGGCAAGATTTACTTTTTTATTATTAACATCAAAACCACCATATCGTTCAAAAGCATCGTTGTCTTCTTCATCAGTTTCATCTGTATCTATAACTGTAACATTATTCTGAAATTGTTGATTACTCTCTGCATTTGTTGCTGCCGAAACCTTAAATGTATCCCAATTTTTCGCGAAACTGACCATTTCTTCTTGCAGATTTTCTTTTACAATATTTGGGTAATAGTTTTCTAGCAGTTCACACAAACAATTTTTTAAAGCTATTTGATGGTACTCCTTGTTTAACTTCATCAAAATTTGTTGAAGACAATAAGGCAATCCTTATAAAGCTCACCATTATTGTTAAATCTACATTCTATAGAATTTATAATTTTATCTAAAATTCTATTATGGGTTTTAACTTCATAGTTTTTTCGGCTTTTTTTATGGGATCATCTTCTGCCAATTCTCCTGCCATTTTCTTTCATTTTATTATTCTCTTTCGGGAAAGGAAATTGGTATGTCGATGTCGATTTCTTCACGGCTGTCAATTTCAACTTGTGCCCATGCAATATACATTTGCGTTGATGTTTCAATGTCACTCATGTCGCGACTTTCGGACTTTAATTGTGATGTACAATTCTAGTAAGTCTAATCCGCTAGTATGCAAATATTTCGAGACAGGACCAATACTGGAAAATAATTTTGTAAAAATTTGAGCCGTTAGTAGCATTTCGTAATCTATAAATTGTGTAATTATGGTAGATGCTTTCACACGGGCATCTGGTGGCATCTTTTCAGACAATTTTATATCGTGTAATGCTAATAATACATCGATGTAAAGAGCATTGGCGTGATTTTTGTAATTTCCAAATAATTTTCTTAAAGCTGCTTCTATTGCCCACCAATGACTTTCTCCTATTACTTGTATTTTTTTTTTGCCTCTAAGGATGTGCTTTTCCAAATATTTGTTCTTTGGTAGGATTCTTTGAAGAAAATTACAATGGAATTTAATAAGGTATATAAAGACGCTGCATTTATTGTTATTTTGACGGTGTCGGACACAACTAGGTTGAGTATATGGCTGTAACACCACACAAGTAATTGACTAGGTATATTTTCAGATATCCATTTAGAGAAACCGTTGTAAGCCCCTTGCATATTTGCTGCACCATCAGTGGCATTAGAGACGCAATTTTCTAGTGGCAAATTTAAAGTCGAAAATTCTTTTTGAATAGTTCATGTTCACTGCTTACTTCATGCTCTTCAATTCGTTGATAAAAAGTCATTCATATCAAGAATAAATCGATTTTCGTGCTTTGTGTATACTACACATACAGTACAAAATAGCTTAACAGTTTTTTCATTGTATGTTAGCCAGTTCCTTACTGTGCCATTTTTCATTTTGAAGGCTTTTTCGCAATTAAAAAACTCAGTTAAAGCTGGTTGTCTCGGATGAAATAAAAAAATATTGAATGTCGTACAAATTTATCTTTTTAAAATAACTATCATAGTGAAATATGAAATCAAAATCAGAAATATTAATTGCGGATTGAAAGCTTGATTTTGCTTCGGTGGTTTTTGCAATGCTTTGAAAATTACAAGAAGTTGTTAAAGCAGGACGTGGACGCTTGGTTTTCACCCTCTATTTGTATTCTTGTTTCAACCTGAGAACTTACGGATTCAGGAAACGAAACCATTTTTTCCGATAATTCTTGGGATGGTTGCGGTTGACTAATAATAGTAGAAGAGGCTAGTTTTTCAAGCATAAATTTAATGTTTTTTGATTTGTGTGCCTCAGCTTCCATTACGTTCTTTCTCTCTTGGCGTAACTTTTCCGCTCCTTTCTTTGTTTTTCTTTGTCCATTTTTTAATGATTTGTTATATACAGGGTGTATCAGCCAAATGGAATAAATTCAATAATAAATAAATGGGGGCGTGTTCGAAAAAACGCTCGGACACGTCGATTGTTATTTTTAGTTGCGCATTTTTTTCAACAAAAACTTTTTATACAGGGTGTGTCATGTGACCGTAGCCAATACCAACTTTCTTATTTTAAATGCAACACCTGGTATATTATTAAATTTTTGGATTCTTCAGAAAATTCTAGACATATTTCATGTACAATGTCCTATACCTATCTTCAACTGTTTCAGAAATATTAAGTGTGTATATTAAGACGAATAATGCTTGCGATTAGATCGGTCACGCCTGAGATGTTGAGTAACGTTAGAAGAAATTTCTATTTAAGATTAGGATGTTGCCAAGACGTTCACGGCGAGCATTTTGAACATCTCCTCCATTGAAATGTATTGTTTTTTTTTTGTTTTTTTACATAATCAAGATATAAACAGTATTACTTATTAGTTTTTGAGTGTGTTGTAACGAATTTCTGTAATCAAATAATTTTCCTTTTTAATGTTAATTTTTGCAATAAATCTGAAAACACTTAATATTTCCGTAACAGTTGAAGATAGATATAGGACATTGTACATGAAATATGTCTAGAATTTTCTGAAGAATCAAAAAATTGCATAATATACCAGGTGTTGCATTTAAAATAAGAAAGTTGGTATTGGCCACGGTCACATGACACACCCTGTATAAAAAGTTTTTGTTGAAAATAATGCGCAACTAAAAATAACAATCGCCGTGTCTGAGTGTTTTTTCGAACACGCCCCCATTTATTTATTATCAAATTTATTCCATTTGGCTCATACACAGTGTATACAGGGTCCTGCAACAGTGTGTCGGGCTTTCCTAGCGCCCTTCCCGTGAGAGTTAGAAAAAAATGTTTCATACATAAAGTTATTAGCTTAAAAATCTTTATGCTGTAAAATTATTTTCAAACATACAGGGTGTCCCCAATTTTGCGACATAACAAAAACAAACATTTTTTTATTTTGGATAAATGTTTTGGATTATGTTGCAGTGTTACCAATTTACAATAGTTTTTCATAATATCATTCATAAGCAAGCTCAACTTTAAAAAGTCGTAACAACCTCATTATTTAAAGGTAAGAATAAGTTTTTATAATAATCTTAGTGTGGTTAATAAGCAACCTTTTTGTAATGAGAAATTTGAATTTAGTAATACAGGGTGTCCAGGGTGTCCAGGTGTAACCCAATTTTTTTAAATGGAATGCCCCCCATATTAAGTCATTATTCGATAGGTCTTTTTCTTCTCTTCAATTTGATGGTGCATATCTTATGTGTGAACCCCATAGTTGTGGAGATATCACCGAAGTAGGCCATGCTGAGACAAAACAACTGTCAAAATGTAAGTAAGAATCAATGTGAGATGAACAAATACATTTTGAACATTACTGTAGTATCGTTTCTCTTTTGTATTAATAATTTTGTTGTCTCTCATGGTTTTGGAATAAAATTATTAATCGTATTACAGTAGTACTATCTACTATTTTACTATTTTCGTTCATCTCATATTGATTCTTACTTACATTTTGACAGTTGTTTTGTCTCAGCATGACCTATTTAAGTGCATAGAAATGTAATTAAATGGTTACTTTTGTAAAAAATAATGAATATCTCAACAACTATGCGGTTCAGACATAAGATATGTACCATCAAATTGAAGAAAAGAAAAATACTTATCGAACAATGACATAAAATAGGGGGCATTCCTTAAAAAAAAAGGGGTTATACCGCTTTGAAATTTCTAAAGTTTGGCATTTTTTTCTGAACACCCTGTATTACTAAATTCAAATTGCTCATTACCAATATGTTGCTTATTAACCACACTGAGAATATTGCTAAAACTTATTCTCACCTTCAAAAAACGAGGTCGCTACGATGTTTTAAAGTTGAGTTTGCTTATGCATGATATTTGGAAAAAAAAATGTAAATTGGCAACACTGTAACATAGTCCAAAACTAAATAGACGGCAATGTATAGGTTGAAAAATGTCATCAGAAACCTTGAATAAATACAGGGTGTTCGATTTAAAAAAATGTTTGTTTTTGTTTTTCCGCAAAATTGGGACACCCTGTATAATTGAAAATAGTTTTACAGCATAAAGATTTTTAAACCAATAACTATTTGTACGAAAGATTTTTTTCTATCTCTTACGGGAAACGCGCTAGGAAAGCCCGACGCACAGTTGCAGGACCCTGTATAATTTATTATAATATGGCGATAATGGATAAACCTAAAACCTAAATCATATTTTTATTAAATTCTTTTTACAAATTTTGTTATTTTAATTACCTTAAGTCCGATTCGAATATTTAGGGTAAATAACACACGCAATCACATAGCATTTTAAGCCTGCTCTTACACACTTTGATACGTTAAATTTCTGTGACGAATGATTCAGTAGCCGTATGAAAACTAAATATTTCTAATTGCTGGTGGTACTTATTTCTTTCTTTTTCAGTCATAAATTGAATTTGTCCCTCTCATTTTATAAAATCGATTGTAAGCAATCCATTGCGCGTGACGCGTGACTTATCTAAATTACCACAAATTAAACGAGTTATTTATGAGCATTCAGAAGAAGAAATATAAAAACTAAATTTTTTGCTGATTAGTATACAGGCAAATAATAGTGTAAAATACAGAAAAAAATGTACAAAAATCCTACAAAAATTTGTTTAGAAAATGAAATAGTATATTACGGTCCCAGGCTGGGAAGTTGGTTATTGCGGCCGGAGACAGAAAGACGGAGGAACAGAGAACAAGTCATACGAAGTACTTCGTATGACTTGTTCTCTGTTCCTCCGTCTTTGTGTTCGTTTGCATTACCAACAATTCACAGCCGTGGAGCGCACGATTTATATTTTCATCTGTGCGCCGAGGCTCTGTAAGCTTGTAAAAATCATACGGTAAAACGTTTATTCGTGGGATTAAAGGTAATAAATAAAACACTCTTAAAAAATTTTTTGGTGACGACACAATCATATGTTTTACTTCCCGGCCTCATATTATTACTTCCCGGCCGCATTTATTTTTCGGGGCATGGATAAAAAAAATCATTCCGGTTCCAGCCACCGGCCCTGCGGGCCTATTAACAACGGGCCCACCGGGAAATTTCCCGGTTCGTCTTATGGCCCCCTATCCGCCCCTGCTAAGAGTTGACAGAAAATTGGAAATAACGGTACACCTTATTTCTAATCGCAATTATATGAGTGCGCTCCAGGAACCGGGTAACCGGAGCAGGTACATACTTATTATTATTCATATTAGCTAATGGACAGAAAATGCAAGTGAGTAACCGCCGACGGCAGGGCCGAGTGATGACTTTATTGCGCACTGTATAACTTTCTTTGTACACCAGATTATTAGCAATATATCAACCGCAGGCCAGTACTGAGTATTTCAAAAGTTCGATACCAGTTCCTCTGCGTGGATATTCGTAAAAGTACAGTGGGTATCGTCCCGTCAACATGTGGGGTGGGTGAAAAAGGGCTCCACGTAATTTTGGATTCTCGAAAGTCGGAGAAATAATTTGTGTAGCAGTTATTTCTCCTACCTTGTAACGCATATAAATTGCCAAAAATGGGATATGTATTCTCTAACGACAAGCGGTATGTAATCCTGAGGAACGTTCAAGTGAACTATGTTATTTCTAACTTTACACGCAGGGATCTTTGGGATCCAATCAAAACACGAACATTTGGTGTTCACGTATGTAATGTCCGCGTGCGTTTGTTCAAAACGCTGTCGGATGTCGTACGGTAATTAACTGTTATACAAAGAGGCCCACTCCGACAATTTTAGTTCATACCCTGATCCACCAGAAAAACACCAAATAAATGTTATACATAAGAATACTTAATTTTCAATTCTATTAAGGTTGATAAATTTTTCCCCCGATTTTTCACTATCACTTAATCTAATGCCACGATAGTAAAATACATATTTATGTATACATTCTGGGTTATTTTGAGATTTTTTTGAAGAGTAATTAGAGTAATATTCAAATAAGTACAGTTTATTTTTCAATTTATTAATATTAATAAATGTCTATCCCCGAAATTTCGAGGATAAATTTCTATTTCAAATTTCGGTATTTATTTCTATTCAATATTTTTTTCACTCTCGCATCTTTGTGGTAATTCAACATAGCAGCTGAAATGGGAGTGCGTGCAACACAGGAAAATCTTGCACCGGATAGTTCGCGCCTAGAACGGCAATGCCCAAACCGCGGGAAAGTCAAGCCGGTTTGAGACCAAACTGCGTAATTCAAAACAAACAAATCTGACAAGCTGACCAATCCTAAAAGCCTTAAAGTGCAAACGCACTAAAATCCAAACGCGTCAAACCACAAACTGGTCAAAAACAGAATTTAGGTGCCAGCAGTGCCGATATCTGCGGAGGAATAAAGGCACAATCTCCGGATGGCGCGGTGCTTTCTCCAAAAGCATCTGCTGGCCGGCATTTAGGTAGTCGCCCTTCCGAGAACTTGAAAAGAATTTTCGGCGCTCTCATAAAGCCAGGCAAGTTCCATTGTTGCATTGTAATCTGATCCCGAAACGGTCACTACTGCATATTGAATGAAAATGAACATTCCATTATTTATTGTTATAATATATGACATAAAATAATTATTAAGCAGTACACTTAATCCGAATTAAATGAATAGTTTAATACAAATTATATCTATTTTAATCCTTTCAGTTCATGGAAATTATTAAATAAAATATGCATTTCTAATACCAATATATATTTTTTAAGTAATCGTACAACGCAATATTTCTATTAGAAGTTGGAGCCTTAATTATTAAAGTATTACAATGAATCATTGGTAATTTACTAGACAACATATATTGTACCATCTAGTTGGTTAATATGGTTAATTAACTAGATAACCAGCCATATTTAATATTATAAGTCCGTTTTCAAACGCGAACATAGCGTTTTAACATTGTTTTTAACATTTTTGCGAGTTCCTGCCAGTTTAACCTACAGAAAATGTTTTGGTATTTATGGAACGAGAAAATGATTGCGCATGTAATGATATTAAATATTTAATTATTTTATTTTTATTGCACCTTTTATTTATTTATTAATTTAATAACTTGATGTATTTAAATACGAGTTGCCGTGATTTTTAAAACAAACAAAAACAAAAAACAAATGCATTCAAATTAATTTGTTATTTTCTAACATTCTCAAGTACGGTACTGTTTTTTTAAATACTTTATACAACATCATCCATCCTCATCTTCCCGGAAAAATTTACTACATCTACAATTATCATGTTTCTCGTTTTTTTTTCATCCTCAATAACGCGACTTAAACTTAACCATGGCTGTTTTCCCAGCCATCTATCTAAAATAAGGATAGTCCCAAATCCCCAATGCGAATGCAATGAGGGTGAAGGGACACTAAACCACATAATTTTTTCATGTCAAAAATATTTCTTACAGCGAAAAACCCTGATGAACGACCTATCAAATTATAATATCTCACTCCCCGTAAACATTATTCATTTACTACTACTAGACAAAATATATTGTACAATCTAGTTGGTTAATATGGTTAATCAACTAGATAACCAGCCATATTTAATATTATAAGTCCATTTTCGAACGCCAACATAGCCTTTTAACATTGTTTTTAACATTTTTCCTAGTTCCTGCCAGTTTAACCTACAGAAAATGTTTTGGTATTTATGGAACGAGAAAATGATTGCGCATGTAATGATTGCGTAATGATATTAAATATTTAATTATTTTCTTTTTATTACTCCCTTTATTTATTTATTAATTTAAATACTTGATGTATTTATAGCCCTAATACATCTATATCAAAGTATGCATGGAAATTCGAAGAAACTGCTAATATTTTTACAAAATCAGTAGGTAATGGTGGTTAAAATTTATTAATTTTTAGCATTGTTTTTAAACAAATTAAATGAATAAAATTAAAATCAAGGTGATCTATGAAATATTGAAGATGATGGCACTGAAGTGGATAAACGTATTTAGGGATTGATAAATATATAAAAAAAACAATTTAGCTACAAGAAGCCAATACCCTAAAAAATAATATTTGGGCTGGGATTTTTAATAAGTAATAACATTATTCATTTAAATCAATTGAAATAACTTAAATGCGGAAACTTATTTGGAACTTTTTATGAATAAGGTAGGTACTGCTTTCGAGGAAGTTGGTAGAGAAAATACGAAGATCTGATTTCGACAATATTATTATTTTTTAATCATTAAATCAGATTTTGATTATTGATTGCCACACTATCTGACTTTCTCCCTACATTAATATGAATAAAATTATTAAAATTAAAAGTACAACGTGGTTTTGTGCATAAAGCAAGAGTGTTGTGATTTTTTCCTACAGAAAATATGCAGTTTTAAATTATGGTTTTTTTAATATTTTAAATCCGGTGTGTAGGTAATTTCTAGACATAAATTTTAATTAAAATATTAAATATAACACCGGTAATGAGACAAAATTTATATTATTTTATTATTTAATAATATTACCTATTACATAAATACTTACTTTAAATTCATAGGTATGTTACGCATTTATTACCATATTCTAATGAAATATTACAAATGATAACTATAATATTAAATAGGGCACGAATATACGTAAATAATTTTGTTTAAACCTAACACAATGTACTTCATACTCCATTTAAATGTGCATTTATTTACTGTTAAAAGTTGTTATAATTGTAGAAATGATTAAAAAACAGTTTTAAGAGACATGTTTTAAAATGTAATACACCGTTGTATTGTAAATTAAGTTTGTAAATGATCACTCAACTGCTACCCCAAATTTAAAAAGATTTATATTAAAAATAAACAATTATATTAGTATTTGAGTTAATTTTTATTATATTATATGGTACATACATACAGAGTGTCCCGGGACAAAGGAAATATATAAACCATACACATCTATAAATATATATTTTTCACGAAATAACGGAAACACGTCAATATTTAATTAAAGGGGGACAACGTTTGACTTACATATAGTCTTTAATTGCTTAACCCCTTAAACCCATTTTTTTTAAATAGGAGTTGTGGTTGAGTGATCGCTCATTTGAAAGCCTAACAAATTTGTAATTCAACATTATATATTTTATAATCTATCGATTATTTTGCATGATATTATTTTTTTTAAGTGAGCAAAGTGCAAAAAAACATGATATCCCAGGAACAAAAATGTATCCAGCAGCAGAAATACAAAGTAAGAAAATGCCAATTTGACAGTACTAAGGTGGTTTATTCCATTAAAGAGCGTTCTCAAATTGTGATCTTCTATTTTAAATACAATGATTTCTCCTGGAGTGAGCTCTTGTTTTCAATCTATATAATCTACAAAAAAATATCAAAACGCCCTTCAATGGAATAAACTATTTTAATACTGTAAAATTGCTGGATACATTTGAGTTGATGGAATGTCATGTTTATTTTGTACTTTGCTCACATTCAAAATTTAATATCTTGGAAACCAATCGACCTATTGTAAAATCAACCGTTGTGTTGCAAATTAAGCAAGCTTTCAAATGAGCTATCACCAAAATACTACTATTATTTAAAAAAGGGGGCTTACTGTACCAGGGGGGTTAAACAATTGAAGATCAATTACCTGCCAAAAGTTGTCTCATTTTAATTAAAAATTGACGTGTTTCCTTTCTACTGGTTCACCCTGTATACATTAATCAATGGCTCTAATATTTTTAATATATCGACGGTGTAGTGTACACATGTGGTAAGTGCTAAAATTAAATCTTCTTTGATTATGTACCTATGGTACTTTTGTTTGCATACTATGTCTTGTACTTATTCTATTTTACATGTTAAAAACGGAAATAAAATAGATACTCGCCGTACCGCCTCTAACCACTTGGATAAATTACATCTTTAAATTTGGTGTTACTACAGTTTTTGCATTCTAGCAACTGCAATACGCAGTTTGTATTTTTATATTCTGTCCCATGCGATAGTTTATGTTTAGCCGAGTTTATAAAATCCGAAGTTTGGGCCTGACTATTCTGGGCATTTGGTTAGACAGGCACCCATATGAACGGGTGTGAACGGGAATCGAACCACTTAGTTAATTTATAATTAATCTCCCAATAACATCTGTAATGGTTTGGACCCTGGCCTTAAGTCTTTTGTTTTATTTTGTGTTGTGTGTGTAGTAACCCTTTTTATTTATTTGCCGCCGGTACGATTTTACGTGTGGATGTGAATCTGATAGCTGTCTTACCTTTTGTTGATCATCGAAATTCAGGCCTCAAATCATGGAGGTTTTGTGGGCACCTCTAATTAAAAAAAACTATTGATGGAAACCATGCAACTAACGTTTCCTTTAAAGGTGGGATCTTTTCAATAACACTCTAGTATGTTTTGGTGTTAGATTAGTTTAATTTATTCAGTGTGGGGTTACGACACGTATACATATATATATCTTCTAGATTATAAACTCTCAAATTATACTTAACTTTTCTTTTTCAGGCGTATGTGACACTGCGTTGGTGGTTGTCTTTGCGAGTACTCTGTTTCCCCGCTCAATTTTATACAATAGAGATTATTTTGTTCATTGAAATTTGGTGAGGTTTATTGTTGTGATAATGATTTTAAATTTTTTTACTACACCTGGAGCAATCTGTTCCCGTACTTAGTGCTAGCGGGTATCCCGTCCGTGCTAAGTACGTTGTAACTTAATCGAATGTGTCAGCGAGGAAAACCCTCGTCCGATCTAACGATAAGCACAGATTAATATAAAGAAGCTTGAGAAATATGGGGGAACTTTCGATAATTCTGAGGTTTTTGTATTTTTAATAATTAATTAGTGACAATCTGTTCCCATACTTAGTGCTAGCGGGCATCCCGTCCATGCTAAGTATGTTGTAACTTAATCGAATGTGTCAGCGGGGAAAACCCTCGTCCGATCTAACGATAAGCACAGATTAATATAAAGAAGCTTGAGAAATCTGGGGGAACTTTCGATAATTCAGAGGTTTTATATTTTTAATAATTAATTAATGACAATCTGTTCCCATACTTAATGCTAGCGGGCATCCCGTCCATGCTAAGTATGTTGTAACTTAATCGAATGTGTCAGCGGGGAAAACCCTCGTCCGATCTAACGATAAGCACAGATTAATATAAAGAAGCTTGAGAAATATGGGGGAACTTTCGATAATTCAGAGGTTTTATATTTTTAATAATTTATTTATGACAATCTGTTCCCATACTTAATGCTAGCGGGCATCCCGTCCATGCTAAGTATGTTGTAACTTAATCGAATGTGTCAGCGGGGAAAACCCTCGTCCGATCTAACGATAAGCACAGATTAATATATAGAAGCTTGAGAAATCTGGGGGAACTTTCGATAATTAAGAGGTTTTATATTTTTAATAATTAATTAATAACAATCTGTTCCCATACTTAGTGCTAGCGGGTATCCCGTCCATGCTAAGTATGTTGTAACTTAATCGAATGTGTCAGCGGGGAAAACCCTCGTCCGATCTAACGATAAGCACAGATTAATATAAAGAAGCTTGATTTTTACGGGGAGTTTTTCTGTCGTATTGATTATTTTAGGGTAGCAATAAACTATTTAAAATTTGGGCAGCGACTCCGTCTGTACTTACTAATTTTCAACCACCAACTCTCCCGTGTGGGCCCTAAAATCTGCTTTTATATGGATGCCCCTCAGCCGAACAGCTTAGTTGTCGTTCTTTTCAGTTACCCACTTCGTTGCAATACTTGCCTGGCGGTGTGCCTCTGGAGTCGCCCGGGCCCTTGGAATTTGCACACCCAGCCAGCTGTCTAACATCTGTTTTTACTTCTTTGTTCCCGTAGTCGCCACTCGAGATTCCATCACATTAAATTTTGTGTGCAGTTTCATGCCTCGATCTTTTACAATATTTTTACATTATATTATGCTAAGCTTTTATACAAATAAATCTAATAAACACTTACTTATAGGTACAGATACGCTCTTTGTTAAATGTTTGTTTTTGTTTTTATATGGGTAATGTTTTTACATCTATTAACTTAATACTTACTAAAAAAAAAAAACATGACATAATATAGTACATATTACATATATGTTGTGAAGCCCCCCTATATTACTTACACATTCATGACGGCTTTGGTAATCCGTGCAAGTTGCATTTTGATGAAAACGAGGTGAGATGTCCGAGATGCTCGTCTGCTGCCATGCCAATATATTGTGGGGAGCTATTTGCATTTTTCATAAAACTCAATTTTCATCTACTTACTAATTGCACAGATTTGTAATGCTATTATCAGTAGAGAATTAATTACAATTCCGTTCAACATATTTTCTCAATTTAATTAGCGTCAATACAATAAAGAAATGTTCAACATCTACAGTACATACTTATAAAATTAATCATCCATTAAACTTTCAAACAGCCTAACTTTCAACTGAGCTGGTAAGCCGAAGTTAATGCACAATTCTTGCATTAAATTGCAATGAATTGTAAAATATTCTTTTAACCTTACAAAAGCATCACGTTGAGTATGAAATATGTAGTGTTAATTTATATTGAAATTTTAGTGTAGTAAATTTATCTTTTAACTACTTATGATCTTCTCAGGGCTCAAGCAGGTTCAATTGGGTTTTGTGTTCAGAATTAAACTAATGCTAATTAAAGCCGACACAAAATATATAATGAATTAAATAACTAATTTTATTAAAAATAACGAATATGCAATAAACAAATAATTAAATTTGAATAATTCAACGCAGGTTTAAATACAAAATTTAACTATCAACAAGCAATAGTATTAAAGTGTTCGAAATTACGGCGATACGCGGTTTTGTCAATCTGGTAATGAATTAGAATTTCTGAGCCTATACTCTGATTTTTCTAAACTGGCGTGCACGTCATCAAACAGCTGTGCGATGAGGGTTTTTCGTACCAACGTGATTGTTTTCGAGAATATGCATAACAATAGTTTAAGAATCGAAATTAATCTGAAGATCATTTGTTACACAACACTGATCACCGGTGGTTATAAATAGGTAATCGGTGTATCAACCGCGGACACAATTTTCGCCTGCCAATCATGTAATAAATCATGTTATGTTGGCATCGGCGATATTTTCTCGGCGACGATGCCACATCTTTTTCACTAATGCTTCAAACTTCTTTGACGTCTAACTTGTTACATTTGATCGATTATTACAATGCATATTTTGTCATTGTAGATGGTAAACCATAACCACAAGATTGTTATCTGTACGATAAACGGTAGAGAAGTCGATGAATTTGATACGAACCGCGCACTGTCGCACAAGATTGCACGGGCGCAACAGCTGATTGCAGCCATTTTTAAATACCGAGGACAACTGGCAACCTTGTAAAATTGTGCCATCATTATTATGATTATTATTTTGATGACGTGCACGCCAGTTTAGAAAAATCAGAGTATACCTTTTGCGCCTTTTGCGAGTTGGTACTGCACAGCTGAAGATAGTCGGCAGGAATGAGGTTAGCACTATCCTTCGCTGGTGGAGTTGACTGATATGTTACTTGACCTTTATATCGGTCTGTGGCTTCACGTACAGAATCACATACGCCGTGCGATTTAGTTTTGGGATGACGTCGTATACACTGAAGTTAATTTTGAAGTGCTGACCGATTATCACCAGCCAATTTCTGTCTGGAATCCGCGTGAAAATTTCTTGTTTGCTTCCTGACCAAAGAATATACTAATGAAAGAAATGGCATGAGTATGTTAATCGGATGAACCGTCTCCGCTGCGACCTCTGTTGGAGTTTGTAACTAATTGTGGTTCGGAATTTGGATAGGGATAAATATCTTTACTACAGTTCTGAATTGTGTTGAAATTAATATTTATTATCATATCAGTAATATGTTTAGAAAATTAAATGACCTATTTTTTAAACAAATTACTGATTTAGTGAACCACTTTTTTCGTTTGAGGAGGGTAGAGAGAGCAAGTATGTACACAATTCGTGTATTTGCAACAGAGTGTATACAATACGTTAATAATACTAATTACATCTAATTATTAATCATAAATAATACTTAACAATGAATAAAATAATAATAACAATACTTTTAAAGTAACACATGTTTCGATATTTATATATCAGTACGGCTTTACCTTAAAATAAAGCTAAGTAGACACAATAAATAAATAAACTTTTATTAAATGTACACCAACATACTGTACATTGAATATGACTAATTTAATAACAAATTTTAATGGAAATGGAAAAAACTTTATCCATTGCTGCACAACTTAGGTTATTAAGGAAATTATATATGCATTTAATAATGTAACGGTCATCCATAGACACATGTTTTAAAATAACAATTATCATTCATCCTAAAAAATATACGAATAGGGAAAACAATTGAATTCTAAGTTAAATTACTTTCTCCATCAATATATCGACATTCCGTAACATCAATGACGCTACTGAAAAATGAATTTTTCAGGAGAGACGAAAAACGATTGTAAATTACCGAGTTTTAAAACAGAGATACATTTTACAGGTAGTAATTTTAATGTAAAATATATACATTAAAATGACTACCAAGAAAAAATAATCACTTCTTTAATATTTAAAAATTCACAATCGTTTTCGTCTCTCGTGAAACATCATGTGCAGTTGCATCAGTTTTATTCCGGAACAGAATATAAAAAATATATTCAGGTCATTCATCGGTTGTTCGCTACAATTGTACATCAGACTAACTGATTGCAATTTAAATACATGTGTCACCTATTGAATTAAAAGATTTTTATATTCTGTTAAGAGAGGTGGAAAAAGACGACAACAAGAAAACAAATAAGGTTGAACTGCACCTGACCATAAAGCATTTGCGACATCCCTAAAAGCACCTCCCAACAAAATGCAGTACCATACACATCCTAGTATCCATCTACTATCTACAAAAAGCTGGAAGTCACCTCAGCTGTATGGTACGAAACAAAATGTTGTGAAAAACACCTTAAATACCTTAAATGTAAAAGAGAATCTAATAACACAGAAACATATATGTATACGAGGTATGTTCATTTAATACGCGGACTGTTTGAATTGCGCAGGCACAGTTGGTTCTTCGGGGATGGGCTTGGAGTTCAATTGTTTGTACGTATCAACTGAATATAACGCCGTTTCCCGATTACAGATATCTTCGTTTGTTGATTGGCTACTAGGGCTTGCAACCCCGGACACTTTTCGTTCCCGGGGAATCGTCCCCGGATTTTATCTGTCCCCGGGGTCCCCGGGGTTCCCCGGGGAAACTTGTAATAATATAACTTTTAATTATTTATACATAATTCTAGCTGACTACGTGTTTATTTTACATGCTGCAATGAGATATATAAAATAATAGATAAGTTCATTATCAATCTAAAGGGAAATAGTTTTATTTAACATCTGTGCATAAATAAATATTTATTGAATTAATACCAGTTCAAGTAAGGAACATTATATTCACAACATTTAATTCAGTACGTCCACATTCAATTACGTGTAGAGTTCGATGCTGAAGTTGGAGTAAATTGGTACTGAAACTGACCCCGAAGGTGACAAAGGGCATCCAGGGTTTCATCATTCCTGCTTGACCTTATTTTCGGACACATACCCAGCAGCTCAAAATGCACTTTCGGATTCAACGCTTGTCAAATCAGCATCAGATACCTTTGTTTCCACCCTTCTCAAACAAAGTCATCTCTTGTTTGATAATAGTCTCCAATGATTTGGTTTCTGGAGTAGATGCTGGTGTTGTAGTCTGGGCATATTTCCGGAATATTTTAATGGCCTCCTTTAATTTGAAATGATAGTTTCTTCCTGCTTCGGACGGGTGGGTCTTGGGATTTTTTATGGGTGGATCCTGTTCGTCCTCGACGTTGGTAGAAGCTGTTTGAAGTTCTGCTACCACTGACACCTCCGTCATTTGGGGCGGGCAAATACGTTTTATCATTCTGACAATTAAAGAGCGGAGTTTCGGCTTTGAAAGTGTATAAAAGATTTTGCTTAGTGTCTCACTCGTTAGGGTCCTCTATTCGCGTGTCTTCTCCAAGTAAACGTATAATGCGGATAAATATCTTCTTCTTTCCTGCATTCGCACTGATAGGGCATTGACCAGTGTCTTGGCAAGATTAGACGTCAAACCTTCCAAGGTTGAAAACATCATGGACAGTGCGGTTTCAGCGTCAATCAGGGTACAATCTCGTTGACACAACAACTGTTGCTCGAATGGGTGTTAGGCAGTCGACGACCTCAGGAATATTTGCAAATTCTTCGTTACTGAAGGAATCCTCATACTTGATGTCGATCCGAGCATTCTTTATAGAATCTTTCAATTTCAGGGAGAGCTCTAGCATTAGAACGAAACTACTCCATCTAGTCTTAGCATCCACGATGAGTGGACACTCACGTCCTTCAATGTTATTTTTCACATGTTTTTGAAGGAGAGCGTCATTCTTTGTTGGAGATTTGCGGAAGGATTTAACTAATTTTTGCCTTCTTGTGTGCCATTTTTTCAATCACAAGTTGATCATATTGTGATTCCTCGTCATCTTCAGAAGATGAGTCATGATCGTCACCTGGACCTGAATGAATGACTTCATCCACAGAAGGGAGATTTTCTGCCGCTTGCTTTTCAATCTCTGATTGACATGAAGATGTAGCCTCTTCATCGTTAACCGTGGGTAAAAATTTTTATAAGTTTTTTTTCAACCCCGGGGACGGTTGACAAACCCCGGGGATAAATCCGCGTCTAAAATAATCGAATCCCCGGAGCCCCGGGGACGGGGATACCCGGGGTTGCAAGCATTATTGGCTACCGGGGTTTTAATGAAGTGAATTTTTTTCGTTTGGCGGGTTTCTGAACCTAAACGAGCAACGAGTTGCTGTGAAATTTTGTGTAAAACTTGGAAAATCTGCCACTAAAACCTTTGCTACGCTCAACAATGCTTACGATGATGTTGCTATGAAGCGTACGGCATGTTTCAAGTGCCATGAACGTTTTAAGAATGGTCGACAGTCGACGATGACTGTTCGAATGAAGACGATGAGCGTCCTGGACGTCCTTCCATGTCAACTGACGATCCACACGTCGATAGAATTAACTTTCTCGTGCGGGTAAATCGACGTCTGATCATCAGGGAGCTTGCTGAAGAGTGTGGAGTATCAGTTGGATCGTGTCTCGAAATTTTAAATTTTACTTATCTTTGAAAATGCACCGTCCGCAAAAAGCGGGAAGAAGCAAAAAGCCCATCGCGTCCAGCATTGTAAGGTTCTGTATGATCGTTCAGAAGAAGTTGCAATCTTCTTCTCAAAGATCATAACAGGTGATGAATCATGGGTTTGCGGTTATGACGTTGAAACGAAGGTCCAATCGTCCCAGTGGATGGGTAAAACGTCCCCTAGACTAAGTGTTGTTCACCACGAGTACCTCCCCCATGGCTCCACAGTGAATCAGACTTACTACATTGAACTTCTGAAACGTCTGAGAACCCCATCACTCGAAAAAGCCCAGAAATGTGGAGGAGTGGTGACTGGTTCTTGCATCACAATTACGATTCCGGGAGTTGTGACTTTGTTTTTAAAATGTTAATTTATTTTTATTTTGAACAGTGGACTACATCTAACGAATGCGTAACATAAAGTAAATTCTTATTATCTAATTGCCGTGCCGTTGGCTCGGCCGCGACCTTGGCGTCAGCGGTTTTCTCGGGAAGAGCCGCGTCTTCCACGATGACAACTGCTGATTCAGGTTCTTGGGAACTCGTGGCTCCAATATAATACCTCCCGTTCATGTGGGAAGCTCCGATGACCTGAAGTGGTGTTTTAGAAATTGACACCACCTGGTGCGGGTTGCGGGGTGGCGGTGTTCCGTGTTCGATTCTTGTAGAATTTTCTGTAGATTAGACAACTTCCTGCAACAGCTAATATTAAATATATGATTAGGGACTCCAACGGTGGGCCTGGTGAAATTCCCAATCGTCTGGAATTGGCTGAATGGGCTGGATGTTATTATCAAGTTTCGTTAGCTGGATGTGTTTGATTTTTAGTTCTGGAAGGTCCTGTCTTTTGATGTCATCATGGGGAACAATCAATTGTTCGAGGTGTATTGGCTGTCCTTTCGTTTCGTCGCCGAATACTAGGGGCCTTCCTCTGATCAAGACCTTGCAATTTGCATTGTTGAACAGATAGGTGCCTGTTTTGGTGTAGGTGGACCAGCTAGTATTACAATTTTCCCGAATTGTTTCTTCATTGACAAAAACTCCAAGGTATTGATTTAGTTCGGGGATATATTCAACAAAATTTTCAAAGACATTTAGTTTTGTCGAAGTGCATCCCTTAATAGAGTTATTGAGTAGGAGGTTCTTCTCGCACGTAGTATTCCTTATTATTATTTGGTTGCTGCTACACTGGTAGGTGTATGAAGTGTGTACACAAATATCAGACAACGGTAGTATTTCAGATTTATATTGGATTGCGTACTTAGTCGATGGTAAGATAATGTTTAGGTATTTATTTGGAACTGATAAGAAATAATACAGATTATACGTCTTTTTATCTATTAAAGGAATAGGCAAAAAGTAAATTATTTTGTTGTCTTTGACCATACACTTTGGCTTGATCAAAATTTCGTAATTAAATATGTTTTCTGAAGTGATTGGCAAGGGTAACTGATTATTGTAAAACGTAGAAATTTAGTTTAGTTCGTTTAGTAGTTCCGAACTAGTCAGTATACTTGGGCGAAGCACATGTAATCTACAAAATGTAATTGAATTTCCAATATCTTGCAAAATTTCTAAAATTATTTGGAACAAGTTTATCATTTGGTTTATCAAATCTTTCGTATATGACAGAATTTTTTGCCTAAGAGAGACTCGTTGTCTTCTATAGTTTTAACTGTATTATTGAATTTTCGCATTATTTCGTTATTGATTGAATATTGTCTGTTTATTTGGTTTATAACTTGATTTTGATTCTGTTTTAGGTGGTTAAAAATTGCATCGAAGTGTTCTTCGTCGTCATGGTCTAGAGTGCCGGTGATTTGTTTCATAATAGAACCTAGTCCGTTTATGAGTCCACGTCTAGTTCGTCTTCTAGCAGTAAAAATGACTAATTTTTCATCTATCATACTAATCGTGTACTTAGCGATTTTGTTGTAATTGTGAAGTTCGTTTTGGTAGTTTAAATTGACAAGAGTAATATTGGTATAAGTGTAGTATTGGCTACGTAAGCGCGTATATTCCGAGATGAGGTTTTTCAAATCAAAGAAATGAGTAACCATGTGTGTTGATGTTTGTAAGCTTGCGGTTCCTAGTTTTATCGGAAGGATACCTGGATTGTTTCCAACATCCTTTATGCATTGTCCAGCTGTGACGTAGATCGTCCTGGAACAATTTTTGCAGTTACTGTTGGCCTCTTAATGTTAGCTATGTGTAATTTCTGGTATTTTCGGCCAGTTTTATGCTCATCGATTTGTGGTGTGAATGTTTTTTTTTTCTGGGATTTGTTTCGATGACTGTTGTTTTCTTGTAACGATTTTTTGTTTTGGATCTGATCGGGTCTTTAGCAAAAACTTTTTGGGGGATTTCCGGGAGATCTTATCTATTTACGTTTAATTTGCTTATTAGTTTTTCCTTTTGGCGTTTTAATGAGTCGTTAATAATCTCATATAATTTAAGAGTCTTATCTTTGTGTTTTTGACAATAGTTTGATTGGAGATGGTTTTCCAAATCGCTATCTATTAATGAATCTGGGTTAATGTGCCCATAAATTATTTCATACGGCGTAAATGTGGTAATTGAATGTATCGAGTTGTTATACGCGATTATGGAATAGAGTACTTTGACTTCTATCGAATCGTTTTTAAATTTTTTGCGGTTGTTGAAAATATTTATATGTTCTAGGAGTGTTGAATGAAAGCGTTCGATTGGGCCATTGCTTTCTGGGTGGCCAGGGCTGCAGAAATGGATTTGTATCCTGTGTAAGCTCAGGAGCTCTTTGAACATGTTGTTATTGAATTCGGCACCGTTATCGGTTATTATCATTTTGGGAGTGGTATGATGTGATAAAAAGATGAGGAATTTATTTGCGATTTCTATACTTTGTAGGGATTGTAATAAATATGCTTGAGCATACTTGGAGAATGTGTCTATCATCGTTAGAAATTTGTTATTGTTTTAGGTCAGTACGTCCATGTGGACGATCTCAAACGGTCTGGCTGGTGTGGGTATTATGTTGAACTTTAGTTTCAACGGGTTTCTATCGTATTTTACTACCTTGCAAATATCGCAATTGTTTATGTAGTCTCTTATTGATTCTTGCATTTTGGGCCAATAGAAAACCTTTGCTAGTTTTTGTTCGGTTTCGGTTATGCCCCTATGGTTGGTTTTACCTTCGTGGTAAATTTGGATTTGATTTTGAATATCGTCTGGACTTTCGATATCCGTTAATAATTTTGTACATTTAAGAAAATTGAACTTTGAATTGTTAAAATGGTTTTGCAGTGTTTTGCTGAATTTCATGTATAATGCATCGTTTTCGAAGTACAAGTGATATTTAGCTTTGGGGGCTATATACTCCTTTATGAAATTAATTATGTCTGTTTCAAAGTTGTTACTGGAAATCTGTACTGATATTCTTTGTTTAGATTTAAATATTCTTTGTACAAGCGGAGGTAAAGGTTCGAATCTGACGGGAGTAAATATGATTTGGTTGTTGCCATAATTCACCGGGGTGTCGGAGATGGGAATGGTGACAACAGGATCTTCTAGGTTTGTGTGAACTGTGTGATCATGATCTGATACATCGTCTTCATGGTCTGAACCGGGCTCTACTATTATAGATTGGTTTTCGGTTTCATTATTGATTTTCTGCATGTAATTTATAAAAGGTGTTTCTTTTGATTCGTTTACGTTTAAATTTGGAATTCGCGATAAAGCGTCGGCGTTAGAATTAATTTTTCCCTTTTTATATATAATTTCATAGTTGAATTCTTCTAGTTTCAGACGCCAGCGAACTAGTTTCGAATTTGGCTCCTTTAGTGAGAAGAGCCACTCGAGTGGTTTATGATCGGTAACGATCTTAAATCTGTTTCCGAACAGGTAGGGCCTAAAATATTTGGTTGCCCAGACGATGGCTAAAAGTTCCTTTTCGATGGTAGAATGGTTTTGTTCGTGATCGTTAAGAGTTCGAGATGCGTATGCAATTGGCAGATCTGAGCCAATCGGTCCTTGTGAAAGGATCGCGCCGATTGCGAAATTACTTGCGTCTATGGTCAGTACGAAGGGTTTTTCAAAATCTGGGTATTGCAAAATGGGGTAATTCGTAAGGAGATTTTTACATAATTCGAAGCAGGCTTTATAATTGGTTATTATTAACATCGATGTCGTGATTTTTCTTTAAACAAACAGTTAGGGGTTTGACAAGTTTTGCAAAATTCAAGATAAACTTACGGTAATAACCTAACAAGCCTAGGAAGCCTTTCAATTGCTTTGAATTTTTCGGTATTGGATAGTCTAGTATGCACTGAATCTTGTCGGGGTTTGGTTTGACTCCTGTAGGTGTTACGACGTGACCAAGATAGTTGACTTCTTTTTTAAGAAATTCTGATTCGTCTAGTTGAATCTTTCAATTAGCTCCGCGTAGTCGGGTAAATAATTCTGTAAGACGAACGTGACGTAAGACGAATGTGTTCTTGAAGAGATGTGGAAAATACTATAATGTCGTCAAGGTATACTAGGCAGTTTTCGTTTTGTATATATATATATAATTTCGGTTTTAGAACGTCTGTCGACGCTGTCCGATCCCCAGACTCTTCCTCCATCCTAACCTATCCTGCCATTGGTCATCTTGTAGGTTCCTTTCGCTCATAGCTTTCTGGATGCCGTCATTCCAGGATTTCCTGGGCCTGCCTCGTTTCCGTCTTTCCGGAGGGACCCAGTCGAGCGTAATTTTTGGCAAGCGATGATCTGCCATCCTTTTCACGTGTCCGTACCAGATTAGTTGCCGTTTTCCTGCTTCCTGTACGATATTTTCTCTCAAGCCGATTAATTCCTTTATTCGTTTTGTATACCTCTCAAAATATTATCTATGACTCGCTGAAAAGTGGCAGGTGCGTTCTTGAGGCCAAATGGCATCCTCAAAAACTCGTAATGCCCATTTTCGGCATTGAAAGCTGTTTTACAAATATCGTCTTTATCCATCTCTATCTGGTGAAAGCCGGACGCGAAATCGATCGTGGTAAAGTATTGACATTTCCCTAGTTTATCTAACAGGTCGGTGATATTTGGGAGTGGATATTAATCGTCTATCGTTTTCTCGTTAAGCTTGCGATAGTCGATAACGATACGCCAGTTTTGAGTGCCAGAAGCATCTACTTTCTTCGGTACTATCCAGATTGGTGACGACCTGGGTGAGCTTGATGGTCTGATTATTCCCTGTTTTAACATGGATTCGATTTGGTTTTGAACTTCGGTTTTATGTACATATGGGTATCTATAGGTTTTTGTGTATACCGGCTTGTCGTCTACAGTATTTATTTTGTGTTTGATGGCAGATGTGAATGAAAGTTTATCTTCTGTGAAATAGAATATATCGGAAAATTTGTACAATAATTTTGTTATTATGGCCCTTTCTTCGTGGTTCGTGTGGTCTAATCGAATTTTATTTAAGTCAAATTTGAATTTGCGTGTGTCGAAATTATTTAAGTTAGTACCTTGGGTGTTATTAGGGACTTCAAAATCTGTTCCGGGGATCACGGTGATTGGTTCCGATAGATCGAGTGATACAAATTTTTCTGATCGGTTTAAAATCGAGCATTGTGCTTGGTTGTTTCTTACCGAAACGAAGCATTATGGTATTTCTAGTTCTCTGATTTTTTTGTACGGTATTACTGCCGTTCCGTTTGAAACGTTCTTAATATTTAAGGTAATTATTTTTTCTACGCGTGGTTCTATTTGTATGCAATTATTACATTCAGATGTTTTTTTGTAATTTATATTGATTTCACTGTTGGATGTAATCAGATTGTTGTTTTTGAGATCTACAAGCGCGGAAAAATGTTGCAGATTATCTAATCCTAAAAGGCAATCAGAAAAGGTATGAAAATAAAATAAGTGAAATTTATATTTTTCTTTAAAGTTGAATAATTTCGGACCAGGTATTGAGATGCTAAATCTTTCTGCACTGGTACCATGAGCTGTTGTTATAATAAAAGGATCATTTTTTATAGAATTAGAAAAGTATTTCATCGCAATTTTTGGTGAAATGAAAGATTTTGTCGATCCGGTATCAATTAAGCATTCTAGTGAAAATTTTTCGAATGGAATGATGATGTAGGGTAACTGGGATTGCGCGTAGTTTAAGTTTAGCAATGTTATATCGTTCGGTTTTCTAGCGTGGTTAGATCTAAAAAATCGTTTTCATTCATATCGGTATGGTCGCATTCTTCCTGTTCTTCGTCTTGCGATTCCGTGCCCTCGAGTGGGTCGGGGTAAGAGCAAGGAGGCTCGTTTACATTGTACAGTTCTTCGGTTACATAATTCCGATTTTGTTGGAATGGTCTGTACGGTTGCTTGTGTTGCGTGGGCGGGAAAAACGAATTACGCGTGTTCGTGCTCATGGGGGTTGGTTTGTAACGCGGGGTGAAATTATTTCTCGGAGTAAAAACGTTGGCATTTGCATTGTTTGATCTCTGATATTGATTAGGTGTTTGATTAAAGGCAGGTGGTGATTGGGGTTTGTTGTGTTGTATTTTTGTTGGAAGATTATTTGTTTTGATTTTATCGTTGATTTGAAAGTCATTAACCAATATGTTTAATGCTTCCTGTAACGTATTCGGGTTACGTGTGGTGACAAAATCACCCAATGGTTTATTTAATTTTTTTAGGAAGATTCGTAAACCCAATGACAAACTATTTTCTATCGAGTATTGAGCTTTAATATGATTGAATTTATTATTGCAAAATGCAATTTGTAAATTAAGATTGGCCTGAATTTCATTAAAGAATTGTATAGGTGTTAACCTATTCTGGTGCAATTCGCATAATTCGATAGTTAGAGTTTGCAGGTCCCTTTTATCAGCATAAGTTGCTAAGAGGGCTGTTCTTAAATCTAGCCAAGTGTTAATGGTGTACGTGGAAATGTCGCATTTTGCCTTTCCTGTGATTTTATTTTTTAACGAGTTGACTATGAATTTGTTTTGAAAGGTATTTACATTAACGTCATAAAATTGCGCGATTATTTCCTCGCAATTCAAAATGAAATCATTTAAGTTATTTAGGTTGCCGTTAAACTCCGGCAGCATTTGCAAGTACTCGCTTTTAAATTGTGGCTGTGCCATCGTGAAGCTACTTAAATTATTATTATTGTTGTTAGTTCCACTTGATAGTTGCAAGTTATCGAAGGATGTACTGATCTCTTCGATTAAACTATCGTGATGGTTGTTTTCTTCGATATTGCTCAAACACGATTCGCAATCTGAATTACCACCGCCGTTAATTGACATATATGTACTCACCAAAGTAGTAGCGTTTTCATCTAGCTCGGGAGGTCTCTGGTTCGAGAAGTCGATCCAATGGTCAGGGGATGCGGCGTCTTCAGCCTCGGATGTCTCGGGTTCGAGAAGTCGATCCTCTGGACAGGCGATGCGACGTCCTCTGCCTCGGATGTCTCGGGTTCGAGAAGTCGATCCTATGGACAGGTGATGCAACGTCTTCTGCCTTGGAAGTCTCGGGTTCGAGAAGACGATCCTCTGGACGATGATCGCGACGCGATGTCTTCTGCCTCGGAAGTCTCGGGTTCGAGAAGTCGTTCCTCTGGTCAGCGAACGCAGCGTCTTCGCCTTCAGCACTGTTCTTAACTCGTCACTTTCGCGGTGTGAGCTACTCAATTCACTCACTCGAATTCGAATTTCTATGCGGTAGAAGTCCGTATGCTATGCAAAGGTCTACCGTACTTTAGAAATTGCGTGTTCGATTGCGCCACAAAATATTAAAATATACCAATCCGTTGTTACAATTGATTGTTGGGCAATCCTACCGTGACTGCGCCAATTACGATTCCGGGAGTTGTGACTTAGTTTTTAAAAAGTTAATTTATTTTTATTTTGAACAGTGGACTGCATCTAACGAATGCGTAACATAAAGTAAATTCTTATTATCT
This sequence comes from Othius punctulatus, assembly GCA_951805005.1. Taxonomy (NCBI): domain Eukaryota; kingdom Metazoa; phylum Arthropoda; class Insecta; order Coleoptera; family Staphylinidae; genus Othius; species Othius punctulatus. Next base: position 23,746,602 of record OX638140.1, on the reverse strand, counting down.
AATTGCCGTGCCGTTGGCTCGGCCGCGACCTTGGCGTCAGCGGTTTTCTCGGGAAGAGCCGCGTCTTCCACGATGACAACTGCTGATTCAGGTTCTTGGGAACGCGTGGCTCCAATATAATATCACGACAATCCTCCCTCCCATTCAGCCCTCAGAACTCGTCAGTTTTTAGATAAAAACTCGATCACTGTTCTGAAACTGAAACTGTGTCAACAACCTTTTTAATGTTCATCGTGAGGGAAGGTCAAGGATATTGGCCAGAAATGTATAGGTTTTGGTGAACTTTAAAAAAAGCCAGAAACAAAGCCTTTTCTCTAGTGACCAGTGCCTCCTATCTTTTCTAAACTGTGACATTATAAATGTTTGAGCAACTTTTGAAACTGTCATATTTTCTAACAATGGAATTAGATTATTATCCGTAAGAAAATGTTTACTAGTGAGCAGGCGTTTTAACCTAGATACCATTCTGTTTTTTTTACAGACTCTACATACATTTTTTTTCCGTGGACTTGGTTGAATTTGTCGATTCAAACCAATACGTTTCAAAATAGCAGACTTCATTTAACGTCTAATTTTAACTATAAGAAAATTTAAAAAAGGTAGACACATTTAAGTGTATACACAACATACATTCAAATACATTATGCTATAAAATAACTACGTCAAACTAGACAGTGTTACTTTCCAGAAGTGGGATAATTAAGCTGCTCGGGAGTAAAGAATGGTATGTACTAAAATCCGATTTTTACTATCTTACATTTTTAACCTAGAAGAAATCATAATACGGCAATTTTACCTACATATAGAATGCATCATTATGTATTCTTACCTTTACCTTATACATTTTTTATTCAATTAAAGAAAACAATCATAATGAAAGAATAATATTTTTTTACATTTTGAAAATAAGTCAGTTAAAATGTTTTACATCCAAGCAGCTCAATTTACATTGACAAGACGTTGTTACTAATTAAGTTAAATTGTGTTCAATACAAAACCTGGTGTTTGGCAATTATGTTCATCAGATACGACTATTTTAGATGATTGTATTGTATCGAGCAGCATTTATGAAATAGTTTATAAATCTATATGAGAAGAAGTTTCTGCTTGCATGTGGACATTGTGTAGTGGAAGATTTAATTTAGGAAGCACATTTCGATGCAGGAATTTCCTCTCAGGCGTTGCGTATTAACAGCTCTCAGAGTGAGCATCGCAAACACGATAATGTCGGACTGTACTAAGACCTTTTCCAATTAAATGAGAATTTTTGGTTATCTCGACCCATTTCGACATTAATTGAAGATTACGAGGGAAGCAATGCAAACGTATGTTAGGATCATAAATGTTTCGTCCACAACGAACAATCGCACATTTTCGGCGAGAATTCATCTGAAAAGCACAAACATTTTAGATAACAAGTTATATTTTTAAAACAGGAATGCCACACATTCACAAACCACTCAATTAGTATTTGACGCTGTAATTAGTAATTAAAGTAAATGTTTTATATATTCAAATGCAAAAAAATTGTTTACTACAGCCAAATTAAAACTAAACGCGAAATTAGAAACTTGTAAGGTTATCTTGGGCTCGTTTTCGCTGTGGAAATTGAGGCACTTACAGTAAGTGTGAATGTGCGAAATCAGCTGTGCTATTCAATGCCAGCAAATATTGAAGCAAAACAAATTTGAAACGAATAACATAGCTATGAGACAGTCAGAGGTATGGAAAAAAATGGACTGCAGAAAAAGTGAACAAAGCACAAGATTACCTTGCTTTTAAGTACCTTACTTTAAATGTGAAAAGCGCCAGGAGATGGTTTCTAAATTTCTAAATTACTATTGTGAATGACCATTTATTCAAGTTTGTGTACTAATTTGAAAAGCTACGTTTCTAACTAATTTAGTGGATGTGAATGTAGCTTAAAACGCCGCAATTCATAAATAACGTAATAGTTTGGTAATAGAAATACAAAGTTGTTTACAACGGCAAATTTAATTGCCAAATGGGTGTACTAATTTTAAGTACCAAGGTGAACTACCTAAATTGCTAATTGAGTCGTTGTGAATGTAGTTCTATACTTACGATTAATGATTAAAACAACAGGTTAGTTGAGTAATAGCTTTAATAAATGCTTTGTTGACGCCTGTTCGCAAAATAATCTCAAAATGGCGTGCAAATGGCGTGACTGTTGTTTTGTTTTGTTTCACAATATCAACTCAGTCCGCGCATGTGCATTTAATAACTACAACACTACTACCAAATACAACTATTACTACTATCACTAAATTATACCGAGTGTCTGGGATAAGGGGCGAACATAGGAATTTAACACGTCAAATTAAATTTGTGTAATTTTTAGCTCCCCTATTAATTTTAGAGAAAAATTGGAAAGAAATATTTTTTTAGAGTGTTAAAAACTGTAAATGTATCAACCATTTAATATTCGTTTGTACCAGAATCCACCTCAGAAAAAATAAAAATACTCACTTCGCTCAGGCTGCAACCTTGGCTCGGTAGTGTAAATCCCGCTTTCTTCCCTTGTAATATAATATACTATTCACAATAACATGACATTTGTCAAACTGACGGCAAGGGTTTTTATGTTACAATGTTACAAGGTGTTATCGGACCTTGGAATAGCGTTTCAGTATTCCCATTTTATTCATTACGTATATTGTAAACTGAAAAATATAATTGAGATACACAAACACAACCAAAGAAAACTGAAATATGGAAAGAAGTAAGAAACAGAACACAAACCAGAAAACCAGACGAGCGAGAGAAATACACATCACGAACAACAAGGAAAACCAAAAACGCAGGATCAGCAAAAACCAACAATCAAAAATTCCAGGGGAAAAACGAATATACAGGGTGAGTTTTTTCGGATGTTTAGTATGGGGATCTCGGAAACTAGCGGAGATAGAGGGACGGATAAATGGGTAAAGAATTGCAGTTTTATGAGTTCAATTTCATTAGCTTTTTGTTTTTTGGAAAAATTGCATGGCTATCTAGATATCTTGAAAAAAAAAAATTTTTTGTTATTTAATATTAAACCCATACGGACAAAACAGCTACATAGATCACGTCATAACCAATGTAGAATGAAAAAATATACAAATAGATATACTCCCCATCAGCAAATCAGAGCACAACCCAATATTAATAACAATAAATACACGGAAAACAGAACAACCCTACAAAGTATTTAAACAAACAAAGACCAACCAAAAAACCATTCAAAACGAAATCAAGCAAATGAAACAAAGTAAAATAGAGAACTTCAAAGACCTGTCCAACGAAATACACAAAAAATCATACAGAAATCCCTAGTAACACTCGAAACCAAAAGAAGACAAGAAAACCCTTGGGTAACAAAAGAGATATTAAAAATAAATACCAGACAGCTATCGAAAATACCCGAATAAAAACAGAATATCACTCACAGAAAAAAACAACAACCAAACTAATCAAAGAAACAAAAAAGGAATATTACAAAAACAAAATGAAACAAATTAGCCAAGACCCTGCAAAAACATGGAACATCATAAACGAAATCACAAACAGGAAAACAAACAAATGCACGGACATCCAACAAATGAAAGATGAAAATAACAAAATGAAAACGAACAAGAAGGACATAGCAAACATAATTAACAAATATTTTGCAGAAATCGGAAGAAACCTGGCCGCTAAATTACGCAACAAACCAACGCATCCAATCCAAGTGCAAGATAATTAGAAATCACACCAACCACCAAAAATGAAAGAAAAAAAACTATCCAAAAACTGAAAAACAATAAAGCTTTCGGCTTTGACAAGATAACAAGCAACATAATAAAACAAAACAGCACAACTCTGACACCAATATTAACGAGATTAATTAACAAAATACTGAAAGAGGAAAAATACCTAGAATACTTAAAACATACTATAATTAATCCAATTCACAAAAAAGGAGACACTGAGGACGCCAGCAACTGCAGACTAATAGCACTTACATCAGCACTAACAAAAGTACTAGATAACATAATAAATAACAGATAAGAACGGCATCTAGAAAGTAACAACATAATTAACGATCATTATCGTTAATGATAATTAACTGGTATATCCGGTATGCGTGTTGGATTATACCAGAAAGGCAAAGGAACCTTGACCGCAATAACTGAGTACCTTATAGACCTCACACAACAACTGGACACAAACAAAACAGCAAGAACAACTTATATAGACATGAAAAAAGCTTTTGAGAGACTTGTAAATATCAAAATCTATGGTAACTTACGTCATAAAATAATATGATGAAAACGGTAACACCGATATTAAGGGAACAGGCTCAGGACGTCCCTGTTCAGTTTCGGATCGACAAAGAAGAAAGCTAGTTAAAGCCTGCAAAAATAACAGAAGAGACACTTAAGAAAAATAACGGCCGAGTGGAATGAGGCGGCAGAATTATATCTTTCCAGGGAAACTTGCAGAGATCGGGTACATAAGAGTGGCCTCAGTTTTTGGGTAATTTTTTCAATGTCAAATATTTCAAAATGATAGGGATAAAACTCTTATATTTTAGGGCAAAGAAAAACCATTATAACCCCACCGTCAGAAAAAAAAACCCATTTGGTTTGGTGTACAGAACAGCGATCATTGACACATGAGCAGTGGAATTCGATTATATTTAGTGATGAATCGAAATTTGATGTGTGTACAGAAGATAATCGAAACAGAGTAATTAGAAACAAGAAAGAGGCGTTTAATAAGGGCGTTTATTGCTTAAAACATACTGTCTCAAGTTTCATTTGGGGCTTGTGATGGGGTTGTATGTACGCAAAGAGCGTAGAAAATATTCAGTTCATCAACGTAACAATTAACGCTGTAAAATAAGAAGAGAAGCCCGAAAATAACTTAATTCCCAGTATTGAAAAATTATGCGCAGTAGTGCCATTTATCTTCCAATAAGATGTTCCAAAACATCCGAAAATGGTTGGAAAACCATAACATGGCAGTATTGGATTCGCCTTTCAGTAGCCAAAACTTAAACGTCATCGAATCCCTTTGGCACAAAATGAAACTGAAACTGAGAAACAATCTACAAAGAACATGCTATGTTACGCATGTTGCGCAACATCGTATTAATGTCGTATCAAATTGTTAAATTGTTTATTGTATTTTGGCCGAACATTTAATTGTCGGTTATTGTTCAATAAAATAATTTTTTTTACAAATGAAAAATGTAATGTTTTGTTATATATTATCATCATAAAGTAGCCAGAATTTTAATTATTCTAAAATTAAAAACAAATTCATTAATAAATATATTTTACCAGTAACAGTACCTTAAGAAAAATAAATTTAGGTGGTAATTATGAAGTGGCCGAACATATAGTTATTAGGGCTCGTATAATATACACACATGATATAGTCAATCTAAACCTACAATGAAACCTCTACATGTACGCAGATGACATCTGTATCACTCACTTACATAAAGACATAAGCAAATTAGAAAAAATAGCCAACGAAGGTCTAAAAAAAATCACTACAAGGTGCGAAAAGAACAAAGTAACAATACACGAAAAACAATCAGAATACATCATATTTGGAAGAAATAAATAAAACATAAAAACAAGACTAATCATAAACGGTGAACAATTAAAGGAAACAAAGAGAACAAAATACCTAGGCCAAACGATTACGAATAAATTGACATGTAACGACCACATAAATAACGTAATAAAAAATGCTAAAATCATTTACATAACCCGTAGAAACAATAAGATAATTCCAACAAATCTTAAGAAAATCATTTATCACTCCCTGTTCAGTGCAAACACATTCCACCTTATAAACATATGAGGCAATACTACCCAAAAAACATAAATAATCTAAATAGACAACAAAATAAACTGCAAAAGATCCTGTATGGCATACCACATCGAACATTAATAGAAACAGTCCTCGAGCAGACCAAACAAATAAAGGTCCAACGACAAATAAAGATGCAAAATCTAATAGAAATGCACAAAATCAAAACAAACATATCCAAATGTAACATTCATCTGACATACATAACGAACAAAGACATACATAAACCCAGCACAAGAAAAAATAACACAATTAGAATGAACAAACACAAAGCGAAAGAACTAACTCTACAAATAACCGAGAAAGCTATCCAACAATACAACAGACTACCTGAATCAACAAAAACATTAAACATTAAATTATTCAAAATCGAGATAAAAACAACCTAAAAACAATAGAAAACTGACACCCAGAGAAACACCCCAATACAAATAGTCTGGAATTAGCAGCCGTGCAACACGGAATGACGAAGTAGAGGGTGATCCGAGACAGCAGAAGACAGCAGTCCCGAAGACGTATTTAGTAGTAAATGTATATATGTTATCTTATATTTGCAGTCAATATATATCTCGAAAAATAAATACTAAACTAAACTAACGGCTATTAAATAATATCATTATAGTATATACAAAAACGGCGTTTCTCCAGATGGCAATTTTCACAAAACTATTCAAACTACCATATACTATCCTCAGGAAGAAAGGACCTCCGAGACACCACAGATAACGGGAGTATTTAAAGTTATTAAACGCTCGTACATATATTCATTTACTTATCCTGCTCGACGTTGCGGCTGTAACATGGCGAATGATTCATTTTGTTTCCACGTTGTTCTACATTGTTTTTCAGTCGCCTTTTAGTTACGTAACTGTCGAGTTGCCAGGCTGGCAAATTCGGCTTATACGTCTCACTTAAAGCGAGATTATCTCGGGGGACTGGGCGGGCGCCCTGTTAAATGTCATGGATCGACGGAGCTTTGGTTCTAAAGTAAAACTGAACTTTATCCCCCAGGACCTGCTTGAAAGTGGTGTCAGTGGTTCAGGAAGAATAGTTCCTCTGACAGGATTAAATGCGTGTTGGTTGGTATCATAATATTTGGTTGTTGTAACACAATGTAATGCAATCTTTTAGCGGCGCGTTATGGTTTCATAGGGTCCTGAGCAAATTTGAATTTCCCCCCCGATATTAAAAATAAATAATAAATTACCTAAAATATAGAAATATATTCTTAGGAGACAAAAATTTAAAATTCGTGCCTGAGATTGGATTTTAAGCAAAACATGCGAAATGACGTTTCTTCCGATCAACCTTTGATTTCATCCCCTGGTTGTAAGTAATGCACACGCTGATAATGGTAAATTTGCATCACTTCTCTGTTTAAAGTCCTCCGAACGAAGTTTTGAGAAACTTGCAGACGGGATGCCATTTTTCTGGTACTAATACTTTTGTTCGTCAATTACTTCATCAAATACTTCTACTTCTCTTGCAGATCGAGTAAACAAATAAAACAAGTACTCCTCTTACTATAATTAAAAATGAAATATATTATATCGTTGATTTACACCATCACTATGCCGATTACTAACTCCATATTGTCGCAGTCTTTGAAATGCATCGAAAAATACATGGCGAGATAGCCGACATCTATTCGGGAATCTTCTTTGATACTCCGGACAAATTTCTAAAGCATTGCCGTTGCAAAATCCGTAAACATAAATAATGTCGGCATATGCTTCATTCTATCTCTTTATCGTATCTTTTTTACGCTAACAATTAAGCAATACGCAATACCGAAAGCTAGTGGCTACTGTCAACAACTATTAAATATGACTTTTATTCTAAGCAATTTAGATGACTTAGCACAATTTATTTTATGGATAGTAAATAAATAAGTTCGGAAAACTTTATGCCGATCGGAAAAAATATATTTCCAAAATCCAAAATTGAACGATACTTAGTGAAAATTGGATTAAATTAGACTTCATTCATTGTTCGTGCAGCACGAGTTTATATTCAAACTGTAACATTTTAGGACGCCTATAAATAAAAGTAAAAATCAAACTAAGTATAAAAAAAGTTCAGTTTTGGAAAGCAGCGGTTGTACATCAAGTATGGAATAAATTAATAGTTTTGGAAATTAAAAATATTTTAGAAAAATTCTGGGATACGTCGAGTAAGTTTGCAAAAACACATTTTTGTAATTTATCCGTCTCTCTTTATTCTCCCGTTTACTTCTTACAGCCACACTCTCTCTGCCATCAACTTTTTCCCTCTCTCTACCAACTGTCACAATCCTACCAACGGTAGAATAATCGTTTCTTTACATTTCTTACTTTTTGTTTTGAATCGAATTTATTTTTATTTTTATGACGTCACCGATTTTTTTTTAATGGACCCTAGTATTTAAATTTGTGTACTGTTTTATGCTGGATTGAACAGTATAATTTTTTTTCGAGCCTTGCATAAGAAAAATTTCGCTTAAAAAGTAATTGCAACCATTAATGAAATTTTCAGAAGGGCCTTTATATATACTATATACAAATCTAGCATGAAAAATACAAAATATGCATAAAATAAATTTTGAGACATTTCAGTGATTGATCATAGAAAAAAAAAACAGAAATAATTACAATGTTCGAATTCTAATAATCATCTTTGAACTTGACAGTGTCCCAAGCGAAATATGGTTTCTGGTAAATTTCTATCAATTTCTATTTGAATTCAATCAGAGTGGTCACTCAATAGTTACACTTCTTTCAATCAACCTAAAGGCTTTCCCGCATAGGTGGATTTTACAAATAAATTTCTAACTTTCAATTGATTTTTAAGCAAACTTTTTCTTAAACAAGGTATATAAAAATGCATGCCTACCTTTATATCTAGAACAAAGGGTCTATCAAATAAAATAGTAAAATATTAGGGTTGCTATTAAAAACAAAAGTCGATAATGTCATAACTCAAAATCAAATGATGACAACAATTTTAGATCTATACGAAAATATAGGAATGTATCTTTTAAAACTAAAATCGACGTGCCTGAGGGTTTTTCTAAAATATTTTTAATTTCCGAAATTGTGAATTTATTGCACTCTTTATATACACCCGTACAATATATACAAGGTAATTCAAAAAGTGTAGTCCATACTTATGGGTGCGATGTGGGATCTACACGAAGCAAAAATTTTAATAAACCAATGTCTTATTTTCAACCGTTATCTAATTATGGAAGATTTCTTTAATTTTATCTTATATCTATCGTTCTGCTAAATCAATTAATAATAGGAAATGAGTCAAAACATGGTAATTTGTTATGATAGAAGGTGTTTGAAGCTTGAATTATTGTTGTTTTCTAAGTGTGGTTAAAATGGAGCCTTTTCTGTACGTGATCTACGTCTAAGATTTTCATTAGATTCTTCAAAATTATAGATAAACTTTCTTTTATTTTAAAAATATAAGCTTAACAGCTAAGATGGCATCTGTACTTGGCGACTATCTTATAGAACTTATTTTTGTTTTTATATTAAATTTCGTTCTCGAGTTGCTTTCATTAAACTATCCCATATCTTTGTAGATATGGAAAATACAAATGAATTTTAAATTAAATCGACGACATTAAGGCCCGTATCTATAGTCCGTACTTGATCATGAGTTCGAATCAAGTCGTATACAGGGTGGTGCGTCGGGAAACGCACCATAGGGAGTTACATGTAAAAATTTTAATCTTTCAATATTGTCTTCCCTAATTATTATAGAGAAAAACTGCAAGGAATTCTTTTGAGGAACAAAAAATACTGCATTAATTTATGCTATTGCTTTTTATTTTCCATTTTTCATAACCCAAAAAATCGACGAAATAAAAGTAACACTTAAAAAATCATAGATGCCTGGAAATTAAAAAGCAAAGAAATTGCGCTTTAGATGTATCAATAATATTTTAAAGCCTTAAATTTTATATTTGCAATGTTACAGTTTGTTATGTAAGTAATACTTATTCTGTGTTTTTAAAATCAATATTTAAATAAGCAATAATTTACTGACTATAAAATGTAGGGTTATAAAACATCAGTGACACGTATAAAAAGCATTTTCTTTGCTATTTATTTTCAATTCACCTATGATTTCAAATTCAAGTGTAACTTCCATTTCGCCTATTTTTTAGGTTATGGATAATGAAAAATACTAAGTAAAAGCATAAATTAACGTATATTTTGCTTTTGCTCTACCAAAGAGTTCATTATTGCTTTTCCCTAAAATCATTAGGGAAGACAATATTTAAAGGTTTAATTTATTACATGTAAATCTCTATGGTCCATGGTCCGACGCACCACGGTATTTAGTTGCGTATTTTCTTTCAACGATTATGCACCAAACCCAACCACATATATCCAAATATACGACTGTAGTCGATCTCATGCTCAATTGTGCACTATAGATTCGGGCCTAAGTTGCTTTCAAACAAGCTTCTACAGCAGAATTTCTGATTCAACTTTGGCTATGAACCGTACAAGGGACATAAAATGCAGTTTTACCATGGCTCTATATCTGTTTTATTTCCTTTTAGGCCTCCGGGGGCCCTCCTCATTGCCCAATTTACCTATAGCAAAACGCGCCACTGCAACCAATGACGTTATCTACACAACATTGTAACATTAATAATTAATTAAGCTAGTACAGTGTACACGATTTTTGGGTTATTGTATTGTATTGTTATTGTATGCACAATTATTGTACTTGTATGTACTGTTTCCTGTTACTATCAGAATTACATGTTTGTGTGAATGAAGTAAAAAATTTGTACACCTCAGATAAATAATGTAATGTATATTACTTTATTTTAGTTATAAATTTATGGATTTAACAAATACTGCATAAGTGGCCCAAATGTTGATTTCTTTATGTAGATAATCGTAAAAAGCAGGTAAAATACAAGTATTTTTTATATCACTTGTAAACAAGAGAATTGCGTGTCGAATGCGATGATCCATTCCAGCATTCACATTATTAAAAATATGTTTGACCGCCCACAAATTAATGGCTTCGGTGAAAGATCTGCACAATAAGGTTTTCTAGAGATGATTAATTGTTGGCGCATTATTTCGGTATGGTTGCTATTAATTAGGCAAAACGTTAATTTTACAGCAGACGCACACTGGAATTGTCTTCTGTAATTAATTATTTAATTTCTTATACTAGCGTTGAAAATGAGTTTGAATTTATCCTTGACTAATAGACCAGTTTACTGATCAGTTATCCTGCTGGTACATACAGGGTGTCCTAAATAGAGTGGGATTGCATGGGTAAATTTCTTATTCTTAAAGCTAGAGCTAGAGATCTGGTTAAATGGGCAACATTGTGCAGTTTTATATGCTGGTTCAGATTATGATGAAACATTTTCAAAAGTCCGAGCATTTTAGAAGTTATTCTAAAAATAACTAAAAATCGCGGTATCCTATGAACTCCGATATATTCGTAAGTATTAAAGATGCGGAAAAAAGTTTAAAACTTGGTTCGATCGCACAAACTTTGCGGTTTCCGAGATATTCGGAACTTTTTATTTTAAAAAGCCGCCATATTTCATTTTTATACGTCTAAATAGACTTTATTTTCCTTTTTTTAACGATGTATAACAACTTATGTCAAAATGAAAAATATAGGATCTATTAATTATTGAATTTTTTATTGTAATTTTTATAATTATTTTTAAAATAAATGTAAAAAATTTAAAAGAACGTAATACAACTAAGTAGTAAAATAACAATAAATTATAAAAAATGCTCAGAATTCTGACAGTTATTGGTCAAAAACCATTGACAGCGTTAAATGTTCGCTAATCGGAACATTTCAACTCGGTAAACCAACAATTTTAAAAAAGCACAAGTTTCATCCTTACAAATTGCAGATTTCTCACACTTAACAAGCAAATGATTACATCGGTAGATTAACATCTTGCAGAAGGTTAATCAATAAAATTACGGAAAATGGTAATTTTATAAATACAATTTTATGGATAATAAATCTTATGGATTTTAATCATCATAACGAACACTATTGGGCTCAGGACAATCGACACATAGTGATTCCACGGCGAAACCAAGTGCGGTTCGGCCTTAATGTTTTTTTGTGGCATATTGGGAAATGACTTACCTGGTGCTATAATATTTCTAACTGCACAACGTCATTTTAAAATTCTTCAAACAACCTTATAAGTTTTAGTGGATGATTTACCTTTGGCACTAAATATTCAAATATAGTACCTGTATGATAGCGCCCCTCCACTCAATGCTGGAGATGTTATTACTTATTTAAATGGCCGTTTTAATAACAAAGTAATAGCGACTAATACACCTGTTCTGTGGCCAGTTCTGCATGCTTGACGCCTCCTGACTTTTATTTGTAGAGTACTTTAAAAAACAAAATTTATGGAAGTAACTTCAATTGTAATAATGTAGCTGAACTTCGTGAAGCAATGACAGAGGTAATAAAAGGTGTTATTCCCAACACATTGCGATGAGTTACTGGCGATATTCTAAAATGCTGTCAATTGTGTTAAGCTTCTTTTTGGCCATTTAGCCAATTACAGTCAGCATTTTGAGAATTTTTTATAATGTATTCTTATTTTACTACGTAGTTGTATTACGTTTTTTCAAATTTATTTTTACATTTGTTAAAAAAAAAGTGTATGGAATAAAAATAAAAATTGGAACAATTGATATTTCCTATATTTTTTATTTTAACATAAGTTGTTATTCATCGTTGAAAAAAAAAAACAAAAAGTCGATTTTGGCATGTAAAAATCAAATTTGGCGGCCATTTAAAACAAGAAAGTAGCTATTAATATCTCCAAAACCGCTATCTTGATTTTGGTTTTAACATGATTCCTAAGTTTGTGCGATCGAATCAAGTAATTTTTATTTTAAACTTATTTCCGTATCTTTAATAATTATGGAAATATCGGAGCTTTTAGGAAATCACAATTTTTAGTTTTTTTAGAATAATTTCTAAACTGCTCGGACTTTTGAAAATGTTTCAACATAATCTAAATCAGCATATAAAACTGCATAACATTGCCCATTTAACATGATCTCTAGCTTTCAAAATTAAAAAGAAAGATACCCATGAAAACCTACTCTATTTGGGACACCCTGTATAAAGCTCATGTACCACTAAAAGTTTATGAGGTTCCTTATAAAATAAAAATTTGAAAAAATCATCCATACATGGTTGATATAGTTCTCCTCAGGTGAAATACCTTTAACCTTCTATCACTTCCGGTTCTACCGGAAGTAGCTATCAACTTTTGTTTTTTAAATGGAACATCCTATATATTATTATGTTTCTGGCTTCCCCGGTTAATTTGAAACATATTTTGTAAAGCTATGTGTACACCTAACATTTTTAGTTTCTGAGATAAAAATTAAATTCCCAGATTTTTACTTCAAAAAGACATTGTGCAAAATAGTTTCAATTTGTTTTACAAATAAGGTAAAAATAGAAATTTTATATCGAGTTGTACCTGAAAGTTACCTCTATGACATATATTTTGCAGTGAACGTCTGGGAAAAGGAGGGAAAAACACGACAGGGAAAAAAATAGCTTAACTGTACTCAACTTCAGATTTTTAAATGGGAACCTAGTTCATGTGTAGCATCGTTGGATAGGTATTTCGAGAATAATAAACTTTTGTTAAAAAGTTTTTTTTATAAAATTTTGAAAAGTGTGACACTAAATTTTGGACACTCTGTATAATGCATATCTATAAAACTTGGTTAACGCAACTGTCAGACCTTATTTAATGAGTACCTTGTATGGTGTTATTAACCAGGCACTATTTGAATCCCTTATTAATTTTCTTAACCAATGGTGCAAAACTGTTTTTTTTTTCAGTTTTTATTTTTTTGTGCAAATATTACTAAACCGATTTCAATAAAATTTTATCGGTATGTAGGTATCCATAAAGGGCACCCAAATAAGCAACAAAAAATATACCATGCAATCTAAAATTATACATCATAATGACGTCACACTTTTTTGGGACACCCTGTATAATCAAAAATATTTTCCTAATATACACCCTAGAATGTAAGTAAAGTCTGCAAAATATAAAAATCGTAACTCAATCAGTAACTGAGCTATAGAAGACGGGAGGTGAAATGACGGACCCTGTATATATATATACATCCTGCATCTTTATGAACTCCTTTCATAATTCTTCCTTATGACGTCCACGTATATTTATTTTCAGGCTACTATCCTTACAACGTCCGGTTTTCAGTGTACTGCCACCATGCGGCTTCAATTTGTACATATTTCCGTTTAGTTAGACGCTTACAAGAGTCCGACGGTGTTGCCGACTGTCTGGATGCGCAGGGCATAGGATCGCCCCGATATTCAGAGGAGCCGCATCGCGCATATGTGCAATATGTGCAGCGCCCACAGGTGCTAAGGTCACAGAGCGCCCTTGCGCTTATTGTGGAGAGCCAGCGCCAATCTTTGACAATAAAATCTTTTTTGCTAATTTCCATTGCTACTTTACTACAGTAATGCCGCATCAATGTTTACGTCTATAGTTCAAGTGAATTCTGCGCTGTAAAAGTCATTCTATCAGTCAGTTTATCTATCTATCCCAACTTTATAAACATACTTGTACTCGTTCTTATTAATTTCGTTACTAATTGTATTTATGATGGTTTAACGACGTGCTCTGAGGTTAAAAATCATTAAATGTTCTGTTATCAAACTCTTGTGAGCAAACGAAGCGAGAAGAAGAACGAAATAAAAATATGTACGATTATAACGAATATAAAGAAGAAAATATTTTACGATCTTGCCATTATCCTATTTCAAACAATAATCCCAAAGTTTTGAGACTAACAATTCTATTGATGAAGGTATTGGTGAATAGAACTCCAAATACGTTTCATGCGTTATATATGTATAATATAAAATCTATTTATATGTATTCAGGGTGTGCCACGTAAGTTATTGGTTCAAAGATTATGGGGTTCCTTTTGAAATAAAATGTTGAAATAAATCATACACATGGTTCATCGCAATCTTCCAAAAGAAAATACGTTCATGTTTCTATCAATTCTATCAAGTGGCCATCAATTTTGTTATTTCAAATAGAACACGCTGCATATTTTTACATATTCGGATAACTCATTCACTTCTATATATATATTTTGTTAAGCCTGTTGGGCACTTATGTTTAGTAGTTTTTGAGGAAAACATTAATTTCCAATATATTTGCTCGCAACAGACGATTTGAAAAATCATTACTTATCTTATGAATGAATATAAACTTAAACTTTCTTGCACACAGTAGCAGCAGCATGGCTCTATCATTACAATGGTTCGTACATGTTGATATTTTCCCAGTACTATTTCAAAAGTTTATTTATTTACATGTACACGTTAAAGAGACGCCATTTATTTTTAATGGAATGGCATATACTTTTGTATGACGGGGTAATATATAAAACAGTTTTCTACACAGAAGTGTAAAACAAACCTATCGCTAAAATGAGGGGTTTGACAGTTATTTAGAGTTATTTAGAAAATTTCTCTAAAAGTATTTTTTTTTCAGTATTTAATTCCATATGTGCACGTGGCATCATAACAAGTAATACATGCTTCATGTATTTTATATTTTTTACCATTGTTTTTCCCTTTGTTTGTTTTCTCTTCGAATATCTAAAAATTCCACGCGGTTGCATAACAAAAATTTCTAAGAAAATCGACTTAAATACCTGTTAAATACAAAAAAGGTATAATATTAAAGACTGCCTTGGAGAACAAATGTAAAATAAAAGTAAAAAGTAAGAAAGTTCCTCTCTGGAGCCTTTATTATTGTTTTTTAGAATGGAAACGGAAAATAACAAGACTTTTTTTTAATAGCTTATTATTTGCCACAATTTGACTTTTTTTTGTTTTTCTGAGTTTACTGCTTGATAACAAAATTGTGAAAAATTAAAGATTGCCCTGGGAAAAAATTATACCACTTAAACAAATACGTTTTATTAGTACTAGTTAGTCAAATAAAGTTGTAAATTTAACTGTATTTGAAAGTATTTCTCAATAATTATGGTATGTTTAACAGAGATAAAATAAAACCAATCGATATTTTGATAATTTTCAGTGCGCCGAAAAAATATTTTTATAGGATATACATGAAGTAGTAGTAGTATGTATAATTTAATTTCGATAGAAAAATACAATTTTTTTTCGGCACCCCCTGCACTCTCATCCCCTCCTGTTTCACATAGGGCTTCGCCGTATTTTTTAGACCCCCTGCGGCAACGAACACCATTCATAAAAAAAATTTAATTACATTTTAATTTTCAAAAATTAATAAAAAAAATTGGCTGTAATTTTTTTTATAGGATTCCCTTATAGTTTACTAATAGCATGTTAAATTTAATTACGATAGAAAAATAAACAACAGGGTTTACTAATTTTTTCGGCACCCCTGCGTCTCACCCCTTCCTGTTTCACTTGGAGCTTCGCCGTATTTTTTTCTGAACTTCCTTATTTTTTTCTACATTTATCTGCAAAAGATGACCCCCTGCTACAACGGGAACCCCATTTGTCCCAAAAGATAAAATCGTCGGGTTTTAGGTGTAATTCTAGTATTTCAAATATTAATTAAAATTACTTCCTTATAGAATTCAGGGCTGTAATTCTTTATAGGATGCCCTAATAATTCACTAATAGTATGTTAAATTTAATTGCGATGGAAAAATAAACACCATGACTGACAGATTTTGTTTCACTTACGGCTTCGCCGGATTTTTCCCAGCTTCCTTATTTTTCTACGTATGTCTGCAAAATATGAACCCCCTGCGATACTGGGAACCGCATTAATCAGAAAAGGTAAAATAGTCCTGTTGTAGGTGTAATTGTAGTATTTATAAAATTAATTAAAACTACTTCCACATAGAAATTACAGTTGCATTATTTTTCTGTGTATTTAATTCCGATACAGAATTAAATAAACACAGGGTTGCCAATTTTTTCCGTCACCCCCCCCTGATTATTATTATTATTATGATCGATTATAAAATCGATCATAACAGACATGTTTCATGTTTTTTTATGTTTTTTACCATTATCAATAGTATTAAATTTTAAATTTTCGGTTAGGTACAGCTTCACTAATAGTATATTTAATGATGTATGTTTAATGATTAATTAATGCACAAATGTAGAAAATATAAATTTATTTAATACAGTATATATATATATATATTTAATACAGGACAAGTGTGTTAGAATTATTCTTCGAACTTGAAGAAAATTTAATGAAACTTATCTTCATTTACCGTTGGCGAACAAAAATAAATTTGGAATATTTACAAAATTTTCTTCATGCTGGACATTTTCATGGGAGAATAAATGTACGAAAGCCGGTTTTCCAAGTGCATCCAAACGCATCGCATTGTTGTCAAGAACATTTAGGCGTTGCTAATCCTTTATTGCAGAGAATTGCTTGATTAACCTTGTAAGGGATCAGAATATCCATATTTTGTATGAATTAATTTAACATAAGACCACGAAAAATTACTAAAATTAATTGAGACGTTTAGTAGTAACAAAAATTACATACTCCGGTATAAACATTGAACAACACGTAAGAGCCAAGCATTTTGTTAGAATAGGAAGGGGTGATCATTTGGGGAAATAATAAGTACTATGATTAAATATGAATTCAATTTGAATCGATTACAAAGGAAATTACGAGAACTCTTATAATCACTTATATAAGGGCACCCTTGTGATTTTGTTCTATTTGTGTAAATTAAATCAACATTAGCAGAACTTCAAATTTCAAACTTTTATTGAGCTTCTATAGGGATATTTTATGTTTCTTAAACCATAATAAATTCTGATGACACAAATTTGCTTTAAAATTAAACCAAAAGAGACAATAGTAATCTGCAATTGTTTAATATAAATATGTGCGAGTGTGTGTTTGTGTAAATGTATGATATTGCAATGGAATCAGTAACCATTTAAATTATTATATTTAACGAAAAATACATTTTAAGTATCAATGTGTTTATTGGTTGTTCGCATAATGAAAATTTGTATATCAACTTTTCAATATACGCTTCCAACTACAGCGCCATCAATGTCAATAACGTGAACTAATATATACAAAAATATACAAAGAAAACCATGTGGCTATCCATACCGCTTCCAAGTCGATTTTCGCCAATCGATTCTAAATGGTGCATAATGGCAATAGAAAATTTTTTAAAGGCGATACATTAGAGCGTCCATATTCGGACGTTCCAAAGCGAAGGACGCCGTAAAAATAACAAAATGTCAATGTGAGGACGGCGTAAAGATAGTGGGATATATTTATATATATATATATATATATATATATATATATATATATATATATATATATATATATATATATATATATATATATATATATATATATCTATATATATATATATATATATATATATATATGTTCATGTGTATGTGTTCACGGACGAAATGTGTTTGAACATGTTCCGGGTCTTTGAACTCAGTTCTCTTCTAACACTCGAGAAGAATCCACCACAAGATGGCAAATGCGATTTTGCCGAAACGTCGTGAAAAAGGTCCTTTTCAGGACACACAAAACAATACACGGAAGTTCAAAGACCCGGAACATGTTCAAACATATATAGGGCTTTTTTTCGTTTTTACACATATGATTGACAATGTATAACTGGTTGCCTGCATCTATCCGCAAGGAATTTCCTATGTGTAATTCTAAAAAAAAAAAAATCAACTCATTAGCGGTCGGTGCAAGCAACCTGTCAATTTTGGCATATGTTACACAGAGAGGTTATGTTTTTATTCAAGACAATACACGAGAGTATTCGTAATGTATCAAGATCAGCTGATATGTCAACAAATAATTATTTTCTTTGGGGTTAAAGGCCATATACGTACTGCATGTAAAGGCATAAATCCACAATACATTACGAATACTCTGCGCGTCTTCAAAAACCCTGTCGTGTATTGCATTGAATAAAAACATAACCTCTATGTGTAACATATGCCAAAATTGACAGGTTGCTTGCACCGACGCCGCTAATGAGTTGATTATTTATTTTTAGAATAGGGTCTTCCTGAAAAAAAATAATATAACCTTTTTGTGTCTTAACGTAAAGTTTATAACCTGTAATTAAACATCCCACAGAGAAAACGTTTGGTTTTCATTGTAACTTATCAACAAACAACATACAATATCGTAAAACTTACACATTTTGTCACGTGACCGACGAAACGCTGTTATTGGCCGAGCGGCACTGTGACGTCTTTGCGCATGTTGGCGATCGGGAGTCAGTGCATAAGGGATAGGAATCGTGGATTAATACGACTTAGAATCCAGTCTGACATAAAATAAGTTCTGATGGGTTAGTAAAGGGACAGCCAGATAATCTGATAGAAGTTCACGTGTTAATGGTTCCCGACTTTTTCTCAAAAAGTGAATTTTTCAACGTAGCCGAAACGCGTGGAGTCGCATATAATTTTCCAAATCCTCTTCCAGCTGTAAGAACAAATAAAATACTGTTTAAACTTTGCAATATATCCTACATCTCATACGAATTGGGAATGCTGAGTTCAAAATTTGTAATTATTAATCATCTAATCAAATTTATAAAATCAACAGTTTGCTACAAATATTGTTTCAACATGTTTTTTAGTTTTTACTAAACGTTTGTGTAAGAACATATTGTACAAAATCTCACAGTACTTTAAAAAAGTAATAATGATATGGAAGGTATTGTTTTAGAATGGAACCCTCCAAACTATTTTGAGGTTATGTTATTACTAATGTATATATATAATCGGAAATCCCCTTGAATACCCATTACTTATGATGATAGTTAATTATATATATTTATCGAATTTCGTCGATAATTTATTGAAAAATTATGTACTTACATTAAAATGGTCTTCACAAAAATAGTGAGACGTCAAAGTGACACTCGCGGAATCACTTCGGACTTGTTGTAACCCCTTTTTCCGTATATCCCCTGTTGGGACGTTTATAAACAACTTATTTGGTTCGCATTTACTGCTGCTATCACATCCACGCACAATGCAATACTTATTCGTCCTTTTTTTCGTAAAACCGACGTTTTCTTTCTGTCGCTCCATTGTAAGCAATGCTACAGCTGAGCGCACCGTGCGTTGTGACGTCACAGCAACATGGCGGGCTTTCGGGACTTTTTCAAACGCCGTTAATTTTAAAATCGTGTTTGCTAATTACAACGATTTGTCTCAGCACAAAAATTAGTGCCAAGGATGTTTTTAATGTGTCTAGAGTTCAGTTTCAAGGTTTTTGAAAAGTCGCGGAAGACCCTATTACACATAGGAAATTCCTTGCGGGTAGATGCAGGCAACCAGTTATACATTGTCCATCATTTGTGAAATAAGGAAAAAAAGCCCGTTATATATATATATATATATATTAATGACAGCATTCTACTTGGGCAGTAGCGCTGAATTTGTAGGTGTAAATTGTGACGTGAAACGCAACTAAAGTGCACCAGCGTTGGCGTTTATATTCCGTGTATTAACAAAATTCATTTTAGATCTGTGTTCTTGCAATGTCAGGCCATAATTGGATGCCCTCGACTTCACAGGGCTGCGTTTAATCGCATTTAACAGTCATAAAAATAAAATTATTATAAATGTATATTATGTATAATTACTCTTGTTTTGTTTCATATGTATATTTTATCAGTTTCCTAACACGTGTTTCGGCTTATTCAGCCATTTTCAAACGATTATATGTGTTTACAATACAATTTATTTGATTGGTGACACATTTGATTAATTTATAAGCCATATAATCACTTATAAAATTCTAATTATAAACTCTTATTGTAATCACATATAATCCTTTGAAAATACCTGAATAAGCCGAAACACGTGTCAGGAAACTGATAAAATAATTATTTTACTGATTATAATATTTTTAGGAATTAATATTGTTAAAATGGTGCCTATATCTATACTAAATCTATATAGTCGACCCAAAAATCTAAGAATATTACGACTTTGACTTATAAGTATTTAATGGGGGTTTTATTTGGTGTTGCCATAAAATTAGCCCTTATACTGGCTTAACTCAATAGGCGATCTGTAGAAGGTGCCGGCGAGTGGCGCGCGGCCTGGGTCTTTAACATTTGACCAGGCCCGTACTAAGAAATTTTGAAAGGAATGCTGGGAATGTTTTCTATTTTGATGAAATTAATTTCATTCATTATTGATTAATGAGTCTAATTGATAATATGATAACCAGAATCAAATTAATGTTTCCTTCGCTACAATCCCTGTAAATTAATTACTAATTACGACATTAATTACTAATTATCTGGTTGTGAATGCAGCTAAAGCTAAGGTATAATTGTACTTACCATGTATGTATACCTGATGATTAATGTGTAGCAATTGATCCGGCAACATTGGAGAAGCATTTCTCAGTAGCCGGTAAAATTGGTATAATTCTTTTGTTTGTGTCATTAAAATGACGAAAGAAAAAGTAAATTGTGTGTTTTGCTTTTAAGGTATGGTTTTGACCATTGTGTAGGAGTAGGATTCTAATATTTTAAATACTTATAAAATTATGGATATTACCCATTCACCGATAATTATATGATTACGTGTGGTCGAATAAATAGTTTGGTCTTTAATTATTATTATTACACAATATTCGAGAAATTAAAACTGTAGTTGGATTACATTTATAAATTAAAAACTTGAAATAATTGTATCTGTGTTATTCATTTGAAAGTGGGCAAAATATATACACTTTATACCTAAACATACATATGTATAAAAATAAATTGTTAATAATAAATAAATGAAGCAAACTCAAAAGAAATGAAATTATAAACATACACTGTTCTAATATTTCAAACTTATTACTAGAAATATATCTATTGATGTAATATAAAACGTGAAAAAAAAGGTAGTACATATTAATGTTGATGCGTTTAATCGACTATAATTCACTATCACTACAATCACTACCATCACTGTCATCGCCATCACTAGACTCTTCGCTTTCTAAATGAATTATCATTTCTGGAACATGGTTACGCCTATAAGTTTCCTCTATTTCCACTACAAGGCTGACACACTTTTCCCAATTGGCAGGAGTTATGTTGTTTGCTGCTTGTTTAATTAAATCTATAGCCGCCTCCCTAAACTTTGGATTTGTATTATTTTTACGTACATTGCTTTTTAATTGGGCCCAGATCATTTCGATCGGGTTAAAAATGCAGTGATACGGCGGTAAACGGAGCACTGTATGTCCTCTCTTCGCTGCTTCTTCGTCAAGGAAGTACGTTTTTTGTGCACTTGAGTGTTGAGAACATCCATTAACTCAACTTTTGTATAGTTTTCTTCAAAATACAAGTCATGGGCCTCCAAAAATATCATTATATCTTCCTTGCGACTGCTTTTTGTGGGAATTTTTGTACTTTGAATGGAGTGGTAACTGGCGTTGTCCATAACTATCACGCTATTTTCCTCCAATTTTGGCAACAGTTTTTGTAAAAACCAATCGTTGAATAATGACGACGACATGTCCTCGTGGTAATCGAGACAAGCGTCCTTCACTTGCTTTGCCGACATTAACAACGCGTCTTCCACCCATCCATTTTTTGACCCAGCATGTAAAATAATTATACGTTTTCCTCTAGCTGGTGGAACGTCCAAACAACATCCACCCACCCCTTTTTCACGGTGTCGTGGGTGTCGTACCACGTCTCGTCCAAATAAACGATTGGTCTATTTTCCGAGCGGTATTGATGAATGGCTTTTAAAAACATACATCTCCAATCAGATATTCGTCTGCTTTCCATCAACACCTGCCTCTTGTTGATTTTTTTTAAATGAAAACCAATTAATTTTATGAAATTTCTCAGAGTTTCTGTACAAAAAGAAATGCCAAGTGCAGTTTTTAAATTTTGTTCTATAATTAATACGGTGGGCACTAGATTTTCTGAATAACATTCATAAATAATTTTTCGCACTATATGGGCATGTCCGTTAATTGTCAAACTTCGATGCGTTTCACTATCACTTCTTTTTTTTCTGTAATTGACTCCGTTGTTAACAATTTTCCAGGCAGTGGAGTATGGTGTCTTTGTCATTTTCGCCGTATTTAAAATTAAGCTGTCACACCCGGCTTCCTTTAGGGAATTATACACATTTAAAATTATTTGTTTCGCGGCCGGTGCTAAACATATCCTTTTAACACTTTCTGCTTCATTTTCTTCTTCCTGAACTCCCACTAAATCTCTCTCTTCAGAAGCGCTTGGACTGCACATAATGATAGAGTGAAATGTTATAACGCACCAAACAAATTTGTGAACTACACGGACAAGCGCCAAATGTTAACTGATCGAACACAAACTTCTCAAACTTATAATTTTGCAGAAGGTAGTTAGTTAGGTAATCCTTTAAGTGGTCATGGTAATATAAACTAATGGTTGTAGACGCATCATCCCCTTAATGACCGTTAATCCTAATCAGGTGCCAGTCACTTTTAAGGCCGCTGAGAAGATTCGTCCATAACGATAACAACAGATACCCTCGGCATGATTAACAAGTGATTTTAAGAAACCAAAAGAAAAGGTTGTCATGCAACCAATATTATTGCTGTGGTATATATATTGCTATCGGTTAATTGTGGTTTGCATATTTCATAATAAGGTAAACTGATGGTATTTAACTGTATCCATACATATTAGCGACCCGGTATGTAAGAAAATTGTGACGTGCCTGAAGGGCAATCAGCGCGTTAGGTCGTGGAGCGAGTGGAGGGTCCCTTCGAAGCAGTGACGAGGGCCAGGCTCTCGGTGTCAGAGAGTGGGGGGGTTAAAAAAAGGCTCCACGTAATTTTAACCTCGCCGCTACTTCGTCCCAAAGGGGGGGCTCCACCCTTCCTGCGTGGGTTGACGGCAGACAGTCAGCGAAGTTCAGAAATTACGAACTGTCGCAACGGCTGATCATCTGGCGCCCACACCACCAGATTTAAATCTCGCAGTGAGAATAGAAACTGAAAACTGAAAAGAATGCCCGATTGAGAAAACGTGGGGGGAACAAAAAATAACAGGTGTGAATTTTGTGGTGTAAAATATCTGCGATTATTCACACAAAAGACGGGATACCGTGCCTACGCTTCCTGAAATAAATTTCTCCGTTCGCAACCCTATCACGCAGGGTTCACTATATTCGGCCGAATACCGCGAACTCGTAATCGCGCGATTCAAAGGGCCGTCGGAGCGACCTTTATATATATATATATAAAGATCTGGCCTGTGTTCCTCGTGTGTGACTTCGCTGATGGTTCTGGACTCGGCTCTCGAACCTGGATGCCGCCACTAGCTGCGGTCTCCAGATAACTCTGGCAGGATGGTCGCTGCCCCTAGCCAAGACCTGGCTGGCTGGGTTATTTAGCCCTTACCCAAAAAACGCCTGCAAAGCACATGGCCTTAGTAACAATGGCCGGACACGTGGCTTTACGAAAAGAAGAAATGTCGGGTTTAATTACTTACTCTGATGTTGTGAGCGTATGGAGTTGAGTCGTATAGTACCCTCCCTTGCCTTGTACTTGGTGCCGTCAATCCCTTTAAGGGTGGTTAAATGAGTTCACGTTTTATATCCCGGAAACCGGACGGTGATATACCAATGAAAACGGTGACCTCGTGGCACGTCCGCACTATAGGGAAGGTAACTAGTTTCTGTGATCATGGCGGCGCCTCGCCGACGATTTTAAAAATCACACGCATATAGGAAACACGTCACGTCTAAAAAAACGTGTGAGTATGGTTGCCTACGGTGGAGGTCTGTGCGCACAATTACTAATTAAAAGCCATTTTCCGTTGGAGGCGATACCGGACCGTTACAAAATACTAACCGAATTGAAATAATTGAAACGAATGTATCAATTTAAATTATTAGGAATACGGTCCTGCTAATATTATTCAGTTATCTGGGATTGCCCGGCTGTCTTTCTGGTATTGACGACGGCGTGCGATTCTTCCGTCTTGACCATCCGTTTGCTTTATGGTGACCCTAAATTAAACTCCGAATATAACTATTAAGAAGTCAAAGTCATAATATTCTTAGATCTTTGGGTCAAGTATACTGAGAATTTTTAATATTTTAATATTTATTTTACTTGGAAGTAAAAATTTCAATATTCGTTATTTGAACCATAAGTTAGATTTAGGAATATTTGATGATTTTCATCCAAGTACTTTTGTTATTACATATTTTCACAATAATTGCCGCTTAAAATTGAATCAATAAAAAATGCCAAATATGTTTTATTTGTATTTTCTAATGATTTCTAACGACTTTTTTGATAATGTTAGCTTTGATTTAATATTCATTCAATTTCACTTCGGAGATATACCTGTGTATTTAAAGGAGGACCAATGAATGAATGCAGAAGATTAAATATTCAAGATTTGTTAATTGAACCAGACGTTAGATTTAGAAATAGTAGTTTTTTATAAACTTTTGATATACATTTTTCAAAAAAAGGGTCAATTATATTTTTTATTTTTTGTTCGTTCAATTGTAGAGCGCAGGTGATTGTGTATGTGAAGAGGGTACATGGTTTTGTGACATTCATTAATCTCAATGAATACTATCTTTTGAGGCCATTTTGGTTCTAAGAGTATAAAAAAATATGTACACGGTTAAAGTACCCAATATCTGAAATTCTCTGTATATGGAGAGATATTGTATTTGAGTAAATTTTAGAATTCCTAATTTCAACAGAAATTAGTCTATTATTCTTATAGCTGGGGCCATTTTTGTGTGTACCTAGTTAGTAGTTGGTAGGTTAGTAAATTTATTGTGATCTCGATTAATCAAAATCTTCTCAAGATAATTGAATAAAGTTTTCAAATTATGATTTTAAGAAGAAAATATAGCTTTAAAAAGGTGTTTTAAAAAGAATACCTGTTACCGAAACCGGATGTTTCCTCTCATCACATTCATGTTATTAGGATTTTTGAAATTTTGCAGACATGTATTTAAATCATTTAACAATTTAAAAAAATAGGAGAAACAAACGAAAATTCATTAAATATAAAGCTCCGAAGATTAAAAAGAATATATAAAATCGGAAAAAAGTGATCAGCCCTGAGGATTAAACCAAATCTACCAATATTTTGTTGTAATTATTTCATTATTTTTATAAAGAAATTTTGGCTGCACATCGTATGACCTGCTTAGGGCAGCAGTCAACAAAGTAAAGATAGCTATTACATCCAACCAACGCAGCGTTAGGAGAAAGAACTATAAGAAGAATAAGAAAAAGAAAATTAATCCAAGGTAATTTATTAAACAATACTTCTAAAGGGTGTTATAATAAGACGGATCGATGTTAACAGTAAATAACTCAAAATAACACTATTTAAAAAAATGTATTGATTCATACTATTTGGTACATGGAAATTACATGTGTAAGATAATATAGGTCAAACGTTCACCATAGTTTCGGCGGCACTTTTGACTCTATTGTCAAAATTTATTAAATTAAATTGAATTTATTATTAAAATTGAAATTATTAACACACGGGCACTCAATGCTGTTTTCACATCTGCCACACACCGTTTTTTTTTCAATTTTTACAATTGCACATACGTCGATTATCCTGAACAAAAAAATTCGAAGTGCACGAAATGCATTTTTGTTTAAGCGCCCTTTTTCATAATAGGCTGCAATAACTTTAACACTTTGTTCGATTTTTTTTGTTACTTTCCATGGTTTTACTTACCAAACACTGAACTTACTAAATCTGAAAACAAACGACAACAATCATTTGACGTTTAAGCCTTGGTCATATTTAACATCGATCCATCCTATTGGAATACTCTTTATATTTTATATGGAGTGTAACAGTATGTTCATATAATATGGACTTAAAAAAACACTACTATTGTGAACAGACAACGTATACATATTTAAAAGAAAAAATATTTGTTTTTAAATGACCTAATTTTACACCAATTTTCTCAAAAATCGAAAGTTATGTTTACATTTTGATAAAATGTACAATTGTTGTATATACCGAGTGTGTGGGCTAAGAGGCGAACATATAAAACTAAATATGTGTAATTATTAGCCCCCTCCCCCTATTAATTTTAGAGAAAAATCGTAAACGATTTTTTTAAATGATGGCAGATAATTATAAATTCCTGCTTATCGTTTGGAATAAATCATAATAATAACACGTAATTAGTGGAAGAAGCATCATTTATTCATTATCAAAACATTTTACAGTGGCCTCTGTTTAGCAGCATTCGTGACTTATTTTCGGTTAATTTTAACAATGGACCAATTCCGTCTATATCAGTAATTAGGAAGTTTGTGAAAAAAATTGTGTTTGAAAATACAGCAAGTGTAGAGGCAAATGATTCAAAGGGTACTTTAATACTCCAATTTCAACAAATATTATTTCAAAAACATTGACATAGCAGGCAAACGGAACAGAAGAAGCAAGGATGAATTAGAAGAAAGAGTTTTGGGTTAAAATTCTACCTTTTGATGCAATCAAAATATTTTTAACATTTTTGTGTTTGTGGCATTACAAAATATAACGCGTGAAGATGAAGTTTTATGTTTCCAACGTTTGACTCAATATTTTTTAACATTGTTGGTGATGACATCATCATAATTTGTTAAATGACAATGCGGCTGTGCATTTTAAAAGAGTGAATGATTTAACTTGGATGTTAAAGTTTTTAAAACTTACCAATAACTTTTCAATGGCTAATCTGATTTCTTTACACTTTAAAAAAAATTAATAATAAGCCTTTATTCACTGAACCATTTTACAACGGATGTGTATTAAATCTTACATTGTACGTATCTGTGTATTTAAAGGGAGTGAATGGCAGTCTACAAAAAATATATTTCCGTTGAAATTTTAAAATCGATCATTTCCACGAAAATAATACTTTCTCCAAATGCAATTAGATCATGGAAATGCAATTGAATAATCCTGCTGTATTTCATGTTTTTCAGAAAATATATTGAAAAGTAAAGATTATATTTTAAAATTCTACGATCTGATGCAAAAAATATTTTTTACATTATAGGTGTTTGTGCAAGGACCAAAATATTTTAAAAAAGCAACAGGCTTGATGCAAAAAAAAAATGTTTAACATTATTGGTGATGATAAAATGGACAAATATGCACGAAAAACGACGAAAATATGCGCATATATATAATTATGTTTTTATTTCTTTTTAAAAATCATTTATTAACTATTATTACTGAAGTTACATTTACAACATTTCAATTACATTATTAAGACAACAGTGCTCTTTGCTAGTAAAGGCTCAAGTGCCTCCCAGCGCTTAGAGACGCTTTGTTCTGCAGACACCTTCGTCAGCAGTCCGCAGTAATAACGTATTCCGGCAACTTGGCCTTGGTCAAGTTGTCACATTACAATGCGTTGATATTTCTAAAACAATTTTAATATAAAATAATAATTATATTATGATTACATAATTCCTCCCTCCTTAGGCAAGAACGTCCTCGTTCTTCAAGGTACCTGTGGTGGGGCTCGTTTCGATCGCGTCAATTTGTGATCGTGGATGAAAGAACTTAATTTTAATCTTATAACCTATAATTACAATTAACACAAGTAACATAATAATTACGGTTAGAGAAAAATGTGTTATATGAGCAATAGGGTTTATTTCAACCACATGATTTATTTCCTTAACATCGTGTATAATATCGTTAATGTTATCAAGACGTCTTTGTTCTAATGTACGCTCATAATTACTGTCGTAGTGAACTTCTTCAATTTCATGTATCTTGATTTCGTATGACAAATTTAGATTTTTAAATATTTTGTCATTAATTATGATCTTGCAACATGTTTATTTACAGAGGTTTCACATTCTTCTAAAATCTCTTGAGAATTTGCGGTTGAACATAATATTTGATTATTGCTTAATCGTTTAACAATAGAGAAATTATTTTTTACTAAAGCTAACACACACGAGTTTAAAACCGTTAAACAACACTTGTCACTTTTAGGCTCTAAAATGCACAACCTTTCACTTTCGATGGTAGAACATTTCTCTGGCGCCCAGTAGTACTCGTTGGTTCCAAGGAGATGATATTCTGCTGGTGGTACTAGTACTTGTTTGTAGTCGTTGGGAATGGGCTAGATCTTCTGGTATTGGTAGGTTTTGGGTTTTAGAACGGGGGTGTACAAAATACATACAATCACGTTCTCTACAGCAAGTAGTTTGAATTTGCAAAATTCGAGTAGTTTAAATGGATGTGTTTTACGTAAAGTTAATAGTTCATTACTGTTATGTACCAAAGACAGATGGTCAATTATATCATTCAGTTCAAAAACAGTTATCAGTTCCAAATTTGTTATTTTATTAAAACTTACTGTCCTTTCGACTATTTCAATTGCAGATAATAGTTTCTGACTTAAGAAAATATTATACGTTAATATAGATACCAATTCACCATGATTCTGTACATTTTTAATTGCGTTTAGAGAAATATTAATATTATGTTGGATTATATCCAAATCGGTTGCGTATTTGGTAGTTAAGTGATTTGCGAATGAAGTAAACTTATCTACTTGTTTTAAAATCTTTTCTTCGTTTTTGAATAGTTTATCTAGATTGCCATTAATGTCGTTCAAGTCTTGATCATCTAGATTTCCTGTTATAAACTTGATTGTACGACCTAAGGCATTTACAAGTGCTCGCTTATTTCGATATTTGAATTTATACAAAATATTTTTAATTTGTAACAAATTATCTTGCAATATTTTGTAGTTTTGATTATTACTTTCAGTTTTAGCAGGTGCTCAAGGGTGTGTGAGTTAACTAATAACCTAGCGTAAGATAATTCTATTCTAGTTAGATTAATGTAAAAGTAAAACTTATGATAGCGGTCTAGGATTTTTGCTTTTCCGAGATCTTCAGTAAAGTAGCCGTTAGTTTTGATCACGTCCACGCGAAGGGCCTGGATCGTCAGCATTGTTACTGTTCTGCAACATAACATTTTTTTTCAACTTCTTTATTCTTTTAGTATGAATGTTAGTAGTTTTATTAGTATTATCTCGTATTCCTTCAATTTTGTTTTGGTTTATTTTGGTTACGTTTTATTTGTCGTATAACGGGTCTGCTTTTCGTATTTTTTGTTTTTTACTATACACGTGAGGTTCATTTATAATGATTTCTGATCTTTTGTCTTTATTTAGTTGTTCAAGGATCTTTTGACCGTGATTAAGTTGTTTTTGATAAATTTGTTCGTAAAATGGCATGAGCTCGTTTTTACCTTTATTGTTATATTCCTCATAGATAGTTCGATCTAAATCAATTTCATGAGCATTTAGGTTTTCATAAGGTCCATAGAGTAATGAAAAAGGTGCATCCCCGGTAGATGAATGAATCGATTGATTGTATATCAGAATTTCTGATATCATGAAATCTGGTGGTGTCATTTTTATTTTTTTGTTCTGCTGTACGAATTTTTTCGAGAATAGTAGAGTGGAATCTTTCTATTGGCGAGTTTGAATTGGGGTTATAATTTGTTGTAAAATGCAATTCTATTTTAAAAAGAGCACAATATTCCTGAAATACTTTATTCTTAAATTATTTTCCTTCATCACAAACTATTCTTTTGGGATAGTTGTGGTGTGCGAAAAAGTGTCGTAATTTACTTAAAACTGTTATACTAGTCAAGTCATTAACAAAGTAGGCTTGGGCGTATTTGGAAAATAAGTCGATAATTGTTAAGAATTTTGCTCCATCAAAAGAAAATGTATCAATGTGAATTACTTCGAAGGGTTTCTTAGCTAGAAGTGGTCCTGAGAATTTAATTTTGTATGGATTGCGCTCGTATTTAGACATTAAACATATTTCACATTCGTTTATGATTTTATTTATGTTAATCTTCATGTTGGGCCAAAAATATTTTCTTTTTAACTGATTGTAGCTTTCTATTATGCCATTGTGATTTTCATTATGGTAAGTGTCAATAATTTCATTTTGTTCACTTGTACTTTCTACGTCTTTACAGAGAATGTTGCACTTAATGATTTTCATTTTATTATTAAATAGTTTTTGACAAATTTCTATCAAGGGTATTTCTAAGTTTTCGTCTTCAAAATAAATACCGTACATTTGGGAAGGGTTTATATTTTCTTATAAAAATCTTAAAAGATTTTCGTTTTGTAGACCATTTCTAATGGTAACACGAAATGTATTCTTCTGAAAGGGTTTACTATGAATAATTTTGTATAAGTCTCCTGTTTGTAAAATAATTCTGTTAGTGAAATAATTAATTGGTTTATCTCTTATTGGTAGAGTGAAAATTGGATTTTCTTGCTTGGAATGTCTGGTATTATCAGTATTGTCGATATAGCTTTCTAAAATTTGATCTGCGTCTTCAATGATTTCGTTATCGTCAAATTGGGGTAGAATAGATAATAAATCTAATTCATCATCAATAGTCTTCATTTGCGTTAAGTTCTACACGTGATAAAGCATCTGCAACAACATTTTCTTTTCCTTTCTTATATATCACATCATAATTAAATTCTCCTAGTCTTAGTTTCCATCGTACTAATCGACTATTGGGTTCTTTTAATTTTGACAACCACACAAGTGGGCTATGGTCGGTTTCAATAACAAAATGTTTGCCGAAAAGATAAGGTCTAAAGTGTTTAGTACTTTCAGTAATTGCTAACAGTTCTCTTTCTATTGTCGCGTAATTTCTTTCAGCTGAATTTAATGTTCTTGAGTAATAACTGACTGGTTTTCCATCTTGTGACAGAACACTTCCTATAGCAATATTCGATGCATCCGTTGTTAGTTTAAATTCTTTCGAAAAATCGGGGTAGGTCAATATAGGGGCATTTGTCAAGAGTTCTTTACATAAATGAAATTATTTTAAATAATCTACAATTGTAATATCGATTTTTGAACCTTTCTTTAGACATTTGGTGGACGGTGAAACAACTTTTGCGAAATTATGGATAAAGCGTCTATAATATCCCATGAATCCTAAGAAAGATTTTATCTCTTTTGTGGTTTTTGGTAATGGAAATTTTTGGATTGTTTCTATTTTTATAGGATTTTGTTTAATACCGTCAGGAGTTATGACGTGACCTAAATATGATACTTCTTTTCTTAAGAATTCACTCTTGTCTAACTGTACTTTTAAATTATAAGTTTAAAATCTTTGAAATTTTTATTTAAATGAATAATATGCTCTTGAAGAGATTTCGAGAAAATTACTACGTCATCCATGTATACAAAACAGAAATGGTACAAGTATTCTTTCAATACATTGTCCATGACTCTCTGAAAAGTACTTGGAGCGTTTTTCAAACCGAAGGGCATTCGGACGTATTCCCGATGTCCATGGTTGACACTAAAAGCGGTTTTTTCAATAGATTGAGGATCCATTTCGATTTGGTAAAAGTCTTGTGCTAAATCGAGAGTAGAAAAGTAAGTACATTTGCCAAGATTGTCTAAAATCTTGTCAATTCTGGATAGCGGGTATCTGTCTTCAATTGTCTTCTCATTTAACTTTCTGTAATCTATGACTAATCTCCATTTCTTTTTGCCTGAAGCATCAAGCTTCTTTGGAATAATCCATGCTGGAGAACTATAAGGTGAAATTGAGGATCTAATTATTTTATTTTCTACTAAATTTTTTATTTGTTTTTGAATTTCCTCATTTAGGGCATACGGATAGCGATATGATTTACAGAAAATGTATTCGTCATCAACTGTACGAATTTGATGTTTTACAGCATTAGTAAAAGTTAGATCTGA
Source organism: Othius punctulatus (assembly GCA_951805005.1). Classification (NCBI taxonomy): domain Eukaryota; kingdom Metazoa; phylum Arthropoda; class Insecta; order Coleoptera; family Staphylinidae; genus Othius; species Othius punctulatus. The sequence continues at coordinate 23,713,859 of OX638140.1, read as the reverse complement.
TTTTTCATTGTAGAAAATATCTTTGTATTTCTTACAGACTGAAATTATTTCTAATTTTTCTTCAGAATTTAGATGTTTTGTTCTTATTATTTTTGGAATATCAATATTTTGGAAGTTACTATGTGGTACACTGATGTTTACATTATCTAAAGGATGGACATCTATTCGTTGGTGAAAATTGATTTCTACTTCACGTTCTTCTTCAAACGGTAAAGTTACTATACCATCTTTAGCGATACCAATAGATTCAGGGATTTTAATATCATCTGCGTTTATCTCGGGAATTATTACGGATCCTTCTAAAACAATTACTGGTATTCGAATAGATTTTGAAATTATTTGCGAAAATGGGTGAAAATTTGACGGGTTTAATTCTGTGAAAAATGGAATTCTTTTATCATCTATCTCTAGGATGGAGTTTTTGTAATCTATTTTTGCAGCTAAATTTTTGAAAATCGTGACTACCGATTAACGCATCAAATCTTTCATGTCAGTCAACGACATGAAATTTAATTTCATAATTGATGCCGAAGTCTTTAAGTAATGGGAATTTAATATTTTTATCGTCATTAATAATTCTATTTAAACTGCTTACTTGAAAGGGTTTATAATATAAGTATTGTGAGAAATATTTCAATGCTAGTTTTGAATTTATGATCGAATTACTTGCACCGGAATCGATTAAAATTTTTAAGTTATAGGAGGGAATTACAATAAATGGTAATTCGGGTTTACTGTTTATAGAATTTAAATCGATTATATCGAGTTAGAGGCTTCTAACCGAAAATTTTGATCATCATCTTCTTGATTAAATGAGTGGTCATTATCTTGGTTATTATATTCATCATTCGTTTCGGATTCTTCTTCAATATAATATTGACTTTGATCGATGTCACCGATATTGTCACATTCGATATTGGTTAGTTCTTCAAAAGTGTAATTTTGAGATTTTCCATTTGGTCTAAAATAATTATTATGATTTCTTTTAGGTTGTTGAGTGTTCCTTGTCGATACACTCATTGGTATCGGCTTGTACGTTTGTCTTTTGCCAAATGCTAATGTGGTAGCATAGTTTTGTTTTACGGGTACCGAATTAATTTTAATTGGTCCTGTAGGAAAATTTGTTGTTTGTTTATTAGCATTATAACTATAATTTTGCTGAGGCAGGTAATTGTATTTTGGGATAAATGGTCGATTAGGTAAATTTTGACTATTCTGAAAATTGTGTTTAGGTAAAGTTGTCCCGTTGTGTTGATGATAGTGAATGGAATTTTGCCGTTGATTTTGAGGCTTTGATTTATTTCTAAGAAATGACATAAATGAAATTTGTGTTTTTTGATTATCGTAACATCTGCATGCGTGTAAACAAGCTTCGAGCGAGTTAAGATTTAGATTGAGCAAGTGACTGCAATATGGTTCTAATACACTTGATTTAAAAGTAGCTAGGGCTTGGTTTTCATACATTTGTTTTTTATTATCGAAAACATCTCCTTGTTGAAGGTTCTAGGAAACGTGTTCTAGCAGATTTTGTAATTTTCTGTGAATTTTATCATAATAGGTTTGATAAGTTTCATTTCCGTTTTGAAAACAAGTAGTTAAGTCATTTACTAATAATTCCTCGGATCTAGGATCACCGAATTTATCAGTTAATGCCGTTTTCAACATTGTCCAATTACTACAATTAGAACTTATTAATACGTCTCTAGCAGCTCCAATTATTTTAGCTTTTACAGTTTCTAATAAAAGGACATTGAATAAGCAATTTTCTGAGTTTTTCTCAATAATGAAATGTAAGAATCGGCTTGTTTAAGAAAATAAGTTAAATCTTTGCCATCACCACTAAATTGGGGAAGCATGTCTCTCGCCATGCGAATTTCTACTTCGCTTGAGTCAGTCATATTAATCGAGTCTGAGTCTGATTCTGTGTTGGAATCTGAATCTGAGTCTGTATTTGGTACTTTAAATTTAATGGGAGAACGATCGCGTTGCATTAATTAAAATCTAATTCAACGACTTTACAATTTTATTTTTGTATGTATTTTTGTTTTGTTTGTTTGTTTTGTTTTGGATGTAAGGCTGTAATGGATAATGACTTACAGTAGTACGGGTGCCAAAAACATCTTCTGCTGGAGGGATGTCTAGCGGGTTTCCAGGTGAATTGTTGCTATGTGGGCTCCTAGGACTCGGCAGTGAAGTTGGTGTTGTCCAATTTCGTCTTGTCCAGTAGTGGAACTTGTTTAACTTCAATTCTGGATGGTTTTGTTCACTGATCTCAATTAAAGATTTAATAATCACCAGAATCTCTGTGATTCGTTAAGAGATCCTGTTCGCAGCGCCAATTATGTTTTTGTTTCTTTTTAAAAATCATTTAATAACTATTATTACTGAAGTTACATTTACAACATTTCAATTACATTATTAAGACAACAGTGCTCTTTGCTAGTAAAGGCTGAAGTGCCTCCCAGCGCTTAGAGATGCTTTGTTCTGCCTTCCTCACCTTCGTCAGCAGTCCGCAGTAATAACGTATTCCGGCAACTTGGCCTTGGTCAAGTTGTCACATTACAATGCGTTAATATTTCTTAAACAATTTTAATATAAAATAATAATTATATTATGATTACATAATTATATGCACGCAAAATAAAAGAAATATGCACCAACCTTTCAAATATATGCCAATATATGCAAATATATTTAATACAAATCACGTTTAAAAATTAAAAATACTTTATTTGTATTACATATATATATATATATATATATATATATATATATATATATATATATATATATATATATATATATATATATATATGAAAATAATTTGTTTATCATTCAACTATTAAATTAAAAATATTAATTTTTAAATATTTTTCCAAATTTTCCATACTGAAAGAGCGCCTCTATCGCTTAAGATGTTTTTGTACGAAGAAAAACTTCTTTCCACATCAACGGAAGTTATTGGAGAAAATTTAAAACATGGAACTATTGAAGGATCCATTTCAACAGGTAGATTTTCGTCAAATTCTCCTTTCATAATATTTGACATTATTTTTAGTATTTGAAAACCTTCATATCTTAATAACACTTGTTTAAGCTTTTCTTTAATACGATTGCGAGGCCCACCAGCCACCTCATTCAATTTGTAACTTAAATCTTTCACAAGATCTATTGATTTATTTAGAGACATGCCTTGTTCTTCTAATTTTTTTAAAGTATCGCTAATTATATTAAAATTCGTTTTTATGAAAGCCAATTCTTGTGGAATCTTGGGATCATTAAAAAATGTTTTGCAATCCTTAATAGATATCGAATCGTTGGAAAAACTGAGAACCAAATCCTTGATGGCCAAAAAATGGTTAGCGTAGAAGACATCAGCATAAATCCAAGTACCCCATCATGTGATAATTGGCTGTGGTGGCAATGGCACATTTGGTAATGTGTCTCGATACACTTGTACTCTTAATGGAGCTTTGAGAAATATCTTTTTACGTTGTTAACAATATTATTTACCATTGGAAAATGAATTCTAACTTCTTTCCACATCAACGGAAGTTATTGGAGAAAATTTAAAACATGCAACTATTGAAGGATCCATTTCAACAGGTAGATTTTCGTCAAATTCTCCTTTCATAATATTTGACATTATTTTTAGTATTTGAAAACCTTCATATCTTAATAACACTTGTTTAAGCTTTTCTTTAATACGATTGCGAGGCCCACCAGCCACCTCATTCAATTTGTAACTTAAATCTTTCACAAGATCTATTGATTTATTTAGAGACATGCCTTGTTCTTCTAATTTTTTTAAAGTATCGCTAATTATATTAAAATTCGTTTTTATGAAAGCCAATTCTTATGAAATCTTGGGATCATTAAAAAATGTTTTGCAATCCTTAATAGATATCGAATCGTTGGAAAAACTGAGAACCAAATCCTTGATGGCCAAAAAATGGTTAGCGTAGAAGACATCAGCATAAATCCAAGTACCCCATCATGTGATAATTGGCTGTGGTGGCAATGGCACATTTGGTAATGTGTCTCGATACACTTGTACTCTTAATGGAGCTTTGAGAAATATATTTTTACGTTGTTAACAATATTATTTACCATTGGAAAATGAATTATAACTTCTTCCGCGACTCTATTGACTCCATGGGCTAAGCAGGTAGTGTGAATTAGATTTTTATAAAATATTTTTAAACGTAGTCCAGCTTTCACCATGTATGATGCTGCGTCTGAAAGCATTAGCAACACTTTTTCTTCTGGCACTATCTCAGGCATATAAAAATTAGCCAATCCTTCATGTACGAATCTGGATATGGTGGTATTGTTTGTTTTATCAAGTTCTTTTGTACTAATTAAATACCTGGTTTAGTCTCGTTTAAACTCCCAATTAATAAATTTGCGATGTAACGTCCACAGCTATCCGACGTTTCGTCGACAATGAAGTATATAAAGCTATTTCCAATAATTGTTCTTATAGTAAGCATTGTATCTCTGTACAATTCATCAACATATTTTTTCCTTAAATAGCTCTCGTCTGGTATTTCAATTTTACAATATTTTTGCAAGAACGTCTTCAATTTTGAGTTATTCAGTTTGCTAAACGGGATATTGGCAGATATTAGAGCATTACACAATTCAAAATTAAAAGCGCCCTTCTCTTTCATTTTCGAGCTTGAACTTAAGCTTTCATGTAGCGTTTGTTGTTTTTTTGATGTTTGGTTTTTGACATTATTTTCGTGTAAACTTGTTTTAATGTGTTGTATTATTTGAATTTTTTTTTCACATGGAATCTGATATAATATGGAAATAAATAAAGCCAATGTCTACAAAGTATACAACGGCACAGTAGAAAAATAAAACGGTTTTGCTGCAGGGCCTACAAAATACAACACCATTCTCCAAAATTAGATCTTTATAATCTCTAATCAATGAGACACGATTCCCTTGTCCTTTACTTTCGGCATTATACACACACAATTCTAATATTACCACACACAATCGCAGTCGGTTTATGCTACGTAGGCACTGAACTACGGAGCGATCTACTATTTGCTGACAACACAAAATGAATAGTGAACAAGATAAATAGGGTAATCCCCGAAATAATAATATTGTATTCGATTATAAATAATTAACTTTTCATACTATTTGAATGAATTTGAATTATGTTTTCATTGCATACTAAATTTTAGGTACTTTATTAAAAACTTATATTTTTTTAGCAAAAAAAAAATTCAGTCACAAATATCCAATTATATGACCAAATATGCAATTATTGATAAAATATGCATTGAATACATAAAATATGCATTATATGCAAAACAAAATTGGTTAATTCGCGCTGTTTCTTTATGATTCGTGTAGATCTATTGAAATTTCCGTAGTCATATCATTAATTGAGGACATGCATTTTGCATATAGTCCGTGCTTTAGTGATGACATCTACAGCACATTTTAAATGACATCCTTTTTTTATTTTATCTTGGTTTTGTAGCTCAAACACCAATTATGATAGGTATAAATAAAAATTAAAAAATATGTGACATGTTCGAGCTATTTTTTTAAACATAAAATACTTCAATAATTAATTTTATTTCTAACTTTATCACCACTCTTTACTTTTATAGAGAAACTTCAACCTTGATAATACCATAAAACATGCAATGCGATAACTGAATACGTAAATGAAGGTATATTCCATTATGTGTGTAAGTTAAATAAGACATAGCATGAAGGTAATAAATAGGTAAATAATTATTTAGAATAAAATATTACTAGTTGAGCAGTTTATGAATTTTCTTAATGTAAATTGAGCGAATGTAAAAGATTGAAAGGGGAAATATTGAATCAACTCAATTTCTGATAATTTCTCAAGTTAATATCAGATAACTGAGGGGTTAATAACTGAGCTGTTAATATTATCGTTTGGATACAAAGAATTTTTCCGCCTACCTGCTCTGAAAGTTCATTTTTCGGTCCTAAATTTCGGGCGGAAAGTGAGGTTTAGAGGCTCTAGGGCCTCTAAAATGTTTCAGAAATTTGTCTATAGATGGCAGCATACTTTTCATAAACAAATATGACAGTGACAGATATATTGTGAACACGCTAATTTATAAAGTGTTAAGTGCATTGGCTGTTAGCAGATGTTAGTTTAAGTTTTGTAGTTCGAAACAGCTAAAAAGTCAAAAAAACATTACAGAAAATACAGTACTGGCGTATATAGCAGAAAGATGGAAATAGTGCCACATTGTGGTTGAACATTCAATGTTGAAGGCGGTTCTTAAAATAAAACAAAATATTGACATAAGAAAACTCATCAAAGTGCAGCCGTACCTGAAACGAAATTCGGTTGATTATAGAGCAAAAAAGTCAGATATTGTAGGTAGGCGGAAAAATAGCCTTCCTTTCTTGGCGCCCTCGCTCACTCCGCTCGTTCATGCGCCAAGTACCGCGGGCTGCTAAAGCCTATTTTCCGCCCTTGATGCACAATATACTATTTTGGTCACTTGAACAGGTCACCAAGAGCCTGCTTTTATTGACACCAAACATTTGATTTTAATTCAAAAATAAAAGTAATTAAAATAAATATAGTCTTAGTTTACTTATAGTTTTATTAGGGTAAGAGAAATTGAAGAAATCCCGTTTCCAATAATCTCAATAAGACTCAAGTTTGGTCACATAAATTACAAAACTAGTAAAAGGATTTAGTAAATTTAATGAAATAAATATAACATTTTTAAGAAATTATTCCCTGATATTAAGAGGCCTCTTTTCCTCTTAAGAGGCCAAATAATTCATGAGCGGGTTACCATAATTACAATCGTAGAACTGATATAGAAAGTTTAGATATTTATTTACAATTAGACAAAGAAGTTTTAAGAAATAAATTAAAGTTGACTTATTTCTAATCACCTAATCGGATTTATGTGCAGACAAGAATACTCCATTATAATTCAAGATATTGGAACAAGAAAAGGACGAGGTTTGCAACAACAGTAGCTCTAAATAAACCGAGGGAGTTTCCATTATATAGGGTCCTGCAACAGTGCATCTGGCTTTCCTAGCGCGTTTCCCGTAAGAGATAGAAAAAAAATGTTTCGTACAAAAAGTTATTGGTTTAAAAATCTTTATGCCGAAAGAATATTTTCACTTACACAGGGTGTCCCAATTTTGCGGAATAACAAAAACAAACATTATTTTAAATAGAACACCCTGTATTTAATTGAGGTTTCTGATGACATTTTTCAACCTCCACATTGCGGTCTATTTAGTTTTGGATTATTTTACAGTGTTGCCAATCTACAATTTTTTTTCCAAATATCATGCATAAGCAAACTTAACTTTAAAAAATCGTAGCGACCTCGTTTTTTGAATGTAAGAATTAGTTTTAGCAATATTCTCAGTGTGGTCAATAAGCAACATGTTGGTAATGAGCAATTTGAATTTAGTAATACAGGGTGTTCAGAAAAAAATGCCAAACTTTAGAAATTTCAAAGCGATATAACCCTCTTTTTTAAGGAACGCTCCCTATTTTATGTCATTATTCGATAAGTATTTTTCTTTTCTTCAATTTGATGGTACATATCTTATGTCTGAACCGCATAGTTGTTGAGATATTCATTATTGTTTACACTTAAATAGGTCATGCTGAGACAAAACAACTGTCAAAATGTAAGTAAGAATCAATGTGAGATGAACGAAAATAGTAAAATAGTAGATAGTACTTCTGTAATACGATTAATTATTTGTTTCCAAAACCATGAGAGATAACAAAATTTTTTAAAGAAAAGAGAAACGATACTACGGTAATGTACAAAATGTATTTGTTCATCTCACATTGATTCTTAGTTACATTTTTACAGTTGTTTTGTCTCAGCATGGCATACTTCGGTGCATAGAAATGTAATTAAATGTTTACTTTTGTGAAAAATATTGAATATCTTCACAACTAGGGGGTTCAGTCATAAGATTTGCACCATCAAATTGAAGAGAAGAAAAAGACCTATCGAAAAAATTGGTAACATTTCTACAGAATCCAAAACTAAATAGACAACATTATAGAGGTTGAAAATTGTCATCAGAAAACATGAATAAATACAGGGTGTTCTATTTAAAAAAAATGTTTTTTATTCCGCAAAATTGGGACACCCTGTATGTTTGAAAATAATTTAAAAGCATAAAGATTATTAAGCTAATAACTTTATGTTTCAAACATTTTTGCTATCTCTCACGGGAAGGGCGCTAGGAAAGCCCGACGCACTGTTGCAGGACCCTGTATGTACCTTGTCTTAATTAAATAAATATAGAAGAAAATTTCACAAATCGGCTAAATATGCCATTCTTGTAATCAAGATAATAAATCACCATTTTATTATTTCTTAAAACAACTGGGCTCAATTGTGGATAAATGTCTATACTTTCTAAATCAGGTCTCCGATTGTAATTTAGCTGACCCGTTCATGAATTATGTTGGCTGTCGTTTACATGCAATTCCCTATACCGCCTTTGGGTAAAGAGGGCTCCTAAAATATATAATATAATATAATAATAATAATAATAATAATAATAATAATAATAATAATAATAATAATAATAATCCCTACTACTCTTCCACCTATGATGTAATTGGTTAGTGTCATTGTTTGAAAGAGAATTCTGTCCCAATTACATAATATAATGTATCGGAAAATAAGTGTTGACTCATAAATTAGCAGACATCGAGAAACAAGTCTCGCGTAGTTCACCGTAAAATTATTTCTAGCCCGCCGGCGCACAGTGGTTGGAATTTCCGAAAAATTGGGATTTAATCTAAGGAACCTTCCAAAAATCTCAAAACCTTGTTTGTAGGTGTATTTCGGACATAGAAATAAGATTCTGAGGTAACGTTCGAGAAATTTTAAAAATTCAAAACGGCCGATAAAATATTGCGCACAAAAATATAAAATTCATGTCCAATTTGAATTTTGTTTTCACAATAATTTCGTAAAAAAATGTTTAGAGATGTCGACGAATTTGATACGAACCGCCATTTTGCATTTTACCGATTGCAGCCATTTTTAAATTCCCAGAACAGCTAGCAACCTTGTCACTCCTCACTCGAGTTACCCTCGAATTAGTACTTGAGGAAGCGGTTCAACCCCGAGGTGTTCAGGGAAGGCCGCCAGCTTTTCTACAGTGGAGATGGGCGGGGTTATTTTTTTGTGTTTCAAAAAAAAGGGAGAGAAAAAAAAAGATAGGAAACAACTCCGACAGTTGCTTCCACTTGTGGGCTCCAATTATTTTTTTTTTCCAAGGAAGGTCCCTGTGAGGAAAACAATAAACTCTCCAGAGAAACGTATTTAAGCTATTTTAATGAGAACTAGATAAATTAAGTATTAATAAGAATACCCTGTGAGAGGAACTCCCAGTACGCGGCGTAACTCGCGTGCCTGACGTGCCGGTGAGAATAATACGAGTTAAGGCGCATTGGTAGCCCGTCGACGACCGGATTCCGATAGCTATCGTTATGGTCGCGAATCAAGGTTTCCGCATCAAAACAGTGTGAGGGGCGGTCGTCCCACGATTACGCAGCGTCTCACAATTTAAAAATAGGGTGAAATTGGGCGAAGCCCATCATAGCGCAAGAGAAACATTTAATGTAAATAAAAGAAAATAATCCTATCTGTTGTATCCGGACGGCCTCGAAATTTCCTGGTCCGGTCCTGTCCTCGTCCGCGTCGATGGTCACTTGTAGCGCTGTGTCGGCGTAGTGGGGCGTGTGACGCCGCAGTCGGTTCTCCAGGGACGGCTCTGCTCCGGAGCCCGTCCACACGTGGCGGTCCTGTGACTCTCCCCCACACCGGAAGGCGAGGGTGTCTGATCGCCCAATACCCACTACGTCGCTCCGTACTCTCGACGAAGATTAAAGTATAAATTCCGGGTAGATAAGATCAGACACGTGGCAATTACGAACCAAGGAATAATTACGAATGCCAGCGATTAAAAATGCCAGCGATTACGAGCCTAAAACAACAATGCCCTACTTAACACATTCACTCTCACGCATTACGAATATCGCGGCGGGAAAAAAATGATTTTTGTACACACCTGAGATGGGAAGCGGCTCGAAGAAAGAAAGTGTCTGCACGTGGCCCTCGAAAAAAAATCCGACAAAGTCGCCTTAGTTTTCGGACGTATTATGCTATTATTACCAGCACGCCGAACTACGTTAGTCAATCCGATATGAAGATCCGGAAACTTCCGTTGAAACTTCTACCACTCACAGGGTACCGAGATTTCAAATTTCACAATCGGAGGTGTGGGCACGATGCAGGTCACCAGAATGAATCCGCTCTCCGGCCTTCCCAGCATCTCTGCGCGTTATCAAGCGACACAATCATGTCCAAAAAACTAGCCATTTGGGCTGCCTACGGTATTGCCGCCGCTCGGTCGCATTTCGCAAAATAAACCGTTACAAATTCCCCCTTCGCTTTCAAAAGAAAATTTTCGAAGATAATTTTCGAAGAGAAAAAAAACGAAACTAAATCTCTAAACACTAAAACTAACACAAGCAAACATTCCAAACTAGTCCTAAATCAGCCATTCCCTCAACTAAACGTTCTCAGGAATTTTCCCAAAAAAAGGTTTTAAGTCCTTCACATTCCAAACCCCTCTAAGTTTGCCTCGTTCATCCATCAACTCATACGTCCATAGAGAAACCTTGCGCTTGACTGTGAATGGACCCAAGTAACGCGGCGCAAGTTTGGCGGTGAAATAACGTGACGCATCCGATAACGCAAAATTTCTTCGCCACACCTGATCCCCAGGGTCATATTCGATATCACGGCGCCTTAGGTTATAGTAATGTCTATTTCGATGATACGCCTTCAATATTCGTTCTTGAATATCCGCATAAAGTTCTGGGAACGCTTTCGCCCGATCGGCCAATCCCGCACGATCAAAAGTGACGTTATCTGAGTCCGTATCGATTTTTGTTTTATATTCAGAACCATGCAAGACTTGGTTTCTGCCAAAATTCACGAAATAAGGATTGTAAGTGGTTACTTCATGTTTACTAGTACAAATGGCGCAACCGATTTTTACTAAGTTCTGATCCCACGTCCGGTGGTTATCATCCACGTAACAAGACATCATGGTCTTCATAACTCGGTTAACTCGTGCGAAAGGATTTGCTTGGGCGTGGTAATTGGCATCGAAACGCATCTTAACGCCGTAGTCAGCACACAACTTCTTACAGCACTTGCTGATAAACTGCCTACCGTTGTCTAAAATAATTATCTCCGGTACACCAAAAACCAAGAAAATATCGTCTTCGAGACGCTTACAGACGTTTATCGCGTTAGCCGTTCGGAGTGGAAACAAACGAACAAACTTACTGAAATAGTCAGCTATACCCAATACGTACATATGACCAGCAGTACTCTTAGGCAATGGTCCAAACAGATCCACGGAAATTAATTGCCATGGTCGTGTGCATTTAGGTTGCGGCAGCATAAAATCCGCTGCGGCTTTCTGCTCTGGTTTATGCTGTTGGCAGCTTTTACACGACTTTACGTACTTAGCAACATCACACTTCAATTTCGGCCAGAAATATTTTTCTGCTACGCGGTGGAAGGTCTTAAATACGCCCACGTGACCCGCAGTAGGGGAATCATGATAATTCCTAAGGATAGCCGGCCGTTCAGGTTTAGCAGGAACTATTTTCCATTCCTCAGTATTACCGGTCAGCTCCCGAAATTTTACGGGTACGTGCTTGAATAAAACGCCATCTTCCAACCGCCAGTTAGGATATCGCTTAGGGTGTTGTAACAAATTTTTACGCATCTTATTAAGCCATGGATCGTCTCCTATCCCGGAGATAATAGCAAGAACTTGTGAAACTCCGCGAGATAACGAATCGGGGATGACATGTTCCTTACCCTTCCGATGAATAACATGGAACTTATATTGTTGTAACCGAACCGCCCATCGTGCAAGCCTTCCATGAGGATCGCGTAGATTATTTAACCATACTAATGAATGGTGATCGGTTATCACGGAAAACTCGTACCCTTCCAAATAAGGTCGCAACTTCTCGATCGCCCAAATTACCGCTAAACACTCCCTCTCGGTCGTGCTATATCGTTGCTCTTGCTTGGTTAAAGATCTACTAAGATAGCAAATGACGTGCTCCCCTGTGCCGTCCGTTTGAGTAAGAACCGCACCGATACCGTAGCCACTTGCATCGGTCTGTACGCAAAATGGCAGAGAAAAATCTGGGCAACGCAAGATAGGCGCTGTTGCTAATGAATTCTTAACAATTTGAAAAGAGGCTTCACACTCATCAGTCCACTTAAACTTGACTGATTTTTTTGTAAGGTTGGATAGCGGGGCTATAAGGTTAGAGAAATTTGGTAAAAACTTTCTGTACCACGACGCCATTCCTATGATACTTCGTACCCCAGTGACGGTCGTTGGTGCCGGTAAATTTAGAATTGCGGCGATTTTTTCCGGATCTACGTGAATGCCGGCTGCATTCACCACATAGCCTAAATATTTAAGTTCGCTGCGACAAAACCGACATTTCTCGATGCTCACTCTCAAATTCGCATTGGCCAGTCTAGTAAGTACTTCTTCTAATATATGACAGTGTTCCTCAAAGGTCGCCGAAATTATAATTATATCGTCCAAATAAACAAAAACATGTGGCTCGTGTTCGGGACCCAGGATCCGGTCAATTAATCGCTGCCAAGTGGCCGGCGCGTTATGTAGCCCGAATGGCATTCTACAGAAACGAAACAATCCGCGACCAGGCACTGTAAAACTCAAGTAATCACGGGAGTCCTCTGCCACTGGCACCTGCCAATACGCCGACTTAATGTCTAACGACGTTAGGTACTTAGCATTTCGCAGTTTATCTAGGATGGCCGATATGTAGGGCAAGGGATATGCGTGGCGCTTCGTTACCGAATTTAACTTGCGAAAATCAATGCAAAACCTAAAAGTCCCGTCCTTTTTAGGAACCAGTAACACCGGCGATGACCAGCCCGAATGCGACCGCTCTACTACACCTAACTCGATCATTTTATCAAGCTCCGCGTCGATATGTCGATGTGTGTCTGTACGACGTTGCTTAATTGGCAACGAATCCGTATGGATCACATGTTCCACCAGATCTGTGCACCCTAAGCTATTCCCCATCTTATCAACATATTTACTAATGCACATCTCGAAACGCGATTGCTGAGCAGTCGTTAATGTCTCCACGGTATCGATACCTACGTGCGAATTAACCGCTGATACTTCGAAAAATTTCCATGTGCCTACAGTTACGTCCGGAACAATTCCCATCGTCTTCCAGAAGTCTATACCTAAAATCAAACTATGTTGTAGCGCCGGTACGGCCTTCATAGTAATCACCCTCTCTCTATTTTTTAACCTAACTGGTACGCTATATACTCCTACACTAGGACAATGGACCCCATTGGCCACAGTACAGCTCGACAACACGCTTCTATCAATTATAAAACCTAACCTCTCCATGAAACCCATTCCGGAAGGACCCAACACGGTCGACGTAGCTCCTGAATCTAACAGACCTAACATTTTCTTCCCAAATACGTCAACCTCGAGATAAGGGTGCTCATCGCTTCCCCTGCTTGAGATCATATGGTCTATGGCCAGCTTATAGGGACTAGATACCGCTTCAGGCTTATGCTGAGACGCTAGACGGTGTCCTAACGCCTCTCGGTTGCGTTTCCCGAACCCCTGCATTTAGGACACGTACGCACCGTGAATCCGAGAGTACCGCACCGGAAACAACGCTTATTCGAGACATCACAATTCCGAGACAAATGACCCACCTTGTGGCATTTGAAACATTTCCGAGTTTCTGACGCCTCTACTCGAGAAGTACTAGGACCCTCCAAAAAACTACTCGCTGCCAAGTAAGCTAAATCAGGCTCGAGAGAACGCGATTTCCCGGGGGGCGGTAAGTGGCATTCGATTGATGCTTTCACTACTTCCAATTTCTTACAAATGCACTTGAGTTGGTCGATTGATTGAATATCCGTTTGTCCTAGCTGAGATTGGTAATACGGACTGATATTCCTTTGTAATATTTTAACCCTAGTTTGTTCCGAAACCAGACTACCTAAACGCGCAAAAAGTGTAGTCATTTTCGCAAAGTAAATGCCTACGGACTCATCCTGCCCTTGCGTCCGCCTCTTAATCTCGTCGAATAACTCCTCTAAATAAAATGGACTCTGAAACTCGTCCCGCAGACCCGTGCACAAATCGTACCAGATTCCAAAAGTGTGTCTGTTCGCTCTATACCAGACCAATGCTTCGCCCGTAAATAAGTCTAATGCCGACTGCAATAACTCCGCCTGACCTACGTTTCGTGCTTTACTGAGCTCCTCCACCCGTTCGATAAACGCATTAACAGATTCATTTTTAACACCCGCGAAAGTAACGCCCCATTTGTAAATAGCCACCGATTTAACCGCATAGTTAGTAGGGGTATTACATGGCGCCGATTGTTGAAAGGGGGAGGGCTCATCGCCCTCAGATTCCGTCTCCGAACTGGTTGCTGCAGGACCCGCTTGCAAGCTTAATTCTAAAGGAACTATGGACTGGGATTTCCTATAACTTCTTACTCTAGAATCGACCTCCGCTGATAGCGTCAAAACTTCCACCCTAAGCGCCGCCTTGCTCGTCTTGTCGGTCGCCTCCGAGGCACACATGCGTTCTATTCGATTCAGTAGATGTCCCAACTTAGCCTCTAATTTTTTATGAGCGCTTGATTTCACGACACCGTCAAATTGGTCTGCCAACGTCCGCAACTCCGTGAATTTATCCTCAACAGCCACCGCATCATCCGCAAATTTAATAGGGTACTTCTCCAAAACTAAATCTTTACCTTCCTGTTCAAACTTCAGGAACCTCCTAAGAGTACTACGCATTTGGTCTACGCTTGCCTCCGCTGCTCCACGAATTTTAAGTTCGTACGCCAATTCATCTCGACTTAGCCTATTTATTTCGAAACTATTCGTCCCCATTTTGGCAAATGAAATTAACAAACTAACGAAATTATCAAACTCGCATACACTCTATAACGCACACAAACTTATAATAATACCCAATAACTAAACTATCAACAAAACTCGCCTTTTTTTTTGTTTTGGCCCCACGTTGGGCTCCAAAATGTCACTCCTCACTCGAGTTACCCTCGAATTAGTACTTGAGGAAGCGGTTCAACCCCGAGGTGTTCAGGGAAGGCCGCCAGCTTTTCTACAGTGGAGATGGGCGGGGTTATTTTTTTGTGTTTCAAAAAAAAAGGGAGAGAAAAAAAAAAGATAGGAAACAACTCCGACAGTTGCTTCCACTTGTGGGCTCCAATTATTTTTTTTTTCCAAGGAAGGTCCCTGTGAGGAAAACAATAAACTCTCCAGAGAAACGTATTTAAGCTATTTTAATGAGAACTAGATAAATTAAGTATTAATAAGAATACCCTGTGGGAGGAACTCCCAGTACGCGGCGTAACTCGCGTGCCTGACGTGCCGGTGAGAATAATACAAGTTAAGGCGCATTGGTAGCCCGTCGACGACCGGATTCCGATAGCTATCGTTATGGTCGCGAATCAAGGTTTCCGCATCAAAACAGTGTGAGGGGCGGTCGTCCCACGATTACGCAGCGTCTCACAATTTAAAAATAGGGTGAAATTGGGCGAAGCCCATCATAGCGCAAGAGAAACATTTAATGTAAATAAAAGAAAATAATCCTATCTGTTGTATCCGGACGGCCTCGAAATTTCCTGGTCCGGTCCTGTCCTCGTCCGCGTCGATGGTCACTTGTAGCGCTGTGTCGGCGTAGTGGGGCGTGTGACGCCGCAGTCGGTTCTCCAGGGACGGCTCTGCTCCGGAGCCCGTCCACACGTGGCGGTCCTGTGACTCTCCCCCACACCGGAAGGCGAGGGTGTCTGATCGCCCAATACCCACTACGTCGCTCCGTACTCTCGACGAAGATTAAAGTATAAATTCCGGGTAGATAAGATCAGACACGTGGCAATTACGAACCAAGGAATAATTACGAATGCCAGCGATTAAAAATGCCAGCGATTACGAGCCTAAAACAACAATGCCCTACTTAACACATTCACTCTCACGCATTACAAATATCGCGGCGGGAAAAAAATGATTTTTGTACACACCTGAGATGGGAAGCGGCTCGAAGAAAGAAAGTGTCTGCACGTGGCCCTCAAAAAAAAAATCCGACAAAGTCGCCGTAGTTTTCGGACGTATTATGCTATTATTACCAGCACGCCGAACTACGTTAGTCAATCCGATATGAAGATCCGGAAACTTCCGTTGAAACTTCTACCACTCACAGGGTACCGAGATTTCAAATTTCACAATCGGAGGTGTGGGCACGATGCAGGTCACCAGAATGAATCCGCTCTCCGGCCTTCCCAGCATCTCTGCGCGTTATCAAGCGACACAATCATGTCCAAAAAACTAGCCATTTGGGCTGCCTACGGTATTGCCGCCGCTCGGTCGCATTTCGCAAAATAAACCGTTACAACCTAGTAAAATTGTGTCATCATAATTATGATTTTTATTATGATTACATACATGTACGTCAGTTTAGAAATATTAGAGTATATCGATTTTACAAAAAAATGCAGGTTTTACCAAGAAAAATGCATTTTTTATATAGGCTGTAACTTTCATCGGGGCAGCTCGGGGCAGCTATTTGTATAAAAAAAAAGTCTGTGTACTTTATATTTCTTAGACCCAGAGAAATTTCTGGGGGCACGAGGGGTAATATTTTGTTTTCGCTGCTGAACTTTATGCTAGAAATACGGTAATATTACATAAATTTTATAAAGTACTGTAGTTTACTCAACTATTTGCACTTCTACGAGTATTTAGTGTTATTTAACAGTTACAACATTGCACAAAACTATTGTCTTATAGAGGGTGTCTCTTAAAAAAACGCCGTTAGAAATAACTTCTTTAGTTATTGACCGATTTCAGTAAAACAGAAACAAGATTAAATTGCTCCACATATTCTACGAAGAGGCCCTAATTTTCCTTTTTTGCAAAATCATGTTTCATCTTAGCGATAGTCTTTTTTTTCAAACGGTTACATATATTTTTTTTTGGTAGAAATTACTTTTCTGAATCCAAAGATGTATAACAAGTTCGCTTTGATCGAATATTCGTTAGAGAAAATTAATGCTTTTTAACACAAAGTTGTTTTATTGTAAGTTTATCAAGTGTGCCATGGAAAATAAAGTAAACACAAAAAACAGTGAAAGTCATCGAAGTGATAGGATGTCAAATTTTCTTTTTTGTCGGTCCAATTTTTATATAACTCAAATGATAGCTAATAATTAACGATCGATTGACTGACATGTTACAAGTGTATTTATAATGCAATAAACTTTGCGATCCAGCAGTGCTCCTGTACATGGACCGTTTTCCGAACAGAGAAGTCCCGAGTCTAGAAAATTTGGAAGATTTAAAAAAAATTAAGAAAGTATGGTGCTCTTAAGAAATCGAAGAGACATGAACCATTATTTCGCGGAAATGTGGAATTAGATGTACTTCTTAGTGTGCAAGAAAATCCAAGAACATCTATTCGGGAAATTGCAAATAACATTGGCACATCAAAACGTACTGTAAATGCAATTCCTAAGAAACACAAATACAAACTATATATACCTCAAAAAGTACATGGATTAGTGGTCGCACTGGTCGCAGACAGCAATTTTGTGATTTATTTAAATATGATGTAAAGAGGCCAGATTTTTTATAGTTATATCACTTGGGCAGATGAATGCACTTTTACCAATAATGGCATTTATTATGGAAGTATCCATCGATATTGGGCACAGGAAAACCTTATTATTTTCGCAGAAAATAATTTTCAACGAAGATTTAGTGGTGATCGATTGATTGGACCATTTTTCCTAGACATCAACCTAAATCAAGATAAATACCATCAACTGTTGACTGAAGATGTTGGACAAGTTTTGGACGATTTGCCTCTTGCAGAGCTCAATTGACTTTATTTTCAACAAGATGGCGCAACGCCGCATAATGCCAGAATAAATGTTAACTGGTGAAACAAAAAAATGGGTGAAAAGTGGACTTTTAGATTTGGGGCTCAGTTCAAGATCATGGTTATCTAACACATCCAGCTATTGAAGAAATTCTAAAGCAGAGAATTATGAACTGTTGTCGAGAAATACCTCCTAATTATATATTAAATGCTACTTATGCAATAACGAGAAGATGTCAGTTTTGTATTCAACAAGGTCACCGTCAGTTTGAGCAACTTTTGTAGATACGTTTAAATTTTCTGATGCATATTTTGCATTATTCTAATAAAATATTTCATATTGTTTTCCACATTTGTTCGCTTTGTTTTTCACGCCACACTTGAAATACTATTTAAACATTTTATTTTAATTTCTGTAACAAATATTCTATCAAGGCCAACTTGTTATACATCTTTGGATTCAGAAAAATAATCTCTACCTTAAAACAAATAAAAAAATATATGTAATCATTTTAAAAAAAAAGTTGACTATCGCTGAATCGAAAGTTGATATTTCAAAAAAACAAAATTAGGGTCCCTTTATATTATAGGTGGAGCCATTAAATCTTGTTTTTGTTTTTTTTTTAAATTGGCCAATAACTAAAGGAGATATGGCTAGCGGCGTTTTTTAGTAGACACCCTGTATAAGACAATATATTTTTGCAATTGAGTAATTGTTTAATAATACTAAATACTCATAGAAATGCAAATAGTTGAGTAAAATACAGTATTTTATGAAATTTATATAATATTACCTTATTTCTAGTATAAAGTTTAGCAGCGAAAAAAAAAATTGCCCCCCTCGTGCCCCCAGAAATTCCTAAGGGTCTAAAAAATATAAAGTACCCAAACATTTTTTCCATAGCAAACAGCTGCGCCGAGCTGCCACGAACTGCCCCGGTGAAAGTTACAGCCTATATAAAAAAAACATTTTTCTTCGTAAAATTTACCATTTTTCTGTATAATCGATAAATGCTTGAACAATTACTGATACAAGTGACGCTAAAATTTATTGAACGACAATATTTATCTTAATTTTCATGACAGTGAAGTAAGACCAAATAAAAAAAAATGAAAATATGAACATTTTCAGATATCATTGGTAAAAATTAATTTTGTATCTATTGCTTCGAATAAAATCTATACATTTTGTTAAATAGTGTAACTAGATAGGTAAACATTTTTTTGTAGAAATTATTGTCAACACAGAATTCAAAGTAGGCATGAATTTTAGATTTTTGTGCGCCGTAATTGATCGGCCATTTTTATTTTTTTTTATTTCTCAAACGTTACCTCAAAATCTTATTTCTAAGTCCAAAATACACTTACATACAAGGTTTTGAGATTTTTGGAAGGTTCCTTAGAATAAATACCAATTTTTTGAAAATTCCGACCACTGTGCGGTGCCGAAAAAAAAACATCATTGCCCGCAAGCAATACAAATTAAACACATGGCAACATCTTAATTTTTTTCTTGCTAACGTTCACGCAAATTTCATTAGTAAGGAATGCAGAACATAATACAGAACCCCATAAACATATTTATCAACAAGCAGAGACCAGTTTTCGCGCCAAAAGCGCGCTCTTAATTCCAGCCAGTCTATATCTACGCAAATGCCCTGATATTCGTGATTCATAAAGAATCGTCACCGTCCAATTAGCGACAACAGCGGACGAAAAAAATCGCGTCCGAATGGCCGCTCAGAAGCCCCCTCCTAAACCCCTTTAATGGGGCGGGGGTAAGCGCCCCTTAAATTTCCCGGAAAATTCAGAAAGCGCGCGTTTTTCTTCATCAGCGGCCCCGATAAAAAGGGGCTGCGATAACAAAAGCGCTGACGTGTGCGTTTGTACAGGCCATGCCGAATGTAAATACTCTGAGGGGGTGGCGCCGCCCCTACGTCGCTCTGCACGGCGCCGTTGTATCGCCGCCAGGGTTGAAAATTATCGGGACGACCGGTGTAGCCACCCCCGGCGCTTCGGTGGCCGCCACCCGGTTCTGTATCATTAGAAGGTAAAGCGGGCATGTTTACTCAAACGAAGCGCACATTATCAGCTTACAGCGTAACATGATATTTTATGTGTTGGCTGAGGGAGCGGCGGCGCCGGCGCGGTGGCGGGCAGTTTTGAATTTATAGTACGACTGCGAGTCGTTAAGTAGGTCCAGATATGCAGGGGCACATACGGTGTGTTTAATATACAATACTGAATTAACAGCATAAAGGGGGGATTGTTGTGCGCGCGTAAGGCTCACATCCCTGACAGGTCGTAATTAATTGCGTAATTGGTTTTTGCGAAAACTTACGTTGACGTGTATAAAGTGAATTTATGAGGTTTTGAAGTTCACTGTTAAATGCAGACGGTCGTGAGAACTTGCTGGAATTTCAAAATGGATACCCCACAATTTAGCCGGGAGAAGGGTGAAAATCGAATCTAAACAAAATTGCATTTTAAACACGTAGCAAAGTACTCTATCTATACTTGAATTCATATGTCACAAAACTTAAATGAAGGTGCTCTACAATATTCCTTTGCAAACTAGGGCGTGTCTTAAAAATAATTACATCCAGTTACCTGTGAAATTTGCATAATAAAAATTTTAAGTGCCACTTTATTATTGGTATTGCATTAACTGACAATCAAAGTGCCAACAAAAGTTATTGAGGTTATGTTATTCTTCCGCGGAAAAAGAGTGAAGGTGAAGGAAATAGATCAACTGCTAAAGGCGTAAGCCCACATAAGCGGATCGGAGGAAACGAATACGGAGGGGTGAGCGAAATCAAAACATTAATAAACAGAATAATAATCAGCTGGTAGGCGACATTTTTTTTTCGTGAGGTCGACTCTGGAAAGCGTAGCCTGGCGCTGGCTGATATAGTACAAATAGGCAGTATAAGTAAAAAAGAAATACGCTCCCCAGAACAAAGAAGAAGGACCGAATTAGAAACTGAATACGAACTAGAAGAGGTAATAGACGACAACGAAGAAATGGAAGAATTAAAACAAATGATGCAGGGAAAATGGATAGAAACATGAAGGAAATAAAAAAAACGAAATAGGTGAAATCAAATCGGAAATTAATAGAAAAGAAGAATGGGGACGTGAAAAAAAAACACTTATAGACAGAATTGAATACCCGGAAAACAGCAGAAAGAGAGAAAAAAAGTAAGAAAAATTAAATAGTAATAGAAGGAATAAATCAAACCCAAGACAGGAAGATATAAATACATAAATTGTGTGAGGAAACCCTAAAAGTTAAAGTGGAAATTAAGAAAGTTAGAACACGAAGGAAGACAAACGAAACAACAATATCTGAACTAAACTCATGGGAACAAAAACAAGCAATCATGGCAGCAAAGAATAAATTAAAGAATACACAAATATACAGGGTCCGTCATTTCACCTCCCGTCTTCTATAGCTCAGTTACTAATTGTGTTAGGATTTTAATATTTTGCAGGCTTTACTTGCATTCTGGGGCGTATTTCAGTAAAATATTTTTGCACCTATATACAGGGTGTCCCAAAAAAGTGTGACGTCATCATGATGTAGGTATATTTTTAAATTGCATGGTATATTTTTTGTTGCTTATTTGGGTGCCCTTTATGGATGTCTACTTACCCATAAAATTTTATTGAAATCGGTTCAGTGATTTTTGCACAAATAATTAAAAACAGAAAAAAAACAGTTTTGCACCATTAGTTAAGAAAATTAATAACAGATAAAAATATGCCCTGTTAATGAAACCATACAAAGTACTCATTAAATAAGGTCTAACAGTTGCGTTAACCAAGTTTTATTGATATGCATTAGACAGAGTGTCCAAAATTTATTATCAAACTTTTCAAAATTTAAAGCACTCTATTTTTCTTATTTTAAATTGGAGCCCCTGTATATTTTTATGTCATTGCATGTGGAATTAAAAGACAAACATTTTTCCTAATTACAACTCTATCGCAATTCCTAACACATTAAAAGTTATTTGCAGAAAACTCGATTTATCAAGAATTCCAATGGCCATTTTAATTAATCAAAATCGAAGGTGGGTTTGAAATACAATTTATTGACATTAATGTTTAACAAAGTGACAAGAGCCAATGTTGACTGTAGTAATATAAAAGTTTAAAACTTTTTGAGCTTAAGTCTTTATACGAAAGATACCAAAATTATTTTTTAATTATGAATTAAATTAAATGAATATGAACGGTATGAAAATCTGGACGGAAAACGCCATCATTTTGTTAAAAACCATAGTTGCTAGGTAACGGTCTTTTTCATCCTATGCCGAAAAATATTTTTCTGCAGCAAATATAAAAAGTCAATGGTTGATTAATTTATGGTATAACATGGCTCTTACCACAGAATAGTGAGACCATACAGTCGAAAATTTTATTTGTTGAAACAAATTTGAGAAATATGTCTGTAAAACATTCTCAAACGAGTTTTCTGCTAACATCTTTTAATGTCGTAAGAATTGAGATAGGGTTGTAATTAGAAAAAATGTTTGTCTTTTAATTCCGCATGGAATTACATAAAAATATACTGGGGTTTCAATTTAAAATTAGAAAAATAAAGTGCCTTAAAGTTTGAAAAGTTTTACACTAAATTTTGGACACTCTGTATAATGCATATCAATAACATTTGGTTAACGCAACTGTCATACCTTATTTAATGAGTATCGTGTATGGTTTTATTAACGAGGCACTTCTTTTATCCCATATTAATTTTCTTAATCAATGATGAAAAACTGATTTTTTTCAGTGTTTATTTTTTTGTGCTAAAATCACTGAACCTATTTCAATAAAATTTTATTGGTATGTAGGCATCTATAAAGGGCATCCAAGTAAGAAACAAAAAATATACCATGCAATCTAAAAATATGCATCATGATGACGTCACACTTTTTTGGGACACCCTGTATTATAAAAAATATTTTCCTGAAATACATCCCAGAATGCAAGTAAGGTCTACAAAACATTAAAATCCTAACACAATTAGTAACTGAGCTATAGAAGACAGGAGGTGAAATGACGGACCCTGTATATTGATCACGACCTAACATATCTGGAAAGGAAGATACAGAGAGAAATCAGAAACATTGCTAAAGATGAAAAAGAAAAAGGGAAAAATGTGAAAATTGGGTACCAAAAAATAATAATAAATAACGAAGCATGCAGATGAGACAACAAGGAAAACGGAGTTGTGGCAACGCTTGGGCAAATAACTCCAAAAAACTATTAAAAGACAAGCGTCAGGTAAACGAAGCAATGAAAACGAAAATGCTAAGAAAACGAATAATGCAATTACGAACATGGAACATAAGAAGCTGGAGAGGTAAAGAATTAGAATTAACACAAAAATTAGAAAAGGCAAAGATAGACATAATGGCAATAACAGAAACAAAAAAAAAGGGGGAAAGGAATAGAAAGAATAAACAACGACCTCATACTAATGTACAGTGAAGTAGAAGAGAACATGAGAGCTGTAATGGGAGTCGGATGCATAGTGAATATAAACATGGAAAAACAATTAGAAGATTGGAAGGCGTGGTCTGAGAGAATACTTACAGTGCGACTCAAGGAATCCAACAACAGCATTTACACTATTATAATTGTTTACGGACCAAATGAAGATGATACGGTAGCAAATAAGGACACATTCTGGAATAAACTAACCCTAGCAGCGGAAGAGGCAAAAGGAAATATACCTGGTGATTCAAGTTTTATTACCATGGGTTTTTTAGGCATTTGGAGTTGCCCAAATATGAAAATTTGGATTTATATAGGTCTGATACTAATCTACGGAAAGGTAGTTTGACTTTTTCGATATAATTATATAGACGGTTATAAAATTTAAAAAAAAACCCTTCTGGGCAAAATTCTCTATCGTTACCTTTGCCCTAAACTGTTTTATTTTATTCATAGAACCTATTTATGAAATCAAAAATTAACGAAAACGATTAGATTTCAAATTAAAGCATTTTTTACATTACTGACCAACTTTCCTCGACATGATTTATGATTTTGTAAGTCCAGAGCCCTACAAAGCATTGCGGTTGGAACGTTTTATGACTTTTTATGATTCCGCCAGTCGCGCGTGGGTTGAACGTGCCGTGCAGGTCCGTCATGGTCATAAAACCCATAAAATCCATTATAAGTACTCTTACTGGTAGCACCCGTCACATTTTACTATTTAGTAATAAATCTTACTGTTGCAATATCAAAATTTATTTAGTTCAATAATTGGTGCAATTTTTTTTACTTGGATTACACTGGAATGTTTGGAATAGCATTAAAGTATGTTATGACAAAAACTATATAAATAAAATTACGAATTCTTTGTGAAATAACGTGTAAACTACCGGATGATTAAACTTTTTTTATCGTCAGATAAATATCTTCATCAATATCTAAACATGTGTACTTATTTTGGATTTTTTATTTCAATTAGAAGTCGCCATTTTAGGCCTGGTAATAAAACTTGTATCACCCGATATATATTTAGCCGGTGATTTAAATGGACGAGTAGGGAAAAGGTACAAGATGTACCAGAAATCGATAGGACCATACAGAGAAGAAAAGAGAAATGGAAATGGGAGAAGACTTCTAGACTTCTGTACACTGCAAAACATGCTCATAACAAACACTTTCTTCGCACACAAAGCCATTCACAAATACACCAGAGAAGTTAAGAGCAGGGAGGAAAATTCAATAATTGATTATTTACTGGTTGAACAACAAAACAGAGAAACAGTAACAGATCCAAAAGTGACAAAGTTAAAACTAAAATATATAGGAAAATAAACAGAAAATCCCCCAATAGAAAAACATCAGTACGAACATATAACTGATACAAACTGAAAGAAGAAGAAACAAGTAAGAAGTTCACAGAAGCAATTTAAAGCAAAGTTGAGAATTGCAAAGAAATACACAGATATGGATGTATGGAAGAGAAGTGGAAGTATTTAAAAAACTTATACAAGACACAGCGAAAAAAAATTGCGGCACAAACAAAAGTAGCAATAACAAAATGCAAACTGTATGGTGGACGAAGGAAATTAAAAAAGAAGTTAGAGAAAAGAAGAAAGACTGGCAAACTGCACAAATAATTCCAGTATATAAAAAAGGGGACAGAAAATGGTGCCAAAACTAACGGGGAAAAACATTACTAAACACAACTATGAAAATGTATGAACAAATCCTAAACGAAAAACTAAGAAGAAAGATAGAACCATCATTAGATGAATCACGAAGTGGCTTCAGAAAGGGACATAGCCCGCAAGATCACATTTTCACGATTCAGCAAATAATAGAGAAATCAAAAATACAAAAAAAAACGTCTACTTGGGTTTTATAAATATGGAAAAGACCTTTGACTTGGTGAACAGAGAAAAGCTATGGGATATACTTAAAGAACGAGGAGTCAACCCCAAACTAATCAGAATAACTAAACAAATCTACAACACAAACACAAACGTGATAAAACATGGTAATCACCAATCAGAATCGTTCAAAACGAAAGAAGGATTAAGGCAAGGGGGAGGCTTGAGCCCAATATTGTTCATCGTCTACATGGACGAGTTGTTAAAAAAATACACTCAGAAAACAAAAAATACTGATTGGATACAAAAATATGCAGAGAGTGGAAATCTCGGAAGGGGCATTCGCGGATGATGTAATAATTATAGCGAAAGGGGAAGGCCTAAACATATGGAATAAGGTACTAAACTAATATGGTATAAAGATGAATATAAACAAAACAATAGTAATGGTAATCGGGGAACCTACAAAAATAAACATTAGAACAGACAACACAAACATAGAGCAAGTGGAAACCATGAGATATCTGGGAGTAGAAATAAATAAGAATGGCAAGCAAGAATCGGAGATAAACAGCAGAATAGAAAAAATAAAATGAAAACTTACTACGTGCTGAACAAGATGTTCATAAATAAACACGAAATATCCCGTCATATAAAAATAAATGTATTCAAATCTGTTTTTAGACGGATATTAACATATAGCTGCGAATCATGGACACTAACCAAGAAAGAAAAGAGCTAATTATAGGCAACTGAGATGAATAACCTCAGAAGAGTATGAGGCTTTACAAGGAGGGACACAATCAGAAATACCCAAATCAGAGAAGATTTGAAAGTAGAATCGTTAGAGGAATTTATGGCAAGAAGAAAACTGAGCTGGTGTGGTCATCTACAAAGAATGAGAAACACTAGGCCAGTTAAGAGAATATGGAAGCCAGACCAGGAAAACGAAGAAGCAGAGGAAGATCAAAGTAAGTAGAGGAAGGAAACATGGAACAACTCTATAAACGAGATTCTGAAAAACAGAGGAAAATCATGGACAGAGGCAAGAACAATGGCGAAAAACAAAAAGGAGTGGGCAATATTTGTACAAGTGTAAAAAAACTGTATTAGACACCCTACACCATCATATGGATATGGTAGAAGGGATATATATACCGCGCGTTTTTTTAATCTCTGAACATAGGGTATGTAAATGCCGAATGTACAGTTTTAAAACGACGGAATCAATTCAATATATATGCAACCAAATTTACTAGCGTGCGTAACTCAATTATTTAAAAATAATGATAAATTCATAACGTATTTAATAAAACGTCAAAACTGTTGACAGAAAATATTTTCAACGCAAGAAAGTATTTAAATATGGCAATAGTGAGTAAAGGTTTATTTTAATTGACAATGGAAAAAAATCTTGTTAATACATGTTGAACAATTAACAAAACCATAAACACAATAAAAAAAATATAAAGCAATAACACAATTATAGCAAATATTCGAAATGGCCGCCACCCTGTTCCAAGCAATAAGCAAGTCTATGATGAAATTCTTGCACTGCATTTCACATAAAGTTTTCATTCAACTCTTGGCAAGCTCTAATTATTCGTTCTCTTAATTCCTCACTTGATTGAATTTGTACATGATTATAAATTACATTATGTAGATGTCCCCAGAGAAAGAAATCACGGTCAGGTCTGGTGACCGCGCAGGCCAAATCTCCCGATCCTATAGGACCAAATCTCCCGATCCAACGTTCACCAAACACATTACTTAAATAATTTGTAACAATTCTAGCTGAATGAGCTGGGGCACTATCCATCTGTAACCAAATATTATCAATATTTAGTGGTTCGATTTCAGGAATGACTTGGTTTCTTAAAAGTCTAAGAAATTTATTGGTATCTAAATTGCCATCATTAAAACATGGTCCAATGAGCCTATTATTTATTATGCCTGCCCACACATTAACTCTTTCTTGTACTTGATGACGAATTAAATTTTGAATATGTAGATTCGAGCGGGTCCAATATCTGTAAAGAATATTATGGAGTAAATCAAAGGAATAATAAAAATTTTGTGAATTAACTTCTCCTCGTATACTAAAAGATGCTTCGTCCGTTAACATAATATTTTCTAAAAACTGTTCATTGGTGTTTAGTGTGTTAAACATTTATTCACAAAAATCTGTTCTCCTAATTTTATCCTCTTCGCTCAGGTATTGATGGTTTCGAAACTTGTATGACTTATACTTAAACTCCTTTAAAACTTATCGGATTGAAAATCGGGAAATTCCGAAGTAGTAGCTCATTTGTGTAATGGAAGATATTGGTTCTACTTCAGCATAACATAACACGTTTAATTTCATTTCTTCCGTCAATACGTGGCATCTCCTATTTATGTTATGATGACTACCGGAGATGCATCCTGTACTATTAAATTTGGCGATTATATTAGAAATTGTTCCGATTGATAGTATTGGTCTCTCAGGATAATGCACAGAAAATAAATCACGCACAGTCCGTATACTACTGCCCCTATTGGTACCAGTGCACTAATTGTATCTTTTCTTGCGTTGAATACATTTTCTGTCTACAGTTTTGACGTTTTATTAAATACGTTATGAATTTGTCATTATTTTCAAATAGTTGAGTTACGCACGCTAGTAAATTTGGTTGCCTATATATTGAATTGATTCCGTCGTTTTAGAACTGAACATACGGCATTTACATACCCTATGTTCAGAGATAAAAAAAACGCGCGGTATATATATATATAATAATGATAACGATTTTATTTTTGAGCGTACTTGACTTCTATATCCAAAAAGTTGCAGCAACTAATGCCAGCGCAAATATTTTTTTTACCACCGTTGCCAGGTATAAATTAGTGTCCCGTTTCCGATAGAGCGGTTCGCATGCATGCAGGGACCAATCTTATCTTCATTTTGTAAGAAAAAGGAAGGCATTAAACGCGGACAAATATTCGGGTATTTGAAAGCACCACGATAAATTTCAAACACCCGAGCCGAATTTACCCACAGCTTTATGTTAAGGGCACACTCTTATATCATTCTTTCTTAAATAAAAAAATATTCATTTCGGTGTAACTGCATCCAGTTAACTAATTTGATATGTAAATTGTTTCTAAAATATAAATGTGTATTTTGTTGCTAATTAAGTCTTGTCGTTTCATCGAAAGTTAGAGCTTTGTAAATGTCAATTAAATACCCGCAATCACTATAATTGTTATAATTACAATGTTTAGGGCTTGTGTATTTGACAAAAAATGAATAACGATGTACTGATAATTCGTAAGACAACGTAACTGCGATGTTTCAAAGTCTCTATCACCTTTAAATCGTTTAATATAAATAAAAAATGTGAAATGTGAAAACATCCAGTTTAACATCAGCCAACTATGATAAGAAAATGCAAGTTTTAGCAAAATGAAAAAAGGAGGTATAAAAGAACAATCTCCCATATTTCCAAAACCGTTACTTTAAGGACCCATGTCTATTAAGACTTTTTTTCTTTGTTGTGTTTCATACTACTACCCCCTTAAATATTTTACACTCTTTTTTAACACCCTGTATAACACCCTCCTGGGTCGGTGCTCTATCTAGCGCTGGGTTGTGATTTTCAAATCAGCACTGAAACCCGACTTTAATCGAATACAAAAAATACGCGCCGGCGAGTCATGACCTATATGGGGAAAGTATTGTTTCGTAAATATTTTCAAACTCCAGATTTCAACGGAAATGTCCATTTGAAGGTACCAGGTGTCCATTAACACTATTTTTTAAATGTTTGTCTGCGTGTGTCTGTGGATGCGATAACTTTTATGTGGACATGATAAAACAAAAACGACTCAAAATTATTGAATAAAATTTTGATATCAAGATATTTGGAACAAATTGTAGTTTTGAAAACCAATCGAAAACCAAAATGGATGTTTTCTTCAATAATTTATAGAATATTGAAAATACTACAGAAATTTAAAAAATGGATTATTAAAAGTTAAAGACAATCTTAAACTGCATATTGTATGTAAAAAAACAAAGTTGATTGCACTCTTGCTTGCTTACAAAACCTCATTGAAATTTTATATTATTTTATTCATATTAATGTGGAGAAATTTATGTACTACCTACCCATCATCATATCAGACAATTATCGGATTTTTCGCTGTGGTATTAGTAAAGAGATTGAGGGGAATTGGTCGATGCATGTATCCATTTCTACATTATTTCTATAGTAATAGTTTTTTAAGCACTAAGGGAGCTAAGTATTGTTTACCAGTCGAGCTCGAGTTTGCGCCCGAGCGACAGCGGCCAGCAATAAAGTCCGAGACTGGTAAAAACTTACCTCTCGAATTGCTTATAACTGTTTTTCCACTCCTGAAGTTGGTTTAATTGTTTGTGTTTGATTAATCTATTTTCGAAACTTGAACAAAATGTCATTACGGCTTTGGTTGCTAAGACTATTTTGCAAACATAGTCTGAATGTCAGAAATTGCATTCGTTCAGTTGTAAAATGAATTCCAATAAAAATAATCAAGAAATAGCAATTGATGAGGCTGATGACATTATCAAAATGTGTATAAGTGTTTTAAAGAGTGGTGCCAGAGAAAGAACACTATTGAAATTATTTTACTTACTTCCATGAGGGAGGTAAGTTTTTACTTACTTGTCGTTGTTCATAGTAACCTAAGCTTTATCGGTAAGTGGGGCTTACTTCCATCAAATCAATGTTACAACAGTGTACTTACCATTAAGGGAGTGGAAAAAGTATTTTGGAATATCTGCATGTATGTATGTATAAAAAATACTGAACCTCGAATAACTGTCGCCTCCAAACTGTAACTTATATCAAGACATCACAAAACACACCATGTACTCGCCTGAAAGCAGAATCACCTCGCACAACCTCCATCATCTCGCGTCATGCTAATTCAAATCTGCTTGTAAACCTTTCCGGCCCAGCACTTCCGCTAGTGAAACTTTCACGATTCTTCCAAAGCTTTCTGCATCAGCTACTTCCGCATTTCCGGCTGCGTTTTCACTTATCACGTTTTCTGGAGACGGCAGTGTATGCATGCCCCGGTGCGGCGTTGTCCCCACCCCCTGACAATGGACGTTTTCTTCCTTTTTTAGGAGTAGCAGAGGCCCCGAGGACGGATGTAGATGAACATCTCGAGAGCGGTAATTCTCATTTAATTTCACATAAAGCCCCCCGTCCCGCGCTGACGTTCACGCCCAAGTAAATATCTTAGTTATTGGATTTCCCAGTGTGGAAAAGGGGGAAATTAAATGCGGGTGGAAAATTGTCCTTCAAGTTTTCACAATTTTCCGATCTGAAATTAAATTTCGAGTTGAAGGTGCGATATATTATGATATTGATACGATTAGATAAGGAAAATATATTTTGTTTGTAAAGGTATCATTCCCAGGATGACTAAATAACTGTATTCAGTCACAGTTTCACAAATGAGGAACGTCCATACGGAACCATAGATGTCCTCTAAAAAAGCTTATATTTTCTGAGTATCGTAGACTATTCCTGACTATGATAGCTTAAACATTGCTTAGACCCTTGAACCCACTCATAGATTTACTACAAGACAGGATAATTTTTGCGCACATCTGATATTAAATTCAGATTTAATTCAGGAAATCCTACTATAAACAACCATTAACTCTTTAGCAACCTATGACCATATGTGCTTTTGCATGGACGCTCATCAATTATTTCAGTACTTCTATATTAAAATGTTCTATTTTATATATGATTATTATTAATATGATAAATCATATAAATCATTGTATACTAAAATTCACCGATGATTCGATGAGCACTAGCTCAATCATATTTTATAGATTTCAAGTTAAAGCATTGAAGCACTATTTTAAAAAAATCACAATTGAAAATGATCGAAATCATAAACCCAATACTGTGGTTTACGATTTGGATCGTTTCCAATCGTGAAATTTTTCGACTTTAAAATCTATTCCAGGGGATCCATCGAAATATTCTCAAAAAATTTAATATTTTTATAGTATTTTCTAAGAATACTAGGTACACTAGGTACATCGAGCACATAAATACAGTAAATCGAAATATAATTATTACATCATCATCTAGAATAAATAAATTTTTCTTCAAACGTCACAAACGTGACACTTTGTGTCCTTGGATACGCAAATTTAAAGAGTTTACTTTGTCTGCCGGCGGAGAAAGAGTAAAAAGAATGCACGAAGATGTAAATATTTACTAATATTCACTTCATGTTTAAAACTCAATAATATCCGTAACATAGAGTAATGTGACCACATAGACGAACATTTCATGTTGTTATTCTGCTATAGTTCGGTAAAATAAGCTATCAACACATTTTGCGAATAATTGTCGTTCTTCTTCATGCATCATTTAATTAATCTTCGGAATGCAACCTCATAAATACTCGCCGATTTTGCAGGCGGCAATCCTGCTGTAGCAGCTTGCGCTATTTGAGTAATTTCAGCTGGTTCGTGGGGTGTGCACTCCATAATAACACAGTTTTGAACAACTAAACACTGTAAATGACAATTTCTAATTGTTCTGTTTATTACAAATTCATCCATAGCAACCACAGCTGGCATGATGCTTGTTTTGTATTTTTCACTTTGTTTCTTTAATATATTTTTGAAGAAAAATATTCTTGCGTTTGAAGAAACAGTAACATGTTTTATTCGGAGAAATAGCAACTTTGTGAGCTTCGTCTGTATTTGCCGGCCTCACAAGTTCGGCCGTCAAACTTACAGACTCACCACACAAAGTGTAACGTTTTCTCCTAATAAAACAATATACTATCAAACTCAAACAGGCGCCGCTTTATTAGTGATAACGGAGTTTATCTCCGACTAATTAATAATGTAAGTATTATACTTGACGTTTTTGCATTATAATACTATATATTCCCTTAGGGAATAATGACTAGGAATTAATAGTCCTTATTCACTCTTTAATCAATCAATTACAAAATTCTCAATTGAAATAATACCATGGAAACAGAATGCACAAACTCAAAAGTGTCACTGTCAAATGCATAGTGGATGTGTATTTGTATTAAGATGGATGAAAATAAAGACTTGTACATCTCCAGAAATTGTACAATTAGCAACAGTAACAACATCTACCTTGATACCGGAAACATCGAAATTCATTATAATAAAACGTACGCAACTTCAGCGACTGACGTCTTCGAAAGAACGCAAACTCATTTTCCGAAAATGTTCTTCTAGCCTATTTAGTCGTAAAGAAAGTAGAGTATACTACTGGCAATAATGGCTATTATTACCTCGGAATATTAAAAATTAATATAATTATTCTGAAAAAGAAATATTATTGACGTTTGACACATTCGTTCCAATTTGATAAAATTTAACTTTGACATTCATTGACTATTTCAACTTTATTATTAGAAAATTATGTCATAATTTAACTCAGTTGACTGTAGAAAAATTACACATTTTTGCCAGCGGAAGTTTTACTTTTCCTTTCCCAGTCGGCGCCGGCGGAAGGGAAAGTGTTGTCATGACAACATTAAATAAACAACGCGAAGCAATATTACAAATTTCGTCATATAACGATTAAAAATATGGGTTTTTTGCATTTCTTTTTCTATTTTCTGGTAGATATACTGCTTTCACGAATAATAGATAAAATCTATAAATGGTTTCATCAACAAAAATTATCACTGTCACTGTCAAATGCTAAAATAGTTTCTGTCAAGAAAACATAAAAAATACTATGCATTTTCTGATATTAAATTTATTTGTAAAAATTATACATCAAAATTACGAGTTATCGTAATTTGCAGTACCTATAAAGAAAAAATAGTATATTTCACTTGGAGGCGAAGTAACTTTTCATGGCTTGCCTTTTAGGCGCGTGCAATGTACTCAGGCGCGCCATGAAAAGTCTTACTTCTCCTCCACGTGAAATACTGTACTATTTAATATTTCAAATAAATTTTCTCTTGATTACATTTATATAAAAATAAACAAACTAAAAATGCGTCAATATTTACTAACTTTGACAAATATGGATCCAAAAAATAAAATATATTTACCTAATTTAGACACTCATTGCGGAACCTATTGAAAAGATACTCCTACCCGCGTGTTGTTTTACAATAGAATGCCAGCCCAGCAGAAGATAAGACAATTATATAATCAACGGAGCCGTAATGGTAATCGTATAATCCATGTATATGAAATAGTTAAGGCCTCACCGTTTAAATTACAATAAGTACATAAGTATGTGCTGGACCTGTTTGGGTTTTGGGCGAAACCTAATTGCACAATACAAAGAATCACCTATAATATAAAAGCACTTAGTATTAGTATTCCTTATAAGTTTGCCACAATTCCGCTCTCATAATCGGTAACGAAATAAGATTATTGAAGAAAAGCTGCTGTAAGACTGAAATTGTTATAAAGTAATGCTGTATATATTATGAAGGGAGTATAACTCATAAGTAAAACAGTGACGTCATAACAATGTAGTTTATATAGTTACGCATATATTAATAACTGATAATGCTGATAATACAACGGTTGTATTTTCATGAAAAAACCACGAACAAATGCTCGCTGTCACAATTTCGAATCCCAAACAGATCGCAGCGAAGACCGTTGCGATGGTGTTATTTATCGGTTGCTCGCACAAACAATCTAGTCGGCCGCTAATAAAAACATAACCCGAAATGTCAGTGTGTTTCAAGTACATGTAAAATAGTAAAATGTGATAATAAATGTGGTTTGCTGTTTGAAAGATGAAGTGATCTAAATAAATATAGGTATTTAAACTGTATATTCAGCTTCTTGTTTATTCTGCTTTACTAGGTGACTCAATCAATTCATTATATTCCCTTCCTAAATATAATTTGTGGTGTTTTTAAAATCGATAATGATTTTAAAAATACAACTTTTTTCAACCCCAAACTTTGGGAACTGAGTACCTTTGGAGTTGACATTCATTGTATTTATAAAATCATTATCGATAATGAGAACACCATTTGTTAATATTACCCCTGGTAATGATATTCCTGGTAATGATAATATTATTGATCGTGTAATATATGCAAGAAGTATTGGGAACACGTAGCATCTCAGCATGCGGGTTCTAGTTTCAAGGCTAACGTCAGGACTGACGAAGAAATTTCTCATATTTATGAAAGTGATTCTCGCCTGCTCGATGCTCGATTTAATGACCTTGGTCATATCACAGTTCTCGTTTATAATGGTGCCGAGGTACATAAAATTGACTACGCGTTCTAATGTGTTGCCGTTTATTGTTATGGCTATGTTTGTCGGCGTTTCTGTAAATGACATTACTTCTATATGGGTGTGAAAGCTGGACCCTCAGCCCAGTAATGGACAAAAGAATCGAAGCGTTTGAGATGTACACGTACAGACGCATGTTAAAGATCCCTTGGGTACAAAAAGTAACAAACACCGAGGTACTAACTCGGATGAACAAACACGGCGAACTCATATTCACTATAATGAAACGAAAATCAGAGTACCTTGGCCACATATTGAGGGGGAGAAGATACGAGCTACTGTAAGTAATAATGAAAGGAAAAATCCGGGGTAAATGATCGGTCGGCGGAAGACAGAACTCGTGGCTTAAAGACCTACTTCGATGGTTTGGCTGCACACCAACAGAAATTTTCCGTGTGGTAGTGTCAAAAATAAGGTTTGCTATTTGGGTTGCTAACCTTCGCAAGCAGAGGGCGTAAGAAGAAGAAGAATGTATGCAAAGAACAAACAACTTGTCAATGCGGTAATTGATGTGCATTGAGAATATGATTTTGTGAATCGGCAATTTAGCAGAGATTAGGAAAATTAATCTTATAAACTCGATTACCTAAGTGTGAATGTAATTAATAATTTCTTGGAAATTATCTCGGAGAATCAAAGCATGCTAATACCAGTTTTATGACCACAAATATAATGAGGTGTATTGCGTATCAAATAATTATTTAAGCATTAAGGGAGGTAAGTATTGTTTACCAGTCGAGGTGGAGTTTGCAGCTTTGCAGGTGGAGCAATAAAGTCCGAGACTGGTCAAAACTTACCTCTCGAATTGCTTATAACTGTTTTTCCACTCTTGAAGTTGGTTTAATTGTTTATGTTTGATTAATTAATTTTCGCAATTTGAACAAAATGTCAGTACGGTACGGTTGCTAAGACTAGTTTTCAAGCAAAGTGTGAATATCAGAAATTGCATTCGTTCAGTTGTAAAATGATTTCCAATGAAAATAAACAAGAAATGGCAATTGAAGACGCTGCAGATGCTGTCTGTTCCTTTCTTCTGCAGTAGAAGTCGAAGGGGCGTTATCAGAATGCGTATAAGTCTTTTAAAGAGTAATACCAGAGAAAGAACGCTATTGAAATTATTTTACTTACTTTCCGTTGTTCATAGTAACCACAGCTTTATCGGTAAGTGGAGCTTACTTCCATCAAATCAATGTTATGTACAACAGTGTACTTACCATGCAATGAGGGGAAAAATATGTTACAGTAACGTGTACATTACTTGACAGCATCACATTCGAATGTCAGATGCATTTATATCATAAATGAATCTGACATTTGAATGTGATGCAGTCAAGTAACGTACACGTTACTGTAACATTTTTTATGCGCATATACACCTGCATATCTAGTTATGTAATTTGCACATATGAGGGGTCCATGATACACCACCGGGCCACGTCAGCAGTTTACCTAAGGCAAAGCGTACGACCGGCTACCGAATTATCCACATCAGCATCAAATACGCATTCATGCATGGTGGCCCACCTATCCTCGCCCGGGGGGTCCGGTAAATTGACCGCCCACAATTGACCGCCAACAATTGACCGCCCGCAATTGACCGCCAACAATTGACCGCCCCATCAATTGATCGCGCCAACAATTGACCGCTCGCAATTGATCGGCATACAATTGACCGCCGCATCAATTGATCGCGCCAACAATTGACCGCCAGCAATTTACCGGCGCATCAATTGATCGCGCAAACAATTTATAGTTTACAAATTGATCGCTGTATATTTTATCGAAAGGCAGTAGTACATATCGTTTATATAAATGCATTGATCATTTCAGATTGAAAATAAGGTTTTTCAATAAGTGTTATCTAAAAATAATTATTATTGTTATTTACAAATTAAGTGCAGCTAAAAGTTTACTTTAGTAAATGTTATATGAATCTATTTTATATTATTATATAAAAAAAAAAAATAGGCATTACCTTTTAAATTACAATTAAAGCCCAGTGAAGATCTGTATGTTGGATCTGATTACCATTAATAGATACATATCTTTCTGATAAAACCTGATTGTATAATTTTGTTGAAATATCTATAATTTAATATTCTCTTCATAAGTACTCCACATAGGTCACAGTATACAAACAGAAAATAGTTGGGATTATAGGACACCAATCCTCTGTTCAACGCATTTTAGATTTACAATGAAAATATTTAAGAGTAAAACTTTGGGGTACCTACCTATTGGTGAATGGCCCAACATGGGTTATTCCTTGAATGTGCCCCATTAAATGGCCGAAATGTACAGTTACGTTCAAACGTTTCCGTGGACATGGTGCTGTCAGAAAAAAATACCAGACTCGACTTATCTGCAAGTTCAAAAGTGAGTATATTGTCAATGAAATTTTATACTAAAAGGTAAGAGGATACCTGGATTGGACGCCCTAGCAGAAGAGATTTTCGTCAACCACCAAAATTTTCCCATGAAATGTGGAATGTGCAGCAGCTAGTTCTCGAAGGATTACCAAGAACAAATAATTCTGTGGAAGGGTGGCATAGAGGATTCGAAGAACAAGTCGCTGCTCACCATCCAAATATTTGGAAATTTATAGACTGTATTAAAAAAGAACAAAGTATGAACGAAATGCGCATTGAACAATATTTAAGTGGTTAAGTGGAAGTGACCCGGGGAACAAAAAGAAAAAGTATCGCGATTGTGACGAACGCATCAAAAGGGTAGTTAGTGCATATGATGAAAGGACTGATATTGTTGATTATCTAAGAGGATTAGCACATAATATATGCTATTAATAATGTCGTATGTAATCTATCTTACCTGTAAAATTAATAACCTACCAATTAAATATTTCCATATAGGTGCCAGTACCTGTTTTTATTTCTGTATTATTCCATCATAGTTTATAGAATTCCTAAAATAATCTAGTTTCAATTAAAAAAATACAATATACAGGGCGAGTCAATAGTGTGGGATCGGAGGATATCTCGATTAATTTCGAAAATACAAAAATACGTTTAAATTAAAAGTGTCAGCATACTGAAAAGCGCGTCTTTTAAAATTATTTTTAAAAATACAATAAATATCAATTTGTAAACTATAATTAAACTATTTACAACTATACATTTACAACAATATTACATTACATTTACAACACTACATTACTTACAGCTATAGTTAAATTATTTGCGCGATCAATTGATGCGCCGGTAAATTGCTGGCGGTCAATTGTTGGCGCGATCAATTGATGGGGCGGTCAATTGTATGGCGATCAATTTCGGGCGATCAATTGTTGGCGCGATCAATTGATGCGGCGGTCAATTGTTGGCGGTCAATTGCGGGCGGTCAATTGTTGGCGGTCAATTGCGGGCGGTCAATTTTCCTAGACCCCTCGCCCGGACCATTGCTACTAGACTAATAAAAATTGAGGAAAATATCTGATTGGAAGTTATTGGATACTTGATGTGCTACTTTTTGAAATTATTTTCGAGTGTACAGAGTGTACTATAAATCCGGGACACAACATTTGATCTAATTTTAAAATTGAACACTTTGTGTATATTTTTTATTTTTGGAATCCTCTTCATGTGGGCTTTACAAATCATTTTTATTCTTTGGCACACACAACGTTGCTAAATTATTCACATTTAAATCAAATTTAACAAAATATCATGGACCTGGAAAAAAATACAACAAAACCTTATTATAAGAGATCAATGAAAGAGTCTGGGTATGCAAGTACACGAGCAGTGTGCCAAAACATACACAATATTTGATGTCACGTTAAATACACAGGGTGTTCTGAAACAACGACCGAATTTTGCTATTTTTAAATGGCCTAAGTTTGAAAGGTACTGCATAACCACCGCAAAAAAATGAGCTAGGAATCCGCAGAGGGGCTTGCACAATGGAAAAGATACAAAATTGTGGAACAATTGTACCAAAAATACAGTATCTAAAAGAAACGCCTCTTCAAGACCTGGCAGTAAACACTCTGAGAAGATGACAGAAAAACCAAAGAAGCTGAAAAGAAGGCGAGAAGAACAATAGTGATCGACAAAGAAAAGGCTGAGTTAGAGCTGTATATACGTGTGGAACAAGCAACAAATAACGAAATATACAAAATTGCAAAACGTAGATACAATAACACAAAAGACTTTGAAACGACGAAATTTATCAAGGACAGAAAAGGTACGCTACTCACGGGTGAAAACGACATATGCAACAGATGTTTTGAGTACTATTACCATCTATTAATTGAAGAATTCCCATGGAATCCACAAATAGAAAAATCCGTAATTCAATGACCAATAAAATATATAACCGTCTTAGAGGTCATTAGATCCATCTCCAAAATTAAAAATCATAAAGCAAATGGCCCAGGCGAAATACTAGCCGAAATCTGGAAAGAACTAAAAGCGGATGGGGAAGTATGGCTGACAGAACTATTCAATAACATTTTAACAAATGGGAAATGCCAGATGCTTGGAGATAGAGTGTACTAACCCTTTTCTATAAAAACAAGGAGATGTACGAGATTGTGGAAATTTTAGGGGCATAAAACTTACATTGCACACTCTTAAATTCTGGGAAAGAGTCCTAAGCGACCGACTGATAAATTTGGTCTCTTTGTTAGGAAATCAGTGTGGGTTCACAGCGGGAAAAGAACCACTGATGCAATTCATGGAATTAGGCTAGTAATGGAAAAGGCCAGACTAAGCAAGCAGAACCTATGACTGGTCTACATAGATCCAGAATAGGCGTTTGGCCGTGTGCCGAGGCCGATAATATGGCAAGCTTTGAGATCACATAGTGTTTTCCTGAATGTTATATAGGACTTATCATGGATATGTACAACGATGTTCAAACGTGTATTTGAAGCGCGGCAAGAATGTCTAAAAGGTTCAACATTGAAGTGGGTGTTCATCATTACCTAAATGGATAAATGCAGAAACCAACCCCGTGGATCATTTTATACACTGATGATGTGGTCGTTATATCCGATAATATACAGGAAATTCAAGATAATTAGGAACAGTGGAGAGTCATTCGAGACAAATGGCCTACGCATCAGCAGAACAAAGACAGAAAATATATGCTCGGTAATTTCAACCATAACGCTGTAACGGTACAATACCGGGGTATCATTATAAATTGTAATTAATTTATAAACGTAGAGTGGCTCGTGATCTAAGTGGCGGCACTTCACCTGTGTTTGATTCATGGAATCGTTATAGTGACAAGATTGATGGTTCGTTGTTCAAGTATTGTGTCTGTTACGGGGAAAATATCAAATTATACGCATACACAAATATCATCATACAGTAATTTATTCATTCAGTAATTCATATGGTTTTACATTTTAATTTAGCAAGTAAGGTTTGGTTCATTTGGTTATGGTAAATAATACGCTTTACATTTTATGTGGTGACTAAGGGTTTATTTAAAAAGTAATAACACAAATAATGAAGAATGGCGATTTATTCTCAATTAAAGTTTTGAAATGAGTAATGATTTTTACGTGGTTTCTGATTATTTCATTTGGTTATGGTAAAATAATACGCTTTACATTTATGTGGTGACTAAGGGTTTATTTAATAAGTAATAACACACAAATAATGAAGAATGACGATTAATTTTGAATTAAAGTTTTGAAATGAATTTATCGATTTTTACTTGGTTTCTGATTATATTTCGTGGTATTCTGACGTGAATTAACGTTATAATTCAAATTCTACTGGTTACTAGTACGTGCGATCTGTCCCTGTTGTTTACGGTATTTTAGTTATGTCATTTATTCCACATGCGTTCGTTCATCCATATTTTTATCTTTTATTTACTTGATTTGATTTATCCTCAGATAAAGTTTAGAAGTGTATTTCCCAGCAAATAACATGCCAGTATCAAGGATGACGATTTACCCTTAATAATAGTTTCGCAATGCATTTACCAAGCAATAACACCCAAATAATTATATTGCAAATTTCGATCGGTGATTTGTGCACGATGGTCAGTTGTGTCTGGCTAAAGTACATATATCTGATCTCATAGCGAGTCTCATACCCTAACCCTACTAGTCTGACGTGTATGAGACATAAGCCCTTTTGTTGGTGATTAACTCTTTTTATTGTTTATATTATCTTTTCTTTTGCTTTGATTTGGTCTCAGATGCATCTAATTATGAGGTAAATTACGATCGGTGATTTGTGCACGATGGTCAGTTGTGTCTGGCTAAAGGACATATATCTGATCTCATAGCGAGTCTCATACCCTAACCCTATTACGTCTGACGTGTATGAAACATAAGCCCCTCGTTTGTTTTTGACTCTTTTTATTTTTATTTTCTTTTATTTTTGTTTTGATTTGGTCTGAGATGCATCTAATTGCGAGGTAAATTACGATCGGTGATTTGTGCACGATGGTCAGTTGTGTCTGGCTAAAGTACATATATCTGATCTCATAGCGAGTCTCATACCCTAACCCTGTTACGTCTGACGTGTATGAAACATAAGCCCCTCGTTTGTTTTTGACTCTTTTTATTTTTATTTAATTAATATATTTTTTTATGTCTTCTTTTGTTTTTAATATTTTCATTTATTTTTAGTTTGTTTTTACTTTGTTTTTGTGATAATTGAATTCACCTAGCGGATGTGATTCTGCATGATTTTGACTTTGATTCATTCACGGATTTATATCCCTTCTTTACGCATGCTCATGCATGAATTCCCTTGATTCGCATTCATTCTTAATTGCCGTTATGTTTCGTATTTATTAACTTTATTTCTCACCCGATCATGACTTATGACTTGGACTCATTCAATGATTTATCTATAATATTCACATGCTCGTGCTGCCGGAAAATACTGACTCGCATTCATTCATTTCTCACTCGCTCAAGAATTCAAATATGCAAATACTGACCACATGCATTATCGATGCTAAGGGCTGTTTTATTTCACCGGCATGCAATTAAAACTTATTAGTTTGATCACTCACTCGGCTGATTGATTAGTGATATTAACTACGCAACGTTAATGACAAGGGTTTAGTGATTTGGTATGACATGATGATATTTGCTGATTTTTGTAATAATTATTGACCTTCGCGGATACCGGTTTTTATTTCCCGTTGCGACCGCTACCTGGGAAATCCCTTGAGTTTATATCTGTTTAATTACCTTCCTGAACTAAGCTCTTTCCCGAATCCCTTGCTAATAAAATATAAATAATAATTAAAACGCATGATAATCGAGTTTTGGTGGTGGTTTATGTGGAGTAGCAATACTTATCATACGTGACAATATTACGAAGAGAACCATACACGTTGTGGGGTGTGATTAGTTAATATGTTCGACCCGAACACATCAAGGGGTTAGAGCGATATTTGTAGTCTGCTTCCAGCGCGCCCATCTGTTTCAAAGTGCGTCGCGAAACCCACAGATCGCTCTAATTACGAAGAGAAATATACATGTTATCGTATGAGATTGATGAATGTGTTCGATCCGCACATACCAACGGGTAAGAGTGATTTTGTTGTACGGCGTGTGATTGGTTAATATGTTCGACCCGAACACATCAAGGGGTTTGAGCGATATTTGTAGTCTGCTTCAAGCGCGCCCATTTGTTTCAAAGTGCGTCGCGAAACCCACAGATCGCTTTAATTATGCAGAAAACCATACATGTTATCGTATGAGATTGATGAATGTGTTCGATCCGCACATACCAACGGGTACGAGCGATTTTTGTAGTCTGCTTCAAGCACGCCCATTTGTTTCAAAGTGCGTCGCGAAACCCACAGATTGCTCTAATTACGAAGAGGATTACACACCTTTGCGCCATTTTGGGGGTTTTGTTCTTTCGTAATTTTGTGACATGATATTTTCTGGCGGATTGCCGAATTAATTTACTTGACACGCGTACTGACTTGTCTGCTAAATATTTCGCAGTGCCCTTCGAAATTGGCAGTTTGATTCGCGTTACTCGATCATCAATTGCGTCAGTACTCACTCATTAACCGTTTCTCTCTCTTGCCGACTGGATAGTTGTACTGATGTCGTAGTAGCTCGTGCCCTTGGTGTTGTTTTAATTACTTCGCGGTCTCCCCGAAAATATCTAACTGGTTCAATACTGCCCTAATTGAATTATCAATTTCCCTGACTGTTTATACTAATTGCGCCCCCGTTTACACTCTCGCGATTCGTCTCGTGCCCTCGGCCGTTGAGCACTAAGTGACCTCCTCCCCTGATTTCGCATATTCTTATATGTTTTACCTCCCCCTTTTCCCCGAGCTCCGGACCCAAACACTGCCGTCCGCGATCTTCTACGATGGTCTACCCCTCCTGGGCAAGTGCCTTTTTCGATGCCTGCGCAATAATTTCTTCCACATGTTTACGCCACTCGATATTTTGCTGGCGGATTTGCAATACAAACCGTGTCCCCTTGTTGTGTGAGTTATGCCTACCAAATGGCTCCCGTTCTAAGAATTTCGGTACGCGTGCATGTATCTGGCGCTGTTTTTATGGTACTTAAGTTAATGATTCTATGGGCCGTAATATTATACTTTCTGTTTTGGAACACCCCGGCATTGGTCACTGTCGGCCTCGAGTATTTTATATTTCCATGAACTGTTGATATTTCCGCCCGACTAGTAAACTCTTGTTACCCTTAAGTTAATGGCTTTTATTGTCCCCATTGTTGATAGAATTCTCTCGGTTGGTTTAGGGGTCTGTGCCCCCCCACGAGTCTGTTTACATATTTTTACGCCGGAATGCGGATCTTATTTATTTATTAATACGAACGATTTTTCAGCAAATAACACCTGTATTATCTACTCGTTGTTTAGCTAAATAAAACATGGTTTGTCGTGGGTCATTTCAACGCTATTAATACTGATATCAAGCTAGACAATATAATACTCCCAAATGCAAAAAAATTCCAGTACCTGGGATCAGTCATCTCAGATGACTGATCAATGGAAGCGGACATATCGCACAGGACAGTGGCAATGTGGAATAAGTGGTATGCACTGACTGGAGTTCTATGCGACGCAAAAATGCCAGTAAAAACAAAAACAGGTCTACAAAACAGTCGGACCAGTGCTTATGTACTTCAGCGAAGTCCGCCTCACAAAAAAAGCGTACCATCGGAAGCTCCTGATGGCAGAAACGTGTATATTAAGATGGGCAGGACGAGTCACTCTTAAAGACAAAGTGCGCAACGAACATATAAGAGGAAGTTTTTAAGTCGCACGGGTAACTGAGAAGATTGCGAAATTCAGACTAAGATGGTACGGTCACGTAATACGAAGACCAGAAGACC
This sequence comes from Othius punctulatus, assembly GCA_951805005.1. NCBI lineage: Eukaryota > Metazoa > Arthropoda > Insecta > Coleoptera > Staphylinidae > Othius > Othius punctulatus. The sequence goes on along the minus strand of OX638140.1, from coordinate 23,669,799 downwards.
TAGTCGCGAAAAAGTGCCTTTCAATGGATGCAAAGAAAAGGGGGAGAGAAAGACCTCAAACCATTTGGCTGACTAATGTCCAACGGGACATGAAAGAACTGGGATTGAGAAAAGGCGACGCATTCAACCGACAGGCGAGGCGGAACATGATTAGGAAAGCTGACCCCGAGTAACGGGAAAAGGTGAGGACAAAGAAGAAGAAGAAGAGTAAGCTGTTCATTCTCTAACAGTCAATAACTCTTAAACAATGTGGCACAGCTCGATCGAAATAAGCGCGTGTGAAAGCCCAATGAATTCCGAATCTACTGGGTAAATTAAATCTCAGACGGCAGACGATACGGCTACGAAATAAATAAAAAATATTTGGCGAGTCCCCTATTTGTAAAGTAGAAAATACGCCACGTCTCGAAAACCTGATGATGAACGGCGTCGAAACTTGTTTCTCTCGGATGGCCCCCCGAGAGGAGAACAATAAACCAGGGCTCGACAAGACGAGGTGCGCCCCTTGACGTTCGCAGAATATTTCTCTATCCTCCCGTTCGTGTGAATTTTAATTTTCAAATATCACTGAAAAAAACGACCAATTTTCGACGACCTCTTGCAGAAGTCAAACGGGGGCCCAGCGTGTTTAAATTCTGGCGGCAGATGCGGGGCGCATCTGCCGCCACCCCACGGGGCGTGGGGTACCATCGCAGATAGATCTGATTTTTTTCTAGGCTCGCCTGAAAATTTCTTCTCGGGCAAAATTACAAAATTCTCTACACCAGTCTCATGTAGAATTTATCAGGCCAACATTAAAAAACTGGACTCGACACGTTCAAAGCTGTGCCCAAACCTCAAACCTCAGCACTGCACTTTATGCGAAAAAACGTGAAAAATCGCAATTTTTGAAGGGCTGTCACGGGGGCGCTGGGGAGGCTAGGGCCCCCGACGGGACGGCATATACATGAGAAAATGTGGTTATTTCGAATACCGCGATTGGCGTTTTCGTGCGATTGTATTTAATAGAGTCGAAACATTTGCTTATAACCTAAAAATTGAAGACGTCGTCGGAATCAAAATTCGATGCCGGATTCGAGTCCCACTCGAAGAGCTGACTTTTTTACATATTTTTCACGGTGCCCCATGACAATATTATGAAGGTCGATTCTTGACTTTTGTAAACTGAATTTTGTGAAAATGGCCTTTTTAGCCCTAACTCTCGAGAGAGTGAAGGTAAGGGGATGAAATTAATATGGTAGAAGAACCTCATCGAGAGACTTCTTGAGTAAAGTGAAAAGTGTTAAAAGTTTCTTGTGAAAATCAATAGGTAATTTTCCAAGAAAGCCATGTAAAAAATGAAAATCTTAATTTTAATTACAATTTTCTCGGGTTGGTAGTACTGTTTTTAATTTTTTATATATATAGATAAAAAAAAACTTTGAATTTCATGTAACTTGACATTGTGCTGTCGCTACAGTTAAGACACATACACACAGTTAAGGATCCTCGGTGAAAAGTTTCATTTCTGTGTCGAGATAAAGTTAACCTCGGCGCACCGCATCTCGATTATCTTCCTAATCTCTCGACAGTAATGAAACAGTTTCCACCAGGGTATGTAATATACTATTACTTATTTACAACTACTCAAATAAATAAAAAAATATCTACTTTAAATAGGCCTGTATACGGTGACTAAAAAGGCACAAAAAAACATACATGCATACGTATGCATTTTTTTTAAATTTACATAAATTATAAAAATCAAAACTCACAATCCTACAAATATTAAATAAATTCTAATGATAACACAGTAGTTACTATACATATAGCTAATAAAATACAAAATTAACAATTTACATATAAAATAAAAACAGGCAAATAAGACGAAAAATGTGTAATATGCAAAATAGTATAAGTATAATAAATAATTTATTTATGTAGATATTTCCATGTATATTTCCTCTTTGACATCGCAGCGATTACAAGATGGCATGTTCTGTGTTTTCTATGGATTCACATTATTCTCGACACCTCATCAAAATTCATTATTATGCATAATTCCGCCTTTATCAGCTCAACCCGCATCCTGTTACGGTGGTCTGTCCAAGTATTTCCCATTACCGAAAAACAACAAGTTTTGGTAGTTCAGTGAAAATATCAGAGGAAAATGTTTTTATCAATTTTTTATCAGCAAATTGAATGTTTTGATGGAAGGAATTATTCAGTGTGCGCCTAAATTATGGAACAATTTCATTAAAACCGATTTTTTTTTTAAACCCGAACACGTCGATTTTCTTTGATAAAATACACATTTTTGCACGACAGTCGATCTTCAACCATCATTTGTTTTTGAATAATGACGTTATATATTGTTTTTTAATGACGGCTTAAAATAGCGCACGGGGTGATTGTTTGTTTCATTCTCAAGCACTTTGAAAAACTAAATCTGATGACGTTTGTGCTTCAGTTTTCATGATTTGCCGTTTTTGACTTTCAATTGAAATTTACTAGAAACATTTCTTAGGTAACATGGCAACATTTTTATACTGTCACTTTGACAATGAAAAGATCTTTCAAAATCAAGAACAAAAATAGGGGGAAGTCATTAAAGAAAACAATGGATGACGTCATTACTCAAAACAAATGATGGCTGAAGATCGACTATCATGCAAAAATGTGTATTTTTATCAAAGAAAATCGACGTGTTCGAGGTTTTTTTTCCAATTTTTATTATTTCGGTTTTAATGAATTTATTCCATACTTTATGCTCTAACTTTATTTTTAAGAAGGCATATATCATCATATAATTTATCGGCATCTAATTCTACAGTTACAGAATTTTCCAACAAAAAATCTTGGTATTTGAATTATTTGTTCTTAAGATTAATTACGGATTTTTTTTTGAATAAGCTGTTTTCAAAATTACAAAATTTTGCCTAGTAATTAATAGCCTTTATGTATACCTTTGTCGTTTTAGTCACAAATTTTTGTTTTTCATAGGTACTAAGGAAATATACAGGGTCCTGCAACAGTGCGTCGGGCTTTCCTAGCGCCTTTCCCGTGATAGATAAAACAAAATGTATCGTACAAAAAGTTATTAGTTTAAAAATATTTATACTGTAAAATTATTTTCAAATATACAGGGTGTTCCAATTTTGCGGATTAACAAAATATAAATATTTTTAAATAGAACACCCTGTATTTATTCTAGTTTTCTGATAATATATTTCAACCTCTACAATGTTGTCTATTTGGTTTTGGATTATGTTACAGTGTTACCAACTTACTTTTTTTTTTCAAAATATCATTCATAAGCAAGTTCAACTTTAAAAAGTCGTAACGACCTTATTTTTTTAAGGTGAGAATAAGTTTTAGCAATAATCGCAGTGTGGTTAATAAGCAACCTTTTTGTAATGAGAAATTTTAACTTAGTGTACTGAAAAAAATGCCAAACTTTGCAAATTTCAAAGCGGTATAACCCATTTTTTTTTAAATGGAATGCCCCATATTTTATTTCATTATTCCGTAGGTCTTTTTCTTCTCTTTTATTTGATGATGCATATCTTAAGTCTGGACCCTATAGTTGTTGAGATATTCAATATTTTTCACAAAAGTAACCATTTAATTACATTTCTATGCACTGAAGTAGCATGCTGAGACAAAACAACTGCCAAAATGTAAGTAAGAATCAATGTGAGATGAACAAAAACATTTTAAACATTGCTGTAGGATCGTTTCTCTTTTGTATTAATAATTTTGTTATCTCTCATGGTTTTGGAATAAAATAATTAATCGTATTGCAGAAGCACTATCTACTATTTTACAATTTTTGTTTATCTCACATTGATTCTTAGTTACATTTTGACAGTGGTTTTGTCTCAGTATGACCTATTTCAATGCATACAGATGTAATTAAATAATGACTTTCATGAAAACTATTGATTATCTCAACAACTATGGGGTTCAGACATAAGATATGTACCATCAAATTGAAGAGAAGAAAAATACCAATCGAATAATGACTTAAAATAGGGGGCATTACGATTTTTTAAAGTTGAGTTTGTTTATGCATGATATTAGGAGAAAAACATTGTAAATTGGCAACACTGTAACATAATCCAAAAATAAATAGACAATAATGTAGAAGATGAAAAATGTCATCAGAAACCTTGAATAAATACAGGGTATTCCATTTAAAGAAAATGTTTGTTTTTGTAATTCCGCAAAATTGGGACACTCTATATTTGAAAATAATGTTATGACAAAGATTTTTAAAATAATAACATTTTGTACGAAACATTGTTTTCTATCTTACACGGGAAACGCACTAGAAAAGCCCGAGCACTGTTGCAGGACCCTGTATACTGGTATTCACTTTACCACTAAAAAATTGATCTATTCTTCTATTCTTCAGTTTATTTTTCAGAGATAAAATTATGTCATGCAATTCGGAACTTTTTACTGGTTGATTTTCAAGCTGTAAAATATGCTGATTCATAAGATCCACGAAATGATGCACATAGTGAATATATTATTCGGCTAAAGATAAGCTACCATTATAGTCTCGAATCTCATTTTCACTTCACAAATTTCCAAATTATTTTGTGCGTATCTTCTTCACCCAGTTATACAAAATAAAGTTTTATCGCTGACCAGACATTAAGAATTTGGTCCAGAGCTTTAAGTAGATATAGCCATATTGTTCTAACGTGTCGAATAATATTGTAATATTCCAATTCAAAAAAATCAAAGCAATATTTTAGTTCCTTATTCTTTTAAAGCTAATAGAAAATTCAGCATATATATTTAATACCAAGTTTTCAACATTGAGAGACAATGCCTTACATGCGTGTCTAGCCGCATTATGTATTACAAGGCAGTTACAATTACTTGTCGATATTTTCGAAATAAGGTCGGTAAATTTCTAGAATATAGATTTCTTTTTGCCGTAACTGACCGGTGCGTTATCTGCAGAATAAGAACTTAAATTTTATAGGTCAAGTTTACATTCTTGAAGACAATTCAATAATCTTGTAGCAATTGCCTCAGAATTGTCGTCTGGATCTTCATAAAAGTCAATAATTCTATTTTGAATTCGTTTTTTTTTTTTAATGGAAATATTGCACTGCAATCGGGAACAATATTCTATTGCCGTTATTGATTCCAAGTTCGTCAAGAACTACTTGAATAGACCAAGGTGCTAGTATGTTTTCTACAATTGCTTTGGCCTTTGTTCTACCATAATGATTATTTTTTTCCAATTGTGGATTCGAAATATAATAACGAATTCATTTTCATTCCACAGTCAATGCTGCAATAACTGTGATTTTGTTTTAAGCCGTGATAAATTTGTGATAATTTTATGATTGGTACTTTAACATCATCAAGTGAATTTGTTTTTTGAAGAAACGACGTTATTTATTGATTTTTTTTTAGTACTTTTACTGCAGTCAAATGTTTCTGGCTATTAAAATGAATTTTTACCACTTTTTCTCTATCATGTTCTATCGTGAATTTAGTATTGAACAATAGACACATTCCAGTAATTTTATCAATTTTTTAGCCATTCACAATATTTAATTCTTCGTAACCATTCATCTTTGAATGTAGAATCATAGTCTAAGTGTTTTTTTTTTAGTTGTTTCTGAAGTGCTTAATTGTTCTTCTTGTTTTACACTTTTTTTTTGTTTATATTTTTCTGAAATAAATTATTTTAAAACTATTACAAATTCGAGTATTATTTTATAAATTTATGTATTAAATATACAGGGTCCGTCATTTCACCTCCCATCTTCTATAGCTCAGTTACTAATTGAGTTAGGAATTTAATATGTTGCAGACTTTACTTATATTCTGGGGTGTATTTCAGGCAAATATTTTTGATTATACAGGGTGTCCCAAAAAAGTGTGACGTCATCATGATGTATATTTTTAGATTGCATGGTATATTTTTTGTTGCATATTTGGGAGCCTTTTATGGGTGCCTACATACCCATAAAATTGTATTGAAATCAGTTTAGTGATATTAACACAAAAAAATAAAAACTGAAATAAATCAGTTTTGCACTATTGGTTAAGAAAATTAATAACGGATAAAAATAGTGCAAGTTTTATTTATATGCATTATAAAGAGTGTCCAAAAATTAGTGTCAAACTTTTCAAACTTTAAAGCACTTTATTTTTCTTATTTTAAATTGGAACCCCAGTATATGTTTATGTAATTCCATGTGGAATTAAAAGACAATAATTTTTCCTAATTACAATCCTGTCTCAATTCCCAACACATTAAAAGATGTTTGCAGAAAACTCGTTTGAGAATGCTTTACTGGCATATTTCTCAAATATTGTTTCAACAAATGAAATCTTCGACTGCATGGTCTCACTATTCTATGGTAAGAGCCATGTTATGCCATACATTAATCAACCATTGACTTTTTTATGTTTGCTGCCGAAAAATATTTTTCGGCTTAGGACAAAAAAGACCGTTACCTAGCAACCATGGTCTTTAGCAAAATGATGGCGTTTTCGTCCATATTTTCATACCAAAAAATACTATCTTATGATGTAATCGAATAAAAAATAATTTTTGTTTTTGGGTATAAAGACCTTAGCTAAAAAAGCTTTTAAAGTTTTATATTACTACAGTCAACATTGGCTCTTGTCACTTTGTTAAACTTTAATGTCAATAAATTGTTTTTCAAACCCACCTTCGTTTTAATTAATTAAAATGGCCATTGGAATTGTTGATAAATCGAGTTTTCTGCACATAACTCTTAATGTGTTAGGAATTACGATAGAGTTGTAATTAGGAAAAATGTTTGTCTTTTAATTCCACATAGAATGACATAAAAATATACAGGGGCTCCAATTTAAAATAAAAAAATATAATAAATAAAGTGCTTTAAAGTTTGAAAAGTTTGACACTAAATTTTGGACACTCTGTATAATGCATATCAATAAAACTTGGTTAAAGCAACTGTGAGGCCTTATTTAATAAGAACCCTGTATGGTTTTATTAACAAGGCATATTTTTATCTTTTATTAATTTTCTTAACCAATGGTGCAAAACTAAATTTATTCTGTTTTTATTTTTTGGTGCTAAAGTCACTGAACCGATTTTAATAATATTTTATGGGTATGTAGGCATCTATGAACGGCACCCAAATAAGCAACAAAATATATACCATGCAATTTAAAAATATATATCATCATGACGTCACACTTTTTTGGGACACCCTGTATAATCAAAAATATTTTCCTGAAATACGACCCAGAATGTAAGTAAGGCCTTCAAAATATCAAAATCCTAACTCAATTAGTAACTGAGCTATAGAAAACGGGAGGTGAAATGACGGACCCTGTATACAGGGTGTATCAGCCAAATGGAATAAATTCAATAATAAATAAATGGGGGCGTGTTCGAAAAAACGCTTGGACACGTCGATTGTTATTTTTAGTTGCGCATTTTTTTAAACAAAAACTTTTTATACAGGGTGTGTCATGTGACCGTGACCAATATCAACTTTCTTATTTTAAATGCAACACCTGGTATATTATTCAATTTTTTAATTCTTCAGAAAATTCTAGACATATTTCATGTACAATGTCCTAGACCTATCTTCAACTGTTTCGGAAATATTTAGTGTTTCCAGATTTATTGCAAAAATTAACATTAAAAAAAGAAAATTATTTGATTACAGAAATTCGTTACAACACACTCAAAAACTAATAAGTAATACTGTTTATTTCTTGATAATGTAAAAAAAACAAAAAAAAAACAATAAATTTCAATGGAGATGTTCAAAATGCTCGCCGTGAACGTCTTGGCAACATCCTAATCTTAAATAGAATTTTTTTCTAACGTTACTCAACATCTCAGGCGTGACCGATCTAATCGCAAGCATTATTCGTCTTCTTAAGTCAGCTAAGTCGAGGGGTTTAGTTTTGTATACAACACTTTTGACATATCCCCATAAGAAGAAGTCTAATGACGTCAGATCAGGGGATCGTGCTGGCCATTCCATCGATCCTCGCCTCCCTATCCACCGATTTGGAAATATTCGGTTGAGGTAGTTCCGGACATTGATTTGCTAATGGGGCGGTGCTCAATCTTGCTGAAACCATATCATATTCGCTGGAACTTGTGGGTTTGCTGGATCAGGATATAAGTTTGTCAAAGTTGGCACTACATTATTTTGGAGTAGTGCTAAATAATTATCACCATTTAAATTGCCATCAATGAAAAAGGGACCTATGATATGTTCTCCAACAATTCCTGCCCAAACATTAACCTTTACAGGGTATTGCGTATGTTCTTCTCTCATCCAGTGAGGATATTCCGTCAACCAATAGCGGCAATTTTGACGATTAGCATGACCGTGAAGTGTAAAGGTGCACTCATCAGAAAACAAAACATGTTCTAATTGGATCACATTGTTATCTAACATTGCCATCATTTGTTCACAAAAATACGTTCTCCTATCAAAATCGTCTTCCATGAGCTCCTGAGTTGGTATCATCTTATAGGGATGCATTGTAGTTTCTTTTAATGTTCGAAAAATCGATGAATGGCTAACATTGAACATTGTGGCTGCTTGTCGACTAGAAGAATGTGGGTTTTCCACAAACTCAAGCATAATATCCAATTTGGTATCATCACTTATTGCATTGGCAGCTGCTTTTTTTATCTGCCTTACATGTCCAAGCTCACGAAACTACTTTTATATTTTACTAATTGTCCCTTGGGATATAGGCGGCAAATTTGGAAATTTTTCATGAAATAAGCGAGCAACTTCCATTTGTGTCCGTGTGTTATCTCCATAACCAATCATCTGTAGAATTGTAATTTTGTGCATTTCTGTTAAATTAACCATTTTTCTGATATGCAGTTAACGAAATTCACACGTCTATAACACTGACAACTAAACTGTCATGCAGGCAGACAACAATTTCCTAAGGCCAGGCGTTTTAAACAAAAGTAAACAAAAGTATTTATAGCTTTTGTTTATTTCATATCCGTAAAAAGGTAAAAAGGAACGCTGAAATGGTTTTTGTTTACTTTCTCATTATCAAGACCTAATTGGGAAATAATTATTGAATGTGTTGTAGCGAATTTCTGTAATCAAATAATTTTCTTTTTTTAATATTCATTATTTTTTGTATAATAATTAGATTATTTGAATCGAAACTGAATTTAAAGTACTGTGCAATAACTGTTATTCTAGAAGATTGGTGCGATATTTACATTCTCAGGTTGTTTACATAAATATAATTTTAAATTTGTTTAAAAATGTATACTTAGACTAATTTCTACCGGGGGTCTTCCTTTTAATTATTTAAAAAAATTATAACTATATTATTGACTTATTATTCTATTTCAGCGATCTCAACCGGTGGTATACGGTTGACCTAAAGGCGGCACGTAGAAGGTCACCTGCATTTGCAAAATTATCGTAAAATAGTTTAAGCAACATAAAATTGAACACTAATAATAATTTACATTTTCTATATTATTTCCGGTAATAAATAATTAACATAGAATTTTTTTAATTTTTATTCGTTTTTTCCAAAAATCAGATTTAAAAAAATAATCTATCGAACACAACGGCATCCAAATTGTGAAATAACAAAATATTCAATTTGTTACCGTCAGTTGGCGTTGGATTTGATAGTAGTAGTTGGTTACAGTTCAGTCAATATGTCCCTTGTACTGTTTTCATATATTTTACTACCTTTTTATTGATCCTTTCTTCCGGTGACACATTTCTGCAAAAATATGGGCATTTTATTTCTAGTCTACAATCTTCATCATTTACTTCAGTCGCCCCCAAATAACAATAGTTCTTATACACAAATAGACCACATTCTTTAATTTTTTTTTTCAATATCCTTTTTACCCAGTTCTTCGTGATCTTCGCCCTACTGAATATTTTCTTAGCAAGAAAATTAATTAAAAATAGTTTTCGCCATCTTCACGGGATCGGTGCCTTTTCTTCTTTTACACAAATTTTAAAATTATACACAGTAAGCATTGTTTGTCTGTATTGTATCCAGCTTCCATTATTACTTTGGCACCTGGTTATTTCTTCAATTTGGCTTATGTTTTTATTTTTCCAAATCTTCTATAGGTAAAGTCTTTTTACTATCCATTTCTTCTACATCAAAATCATCTTCTGTATTTTCATAGTCCTTATCAACTATAACTATTTATTTTTCTTCTTCAGGAATGCAATTTATTTTTTCATCCAAGAATTCTGTATTTTTTCTTGGAAATAAATATGTTTGTGTTGTGTCCAATTGGACAAATGGTGAATTGGTATTTCTAAAAATATTTAAAATATATTCTTCCCGAGAATAAAAAGATATTGCCGTCGCTCGGCACCGAATATCATACCCTCCTTTGACGGCAAAATTTATTCGTTTCCTCACTATTAACTTACATATCACAGCATTGTAGAATTATGCTGCGTTAGTATTCATGTTCAGAAGTAAACTTGAACAATTTTTAACTAATATCTGTTTTTAATCAAAGAACCACCACCTGTTAGTTTAGGTTGCAATAAAAAATACTAGATTTGGGGTTGGGAATTTACAGTTGTACGGTTAGCATGTCATCGCAGTCAATGTCAATGTCACGCAAACTACGCAACTCGCAAGATTTTAGCTCCGAAATTTAAACTTTGAAACTAAAGCTTAAAATGCTACGCAAAGTAAGGAAAGTACACTCTTTCATATTGGGAATTAAATTGACGTCACCCTCTTTTGATCCAATGGAAAAATAAGAGGCGCAATTAACATGATCTCCAGAAACATGCAAAGAACAAATTTTTATATCTTTAGATAAAGTGCTTATCTGCAGTTCTAAGCAATCGTTTTGCAAACGGTGATGATTAGTAGCCGATTTAATTTCAGTCCTAATTGTTCCAATTCACTCTTTTTATGAACTTGTTCATTCTTCAGCCATTATTAATCCACATTTTGTACTATACCTTTTGCTTGTCAATTCGCATAATTTCCCGCGAAAATTTCTTAATAAATGGTTAATACATTTTACTTTACGAATCAAATAGTTTACTCCATATGGACGCTCAATGCATATTTTCTTAAAAACGCTGCTATCCCCGTCTCCAATGAATTTAATGTAATTTAAATGGTAGATGTCAAACTTTCTTTGAATCTCTCAAGAATCAACTCCGATTCCATGGATGTTGAGGATTTCGATCAATTTTTTGCACATTTGTGGCTTTTTGCTTCTACTTTTTTCGTTGTAGCTCGTGAATAAATTGGGAAATATTTGTTTTTCGTGGTGACATACAAAATGTTTTCCGTCTTCGCTCCAATTATACAAGCCTAAAAACTATATAAATTTTAAAACCTAGAATTTCTAATCTCAAACACTTTATTAGGATCATAAAATTATAAATTAAGATTATAATTATATTATAAGATTATATTAAGACTATTAAGATTATAGAAATGTTGTGTCATTGTACACACTTGTTATTGCATATTTACTAGTGTAAAGTTTTTGTTCCAATATTACTAGTGTAACATTATCAAAATTATTGCATACTTGTATAAATAACAATTTTAAAATAAGAATGCAATTTTACGCATTTTATGTTTATGTTTATGTTCAAAATTTCATTTATGATGTTCAATAAATGAAATTTTGAACATAAACGCAGTTTTTAATTCTTAATTTTTTTTTATTGAATTTAAATTTTAAACATTTGTATATTTGAATATCTTTTCCGAGGAGAACTGTACACCGGTTTCGACCTAGTGGGTCTCATCAGCCCTGTGCGCCAGGAGTTAGTTCCCAAATGTACAATTTGCTGGGCTTAGAAAACCATGCATAATATAATTAAGTACGAGAGAAGCATATGAATAATACCTGTATATTTGATTTCAACAACAAGTGGCGTTCATATGCTTCTCTAATACTTCAATAAAAATATGTGTTGGTATTCTAGCATACTATAATTTATACTACTATCATTTCTGATTAAAGAAATATTCCTGGGAAAGCAAATCAATTCAAAATATCAATTTTACAATTGAATCGAACTTTTATAATCCAAATTACACAAAATTTGGCAATTTGGATATAATATTTTAGTACTTTCTTGTAGGCCAACGTTAATAAACTGTAGGTACCACTGTTTAAGTCAATTCTTCATGTGCTAAATAATATGTTTATACATATATGTAGTTACCGTAGGGCGATGTATCGCTTTCTCTTATTTCTGGATTGATAAACTTTTATAACTATAATGAGTTTATTCACTTCGCAACAGAAGACGAAAAATCAAATAAAAGCGAAAAGAAAACCAATGCTCTGCTTCCAGTTTATAATTGAAACTGAGGTAACTTCAAAATTATAACCAGATACTATTACCAAATTATGCATTCTGGTAAAAAGGATTTTCCTTTTACTTTGAATTGTGGGTGTTCGCATGCTAACAAGTGCAATTGCCCGAAGCGGTCAATCCGAAGTAGTTCCTCCCTTCGGATTGACCGAGGAGGGTAGTGTGCGGTGGGGCAAGGGGATGGCCTGCGCGGCCAACAGAGCGAAAGCATCGAGATTTTTGTGAAAAGTGCCAATTGAACTTCCAATGTTTAAGCCAATTTTTCATATTTTTTTTAATTTGAAAAAGGATACTAAGAGTTCTTAATAATATCTGCAAATGTACCAAGCCTTATTTTGAAATTTTATATTTATATTTTTTACTTTGCTACTCTTTTTACTTTTTTTCGAAAATTAAATCAATATTTGAAAAAAAAAACAGCTTGGTACGTTTCATGATAATTTACCTCTGAACATGTTTACGAAATTTAAAGCAAATTGGTTCACAAATAACGGCGATTTGTTGGAATTACGAAAACGCTACATTTTTGGCGATTGCGAAAACACCCTTTAGTGCAGTATATGCACTATATGCACTTGCGCACTGCAAGCCTATTCTTAAGGTCTACTGTAATAAACAATTAACATATTAATGCTGACAATAATTATAATGGATTGGGTTTGTCAGTATGAATTTATTAAATGCTCCGATATATTCATAGGTACGACGTTGCAGTGTGACAGCATGACGCAGCTGGTGTCAGGGGCCGCCACCCCACTGCTGGGGTCGCACGAGGCCCTGGAGACGGAGATCAAGAGGCTGCGCGAGAGGCTGCACACCGTGGAGACGGAGAACGCTGCGATGAGCGTCAAGCTGAACCAGCAGCAGTGGGAGTTGGAGAACAGGCTGGCCGAGATCGAGATGCAGATCTGCGGCTCCAGGTCGGCCAGCAGCGTAGAAGATAACGACAACGAGAGGAATCGGGAGAGCATCATTTAACAACAAAATGTGCTGCCTTACAACATTCTGCGTAAGCACGCGTTCGTGCAGTACATTGTGTAAAGGCGGCGGATAATCTTCACGAAATTTACGTTCTAAGAACCACGGAAACCACGAGAGACACCTAGAATCGCGGGACGATTTTATTAGTGAATTTCCACATTTTTACTGTTGCCAAATTCCAGTGAGACTATATAAGATGACTGCCAAATTATAGATTCTTATTTGGTAGATTAGTGAGACACATGCCCCTGTGAGTGAGGTAATGTTTATAATGTGTTTGGTGCTAGGTCAACATGTACGCATGCTGTGAGGTTCTGAATATATTTATGGTTGATAATAAATCTCAATCAACTGCATCCTAACGCCAGGCGATATACCGATTGTGCATAATACGCGTTAGTGCACAGTTAATTGCGATTTTCAGATGCATTCTTCAAACATGGTACTATATGACTTACTTAAAAGGAATCTATTAGTGTGTATATATATATATATATATATATATATATATATATATATATATATATATATATATATATATATATATATAGAATAATTATAATGATTTTATTTTTGAGCGTACTTGACTTCTGTATCCAAAAAGTTGCAGCAACTAATACTAGCGCAAGTTTTTTTTTTACCACCATGGCCGGGTATAAATTAGTTCTGCAGATTTCTGGAATATAGACAGTTTACTAAATGGAATAAACTAAAGAAGAATGAATCGACTACTATGGTGATAGTCGGCTTTGCACGACTCCCGTGTCCCGTTTCCGATAGAGCGGTTCGCATGCATGCAGGGACCAATCTTATCTTCATTTTGTAAGAAAAAAGAAGGCATTAAACGCGGACAAATATTCGGGTATTTGAAAGCACCACGATACATTTCAAACACCCGAGCCGTATTTACCCACAGCTTTATGTTAAGGGCACATTCTTATATCATTCTTTCTTAAATAAAAAAATATTCATTTAGGTGTAGCTGCATCCAGTTAACTAATTTGGTACGTAAATTGTTTCTAAAATATAAGTGTGTATTTTGTTACTAATTAAGTCTTGTCGTTTCATCGAAAGTCAGAGCTTTGTAAATGTCAATTAAATATCCGCAATCACTATAATTGTTATAATTACAATGTTTAGGGCTTGCGTATTTGATAAAGAATGAATAACGATGTGCTGATAATTCGTAAGACAACATAACTGCCATGTTTCAAAGTCTCTATCACCTTTAAATCGTTTAATATAAATAAAAAATGAAAGATAAAATATAGTCTGTAGATATTTAAGTACTTTCCAGTGCATTCTCGTAGGATTTATATAGAGAGAACCCGTTTCTGAATTGTTGCTTATACTTTGACCCATCCAGAGATAAACTGACGAGAATATGTTCGTACGTAGTTCATAAGACTTAGCTAACCCAGTGAGACCAAATATTTTTAAGATGTTTTATCTACTCGCTTCAGGAGGACAGTGGAATTTGCAGTTTTTAAATTTCCCGCCAGATACGTGTATAGTGTGATGTCTCGATTTATTTGTCCGTTCCTAGTAAATAATAGACATATGTTCGCAAACACGATTCGTAAATGTCCACAAGTAAAGTAAAAATTATGGAGTCCATTGTTTACGTTGATACAGATCTTTAAACCACCCCATCCTCACGAACGCCCACCTTATAGGAGAAACAAGTTAAATACATTTTGCGAATATAGATATGTTCATAATATATATATATATATATATATATATATATATATATTTGTTGCTATATTGTTATATATATATATATATATATATATATATATATATATATATATTATAATTGAGAATATTGTATTTATTGTAATTGACTTATTTTTTAGCGTGTGGAATCCACAAAAAAATGTCTTATGATGAAACAAATAATTAAGTTAAATACAGGCTCATATCATATAAATATTTCAGACTTATTAAGTATAAGTTTCTATTATAAAGGTAACTAACGTGTACAGAATTTCGTACACAATAACGCGATTTTGCCCTTTTAGCTAATTCCAGATTCAATTACACAAATTTTGTCATTGTTATTCCTAATATTTACTATAATTCCCATTAATAAAGAATTTAATTCTATGACATCGTTATCATTCTCTTTTCTTTTCTGCTACATTTACAAATTCCCAACCACTTTTTTAATTCACAGATTAAGAATATCTAGTTATTTAATAAAAGGGTGTCTACGCTAAACCGTTCGTTAAATGTTTACGGGGTTGCCGTTGTACTAAAAATTTCAAAGAAATCCTCGTCGTACGGTTGAAACAGTTATCCTCATGCGAAAGATTTTCAACTTTCTATCATTTCCGGTTCCACCGGAAGTAGCACCAACTTTCTTATTTCAAATAAAACACCCCATATATTATTATATTTTTGAATTCCTCGCTTAAATTGGAACATATTTTGTAAAAACGTATGTACACTTATCTCTTTTAGTTTTCAAGAAAAAAATGTTTTTCTACAATTTTGACCTCTAAAAAGTAGCCTGAAATCTGTCTATAACTTCTCTTAGGAATAAGATAAAATTATGAGTTGTATTTCTAATTGTACCTAGAGGATGCCTCTATGAGTAAAATAATTGGAAACTGTCAATTTTGATAATAAGTGTTCATAAAATGTCAATATCAAAATTGGAATGACCAATTTTTTATCGCAGAGCACGATTGGGAGAAAAAATTACTACAAAAAAGTATAATACAACTATACTCTTAAAGCAAGTATTTTTTAAATTATTTCGAAGATTACTTTTTCGTTCTATTTCTGCAGGGTATAATTTCGCATGTCACAAAGCACATTAGTAGGCATGTGATATCCTTTTGTTTTGTCGCTATTGTAATGCAAACTGTCAAATAATATAGATATTTATGCATTAAGGGAGATATGGATGTTTTTTTCCTGAGGTTGACAGGATTACAAACCGAGAGCCTTTGGCCCGAGGTTTGTAAGTCAACCGAGGGTAAAAAACATCCATATCTTCCGTGGTGCATACAATATTTTATTTTTTAGAAACTTATTGGTAAAAATTTTAGGTATTGTATCGATCCACAATGTTTATTTCCGAGGTTGCTATGAGTTGTTTGACAGTATATAAAAGTCATAATAAAAATGGCAGAAGGTATTATTCCTCAAAATGTAAATGAAAAAGCCAAAAAAGCCCGTGAATTATTGGTACCCCAAAAGTCGGAACAATTATACGCAAAAGAATATGATCGATTGCATGAGTGGATGTTAAAAAATGATGTCACAGTTATAAGTGTAACTGTAATGTTGGCATATTTTCAAGATTTGTCAAATTCGTTTAGTCCGAATACGTTGTGGAGCAAGCTTTCGATGATTGAATCTATGTTATTATTGAGAGATGGCATTGATATTTCAAATTACCACGAATTGAAAACATTCCTTAAAAGAAAACACAAAGGATATGAACCCAAGAAGTCGGAGGTCTTGACGCGTGAACAGGTTGATATGTTTTTACGAGAAGCACCGAATGACACTAATTTGATGTTTAAAGTGGTAGTAATTATGGGTATGTTTGGCGCTTGCAGAACTGACGAATTGGTCAAAATGCATATTGGAGACATCAGTGACAGGGGTTCAGAAATTGTGGTGCAGATTCCGGACACTAAAACATTGGCAAAGAGATCCTTCACTATAGTTGAAGAGGAGAGACTGAATGCGTTGTCGCTTATCAGAGAATACATGTGTTTGCGTCCTGCAGGAGTCTCAAGGTTTTTTTTATCGTACAAAAACAGAAAATGTACAGTGCAACCTGTTGGGAAAAACACATTTGTCAGCATTCCGTCAAAAATTGCTGTCTATTTGGGTTTGCCGAATCCGAAATCTTTCACAGGTCACTGTTTAAGACGAACATCTGCAACTTTGGCAGCAGATGGAGGAGTAAGTATGACCAATCTGTAGCGTCTGGGTGGATGGAAAAGCTCTACAGTAGCGGAAGGCTACTTGGCAGACAGCATGGCATCCAAGAATAAAATTTCACGCATGATTGCTGGAATGGAAGAGACTGAAAAAGTAAGATCGTCGGCATCTGCCTGTGGCAGTGGAGGCCATGAGCACACGCAAAATTGCTCATCTTCAAGTACCGTCTTGAATGGAAAATTTGTCAATTGTACGATCTATTTGTCAAGTGGTCATAAGGTTGAAGGAGAAAAAAATGTGATTGAGAGTGAAAAAAATTGACATCTCCCAAGGGAGATATGAGTTGCTTTTCATAGATTGTATCCATGACGAAAATAAATAATATCATGTTTCTAAAAAATAAAAACCATTTAGTATAAAGTATTACAGAAATCAAAATCAACAAAATGAATCTTACACAAATCAACAATTTATCAATTTATTCTTTATACATGGCAACTGCGATAGAATTGTTCCTCGAACATGTAGAGTATTCAATGAAACTTATCCATATGTACCGCCGATTAATAAAACATGATTTAGAAGATTGTAATCAAATTTTGTTCAATTTGGACAAGTGAATGCAATAAAACTTCGACAAAAGCCAGTTATGGAAAATGAGGAAGTATTTATTTTCAAGTTAATCCACAAGCATCTATCTTGTGAAAAAGTAATCTTGGAAATAATTTTTAAAATACTTGCTTCAGGAGTATGTTTGTATAATACTTTTTTGTTGTAAATTTTTCTCCAAATCGTGCTACGTGATAAAAAATGTGTCATTCCATTAAAAAAAATTGAATTACGGGATATTTACGATGGCATTTAAATATTGACATTTTATGAACACTTATTATCAAAATTGACAGTTTTCAATTATTTTACTCATAGAGGCAACCTCAAGGTACAATTAGAGATGTAACTCATAATTTTATTTTATTCCTAAGAGAAGTTATAGACAGATTTCAGGCTACCTTTCAATGGTCAAAATTTTAGTACAAAAAGGTTTTCTTGAAAACTAGAAGAGATAAGTGTACTTACGTTCTTACAAAATATGTTCCAATTTAAGCGAGGAATTTAAAAATATTATAATATATGGAGTATTTTATTTAAAATAAGAAAGTAGGTGCTACTTCCGGGGGAACCGGAAGAGATAGATAGTTGGAAATATTTCACATGAGGATAACTGATTCAACCGTGTAACGAGGATTTTTAAAAAAAATTTAGTACAACGGCAAATTCGTAAACTTTAAACAAACGGTTCAGCATACACACCCTGTATAAATAAGACACAATTGGTGTGACTTTCACAAAATATCTAATGTTGTACTACGGCAATTGTTACGTCACACTTGTTTCTGCAACTACAGTTGATACCTAAGTACTAAAAATGGGAGCGGGGGTAGCATAATGAGAATGGGGGTACATTTATAAATTCAAAAGTGGGGAGTTATTAACCTCAAGTTGGTCGTTCAACAATAGACCCAGTTTATTATATTTGTTAATTTCTAAATGTTCTAAAAGACTTAATTTTAGCCCTTCATCACAGCTGTGTAATATTTTAAGCTATGGCTGGAAGTCGTTTATGTTCTAATAAAGGTTAGCATAAGTAGAGCTAGTCCGTTCGTATTTGAAGCACTTTTGGTGTTCGGAGATCCTATCCTCAAAACTGCGACCGGTTTGTCCAACGTAGACCATAGGGCAACTACAGAACTCAATCTGTTATTTTGTCATTTTATCTATGGCATTATTAATAAATTTACCCAAGGTGTAATTTGTTTTGAAGGTCGAGGAAATGTTCATAGATCCAAGTTTCCTGCTAACTTTTAATGACGGATTACGGGAGTACGTGAAAGAACAAATTTTATTCTCCTTTACAGCATCGTTAGTTGTTGGAGAAATCGTAAAGGTCGTTCGCTGCTTTCGTTTCCTTCGTTTCTTCTAGAACCAGAAAGCGATGCAGAGAGTTGCATCCGAACTCAAAAATTTGATAATTTGACAGCTGAAAAATTCGACAACACCTGAAAAGCATGTTGCCATGTTCGGTTGAAATGTATGAAGACAAATGGGACAGCTGATATTATAAAGAAGTAGCCTTTTTATAAGAATCCATCAGGCTATCAACTGGTATAATATCTGCTAAGACGGTATTTATTGTATTTCTTAATTTATTCCTTTGTAGATCGATATGGACTTTAAAACAGCATTTGGGAATGTAAATTGTATGCTAAATCAATGGGAAGAATTATTTCAAAGAATTACAGATAAACATGCCTTGCTGGATATTTTAAAAAGCGATACGAACCTATCAGATAGTAAGTATGGAATTGTTAATCTATAATAATAATCTATTTTTATAATGTTTACGTTCCTATACGGTGGGAAAGTTACGTGATCACCCAAAAATAAAAAAAATAAAAATTTGACGGATTCACACATTTTATGGGTTTCTCCAAACTTCTGATTTTTTTAGGGTATATTTTGTCTGGATATCTGATTATAGACAATTAATTATTTTTAATTTGTGTGCATCATTTTGGCATGACATTGATACACTTATTCATAGAATATACGTTTATTGTTGTGTGCAAATTCATATGCTAGAAGTTATCCTTTTGAGTATCGCATCTCTTCAATTAAATTGGAATTAATAAAAAACAATTCATTTCTTTCTAAACTATCAAATTCACCATCACTGTCCTCTACAAGAATTCTAAATTTAAAACTTGTAAGTTTAGCATTTATAATTATTTCAAAATAACGGTCAGGACATTTGAAATTCTCTTCTCCTTCAAATTTTAACTTAGTCATTTAATTATGAAATTACTTTTGTTTACAGACTAGCGGAATATAGTTCCAATCTGGGGGCTCCAAGGGTACCTGGTACCAACCAACAAAATAATCAAACATGATTTAGTAACGCGGAAGAGGACCACAACCAAATGAACCATCGTGGATTCACAAGAATCTGTCATTTTTGTTGGAGGAACTCAGCAGGAGGTAGAAGACAAAATCGAACATTTGAAAAAAAAATGAAAGTTTCCATTCAGCCATCGGTATACTACATTTGCAAACATCTATCCTCCATCGAGAATTTGTTAATTAATTTAGACGATTAAGATATTTTTTCAAAATTATATACTTATTCAATTTAGAGTTTCCTGCAGAATCAAAAATGTTTTGTAGTTTCTTAGAAACGCACTTTTTTAAATTAAAATTAACAAAAAAATTTACAAAGGTGTACATTTTAAATGAACAATTAAGTTCAGGAATGTAACTTAACAAATAAATATTTTTATATACAGGGTGACATAGAACAAACTACACACATAATGCATAGCACCACGCGATAGAGGACCAACAAATCATTAAAAAAATCCTACATACTAATGTTGTATATTACTTGTGACGTACCTGAAGGGCAGTCGGCGCGTTAGGCCGTGGAGCGAGTGGAGGGTCCCTTCGAAGTAGTGACGAGGGCCAGGCTCTCGGTGTCAGAGAGTGGGGGAGGTTAAAAAAAGGCTCCACGTAATTTTACCTCGTTGCTACTTCGTCGCAAAGGGTGGCTCCACCCTACCTGCGTGGGTGGACGACAGACAGTCAGCGAAGTTCAGGAATCACGAACTGTCACAACGCTGACCGTTTGGCGCCAACACCACCAGATTTAAATCTCGCAGTGAGAATAGAAAACTGTAACTGAACTGAATGAGAAAACGCGGGGGGAACAAAAAATAACAGGTGTGAGTTTGTAGTGTAATATCGGCGTTTATTCACACACACAAACGACGGACACCGTGTCTGCGCTCCTGAAAACAAATACCTCCGAACGCCACCCTTTCGCGCAGGGCTCGCTCTATTCGGCCGAATATAGTAAGCTCCAAATCGCGCGATTGAAAGGGCCGACGGAGCAACCTTTCTCTTACACTAGCGCAAAACACGTACGACACGAAACACGTAAACGTAACTTATACACAAAAGAATAAACGATCTGGCTCAATTGAGCACACAAAAAAAATATATAAATTGGAATCTATATCTGGCCTGGTGTTCCTGGTGGTCTCGCTGGTGACTGGGTTCAGCTCCGGGATGTCGGCGGTTTCGCGTCGTGGACGCCTCGTGCTCGACTCGCGGCCTCCAGCCAAGAATGGTTTTGGCCGAGCTGCTTAGCCCGTAGCCAAACGCTCAGGTGTTATGAGCGTTTTAGTTCTCTGCCCCGTACTCGGTGCCTCAATCCCCTCAAGGGTGGTTAGCTGAGAACCGTTGATTATTCCCGTAAACCGGATGGTGATACCCTTATCTTCAACGGTTCTTCTGGCACGATCTGTACTGGACACGAGTCAATTGAGTTCTGGTCATGGCGGCGTCTCGCCGGCGAATTTAAAAATCGCTCACAGGGGAAACGCGTCACCACAACAACAAAAATGCGAGCACGGTTGTCTATAGTGCAGGTCCATGCGCCAATTAATTATTAAAATGTAGTTTCTGCCAAAGACGTTTTCGGACCGTTACATACTATATTACGAAATGTATCGGCATACTCCACGATTCTGTTCCATAATTTCTCTTCAGTGTTTATTTCTACGGCATATACTTCATTTTTCATAAACCCCCAAAATGAAAAATCGAGGGATTAAGACCGAGACAACGAGCATGCCGTGGTATAGGTCCTCCACGACCAAACCACCTATTTCCAAATCTACATCGAAGAAGTTCGTTTGCTCTTCGAGAATAGTGAGCTGGCGCGCCGTCATCCATGTAGTACATTCTTCTTATTATAATAATCAATGGGACATCTTCTAATAAAGTATTCAGTTCATTTTCAAAAAGAAATCGATAGTGTTTGCCTGTAAATCGTCCGGGCAATCAAAATTGACCAATTAGATAATTATCGATTATACCTGCCTGAACATAAATAAAAAAACCCATACTGGTGATTCCGTATTACTATATGATGAGGATTTTCATCGCTCCAATAATGCATATTATGTATGTTCAACACACAATCGCGACTAAAATCAGCTTCATCGGTACACAAAATTAATGACGGAAAATATTGCCCTATGCACGTCAATAAATGTTCTAACATTAGGAACTTGTCTTAATGGATATCTATCTCGATAGATACGCTGAGTTTTGGGACTATTTGAAGAAGCTGCGCGGTAACACATAATCATGTCGCTGTATTCTGCAAAAATGTAACGAATAATTTTTGAAAGCAACTATTAAAAACGACAAATAAGTGAACTTAATACGTAGGATATCAGGAACACGACAAAGTTTGAACAAATTATTGCAATATTAGTTTGACATTTACAAATATCTTGTTTCATGAAATCATTTATGACATTCCTTCTTAATTTATTAAAATTATTTTAAAAAAAAGGTTTACAGCCTGTAAACTGTTTAAATTCTCTAATACATGAGTTGAGTCTCCTGTCACTCTATTTATTATAGTGGGCGTATAGGGTGGTCCAATTTGAATGTTTCTGTAGGGGATCTCGGTAAGTAGAAGAGATAGAAAAAATCGGATGGCGTATCCTCGATCTCTTTTTTCAAGACAAACTCAATGGTGAAAATAAAAATTGACTATCGTCTCTTGTTTTCAAGTTATAGCCAAAAACTCATTATATTCAATTTTCGATTTTTATCAATAATTCATTTAATTGTCATTTCATTAAGATGCGAGTTGCATGTTCTTCAGGCACATTTTTACGGTGAATTTAATGAGTTTTACAGAATGTTGAAATCTTCGTTAATACCCAAGATACAATACAAAGTTATGTTTTTTAAATAGTAGTCGAAGTTAGCTTTGATCTTAATAAATAGGTTATTGTTTTCTATATTCGATAATGTATCACATGTGGATGTTATATTTGCATTTTTGTTAAAATCTATTAAAATCTATCAAAACGTCATGTGTTCTCTTATTGGGTGTAGTAGGCTTGTTTTGTATAAATTGTTTGATTGCCAAGCTAACACATTTGGCGTGATCGTTATATTTCGAAGTGTTTAATAATGCCGTACGAATATTATGAAATATTTGATATGTTAGATGCTTTATTTAAAGTAATAACAAATCGCTAATTAACATAGAAACATATTTTAATCGTTATCCGGAAAGAAAATAACCGAATAAATTAATATTTCAAAGACTAAAAGAAAATCTTATCAACCACGGATCTTTCAAGTAGCCAAGATCATGGTCTTACAATATTGTAAACGCCAAAGAAACTGCTACTAATGTAATTGGAGCTGTAATAGTGAATCCAGTAATTTCCAGACGGCATATTGAGGATGAATCCGGAACTTCGAAGTATCGAGCACTTAGAATTTTGAAGAAACATATATTTATATTCCAAGATATAGAACGAAAAATTATATAAAATGAGAAATAATAATATTAATAATTTACAACAACATTTTATTGATTGTATAAATTCAATTTCAAATGTTCACATTCATAATGGTTATGGAACTGTTATTAAAAGATGCAACATATGCATATTGAATAATGGACATCAATTGGAACATTTATTGTAATTTAAATATTGTGTCTATGCTTTTCAATGCTTCATTGAAGGGTTTTTCTTTTAATCTTGGAAAAATCAATTTATTGGGTTGTCTGCCTTTTAGATAATAGAGCCTGTAATGTTCCCAATGCAATAAGATAATTGTTATTGATTTAATAAAACTTTTTAACATATATCATATTGTATTCACATGGTATTTTGTAATTTAAAAATGGAAAATGTGTGCATTTTCAATAAATAATTTTATTTGAAACAAATTGTACAAGCCTACTAGTAGTCTACTACGCCCAATAAGAGAACATGTGACGTGTTGACACAATTTTAATAGATTTCAACAAAAATGCAATTATAATATTCACATGTGATATATCATTGAAAACCGAAAAAAATAACCTATTTATTAAGGCCAAGGCAACTACGATTTGTATTTAAAAAACACAACTTTGTATTGTTTATTAACGAATATATTAAAATTCTGTAAAACTTATTCAATTCACTGTAAAAAAGTGCCCTCAATAAATTGAGAAATAACTGAAATATTGATAAAAATTGAAAATGGAAAATAATGAGTTCTCGGCCATAACCTCAAAATGAAAAACGATAGCCAATTTTTGTTTTCACCATTTACTTGGTCTTGAAAAAAGAGATATACGACATGCCATCCAGTTTTCTCTACGTCTTCTAGTTATCGAGATCCCCTATAGAAATATCCAAATTGGGCGACCCTGTACATTTCAAAACTAGCCAGTCTCAATAACTTTTGAATGCAAGCTAATACGATAAAACAAACAAAAACACATCGATTGATTTTTGAAGGGGGAAGTTTATAAACAACGTCAAATAAATTTTAAATACCGTTCTTCCTAGCCACCCTTACTTTGAAATTTCAAATGGCACCTCCCACCTTGCGATACCTCATTTTAAACCTTTAAAAAACCATAATCTATTGGCGCAATAAAAACTGATTTTTGTAGATTCGTTTTGGAAAAAATAAATAAATAAGAAAAATTCCAAAACAAATTATATTGAACAAATCTGAGTTACATTCAATGAAATAAAAAAAAAACAAGACTCACCAGTTTTCGAGGCAAATGTTAAAAAGCATGTAAATTGAACATAAAACATTACCCCCTCCCTCTAGCGACTCTCACTTTTCATACAAATTTTAAATTACACCCCTACGTTGTGATACCTTATTTTAAAGTTTAAAACAAATACAATCAAGACATATATAACCAAATTACTAATATGCAGTATCTATAGATTCTGTTATTGTAAATATATTATTTAATAAATGTATGATTGCAATATTGTCAGTTTCTAACCAAAACTTTGATCCACATAAATAATACTTGAATTTTTATATGGTATGTATGATCGCCAACATTTCCTTTTCTCCAATTGTGTAGTTTAACTCACTGTTCCTTAAAACCCTCGAAGTATAGTTTATTGGTTCAATGTTATCCTCGCTTGCTTGAATTAATACTTCGGAAATTGCTTTGTCAGAAGCACCAGTCTGAATTATTTCTCAAAATCTGGATGTATTAAACTCAAAGATTCATATAATCCTGTCTTCAAATCCTGAAATGCGTCGTCCTTATCTGCACTTCACTTCTATTTCTCTCCTTTCTTCAGCATGTTGTATAACGGCCACGATCTATCATATTTTGGAACGAATTTCTTATGGTTATTCATCATCCCCAAAAATCTTCTTAATTGTCGTAAATTTGTTGGTCTATGGTACTTTTTAATTTCTTCTAGACGTTCCCTATCTATTTGTACACCAGATTGTGTTATGATATGTTCTAAAAATGTTACCTTCTACACGAAAAATTAATATTTGTCTATATTTAATTTCAATCCATGTTTACTCAATTTTCTAAATTTATCTCCAAGTGTTGTATATGATCATGTGTTTTACTAAATATCAACAAATCATCGATGTAATGTGCGCAAAACCCTTCATGCTTTCCCAAAACCTTTTGCATTGTCCTCACTAGTGCCGCACTGGAACTTGATAATCCGAAAGGTACCATTCTGAACTGCTAAATATAACCATCGTTCATGAACCCAGTGTTTTTGCGTGAATCCTCATGAAGTTAAATCAGCCAAAATAAATTTTTCAAGTCTAATTTTGAAAATACCATTTGATTTCCAAAATTACTCAAAATGGTTTCAATTGTATGTGGCGTCTCATATTGTGGCCTGGTAATTTCATTGAGTTGTCTCGCAGCCAAACACATTATAATTTCACCTTTTATTTTCATTGAACAAATCTAAGTCAATTTTTTTAGATTTGTTCAATATAAATTGTTCAGGAATTTTTCTTATTTTTTTATTTTTTTCCAAAACGAATCGACAAACATCTTTTTTTATTGCGTCACTAGATTAGGATTTTTTAAAGTTTTAAAATGAGGGATCGCAAGGGAGGAGGACACTTAAAATTTATTTGTCATTGTAACTAACGCATAAAGTAACGCATAAAGCATAGTAACGCATAAATTCGATTACTTCGTTCAAGGGATATAGCGATTTTAATTAAATAACATTATACTGCACTATTTCCATCTTGTTACTTGTTGAAAAGATAAAATACGGAACACAATTTTCACAAAGACATTTATTTTAAACTAAATGTACATTTCGGTCGCAATGCGACCATCTTCAGTAGCAGAAAAGTACTGACGGAAATAATGCCGAGCGCCTTCTTAAATAGGATTACCTAATTACACATAATATTTATAATTTATTTACAATGCAACATTGACAGTTTCATACAATGAATGGATTAACCCTCAATTCCAAACAATATAATCGAATATACTCCGAAATCGTAATTTCTTAATAGATGACATTAAGAGCAATCCTTTTCGCGAAGTGATTTGGGAATTGTAATTGTCTGTATGATTTCTAGCAATGGATTACCTAGCGCTGATTCATCGAAGATTAATAATGTTGATGTGTAGTTTTTCATGTACGTGTGTTTTTCGTACGTGTTGCAAGTGTAACCAACACATTGTGCACATTATGCCGTAAATGTTATTAGTTAGGTAATAATAAATATTTATAATAAAAATAATCAATAACTATAATATTTTTTTATAAATTAAAAATTATGTTTTGTAATTTAATAGTATTTTTATTCTCGAATTTTATCTTTCAGTTCCCACCAAAATAACAGTCCTCTGATTTAAATCATAATTAACTGGTAGTTTCAATTGTTAAGTGAAGCAAAATAGTTCAAAAACTTGATAATATACAATATAAAAACTAATTTGTTATTAAATTCAAATGAATATACGTTTTCTGTGTATTTAAAACTAGTTTCCTAAATTTTGTTAAATTATAATTAAAAAAAATAATTAACTTTAACTTTAACGGTTAAAATTAACTTCCGTTACTTACTATCGATGCACCTGTCGATAGAAAACGTTGATTACTTTAATTTCACTAACCACTTACAACTGTTTTAAATTGAGTATAAATATAGTACAATCGTAATAATTTTATATTAACTACTTTACTGGTGTATTCGTTTTGATAATTTCGTTGAAATTTTTTAATTTCTACGAAACCGGCCGATTTTCGGGCCGTCGCACAGTGGGACAGGAGCGATTTTGGCCGGACAAAAATCTGAAATCTTGTATTTGGCTTTTTGACACTTAAAGTCGACAAAAAAACATGAAAGTGTAGATTCAATTATTTAAAATGTAGGAAGGGGAGCGATTTTTATTATCAAACGTAAAAATCTCGTTAAGCATGAATCAGTTTTTTGAAATAAAATCAACAGTGATGTTATTAAATGAAATTTTAAATGAAATTGACATTCCACAATAATTTAATCAAAATTTAAAAAAAAATATATGTAAGCAGAAAAGTGACTTTGTTTCATTTTTGATAGGACGCGCCCTACATTCATACTATTAACTCCGAAGGTGGCAAAAGGTGGCAGATGAATGAAATGGCATATGATAGATGAAGGCTGAGAGCATACTATGCCATACAATTTGAACCCCTGCGAACTCCTGCATAATTAGTGCACCCTATTTCATAAAAAATATCGCCTATTTATTTGCATATCTTATGGAAAAATAAACAAGATGAAATAATTTGGTTATAATTTAGCATGTATATATCGTACAAAGTAACTGATTACTAAAAAAAATACTAAGCAAGTATAATAATCATACATTAAAAAGTAGGCGCCAGAATTATTCACGACACGCGACTCGTTTCGGTGTAACACTGGCATTCAAACTCTTCTTAAAGAGAAACCCTTTGTACCATGGGTGCATTAGACTAAAATTAAAATCCTGGCACTAGTTTTAACGACATTGGTGATGTTTCTGCTTTTCTGTGGATTGTGGTCCGGCTAGCGGCCAAAGCTGTCCCACTGTGCGTCGGTTGCTCCTGTGAGGGTAGACGCGAGCCAAACACGACCATCTTTTAAATGCCACTAGTACCCACCCCCTAATGCTGAAGATGTTAGGAGTAATAAATAACTCACTAGAATTTATGATGTGATGACATGTTTATGGTTCGTCATGGACCGCGGTATAGAAGTCGGCTTCACAAAAGATTAGGGGTTGTACTATGGTCTCTTTTAGAAGCACTAGAAATTATGGGGACTTGGGGCAAAAAAAAAATAGATAAGAACCCATAAAAACGCAGGCGGTTGCTCTAAGGGCTCTTACACACACCTCGTTTTTATTACTCGGCGGCGGCTTCTTTAGTCACCCGAGATCGGAGTGTAGAGAGAGCGCGATTTGTAGAAAAGAGATCTCCGATGCCGGGTGGGCGTCATGCTTTGGGTCGGATAGACGACGTAAAAAGACAGTGGGGTACAGCACGTGAAACGCCAGATTTGAAGACAATCACTTTATCACAATCGCTCGTCACAACCGCGACAAGCCGAATGGGATCTTTTACTTTTCGTTTTTTTAATTATTTTTGCGCCAAACGTTGTATGAAGTAAATCTAAGTAAAACAATTTGCAAATTAATAATTTTAAACCAATAGTAATGAGTAAAATGACATTGGGTTATATAGGAAATACGAGTACACAGCATATGTAATAATGACAAAAATAGAAGACAATATAAAGTCTAATTTATTTGACGCACCAAAATATTGAAGTATGTAATTAAATTATATACACAACAAATAGTAACATAGACAGGGTGTCTACGCTAAACCGCTCGTTAAAAGTTTACGGAGTTGCCGTTGTCATAAAAATTTCAAAAAAATCAAAAATGGATGCAATTGCCATTATTAACCATTTTAAAGAAGCTATTTGTGGTGTCCCGGGAAAAATTGGAGAGAAGATAATAGTTATACTAAATCAAGTTTTTTTTAAAAACGAAAGTTTTTAAACGTAAATTAATTTTGGAAAAATTTAAGTGGTGACAATGTGGGTGATTTTGAAAGCAGCATACCTATAGCTAATTTTAAATATGCGCCTACAACAAGTGTGGATGTTGAAAGAAGTTTCTTTGACTATAAATATATTTTGAGCGATAGAAGAAACAATTTAATCATGGAAAATTTGGAGCAATATTTCATTGTAAACTGTTTTCAAAGAAACTAGTATTTTAGAATGTGATTTTGTAAATTAGTATGTACCTACCTATATTTAGGATATTTTTGTATTTTTCTATAAACATATATTTCTAAATTTTAAATGAAATTTACTTTTACAAAAAAAAAGCTTTACATTAAATTCATTGTTCTATCTATAACTCGACGTTCTTTCAGTCAATGCTTTATTCAACTGTCATGTGTTTTGGACAAAATAATAAATGGCACATCCATCATCTAGGTAAGTATACCATACTATTCTGTAGTTATTTTTATAATCTAAGGTGAAAAATAAATTTTAAAAATCAACTTTTGTTTTATTTTGTTTATATTTTTGCATGTTTTTTTAGCTTTTTTATGTAAATTTATGCTTTTTTGCTTATTTTAATGTTTTTTTAATCAAAAATATGTGCTTTTTAAGTGCTTTTTTTTATGTTTTTTTAATGCTTTTTATCCGATCTTTAGTTATAATATTAACTATAGTGATCAAATAAATCACTATAGTCGATCCAAATTCGACACGAAGCTAATATAAGTACTGTTACATGCGTAGGCGGCACGTGAACACTTCTACACAAGCACACGATTGGTCGTACCATCGGTCGTCTCCGGTCTACCCGGACTAAGGGTTTTTTATTACTGCGATCGCTACCCTCGTATTGTGTTCGAGTTGTGTAGAATCGGCCCTGTAAATTGTTGCCGTTCGCGTGAACTCGTGTATAGTATCTTCGTCTTGAAATTGGACAGAGTACAGGTACATGTAATCTTTAAAATCATGTGTCGTTCGCTGGATGACTCGCAATGTCGACGTTTATTAAAATTCATGCCGTCGCTTATCTTCATCCGTTAAAATACGATATAGAATTATATTAACACGAACATTTAATGCGGCTATTATTAGCTAAGACGTTGGCGCAATGTGCTAGGGTCTGACTTTGTAAATACACACCACAGGAAGTTGTTTAGAGTCGTATGCCGATGCTTCAATAAAAATTTCACGATAATTAATTATTAAACAATATCGAAATAATTCAAACTTCGCGCGAACAATAGGAATTCAAGTTTCCTGCAAATAGCGATCAAGGATAGGCAACTAAACATACAATGGATTCAAAATTCGGGCGTCAACAAAAAAAATTAGACGAGATGAATAATGAGTTAGGCCCAAATACAACACATTTGCCGAAAAATCGGCCCATGTATTTCTTATAGAGTTTTTGCGGCTGTATTGCCATTGCAACACTAATCAATACCCCGCAATACGTATTCTTTGCAGATATAATTTCAATTTTGAGTAAAATTGCTACAATACATCGGGTAAGAATGTACCTTGAGATTATGAACGGTTTTAGGTAGAAATTTATCTATTACTTTAGATTCTGAACGTACCCCTATGATGAAATGTCAGTGTCATTACCAACAACACACTGTTTTATAATTATTGTATATATACACAGGTGTACGTCCCAATTTTAAACATCAAATATAGCCCGAAATAGTTTAGAGGGTAATAATAGCTTCAAATCGCAAATACCATTAAAATAAATGCTAGCATTAAATTGGTGAGCTTGTTTTTGACAGTCGTGAAGTATGGACGTTAAACTGACAAAAAGTTGATACATTTCAATCATTTCAATATCTATTTTGCCATGCAAATTTTAATTTTGTCGATATGGAATCTCAAAATCGTGCAGTAGTTCTGCGGAGTCGTCCGATTTCCAAATACGAGAAATGCAAGAGATGCTGGTTATTCATTTACAATAAGAAGGAAAAAACTATACTCAATAAAACGGGAAATAACTGGTGTAAGTAAAAGTATAATTTGTTACGTGATACCTATTTACGTTTATTTAGGTTACATTCTACTATACTATGTCATCTTCCTGGCCGTAGTGTCAATAATACATGCGGTCTTGTGGTATATAATTAGAGGAGTAGTGATGCCCTCACCGACCGATAGTACAATGATGCGAATTTCAAATTTTAAATCACCAAGTAAGTAAGTGGTGGACAAAACGATATCTTTAACATAAAGTTTTCATCAGGTGTATCCATACTTCCAGTAAATGTTAACAAGAAGCCTGGACCAATAATCAGGTATACTTTTTGTGGCATAGACTCCCTGACGGACTGTCATACCAACGCATATGTGGAAGCAATAAACCGATTCCTGAAACGTAATTTTAGTTTAAGTAAAATTTGGTCACTAATAAAGAAAAAAAAATTAAATGACATATATGTTTACCTGGAATCATCCAACAATCATCTGAATCTCTAAAAGAATATGGAAATTCGCTTTTTTTATTTGTGTAGATTTGATGAGGTAAATGAAGCCACATCTGCTTTGGATAATTTGGATAATTAGGCGAATAGGCGAAATTACATGATGCAGAAATTATAATTTTTGAAATATTTCAAAAACTAGTTATTTTGGGAATATGGATCTATTATAATTTTTGTAGCATATTGGCAAGCCTACTGCTCTATGGGATTAAAGTATGTCAGTTCATTTTAAACAATTGAAATAAGCTTTATTTCAGTATGCTCTTGACTAATGACATTTTTTAACTGAATCTCAAAATTTTCAATTGCAGCTAATATCAGTCATAGAAGTTACCTTTCAGGTACAATTCGAATTCAATTTTAAATTTATATCTTATTTCTAAGAGAAATTGAAGCCATATTTCATGACGTCTTTTTGAGAACAAAATCTGGGAATTTGGTTTTTATCTAAAAAAGAAAAAAAAAGGTAAACACATATCTCTACAAAACATGTTAATTATCAAATTAAACGTGGAAACCTGAAACATAATAATCTATAGGGTGTTCCATTTTAAAAAACAAAAGTTGGTGACTACTTCCGGCAGAACCTGAACTGATATAAAGTTGAATGTATTTCTTTTCTTTCTATTACTGATTACTGAGAATACTATTTCTGAAAAAATAGTATTCTCATATCCATATAACATTACATATATATGTTATCTTTTAATTTTCATTTATAAAATGTTTATATTACTAACAGGTTGGCCTTGCCTGTCACACTCTATATTTGTAACCCATATTACCAACATATTAAATCTTTTTGTATTTGGCGCGTCGGCAACGGGTTCCCAAAATTTAATAATTTGAGCAATTCTCAAATTTGTAAAAGTTTTCGTCTGCGAATTAATTAGGACAGAACCAGCGAAGACTACAAGACTCGGAACTTCGAGACACCGCAATCTTCGCATCGAATCTGCAAGCACCAGGGACCCAGGTAGGATTCCAAACATCGAAACACCACCCACGTCCAGCTGCGCAGATTCAACTCTCACGGTCGAATGGACAGAATACTAGCACTGTGAGTAGATACATTTTTTTGAGTGCCTAAATTCAATCGTCCATTTAAAATCACTCGTTTTTGTCATTCTATTAATAAATGCACGAGTAATTGTTAAGACAAATTCGGAATCAAAGTTGTCATCATCCCTACGTGATACCTAACTATCATGATATCCTTACTGTTCCCCAACAAATCGTCCCCAAATTTTAAATATCACATGGCGTTGCAAACACATGGCGTTGACATGAGAGTGTTTGGCTATGATTCCCGATTTCCACGGCGAGACAGATTTACTGTCACGTTTCGTCGAAATCAGCGAAAAATTGGTTAATAAATTTTATATCAGAGCAGATTCCATAGACTTTCTAAATTGTTTAATGTCAACAATACTGTGGAAAATTAAAGGAAAAGCGGCAGTTAATATATTATCAAACAGGATCACCTCCTGGCTACAATTAAAAACAGCCCAGTTGAATGCATATGGCGATAAAAGAGACCATTATAGTTAAAATTTTGAAATAACTAATTTAACACAAAATTTTACAGAAACCCCATTTGAAATTTATAATAAAGTTCAGCACTTGCTGAATTTACAAGTATCATATATATAACCCCATATATGCAGCAACTCAACAAGAGCAACATTATTTAATTAACTTTTTCATGAAAATGCATACTGCGTTGTCCTCCATAGATTAAAAGATCCAATAGATGCACAAATACGTGCAAGAAATAAACTCAATTTATATTCTACTTTAAATATTTTAACAAATGAACTACAATTGTTAGGTATCAAATTTTATTATTGGCTAATAATTGATTATTAATAATAGAGACGGGATATATGTGCCTTTATTTGTATACAGGGTGTCTCAAAATTGACGCCCGTCCTCTTGGGATTTGATCCAGGAGGCTTATAGAAATTGAAAATTAAGAGTGGAAATTTTTCCGTTTGCCCTTTGTTATAGAGTTATTGATAAAAAACAAAAAAAACTTTTTAACTTTAAACTTTATTAAATGCTTCTTCTGCAAGTGTCTATCCGTTCTGGAAGTTTGCTATCATATTGGCTATCTTTACTTTGTTTACAGCTGCCGGAAGAGGCCTGTGGTTGTCGTGGAGAACGAACTCCAACCATCTACAACCATCTACAAAAATTGATTCGAAGCTCCCTATCTCCGTCATGCAAAACTTGAACTTTTTGGGGCCTAAATGGATGCAAACCATTTCTCCTTAACAATCTGTGAATTGTATCTTTTTGGGCATGAGTTTGGGACGATATAATTCGTAGGGTTGTACTTGATTCCGCCTGAAAAAAAATCAAGAATTCGCTGTTCTTGATCGATGCTTAGCTTAGATCAACATCCTGCCTGATTTTGTCTAGGATTCAAATTACAGAACTTTGTTCTGCCCGTCTAATAGTTTTTGCATCAGGGTTACGATTTGGAAACTTCTCTGCATATGCCCTAGCCGCAGCAGTGGCATTGTCATTGCATGCACCAAACGCTTTCAACATATCCATATAATCTCGATTACTGTAACTCTATAACAAATGACAAACGGAAAATTTTCCACTCTTAATTTTCAATTTGTTTTAGCCTACCTGATCGAATCCCAAGAGGACGGGCGTCAATTTTGAGACACCCTGTATATAAGCCGGCGCAACGCGCTCAGCTTACGAACGAATAAAGGAAGGGCATTGAGTTACTCGCTCTTGTAGAGTGTGTATGCAAGTTCGGGTTCTGATTGTGGGGAAAATATGTGTAATCTAATGTTTTGGTGTGCGTTGCAATGCGGACGGTTATAAATTAGGTGTTGGAACAGATTAAAGCTCAGTACCTAAACTACAACATGTATATCAGATTGAGGTGTTCCGACATATGCAATTACATTGTAATATTCACATTAAGGAAGGGTGTGTCCCTAGGTCCTTTATAAATATAGTAAATGCACATAAAGGAAGGGTATGTCACTTGGCCCTTTATAAATATAGTAAATGTACATAAAGGAAGGGTATGTCCTTTGGTCTTTTATAAATATAGTAAATGTACATAAAGCAAGGGTATGTCCCTTGGTCCTTTATAAATGTAGTAAATGTACATAAAGGAAGGGATTGTCCCTTGGTCCCTTGGTCCCTTGGTCCTTTATAAATATAGTAAATGTACATTAAGGAAGGGTATGTCTCTTAATCCTTTATAAATATATTAAAAGTACATTAAGGAAGGGTATGTCCCTTGGTCCTTTATACATATATTAAATGCACATTAAGGAAGGGTATGTCCCTAGGTCCTATATAAATATAGTAAATGCACATAAAGGAAGGGTATGTCTCTTGGTCCATTATAAATATAGTAAATGTACATAAAGGAAGGGTATGTCCCTTGGTCCTTTATAAATACACTAAATGTACATAAATTAAGGGTATGTCCCTTGGTCCTTTAGAAATATTGTAAATGTACATAAAAGAAGGGTATGTCCCTGGTCCTTTATAAATATAGTAATTGTACATAAAGGAAGGATATGTCTCACGGCCCTTTATAAATATAGTAAATAAACATAAAGGAAGGGTATGT
Organism: Othius punctulatus; assembly: GCA_951805005.1. Classification (NCBI taxonomy): domain Eukaryota; kingdom Metazoa; phylum Arthropoda; class Insecta; order Coleoptera; family Staphylinidae; genus Othius; species Othius punctulatus. The sequence continues at coordinate 23,634,520 of OX638140.1, read as the reverse complement.
CCCTTGGTCTTTTATAAATATATTAAATGTACATAAAACAAGGGTATGTCCCTTGGTCCTTTATAAATGTAGTAAATGTACATAAAGGAAGGGTTTGTCCCTTGGTCCTTTATAAATATAGTAAATGTACATTAAGGAAGGGTATGTCTCTTAATCCTTTATAAATATAGTAAAAGTACATTAAGGAAGGGTATGTCACTTGGTCCTTTATACATATATTAAATGCACATTAAAGAAGGGTATGTCCCTTGGTCCTTTATAAATATAGTAAGTGCACATAAAGGAAGGGTATGTCCCTAGGTCCTTTATAAATATAGTAAATGTACATTAAGGAAGGGTATGTCCCGAGGTCCTTTATAAATACGGTATTCTTATTGGGTATTAAGAAGTGTATGTCCTTGCTTTACACATGAAGGTGAATTAAAATACTCGTAGAGAACAAGGGTCGAAGCCGTGACTGCTAGGGATCCAGTTAGCAAGAGAACAACTGGCGGGGGAAGGGGAGATGCTCCCCCCAAAGTCCTTCCAATTATAGTTATTATACAATACTAAACGAATACTCTTTATATGTGGGGAAATGATGTGGAGCCAAAGCCATCTTCGGATTGAGTTCAATACAAAGCCTGCGGATCCTGACCAATGAAAATACAGTATATTATGTAAGTGATTATTATTATTACTAGGTAAAATGGCGAAAATGTATCTATTAAATATGGCGTCAAGTTAAGGCTGCGATTGGAAAAAGAACTAGCTTAACACAATTAGAAAGTACGGCAAATAAAACGATTTTTAATAAAGTAACTCCACATTTCCCCAATACTTTTAGACGTAATTATCCCCTAAGAGTACCTATTAATAACACAAATAATAATATTCTCTGAAATAATTATAATTTTACCGAATTTAATAATTTTACACGACCTCCTAATGGTAACTCAAATATTAGAAAATAAAAGTCTAGTAATGAAAGCGTTGGCGCCTGTTAACCTAGACACCCCAATATAGACCTACGCATACATGTCTTTATCTACCCAAAATGCAAATGAACCAAAATATATTATAGATTACCAAGGTCAGTCAAACAATAATTTTATTTTGGAGGAATTATTTAATATCGATTTAATACCAGATGCGGAACCTAATGTTCCAACAAATTATTTTTTGACTCTGGAGGGTCCGTAAAACGACCGAGCCGGATCAAACTAAACAGCATCAACACTAATGAAAGTCGTCTACCATATATAACCGACCCATTAAATAAGTTAAACAGTTCATTTGTAAATCGTAAAGTTGGATACAAATTGCTTCGAAACGAAATCCGAACCGACACCTTTCAGGTGTCCAGCGCACTTGGCACTACTCATGGAAGGTTTGGCACTACAGTACCATTAAAACGGTTATAAAAGATATATAAGAAAAGCTAATATAAAATGCTTTATTTTTTACTTTCATTCAAATTTTAATGTATTATTCCGAATCGCTAATTTAAAATATTTAAATGTAAATATTGATTTACCTGAAGGTGAAGTATATACGCCTGATTGCGATATAAATATTTATTATAGTAAAATTTGTGGAAATCAGGACGAGAAGTGTACGGTATCGCCCGGTGCTCGCAAAGAAATGAAACGTTTAATTTCCATAAAATTTCGGATGTACAAAAAGTACTTTACCTGGGAGATCCGAACAAGTCATCGAAATAGATATTGCAAATATTAATAACGGTGATGATGAATTCTAATAATATACAGTTTAATAATTTTCAAATCCACTACGAGCATATGAATAGCGAAGAGAAAAATGTTATAATGAATTTAATTACAGAATATTCCGACCTATTTCATGTCTGTAATGATAAATTAACTTTCACAAATAAAGTCAAGCCTCAAATTAAAACCACGGATGAATTGCCCGTGTACAGTAAATTGTATCGTTACCCCTTAATTTATTGGGAATAAGTTAGAAAACAAACAAATAAAATGCTTGACGATAAAATTATAAGACCGTCACATACTCCATGGTCTTCGCCAATATGAGTAGTTCCCGAAAAATTCGACGCATCTTGTAAGAAAAACGGCGAGTAGTAATTGATTACCGCCAATTAAATGAGACAACAATCGGTGACCGTTATCCCCTACCAACATTAAAGATCTGCTCGATAAATTCGGGCGTTCTCAATATTTCACGACCCTACAATTAGCATCTCCACCAGAATGAACTTTATGAAAGTGACACTCCCAAAACTGCTTTTAACACTGAAAATGGGCATTTTGAATTCATGCGCTTGCCATTTTTCTACTTTACGGTACTTTTCAAAGAGTCATGAATAATATGCTGCGAGGAATCCAAAATGAAAAATGTCTGGTGTATATGAATGACATTACTAGTTTTAGTACAAGCTTACAAGAGTATATCAATCGGCTAAGAGAGGTATTCGATCGGTTAAGAGAGTCAAATTTCAAAATTAAACTTGACAAATCTAAGTTCTTAAGAAACCTTGCCCACATTGTTACTTCAGAATGTGTAAAACCTAATCCAGATAAAATTAAAGTCATATCAAAATTTAATAATAATAATAATAATTTAATATGATTAAAGAAAAATGCAATTATAGATATAAATGACTTAGATTATAAAAATAGCTTTAATTTATGTAAACATATTTTTACGAATCAACCTCTTACAATATCCAGACTTTACTAAACTTTTTAATACAACTACAGACGCGAGTAATTTCACTGTCGGAGCTGTTCTGTCAAAAATAACTACGAGCCCGAACAACTACATGTTCGGCCATTTCATAGTTTCTATATAAACATTGTTTTAACATAAACTGTTACCAGTAAATCTTTTTTATTTTAATTTTTCTCGTAAATTTTGGATCAGCAGTATTTTGGCTGCACTTTGGTGGTCAAATATAATAAGAATCATAATTTATGTTTGTAAAAATATATTTTTGTTGCGCTAAAACAGACAATTAAATGTTCGGCCAAAATATTATGCATTTTAGATACATCACGAAATTTATGTCTAGATAGCTTTGGATGTTGTATTCACGTTTAACACGTTCTCGGATACCTATGTAATTGGATAGGTTTTCTAAACCGCACCATTTTTTTCTTCGTTTGCACATTGGTAAAAGTAGGTATAATTTATGGAGGTAAGGTTCAATTACTCTCCAGAATGATTTTTAAACAAAAAAATTATGAGCGGCATTTCCCGTTTTGTCCCATAAAAAAGTTTTACTATGATCTTGGGAGAAAGCTGCAAATGCCATCGTAAAATAATAAGTGTCAAAAAAACTTTATTTCAATAATGTTGTATGATACAACTCAAAACATGGTACAATACATAGCGGGGGTCTATTTGGGTAAGTTTAACACAAGTATTTAGTTTATTTTTTCAAATGATTACTTGCACACACCTTGCACTGCACGTGATAGAACTTGTTGAGGTCCTTAGGATGTGGAATGTTGTTGCAAAGGCCCTATTCTTACTAGTTTCCTACCATCGTTCATGTCTGGTGGTATTTCAAGTAACGATTTCACCAATTCCTCTCTGAAGCTCAGAAGTGTCAGCTAACTATTGTACTTTTTTTCGATGTAATAATATTCCAAATTGCTACATCCAAAAGGTAAAAAATGACTTTTTTCCACTCCCTGCAAGGTAAGTACACTGTTGTAACATTAAGTTACAACAGTTAGTGTTTTTTAGTTATTTCTCTGGCACCAGTATTGAAAACACTTTTGATAACACCTCTTCGACTTCTCCGGCAGTAGGAAGGAACAGGCAGCATCTGCAGCTTCTTCAATTGCCATTTCTTGTTTATTTTCATTGGAATTCATTTTACAACTGAACGAATGCAATTTCTGACAGTCACACTGTGTTTGAAACAGGGCTCCGACAGGCTTATGGGGGAAAAGGAGACGAGTTATAGTGCGGTAGAGCATTATCAGAGGCGCTGATGTTCACATTTCAAATTTACCGCGTTCTTCCTACCAAGTTGCCATAGCGCGCATTTATGATTTACATTGTTTATAAATAACGTCTCGCCGTATAATTTATTTGTTTGTATCTTTATGCAAATAATATATAACTATTGTGTCTTCCTACATTTGGATTCACTACTGTGTTGTGAAAATTTAATCTCGTCTTTCTTACGACGCCCAGTGAAAAGTTTACACTCTACAACTGTAGGTAAGTACAATGAGCATTTAAATGCATTGTAATTGTTCTCGTGTATTATATATAGCTGCCACTGACCAGATCCCTGTGCGATGTGCCTGGTTGTAGAAGGAATATTTCTAAGGACCTTTCTGCCAGACTACATACTATTCCGAAAGAAGGAGAACGTCGGAAGCAATGGATAAATTTGCTCGGCTTACGTCAATTAATGGAGAAAAGTACATTCACAATACATCATTATCATGTGTGAGATGCTCATTTTGAAACTTCGCAGTACTGCACACCCGAGCGTCTAAAATTAAACCGAAATGCAATTCCGTCAATATTTTTAAATTCAATTTCAAACGATAACAACAATAATGAAGGTTTGATTGCACAATCCATTGCAGTGCTTGAATCAACAACACAATCGGAAGTGAAGCAGCCTTCGTCATCTGACAATGCTGACAATGAACAATGTAAGTTGGCATATATCGATTTTGTAACTACACTTTTGTATGTGATAATGTAATTCAATTTTAAGCTCTGAAGATGCACCAATTGAGGTGCGACATGTTAGCACGAATATAGCAATAAATCGGACCTTGAGCAATTTTTAACCTACATGGTCCCTACGTGAACAACCTGATTTGTATTTGGACTTCTCTCCCGTTAAACCTTTTCTCTTATACATAATTGTAATTATCATACTTTTGTTATTGTGTATTTCAATGCATAATATATATTGTAAAATAAGGCGTATTTGATTTACGTAACAAAAATTGCAAATAAAATTAAATTTAAATATGGTCGGCAATTTTTTTGTCGATTAGTTAGGTAGATGAAATTCAGATGGCGCTACAAACTCGTCTACTTAATTTAACATAGAGATGTCGCTTCTTTAGGTATATATTCTTTGGTTTAAAAAGTAGTCTTAGCAACCAAAGCCGTATTGACATTTTGTTCATGTTGGGAAAATAAATTAGTCAAACACATACAATTTAACCAACTTCAGGAGTGGAAAAACAGTTATTAGCAATTTGAGAGGTAAGTTTTGACCAGTCTCGGTATTTATTGCTAGCCCTCGCTCTCGCTCGGGCGCAAACTCGACCCCGACTGGTAAAAGATACTTACCTCTCTTAATGCTTAAATAACTATTTTATACCATCTGATTGATTTACGTGGGGATAAATAATAGCTTGTCATTTGATCACTTCGATTAACACCCGACATAAACTCATTATACCGAGCTATTTCTTCGGGCTTTATTTTTTCTTGGCAATATCTTTTTACCTTCAAAATCTTTGGTTGGTATTTCGTGGTAATACAAAGAACATCCCTCTTATATTTCCATTTGGATACATATACACTGTAATAACAATACCATTTCTTCTCCATTTATGCTCTCCTTTCTTTAGTTTGAATGTTGTGATGAATTTTTAACTTCCTCGTCGATTGGATTGCAATGTACCCGTTGAATGTGTTTTCCTCTTTAGTAACTAATTAGATAGATGAACACTGTTGTAAAAATTGTCAATAAACAAATGTTGCCCGCGGTCCAAATAGGGATCCATAAGATAAAGTACAAGCGATTCAAGTTTTGATTTTTCTTCTTCCAGTTCCATTTTTCCTTTATAAATTTGCATGTTTAGCACATACCCGTCAAACGTGCATAAGGTATAAAATTTTATTCCATACCTGGCACGTTCACCTTTTATGAATTGCCTGAAACTGAGGCGGCCTAGAAAAAGTAGTAGAGATTCGTCTCTAGACAACTATTCCGTAGGATAATAAGTGTTCCTTAAATTTGACAATAGTTTGTTGACAACAAACAACTGACTTTGCTTAGGTTGTCAGTGGGGCAAACTTCTTGGCCATAACAACAACTAAAACACCTTAGCATTTCTTCAAACCTTTTACCTGATAGAGAATAGTGAAAATGGGAGAGTAGTATAGCGGGTCCATAGAAAAAATGTTCCTAATTGAAGGAAGTTTCTTCAGTCCTTGCAAAATGAAAATTACCAGAATTTTTTTCAGTTCATTCATTGTAAAGCTTTTTATAGATTTGTATCTACTGTATCTCCTATGTGGTCATTTGGTGTTTGTTAAAATCGTTTCATATTCATTCATAGACGCAAGAATCATTTCCATAATTTCTAGGTCCCACAATTTGTCAAAACACGTATAACTTGGAGGAAGATTTTCATCAAAGTAGAGTTTAACCCAAGTAGTCGATTCATCAGACTTCGAAATCTGGGATGTCTGCAACATCTTCATACCATTCGTCATCACCTATTTCTTCACTTTCTACATCTACATTTTTAATTAGTTGCATTCTCCTCTTCACTTTCGAAATGTTCCGATGCGACATTACACTCATCGCTGTGTTGATGGTAAGTCGGATCTTTACAGCTATCATCAGAACTATATGGCTCGTTCTCAGAACTACAGGATTTGTCATCTGATGCTGATGCTGATGAAGCACTAACTTCGTCCATCAACCGTAGAAGTCTCATTTCTTCTTTGGGATCCATCTCTATACCATAAAAGGGAAATCACATAAACATATTAATATAATATAATCTGGTTAATCATACATACTTCGCATACTATTTACCAAATAAATGAGTATAAAACAGTTTTATATAAAACATTAATATGTAGGGTAGGTACTTACCAAAGATGTAACATAAACCTTGATAAGATAAAGACTAATCTAGAACAACCAATAATATTCACAGATAAATTCACGAACACTAATATATTAGCCTATGTATTAGTCCACACACTTCGTATAAATGAATTCATCTAGCCACCGCACAAAAGGTTATATTTTTGCATGTACGGCATATTGAAATGAATAAGCATCACAAATAATTTATTGTATGTTTTTTTCCGGATGTAGAACTGTACTAATTTAGATCTTTAAAAAAATATTCGTTTAGTCACACATGATTTAATTGATTGTTTATTTAAAAATTCGCTGTAGACTTCACAGCGACATTTCACAAAAAAAAAAATCTGCTGATAGTAAATTACAATACATATGAATACCCATTAAAAACTGACGGCATATCACGCTTTGAATTTATTAGAAGCACTGGAACTAAGACGGCATATGCCGCTTTGTCCATGTACATAGGCGGCATATGCCGTCTTGTCCGCGAACGTGTTAAGCAAACAAGGCGTCTTGTATACCCATGGCTTAGTGTCTTTGTTAACTTTAAGTGAACAGTGTACTTAAAAATGGCTCAAAGTGTGGCAACTCCCAAAAAAAAGTGAGGAATTTAATAATAAAGCGTGTTTGGACGGGGGAAATATTAGACAAATTGCCAGAGACTTGCAATTATCAAAATCTATATTAACTTGTATCATACAATTATATGATGAAAACGGTAACACCGATATTAAGAGAAACGGCTCAGGACATCCCTGTTTAGTTTCGGATCGACAAAGAAGAAAGCTAGTTAAATCCTGCAAAAATAACAGAAAAGGCACATAAGAGAAATAATGGGCGGGTGGAATGAGGCTTCAGGATTATGTTTTTCCAGGGAAACTTGCGGAAAGTGATAATAGAAACAGAGTAATGAAGAACAAGAAAAAGGCGTTTAATAAGGGCGTTCATTGCTTAAAGCATACTGTCTCAAGTTTCCTTCGGGGATTATGATATGGGGTTGATATACGCAAAGAGCATAGAAAAGATCCAGTTCATCAACGTTACGGTTAACGCTGTAAAATACTAAGAGATACCCGAAAATAACTTAATTCCCAGTGCTGACAAATTGTACGCTGCGGTACATTTATCTTCCAATAAGATAGAGCATCGAGCCATCCAGCCTAAACACCCGAAAATGGTTGAAAAACCATTAGATGGCAGTATAGGATTCGCATTCCAGTAGCCCAGGCTTAAACGTCATCGAAACCCTTTGTCACAAAATGAAACTAAAACTGAGAAACAATCTACAAAGGACTCAGGAACGTTTGAGTGCTAAACTTCAAGAAGTATGGGACTCGGTGACACGAGAAGAGTGTAAATTTCTTGTAAATTCCATGCCTAGAAGAATTCTAACAGTAATTGCAGCAAAATGCGATGTTACGTCGTATTAAATTGTTAAATTGTGACTTCTTTTACTAGTAATTTTAAATTTGGCCGAACATTCAATTGTCGGATTTTGTTCAATAAAATATCTTTTTTTACAAAAGAAAACAGGAATGTTTTTTGACTTATCATAATCATAAAGTAGCCAGAATCATAATGCTTCTAAAATCAAAAACAAATGCATTAATAAATATATTTTACTAGTAAAAATACATTAAGAAAAACAAATTTAGGTAGTAATTATGAAGTGGCCGAACATATAGTTGTCAGGGCTCGTATTGGTGGCGACTAAGCGATTGCATATCCGAGTAGATAGTTAGACCTTCGTACGATACGCAGGTGTCTTTGCGATCGAGTATTTAAAATTTTATGTCGCAACGCGTCCCAATTATTTTGCGGGTGCTGCAATCATAGTGGTTCAAGTGCAACATTAAAAACAATAACAGTGAATGTAGAAGAAATATACTAATGTGTCTCACAATCATGATTAAATATCATAGTAAAGAAAGCGGGATAAATAAATTATAACGCAATCATGTCCAAGAAATTTCTTCCAAATACCCAAAATGATCAAGCACTATATAGACTATATACAATACTTTGCAGCATAAAAGAGAAGAAAAGGCAAAAATAATGGAGGACTTAAAGCAACAAATTGCTGCTCTTCAAGAAAAATACGAATAATTATTAAGCTCACAGAACCAACAACTACGGCAGCAGTAGCAGCAGCAGCAAGAACCGAAAGAAGAATACCACACCGATGAAGAAGAATTAGCTAGAGAGCCAGGGTGGATTCGTGCGAAAAATACTAAGAAAAGAAAAATGGATACCTCACTGACATCACCAAAACAAAGCACTAACAGGGCTAATGTCGACAAACCTAAAAAAATACTTGCACCTCCACCTATTAAAGTGGACATCGATAATAATTTTAATGATGTGCATGTTATTGTAAGTCAAATTCCTAACGCTCAGATAAAAGTCAATAATGATAAACACATTACAATTAATGTCCAAGATGAGATAGCGTTTAAAAAACTCTCAGCAACATTGAACGAAAAGGCATTTCTTTGGAATTCTTATGAGAATAAGCAGAATAGGCCAATTGAAGTTATGGCTAACATACTGTAAGAATCCATATACCCAGATCATATTGTCCAGGAAATGATAAAACGTGGCTACAAACTCATTGCAGCCAGCCGTAAACCAAAACAAGAAAACCCCTAAATATGTTCATGCTCTCATTCAACCACGATAAGAGTGTTGAAATCCTACCCTTGAGAAAATCCAGGCTTGTGCCGTAATGCAAGAAATGTCAAGCATATGGTGATACGCAAAAATATTTCGCCATGGAACCGCACTGTGTCAGATGTACCGGAAAGCATCTGACAATAAACTATGATAAACAAAAAAATGCTCAACCTAAATGTGTTCACTGTGGTAGAGAACCTCCAACAAACTACAGAGGATGCATGGTTGCAAAAGAAATGCAAGCAAAGAAGTCCACAGGCAGCTCGGGTATGGACTCGTCACAGCCGACAACCAGGAAAGCGGCACTACCAAGCGGCCAAAAATATAAGCGTTGTGGTAAACAAAACCACCCAAGTGCGGTTGTTTTTTTCAAAAATTCGAAGTGTCACGCATGTAGTAATGTGGGCCACATTAGGAACATGTGTGCGCAACGCAAAAACAATCATTATTTAAATTTAAGCGAATCCAGTGATAAATCAGATGAATCGGACAGTAATATCTTTTATCTACAACTATTAAGTAACATTTACATTACTTGTATATTTTTGACAAATAACGGCATGTGTTACTTTCATAAATTGAGTAATGATGACAGCACAATTGAATAATATTATTCCATGACAAGCAATCGCTGTCACTGTCAATGTCACTTGTGTTTTGCGTTTCGAAGTTCTTTCATCGTGTTAATTTCATTGAGACATGTCCGATGAAAGTGAAATCTCTTTAACGCCCCCAGAGATTTGGAGCAGGCGAAAATTGGTACTGAAAAGTTGTTGCCGGAAAAATCGAAAGGTAAAATGATACGACATATAAGAACTTCATGATATGGCCAACGAAGAAAAAAACGTCTTCGTTTTCTGAAAACGTCATCCTGGTTTACTTCACCGAATTGGCAAAAACGTATAAGTCGTCGTCTTTATGGGCTTTTTACTCTATGCTAAGAAGCACACTGAATATTTTCCACAATATTCATCTGGAAAATTATATGAAGTTGCAGTCATTCTTAAAGCGTCAAGCTGAGGGTCATCGCCCAAAAAAGCCAAAGTTTTTACACCGGAAGAAGTAAACAAATTTATTACCGAGGCTCCGAACCACTCATTTCTTTTAACAAAGGTTTGTATTTTTAAAATCATTATTTAAATGTTCTCTACCAAAACTGTATTTTGCATAGGTAACATTAATCATGGGACTAATTGGAGCTTGCAGATGCAATGAGTTGCATGCTATAAAAAATGAAGTTATACGAGACTATAATGGAGCGCTAATAGTAAACATTCCCTTTACAAAAACTAAAACTACAAGGTCATTTACTGTGTCCGGTGAATTTTACGAAATCTGCAAAACATACACGAACATGCGACCACCGACTGCTAAATGCAGCTCATTTTTTTTGAATTACCAGAATGGGAAATGTACTGCTCAAAAAGTAGGCATTAATAAAATATCAGCAACAGGAAAACAAATTGCTACATTTCTAAATCTGAAAGATCCCGAATTATATACAAGCCATTCACTTAGAAGATCTTCTGCAACGATTTGTGTCAGCGGAGGCGGTGATATCACTGCGGCAAAAAAGCTCGGTGGATGGAAATCCACTACTGTAGCTGAGGGATATATAGAGGACGATATAAGCAGCAAGTTATCCAGAGGAAAAGCTATAGAAAAAGAGATTAGCAAAAGTAACAAGCCTTCTACTAGCACAAGCTCAACAATAAGTAGCAGTAGCACAAATACGACCATCCACAAGAATTATGATTTCGTTGGAAATTCAACTCCAGTCATTAATTTCCACAATTGCAAGAATGTTACAATTAATTACGGTACCCATAAAAATTAAATTTACAATTTAGGTGCATTGTTAAAATTGTTGTAGATAAAGTATAGTATTCGACTCGCGCGCAATGGCTATTACCCACTCAGATGATTACAGCACTCGCCGCTGCGCGCCTCGTGCTGTAATTTCATCTTCGTGGGCAATAGCTATCATTACGCGCTCGTTTAATAATATACTATTATCTACAACTATTAAGTAACATTTATATTACTTGTATATTTTTGACAAATAACCTCATGTATTACTTTCATAAATTGAGTAATGATGACAGCATAATTGAATAATATTATTCCATGACAAGCAATCTCTGTCACTGTCAATATTACTTGTGTTTTGCGATTCAAAGTTCTTTCATCGTGTTAATTCAATTGAGACATGTCCGATGAAAGTGAAATCTCTTTAACGTTCCCAGAGATATTGGAGCAGGCGAAAATTGCTACTGAAAAGTTGTTGCCGGAAAAATCGAAAGGTAAATATGGTACGACATATAAGAACTTCATGATATGGCAAACGAAGAAAAAAACGTCTTCGTTTTCTGAAAACGTCATCCTGGTTTACTTCACCGAAATGGCAAAAACGTATAAGTCGCCGTCTTCATGGGCTTTTTACTCTATGCTAAGAAGCTGAGCTGGATATTTATTACAATATTCATCTGGAAAATTATATGAAGTTGCAGTCATTCTTAAAGCGTCAAGCTGAGAGTCATCGCCCAAAAATAGACAAAGTTTTTACACCGGAAGAAGTAAACAAATTTATTACCGAGGCTCCGAACCACTCATTTCTTTTAACAAAGGTTTGTATTTTCAAAATCATTATTTCAATGTTCTCTAACAAAACTGTATTTTGCATAGGTAACATTAATCATGGGACTAATTGGAGCTTGCAGATGCAATGAGTTGCATGCTATAAAAAATAAAGATATACGGGACTATAATGGAGCGCTAATAGTAAACATTCTCTTTAGAGAAACTAAAACTACAAGGTCATTTACTGTGTCCGGTGAATTTTATGAAATCTGCAAAACATACACTAACTTGCGACCACCGACTGCTAAATGCAGCTCATTTTTTTTTAAGTACCAGAATGGGAAATGTACTGCTCAAAAAGTAGGCATTAGTAAGATATCAGCAGCAGGAAAACAAATTGCTACATTTCTAAATCTGAAAGATCCCGAATTATATACAGGCCATTCACTTAGAAGGTCTGCTGCAACGATTTGTGTCAGCGGAGGCGGTGATATCACTGCGGTAAAAAAGCTCGGTGGATGGAAATCCACTACTGTAGCTGAGGGATATATAGAGGACATATAAGCAGCAAGTTATCCAGAAGAAAAACTATAGAAAAAGAGATTAGCAAAAGTAACAAGCCTTCTACTAGCACAAGCTCAACAATAAGTAGCAGTAGCACAAATACGACCATCCACAAGAATTATGATTTCGTTGGAAATTCAACTCCAGTCATTAATTTCCATAATTGCCAGAATGTTTCAATTAATTACGGTGCCCATAAAAATTAAATTCACAATTTAGGTGCATTATTAAAATTGTTGTAGATGAAGTATAGTATTCGACTCGCGCGCAATGGCTATTACCCACTCAGATGATTACAGCACTCGCCGCTGCGCGCCTCGTGCTGTAATTTCATATTCGTGGGCAATAGCCATCATTACGCGCTCGTTGAATAATATACTATAATATCACGGATACTACAGATCCGATTAAATTAAAATTAATTTTAAATAATATCCCTAGGGATATTATAATAGGGATAGGGATATAATAATATCTGGAGTTTCAGTGATATCAAGGAAAACGTATGATAAGCATTTAAGTGAGGTACCAATCACCACGAGTCGGTTAAATTTGAAATAATATTCTGGCCATTTAATCGATTCCTGCGGTTATATAAGAATTGATGCTATCTATAAACAACGTCTGTTTCAACAATTGAAATTATATGTAATACCTGGTGGTGTACCAGCACTATTAGGAAGAACTTGGTTTCAAAATTGAGAATTGCTATAGATTTTAATTGAAATATTATAAACATAAACAGAAAACTAGATGTAAACCAAATTCTTCTTAACGAATTTCCAGATGTGTTCAAGGTAGGGTTAGAAACTTGTAAAAAATTTAAGGAAAAACTATTGCTGAAGCAAGAGGCCCTACCAGTATTTAGGAGGGCCAGATCATTACCATTTCCATGAAAGAAAAGATGGAGAAGGAGCTAGATAATTTAGTTAAATTTGGAATTTTTTCTCCAGTCGAATATGCGGACTGGGCTACTCCAATTATACCGATTATAAAAAAAGCGGCAATATACGTATTTGTGGGGATTTTAAAGTTACGCTTAACCCCAAGTTGCATGTAAATAAATATCCTATTGCCAAGATAGAAAATATCTTCGTGAATTTGAGAGGGGGACATTTTTCAACAAAATAGACTTGTCTCAAGCGTATGCGCAAATTGAATTGGAGCAAGATTCTAAACAATTAGTAACAATAAACACGCATAAGGGGCTTTTTGTGTATAATCGATTGCCTTTCGGTGTGGAACCAGTTCCGAGTATTTTTCAAAAATGCGTCGATCAACTTTTTGCCGGTATGGAAGGCGTAGAAGTGTTATTAGACTACATTATAGTCACGTTTAAAAACAAACAGGATTACTTAGACCGACTAAGATTAGTTTAAAAAAAAATAGAAAAGACGGGGGTTACGTGTCAAGTCAAATAAATGCAGGTTTTGTGATGTGCCTGAAGGGCAATCAGCGCGTTAGGCCGCGGAGCGAGTGGAGGGTCCCTTCGAAGCAGCGACGAGGGCCGGCCGGGCGTTAAAAAAGGCTCCACGTAATTTTAACCTCGCCACTACTTCGTCGCAAAGGGGGGGCTTCACCCTACCTGCGTGGGTTGACGGCAGACAGTCAGCGAAGTTCAGAAATTACGAACTGTCGCAACGGCTGACCATCTGGCGCCCACACCACCAGATTTAAATCTCGCAGTGAGAATAGGAAGTTAAACTGAAAAGGATGCCCGATTGAGAAAACGTGGGGGGGGAACAAAAAATAACAGGTGTGAATTTTGTGGTGTAAAATATCTGCGTTTATTCACACAAAACACAGGACACCGTGCCTACGCTTCCTGAAATAAATACCTCCTCCCGCAACTTTATCGCGCCGCGTTCACTAGATTCGGCCGAATCCCGCGAATAAGTAACGCGCGATGCGAAGGGCCGTCAGAGCCACCCTTTTCTTACAAACGCGCAATACACGTACGGCACGAAACACGTAACGCAAATTTTACACAAAAGAAAAAAACGATATATCAAAATGAGATTAAAGTAATAAGTGAGAACAATAAAAAAATATATAAAGATCTGGCCTGTGTTCCTCGTCTGCGACTTCGCTGGCGGTTCTGGTTCTTATGACGGGCGGGCGGCCGGCGATCGTCGGAAACGCCGTTGCTGGATTCCAATTCTCGGAACCACTCTGGCCGGATGTTTGTTGCCCCTAGCCAAGAACCTGGCTGCCTGGGTTACTTAGCCCTTACCTAAAAAAACGCCTGCAAAGCACATGGCATTAGTAACAATGGCCGGACACGTGTCTTTACGAAAAGAAAAATGTCGGGTTTAATTACTTACTCTGATGTTGTGAGCGTATGGAGTTGAGTCGTATAGTACCCTACCTTGCCTTGTGCTTGGTGCCGTCAATCCCTCTCAGGGTGGTTAAATGAGTTCACGTTTTGAATCCCGGAAACTGGTTGGTGATATACCAAAGAAAACTGTGACCTCGTGGCACGTCTGCACTATAGGGAAGGTAACCAGCTTCTCTTTCTCATGGTAGCGTTTCGCGACGATTTTTAAAAATCTAACGTAGACGGAAAACACGTCACGTTTAAAAAAACGTGTGCGTACGGTTGCCTACGGTGGAGGTCTGTGCGCGCAATTAATAATAAATAGACAGTTTCCGTCGGAGGCAATACCGGACCGTTACAAATTCCCCCCCAACAAAATTAAAAACTCCGGGAAGCAGATGTTTTTGTCAAACCCCAAAAAAAAAACGAAAAATCCAAAAACGTAAACCCTGTCTCTTCTTACCTAACTTATAAAAATGACAAAAAAAAGATAGTAATAGTGGGAGTAACGATGTCTCGACACACTCGATGCGTAACCACAATCATATTCATTAAATCAGCGAAATAGCTAAACTAGGGAGTCGTCGAAAAATTCCGCAATGCGGCATGTCACTCAAGGACAAAACACGAACGATCCCATAGAATATAAAAGTTTACTCACGCCGTATGATTTTAGACAAGTGACAGCCACTAACTACCACTAATCAAAACTAACAAAACTGACACAACTAACCTAATGAGCTTAGAAATTAACAAGGCATTATCGGTCCGCTCCTCGACCGACTTAAACCCAGAAATTCATTAAAAAAAAATGAAAGGTAGTGTACGCGTTAATCCAACGAACTTCCCAGAGCAAGGCTTGCGATTCCGGGGCACCCAAAGCCCAGTAGATGGACGGACCCAACCCGAAGTTGTAGGGAATAGTGGCGCGAACCCCAACTATTCCAAACCCGTCTCACCCCCCCCAGTACCCGAGATCCCGAAACCACCTCACTCTGTTCCTATCGCCGGACGCGTAAACGCCCGTGAAACAAGGTGATGAATTCCCTCCGTAGAGCATTGCGTCCAGACAACCCGACACGAACAACCTCCCGTCCCTCAGGGTGGAGTTGCCCCACTATAGTCCCTCTTCACCAGTAGTTATCGAAATTACTACTCCGGAGTCGTTGTGAGCTGAGGATCACGGCCGCAATTATCCACTCAGGGGTCAGGTCAGCGACCCGCATCGCCCGTCAAAACAGAACCTCTACTACCACAACACACAAAGAAAACAAGAAGGTAAGAGTTACTCTTGTTTCATAGCTAACTCTAAAAAAAGAAAAAAGTACTAAAACTACACTTAATCAGAAAAATCTAACAAACACCTAGTTCGAAAGCGAATGATCATCGTCCAGAGCAGGTTTCAAATATTTCACATGCCATGTCCCTCCTGGATCACCAAAATCATTAGTTAGGTTATACGTCCACAAAGATCTCTTATGGGCCACTACAAAAGGACCAACAAACTTAGGAGGTAGCTTCGCGTTAAAATAGTTTAGAGCATTCGACAAAACATGATTTCTACGCCACACTCGATCACCAACCTTGTATTGTGCATGCCTTCTACGCAAATTATACGATTTCGCATTTTTCTGATACGCTTTCACCAAACGTCCCGCTATCTCTTCTCGTAATGCGTCGAACTTATCAGGATCGCGTGGTTTGTCCCTGATGGGGTCCTCCAACAATTCGTCAACATCCGGAGGTTCACCTAAGGCATCGCCATACAATGGCGTATGGCCAATCACCTCGTGTTTTGCCGTCCGAATGGCACAACCAATCTTTGGAAGACTCGCGTTCCACACGCGGTGGTTATCGCTCACATACGATGCAATCATAGTCTTAAGAACCCGATTAATGCGTTCCGCCGGATTGGCCTGCGGATGATACCGAGCAGTATACAATACCCGAGTGCGATAGGAGTCGCACATCTTAGTGAACTCTTTACTACGAAATTGAACACCATTGTTCGAAATGATGTATTGTGGGGTTCCAAATACAAGGAAAACTTGTTCTTCTATGGCTTTCGTGACAGCTGAAGCAGTAGCTCGTCTCAACGGGAAAAACATACTAAATTTTGTGAAGGTGTGGGCCACAACCAAAATATAACAATTACCCTTGGTTGAACGCGGCAAAGGTCCCACCAAATCAGTACACAAAATTTGCCAGGGTCTCGTCGCTCGAGCCCTAGGCGCCAAAGAGCGAGGTGGAGCCTTTTGTTCAACCTTGTGCGCCGAACACGCCTCACACTCACGAACACACCGAGCTATATCTGCTTTCATCTTCGGCCAGTAATATCGTGTCTTAAGCCTTTGACATGTCTTATACACGCCTCCATGACCAGCAGTTGGTAAATCATTGTTTTCCGAAATAAGGGCACGCCGAGGCGGTTTCGCTACTACTATCTGCCACGAGTCTTGGGGTTCCTCAAGGTCCCCAAACCTGGGAGGCAAAAACTTATATACGACCCCAGCGTCGATTTTCCAAAGAGGATACTTCCGCGGTCTCTTCGCGACGCGTCACGCATCTTAACTAACCACGCGTCGCCTTCAGAATGATTAACGACGTTTACAGCATCTAAAACCGGTACTGAACGTGATAACGCATCAGGAACCACGTGGTCCTTCCCCTTACGATGAATGATATCAAAGTTAAATTGTTGAAGCCGTACACTCCAACGGGCTAAACGACCAGAAGGACTCTGCAAACGGTTAAGCCACAACAAGGAATAGGGATCGGTGATAACGGTGAACTTAGCACCCTCAATGTAAGGTCGAAATTTCTCTACGGCCCATACTACGGCCAAACATTCTTTCTCCGTAGCACTATAATGCCTCTCCAGTCCTTTCAACGAACAACTATTATAACTTATTACTTTCTCTCCCTCATCAGTAACTTGCGTCAATACGGCGCCTAGCACAAAATCGCTAGCGTCGGTCTGAATGACGAAAGGTAGAGTAAAGTCAAGACAAGACAAAATAGGAGCGCTAACAAGGCAATCTTTAATAGTATTGAAGGCCAATTCACATTCTTCTGACCACATAAAATTAGTACCTTTTCTGACCAATGCTGACATTGGTGCAGTGACTGTGGAAAAATTCGGAATAAACCTACGGTACCAACTAGCCATACCGATAACTCTACGTACACCTGTGACATTAGTGGGTGCTGGCATCGCTGAAACCTTTTCTGGATCGACATGTAACCCTCCCTTATCAACAGCATAACCCAAGTAGCGTAACTGTGGCCTATAGATATGACATTTATCGCAACGCAGCGTTAAACCTGCTTCCGTCAGACGACTCAAAACAGTTTCCAAAACTCTAATGTGCTCCTCGAATGTCGAAGTTACGACCACGATGTCGTCTAAATATGCAAAACATGACGGCTCGAGATCAGCACCTATCACTCTATCAATGAGTCGCTGAAAAGTAGCTGGCGCATTATGAAGACCAAATGGCATACGTCGAAATTGATATAGACCACGGTTCGAAACGGTAAAAGCTGTTAGTTGCCTCGATTCTTCCTGAACAGGGATCTGCCAGTAAGCCGGATGTCCAAACTCGACAAATATTTCGCGTCTCTTAACCGATCTAATATGTGAGAAATATACGGTAGAGGATACGCGTCCCTTTCGGTTACACTATTGACTCGCCTAAAATCGACACAAAAACGGTATGTGTCATCCTTCTTTTTCACCATCACAATCGGTGAAGACCACGGCGATCTAGAAGGTTCAACTACCCCTAAACTTAACATTGTATCTAACTCCGCATCTACATGACGTTGTAGTGTGGGAGACATAGAATAGTAGCGCTGCTTAATTGGTGTAGCTTTAGTGCTGATGACATGCTCTACCAAATTGGTACACCCGAGAGTATCACTCATCTTCTCGAAAGCACTCGTTAATGATGACTGAAGTTGAACGTGTTGGTGTGAAGTTAGCCCATCACTGGTGTTTAACTCATCCACAGCCATATCTTCCAAACCCGAAAACTCCCAATGACCACTACGTAGGTCTGGAATAATTCCTAACCGTTTCCAAAAATCGGTTCCCAAAATTAACGGCCTCGTAATTTCCGGAATTACTAACACATCCAACGTTCTCGTCACGCCTTCAACCATCATCGGAAGTGTAGCCACTCCAATTACCTCGCAACTACGTCCATTCGCCACCGTACAATATTTCACCGACGAAGGTTTCAATCGTACCGATAAATTTTTAAACATCTGCCACCCTGGACCGCCAAGTACAGCCTGGTTTGCTCCTGAATCTAATAACCCTAACAATGACACCCCATAAACTACTACATTCAAATATGGACGCTCATCGCCCCGCGAACTAGACAACACAAAATCTATACAAATACGCGTACGTTCACTAAGTCCCTTAAAATTATGCAATTATTTGATAAGGGATGCCATGATGACGGAAAAATATTATTCGTTTTGTTTGCAATTTCTATTGCTTGATAAGAATTTAGTTTATAAAATTGAGGTTTATTTTTAAAATGAATCAATTATTGTAAGGAATTTGGATCATTATCCTTATGTACCTTTTCGGTACGTTTCACAAAATTTATTTGGGCGTTTTCAAAATAAATTTGCATGGTTACACATAATTTCTCATAAATTTAAATAATATTTTACTTGAGGGACTCCAAATTGTTTCACGAATTCAATTACTCCATTTACATATTACGATTGAGAGAATTGCACAACTTGTCTATTTTTTTTTAATTTTCGAATAACTATTAGTTTGGGTTTTCCAGGGGTATAATTTACTTCTGATATGAAGATTTAGTTATCTCCAATATTGACTGGTTTTTCTATTACGGGGATAGTGATTATTTGATTTTCGATATTTAAATATACTATATTATTATCGGTGTCATTATGTTTATCATTATTAATTTCGTCAGGTTCTCCAGTTTCAACAATTAATGACATTGTTGCATTTTCTCGATTATCAAGCAAAAGTTCATCAAATGATCTTAAGGAGAATCTTAAGCTTACGTCTTTACTTCCATCGTGAACGTTTATCTTTATCCTAGACAGGAAGTACACAATCTTATTGAATACGCCTTGTTTATATACAATTCCTAAATCATATTCCGATTATTTAACTCGTCATCTGTCAAGTTTTCAGTTAGAGTCCTTAAGGGACATGTGACACTGTAGAGGTTTATGATCCGTTATTATTTTTAATTTTCACCCGAATAAATATTGACGAAAATATTTCGTGGCATAAGCAACTGCCAAAAGCTCTTTTTTAATTGTAGAGTATTTCATTTCCGATTCAGTTAATGTTCTACGCGTATGCGTATGCAATTGGTAAATCGCTACCAATAGTTCCTTGTAACAAAATAGCGCCAACAGCGAAATTACTTGCGCCTGTAGTTAAATTAAAAGGTTTAGCAAAGTCTGGATATTGCAAGAGTGGCTGATTCGTAGTCATTTACATTTATAAATGCATTTTTTTAAATCTTTTAGTCATTGGCCCTCTCAGTTAATTTTGCGAAATCTTTAATACATTTTAGGTAATAACCGAAGATAAATAAAGAGCATTTCATTTGTTTTGTAGTTCGAAATTGGATGAATTTGAATGATTTTAGATTTAGCAGGATTAGGTTAGGTTAGGTTAGGTTAGGTAAGGTTAAGTTAGGTTAGGTTAGCTTAGGTCAGGTTTTACACCTTCTAGAGTAACAAGGTTAGGTAAGGTTAAGTTAGGTTAGGTTAGCTTAGGTCAGGTTTTACACCTTCTAGCGCTCCAGATTACTTAAGTAACTATGAGCCACGTACTTCCCCGTACAGTAGTCCTGTACCTTTCGGCCTTTAGAGAGGTTCGGAGGTAATTAATAAAAGCACATGTGGGAAGAAACAAAAAACATACCTTCAGACGGTGGTCAGGCCGTAAAGTTATTAGTCTATAGTGAGCCCTTGAATCCTCCCAGTGCAGGGAGTTAGAGAGATTACCCTTACTTGGTTCTCTACTCAATTATAGCAGCCAGGGCGAAACTCCGGGTTTATCACAGTCCCGTTTACTAATTTATAACGTACGCACCTGTGGCCTGCGAACTCACTTATCTCAATGCCGCTTGAAATCTTCCCTGACCGTGACCGGACAATTGCTCTTATCACTTTCGTTCCGTTTGCGTGTTCATGTTAGGCCACCCGATACTCTTACCGTGCAATTATAACGTTATAACTCTTCGAAAGGTAGTGGGCGCAATTTTCAGCCCAATCGCATACCCATGAATTCCATGAATGCCCATTTTCAGTGTAAAAAGCTGTTTTTAGAGTGTCACTTTTATCAATTTAATTGGCGGTAATCAATTACTACTCGCCATTTTTGCTTACCAGATACGTCTATTTTTTTTTTGAACTACCCATAATGACGAAGACCATGGACTGTGCGACGGTCTTATAATTTTATCGTCAAGCATTTTATTAATTTGTTTTCTAACTTGTTCCCTATGCACTTGGGAGTAACCATACGATTTACTGTACACGGGAAATTCATTCGTAGTTTTAATTTGATGCTTGACTTTATATGTAAAAGTTTATTTATTATTATCGACATGAAATATGTCGGAATATACTTTAATTAAATTCATTATAACATTTTTCGCTTTGCTATTCATATACTCGTTGCGAATGATATTTGAGAATTATTAAACTGTTCATTATTAGAATGCAACAGGTTACAATCGGGGTGTATTGAGCCCAACTGCGTTATTATACAAATTGCCTTATAACTATTTACCTTAGTTACAAATACTGGTATTTTCAGACAATCGATTTTTGAATAGGGGATTATTGCATCACCTTTCTTAATATCTGCGATATCTATTTCGATGACTTCTTCAAATCTCCCAGGTATAAGTATCAGGTACAGGTATCAGGTACCATATATATGTATAAAAATACATCCGAAATTTTATGGGAATTAAAAGAATTCATTTCTTCGCGAGCACAGGGCGACTCTCTACACTTCTCCTCCGGGGCTCCACGTATTTTACTATCATTCATTTTAATATCGCAATCAGGTGTATTCACTGTGTATCAGCCAAATGGAATAAATTCGATAATAAATAAATGGGGGCGTGTTCGAAAAACGCTTGGATACGTCGATTGTTATTTTTAGTTGCGCATTTTTTTCAACAAAAACTTTGTATACAGGGTGTGTCATGTGACCGTGGCCAATACCAACTTTCTTATTTTAAATGCAACACCTGGTATATTATTCAATTTTTGGATTCCTCAGAAAATTCTAGACATATTTCATGTACAATGTCCTATACCTATCTTCAACTGTTTCGGAAATATTAAGTGTTTTCAGATTTATTGCAAAAATTAACATTAAAAAGAGAAAATTATTTGATTACAGAAATTCGTTACATCACACTCAAAAACTAATAAGTAATACTGTTTA
This sequence comes from Othius punctulatus, assembly GCA_951805005.1. NCBI lineage: Eukaryota > Metazoa > Arthropoda > Insecta > Coleoptera > Staphylinidae > Othius > Othius punctulatus. Next base: position 23,612,071 of record OX638140.1, on the reverse strand, counting down.
TTTTTTGATAATGTAAAAAAACAAAAAAAAAACAATATATTTCAATGGAGGATATGTTCAAAATGCTCGCCGTGAACGTCTTGGCAACATCCTAATCTTAAATATAAATTTCTTCTAACGTTACTCAACATCTCAGGCGTGACCGATCTAATCGCAAGCATTATTCGTCTTCTTAAGTCAGCTAAGTCGAGGGGTTTAGTTTTGTATACAATACTTTTGACATCCCCATAAGAAGAAGTCTAATGACGTCAGATCAGGGGATCGTGCTGGCCATTCCATCGATCCTCGCCTCCCTATCCACCGATTTGGAAATATTCGGTTGAGGTAGTTCCGGACATTGATTTGGTAATGATCCGAAACAGTTGAAGATAGGTATAGGACATTGTACATAAAATATGTCTAGAATTTTCTGAAGAAACAAAAAATTGAATAATATACCAGGTGTTGCATTTAAAATAAGAAAGTTGGTATTGGCCACGGTCACATGACACACCCTGTATAAAAACTTTTTGTTGAAAAAAATGCGCAACTAAAAATAACAATCGACATGTCTGAGCGTTTTTTCAAACACGCCCCCATTTATTTATTATTGAATTTATTCAATTTGGCTGATACACCCTGTATATTTCACCTTAACCTTCCAGTAGTCGCGCTAAAATATGTAACATGAGTACTCGCGCCAAATAATATTACTAAAAAGTATCTCTAAGAGCTCTAAGTACTGTTTTTTTTTTGTAAACTAAGCATGAAAATCTTGTTTTCCGATTTTTTTTCCAATTACGAAATGCATATATATCTTGATTACTACTTCCTGAAGGATTCTTATCGTTTTGTAGGCTGCAAATATATTTCTTCATAATTATTTAAATTTTCTTTTACCATTTTTTGCAGACGATCCTTTTTCTTTCATATGACCACATTATTCGCACTGTTATATAAATAATAAACATTTAATATACGAACATAATTTATGGTAATAATATACAAATTACCTTTAATTTGAGAATTTTATTTGAGGGATTAATGTTTATTTATTAATTGCACGCACTGCATCGTTCATGGTCACACTACAGATTTCTGTGTTTATTCTGGGAAGGTACTATGAGTTTAAGAAGTGAGCGATATATACTTCATTAGTAATATAATAGTTATTTGTATATCAAGGCCGAGAAATTTCATTTTAGGGAACGAGAGAAAGTTTGTCGCCGAGGCAATACCATCTCGAGGTCTCTAAAAGATTTCGCGGCCGAGGTGTACACAACGTTTTTCGTGCAATTGATGCACGCTGCAATGAGTCTCCTAGGTTGTGAACAAGCGACTGTCAATTTTGACAAAATAATAAACGTAAAAAAATTTAATCGATAATTCAGTTGAACGAAGTAGAAATGAATACTAGTGATAGTGATGATTTAGAGTGTACACCTCCGGAGTTGAGAAAAATTGCAAACGCTGCCACAGATCATTTAATTCCAGAGAAAAGTAGACGGCTATACGAGAATGCATACGTTAAATTTAAAACTTGGTGTGAAGAACAAAAAGCTGCGAACATATCGGAAAATGTTATTATGGCATATTTAGAAGCAAAATCTACAGTTTTGAAATTTTCAACTTTATGGAGTACATACTCCATGTTAAAATGTATGATAAATATCAGGGAGGGGATTGATATTTCAAGATTTCCTAAATTAGTGCCATTATTAAAGAAAAAGGCAGTAGTGTAGCTAAAAAGTCAAAAATACTAACTGCACAGCAAATCGATACATTTATAACAGAAGCCAGTAATGAAACTTATTTAATGTGGAAGGTATCAGGTACATGTTTTACTTACATTAATATGTCAAGAAATGGTTTTGTAGGTTGTTTTAATTATGGGCATCTCTGGGGCGTTAAGGCGTGATGAAATTTATAAATTGTCTGTTGACGATGTGGAAGATCAGGGCACTGCTTTAATTGTCCGCATTCCCGAAAGCAAAACAGATAAACCGCGGACATTTACGGTATCAAGGTTGGTGTTTATTGAAATTTACCGTATGTATACAACCCTTCGTCCAAAAATTACTGATAGCCGTCGCTTATTTCTGCGATATCAAAATGGGAAATGTTGCAATCAAGTTGTAGGCGTTCACATTATAGGAACAATTCCGTCCTTAATTGCGAAGTACTTACGACTACCAAACAGCAACAACTATACAGGACACTGTTATAGGAGAAGTTCAGCCACTTTAGTTGCCAACACAGGTGCACATGACTGTTTTAAAAAGGCACGGAGGATGGCGATCTGGTACGGTAGCCGAGGGTTACGTTGAAGACAGTATAGAAAATAGACTAAAGGTTTCTGATAATATGTATCCTCAGCCTAGCACGTCATTTTCAAATAATGTTGACAGAAGTTCTATATTAAATCTAAATAATACCGATGTGACTTCCACTTCAGGATTAAATATTAACATAAATAACAATTCTAATTGTAACATTACATTTCATATTAATCCAAAATAAAATTGTTAAAATCTGAGACATGATAGTTATTTGACTGATGTTTCTCTTGATGTTTAATGACAACAATAATTTTAGGTTGCTTGGCAACCTTTTGTGGCCATAGCTGAGAAATTGCACTTCTCGGTCTGTTGTGTCGCTGAGAAGTTACCATTTCTCGTCCAATTGCACGAAAAAAATTGTATTGGCCCGGTCCCAGAGACAGTGCGCGACTACTGGAAGGTTAAGATTAATTAATATTTACATTTATATATTTTAAATTATCGATTCCGATTAATATATCAAAATTAGAATAATAGTAAAAAATAAAGCATTTTATATTAGCTTCGCTTGCTTTAAACGACCGTTTTAATGGTACATAAGCGCTAAACCTTCCATGAGCAGTGTCATATGCGCTGGACACCTGAAAGGGGTCGGAACTGATTTGTTTTCGGAACAATTTGTACCCAATTTTAGGATTTACATATGACCACCTGTACGAATTAATATTTTTAACTTATTTAATGGGTCGGTTATATATGGTAGACGACTTTTATTATTGTTGATGCTATTTTATTCGATTCGGGTCAATCGTTTGACGAACTCACTAGGGCTACAAAATAATTTTATGGAACATTAGGTTCCTCCGAATTCCTCCGAAATAAAATTATTGTTTGGCCGACCATAGTAACCTCTAATATAATTTGGTGCATTTGTATTTTGGGTAGACACAGACATAGGTGTAGGTCTATACTTTGATTAATAAAATTTGGTTGTCTAATGTTTGTGTTACCATTAGGAGGTCGTGTAAAATTAGTAAATTTGAAGAAATTATAATTATTTCGTAGAATATTATTATTTGTATTATTGTATTATATTTGTAATAGGAACTCATGGGGGATAATTACTTTTATTTTTTAGAAACATGATATTATTTATTTTAGTCATGGATACAATCTATGAAAAGCAACTCATATCTCCCTTGGGAGATGTAAATTTTTTTCACTCTCAATCACATTTTTTTCTCCTTCAACCTTATGACCACTTGACAAATAGATCGTACAATTGACAAATTTTCCATTCAAGACGGTACTTGAAGATGAGCAATTTTGCGTCTGCTCATGGCCTCCACTGCCACTAGCAGATGCCGACGATCTTACTTTTTCAGTCTCTTCCAGTCCAGCAATCACGCGTGAAATTTTATTCTTGGATGCCATGCTGTCTGCCAAGTAGCCTTCCGCTACTGTAGAGCTTTTCCATCCACCCAGACGCTTCAGATTGGTCATACTTACTCCTCCATCTGCTGCCAAAGTTGCAGATGTTCGTCTTAAACAGTGACCTGTGAAAGATTTCGGATTCGGCAAACCCAAGTAGACAGCAATTTTTGACGGAATGCTGCCAAATGTGTTTTTCCCAACAGGTTGCACTGTACATTTTCTGTTTCTGTACGATAAAAAAAACCTTGAGACTCCTGCAGGACGCAAACACATGTATTCTCTGATAAGCGACAACGCATTCAGTCTCTCCTCTTCAACTATAGTGAAGGATCTCTTTGCCAATGTTTTAGTGTCCGGAATCTGCACCACAATTACTGAACCCCTGTCACATTTTTATTATGACTTTTATATACCGTCAAACAACTCATAGCAACCTCGGAAATAAACATTGTGGATCGATACAATACCTAAAATTTTTACCAATATGTTTCTAAAAAATAAAATATTGTATGCACCACGGGAGATATGGATGTTTTTTACCCTCGGTTGACTTACAAACCTCGGGCCAAAGGCCCTCGGTTTGTAATCCTGTCAACCTCAGGAAAAAAACATCCATATCTCCCTTAATGCATAAATATCTATTAAAATTATTAGGGAAAGGGGTACTTACTTTATTAAAATTGGTTTTATTTCCGTACTTTCTAATTGAAATTAATTAGGTAAAATATTTAAAGCAGAATATAAATTGAGTTGATTTCTTGGAATACATTTTCATGAAGCAAGTTCATTATACAGGGTGTTAATACTAAATAATTGTAAATACAAATGTTTTAGAGAATCAAAAAGCGCATGCTGAACGTTTTTGTATTTTTTAAATATTCCGTAAAATAAGGGAGTAATGACGGTTTTTCGAAAAACAAAAGAACGCCAATAAATATGAGCTTGGGCTCCAATTCAAAAATTTGTACTAAGAAAAGTTGTTTGTTTCAATGTGTTCTAACTGCCATTTTCGGGTGTTACAACTTAGTATTAACACCCTGTATAATGTTGCTCCTGTTAAGATGCTATATGGGCATTTAGATATGATACTTGCATATTCAGCAAATACTGAACTATATTATAAAATTCAAATAGGGTTTCTGTAAAGTTGTGTTTTACATTAGTTTTTTTTTATAAATTTAAACCTTGATGGCCTCTTTTATCGCCTTATGCGTTTAACATGGCTGTTTTTAATTCTTGGCTGGAGGTGATTCTGTTTGATGAGATATTAAGTGCCGCTTCTCCTTTAATTTTCGACAGTATTATTTCCAATAAAACAATAAAAACTCATTTTGAAAGTCTGTGGGATCTGCGGTGACATAAAATGTATTTATCAATTTTTCACTGATTTCGAAGAAACCCGACAGAAATTCTATCTCGCCGTGGAAATCAGGAATCATAGCCAAAATACTCGGATGTCAACGTCAATTTTGAAGTGGAATTTAAAATTTGGGGACGATTTATGGGGAAACGGGAATGATTAAGATAATCTGATTGGGACGTTGACAACTCTGTTTCGAGGTCCGAATTTGTCTCAACAATAACATCAATTAATAGAATGACGAAAACGAGTGGTTTTAAATGGACGATTGAATCCGACCGTGATAGTTGAATCTGCGCAGCTGTACGTGGATGGTGTTTCGATGTTTGAAATCCTGCCTGAGTCCCTGGTGCTTGCAGATTCGATGCGAAGACTGAGGTGTCTCGAAGTTTGGAGTCTTGTAGTCTTATCCGGTTGTGTCCCAATTAATTCGTAGACGAAATATTTAACAAATTTGATATCCGGTGAATTTGTTAAATTTTGGGAATCCTACCAACTGCGCCAAATACGTGTCATGGGCCGAATCGTAGGTTTTAAAAATAGAACTTTTTATTTTAAAACTTAAGATATCATATGTTGTTAATACGGGTTACGAATCTACAGTGTGTGGGTAGCAAAGCCAACCTGTCAGTAATATAACTTTATTATAAATGAATAATAAAAGATAACATAGGTACCGAGTGTCTGGGATAAGGGGCGAACATAGGAATTTAATATGTAAAATTAAATATGTGTAATTATTAGCTCCTCCATTAATTTTGGAAAAAAATCGCAAACGAATATTTTTTAGAGTATTAAAAACTGTAAATGTATCATGCATTTAGTTAGAATCCACGTCAGAAATAATGAAAATAAGAACAGCAAGTATAGCGGCAGATGAATATTCATTTGATAATGAATACCATCTCTTCATTGGAATAACTCAGATTATTGTTCATACTAATTGATATCTGACTAGCAAAATTATTTTCACTATAACATGACATTTGTCAAAAGCATTGCAACGGTTTTTATGGGACATTGTTCAACTTATTTTTATTATTTCTGACGTGGATTCTGGTACAAACGCAAATAAAATGCATGATATATTTACAGTTTTTAATACTCTAAAAAATATTCCTTTGCGATTTTTCTGTAAAATTAATAGGGGAGCTAATAATTACACATATATAATTTTACATGTTAAATTTCTACGTTCGCCCCTTATCCCAGTCACTTAGTATAATGCGTAGGATGCGCCCATATGCATCCGTCTTAATGAATACTCTTTATATACTAAGAAAGATGCTGATTGTTTGTGACCGCAGGTAACTCCTCATCCTCAGATTCAGGCATATATATATATATATATATATATATATATATATATATATATATATATATATATACACCGCGCTTTTTTTTATCGATATTTAAACGACATTACCAAATACATTCCTAAAATGCAACTGTTATGCAACCAAAATTACTAGCGCGTTAGATGGATCATTTCAAATATCAACACTGTCTTAAGAAAATTTTTTCAACGCAAGAAAGTACTCAAATATTTAAATTTAAATGGTACCGAGCTGGCAGTGGTATACGGATTTTGAGAGATTTATTTTGAGTGCATTATCCTGACAGAAGAATCCAATCAATCGAAAAAATGTTTAATATAATCGCAAAATTCAATAGTAGGTACATGATACGTCACTATTGGTCATTATAAAACAACTAGAAGATGCCATAATTCAATTGAAGAAATTAAAGTAAATGTTTTATGTTATGCTAAACAAGAACCAATAGCTTTCAATTTTCTAATGAGTGACTATTTCAGAATTAATGGTTGATTATTGTTGATTGAGCAGGATTTATGGGACTGTTCGCAGGATAATGCACTCAAATTAATGTCGCACGATCCGTTAGCCAGCCAGGTCGGTATCATTCCCTATTTAAACACTTTCTTGCGTTGAAAATATTTTCTGTCAACAGTTTTGATATTTAAAAAGACTGAGTTTTTGTAACGCGGCCTGTAATTTTGGTTGCATAACCATTAAATTTTAGCAATATATTTACAGTATGTTAACGCTAAACCGTTCGTTAAAAGTTTACGGGGTTGCCGTTGTACTAAAAATTTCAAACAAATCCTCATCAAACGGCTGAATCAGCTATCCTCAAGTGAAATATTTTCAACTTTCTATCAATTTCCGGTTCCGGAAGTAGCACCAACTTTCTTATTTTAAATGGAACACCCCATATATTATTATATTTCTGAATTCATCGCTTAAATTGGAACCTATATTGTAAGAACGTATGTACACTTATCTTTTTTCGTTTTCACAAAAAAAAAAAATCTAAAATTTTGACCTCCAAAAGGTAGCCTGAAATCTGTTTATAACTTCTCTTGGGAATAAGATAAAATTATGAGTTATATTTCTAATTGAACCTAGAGAATGCCTCTATGAGCAAAATAATTGGAAACTGTCAATTTTGACAATAAGTATTCATAAAATGTCAATATCTAAGTGCCCTCTTATATATCTCATATTTCATTTTTTTATTTTTTTATTTAAAAAGAATGACCCATTTTTTGTTGCATACGACGATTTGGAGAAAAATTTACTACATAAAAGTATAATACAACCATACCACAAAGTATTATTTGAATTATATCGAAGATTACTTTTTCGTCGCATTTCTGCAGGGTATACTTTCGCATGTCACAAGTGCACTTTAGTAGGCATGTGATATTCTTTTGTTTTGTCGCTATTATAATGCAAACTGTCAAATAATACAACCATTTAGAATAAAGTATTACAGAAATCAAAATCAACAAAATGAATCATTGCACAAATCAACAAATTATCAATGTATTCTGTTGAGGTGTGTAAGTCAAGAAAAGGCACCAGTACTGTTTTGTTTGTTGTATTTAATTACGTCCCTCTTGGCCAGGGTGTATTACCAGACTCTCATCCCGGTAACATGCCGGTACAGTCTCACCCCACCATCCCACCATAGCAGAGCTAGTGGTGGTGTGTTTCAACCGAGGCAAAAGCCGTAACAAAGCCGCCCCCGTTGAAGTACATTTGACAATATGGATTTCAATAATTAAAATATTAATATAACATAATTAAAATTAGAAGAAAAAACATATATACATACAATTATTACAATGTCAAGCAGTAATAATGAATAAATTACAGAGAGGATTAATATTCTAGGGGCAAACGAGCTATCGAAGTCACTGAATGCTTGAATTCACCTGTAGCACTTCGAACGGTCACTACACGCACCGTGTTGTCTCGTCCAGGGTGAACCTCCGTGACTCGTCCCAGTCTCCACTTCAGGGGGGGTGGGGGGAAATTGTCGTCCTTGATAAGCACCATTTCGCCTATCTGCACAGGGGATTCCTTGTGGTGCCATTTGTTACGCAGCTGCAATTGCGTTAAATATTCCTTGTGCCACCTTATCCAGAAATGTTGCACAACCTTTTGCATGTGTTCAAATCGTGACAACCTGTTTTTCGATGTCCCTAATAGGGTATAATCTGCCACTGATTCATCGGGCAGCCAACAAGAAAATGCGCTGGGGTCAAAGGGTTAAGATCTGTAGGATCAGGAGATATAGTAGTTATGGGTCGGGAATTTAGACAAGCTTCAATTTGAGTTAAGACAGTGGTTAACTCCTCAAACGTAAAATTTGCACCTTCAATTACTCTCCGCGTGTGATGTTTACACGATTTGATTCCAGTTTCCCACAACCCTCCAAAATGTGGTGATCGGGGGGGAATGACACTCCATTGAATGTCTGATTCTGTACAATGATTAATTAAGATTTTCTCGTTTAATTTGAGGAATTTGCTCAATTCTGATTTCGCTCCGCGGAAATTTGTTGCGTAGTCGGAGAAAATCCATATCGGACGTCCTCTACGGGCGCAAAACCTTCGTAGACACCTTCGTAGACCTTCGTAGACAATGAATGCTGAGCGGACAATGTGCTCACGGCTTCCAAATGAATAGCTATCGTAGCAAAGCAGACATATAAACACACATATGACTTTATTAATTTATAACCACGAGTAGAACGGTCCCGGGTGAGAATCGGCCCAGCGTAATACATTTTGGTGACATCGGCAGTTATTGCAATTTCATGTGTACGAAATCTTAAAATAACATTAAAAATATTGTTTTGTAACGGGGGCCCGACTATTAACACATCGTTTCGGCTTATACCGGTAGACGACGCCGTCGATCCATCAAATACGACTCTAAGTTTTGAATTGACTTTATGAGTGTTCATGACACCGTGATGTGGTAAATAATAATTGGTGTTGTTTAACTCTTCAATCGGTACACGAGACATGTGCCCGAGAGTTTGATATTCGTTTATGAATTCGGTGTATTGTGATTTTAACGCGGGATCTTTCCTAAATTTTCGTTCTAATGCGTAGAAGCGAGTTTTTGCAGTTGGCAGAGCGCGACTGCTCTAGAATTGCCGTTGGCCAGCATTAAAACAATAATCTGCGGAATTACAGGATCACAACATTCCATTAATCAACGCACGGGGACATTGAATTCCTGGCGACTGCATTCAAAACATCAATGAGCTGCCTGGTTCAACCCAATATATCGCACAACCTCCCGCCAATTTCACTACCAAATCCACCGCGACACGCAAAGCTTGCGGATCCATATTTCAAAGATAGCGGGAAAATATATATATGCTAATAGGGGCCGATTTATTTTGGGATGGTTTATGTGACGGAAGGATTAACCTAGGCAAGCGATTTGCGCTGCGTAATTCACAATTCGGGAGGCTTTCCACACAGGCGCATATTGCTAACCTATTGTGGTACAAACATTGTAATGTGGCAACATCGCAATTACAAAGACAGCTTGAAAGATTCTGGGTAGTAGAAGAACTTGCAACACCGTCAACCCTCACCGCTAAGGAACAGCGGTGCGAAGCACATTTTACGCGAACGGTCGGTCGAGATCCAGAGGGTCGTTTTATTGTATCTTTGCCATTCAATAACAAAATGCAGCATCTAGGTGACCGCGCATTCTTCTGTTATGAAATTTAATTGACTGCCTGAATCTAAAAGAATGCGTACTGTGTAGCATTTATTATGAGTACCATATGCATGTACGAGTGCCGTTGGTAGCAACACTTCCCGTGAGTTTGATACTTTTATCATCGAGGTATTGGCGCTACCTGAATTCATTTGCATCGTCAAGTGCAGTGATGAGTGGTGCTTCCGATCAAAAATGCGACACGAACTTGATTTGCACGTGTTTGACATGTGTCCCGATTTTTTGCAGTTTATGCACAATCGGAAGCGCTTAACTGTCTCCAGTTGCTCGGCTGGGTGGAGGCTCTTAAAATTTGGACAATGAATCAAAACATGGTCACCATTGCACAGCTGGCACTTGGGTTTCGCCGGAGGATTAGATGCTTGGAAATCCTACCTCGGAGGTTTACTGGCAATGATTAGATTTTTTGCGCTCAACGTTTCTAATACTGTACCTCGGCTTGTTAGCAGTTTTAAAAAGTTTACAAGTGCGTAGTTGGCCTCATCTGCCAATGAATAATTGGTTTCCCATGATTGTTGGTTCACCATGTCTAATTTTTTAACTAACAAATGAATTAAAATAACGTTCCACTTGTCGACCGGAGCCCGATTACCTTGCAATGATCTCAAGTGTTTGTTAATGGTGCTTACCATATTTTGCAAATCAACATATATCTCTTTACCTACATGAGGGATGTCTAGCAGTCCGCTCAAATGGCTGTGAATTATTAAAGTGAGGTTCTCAAACCGTTCCCGCAACAATTGTAATGCAATATGATAATTCGCGTCCGAAATGCTAATTGATTCTACCACGTCCGCCGCTTTACCTGTTAATGAGGTTTTGAGATACGTCATTTTTTGTGTTTGTCAGGTCTGCCCTGCTGTCCACTAATCATTTGAACGTGTCATAAAACCCCATCCACTCATTATAATTTCCGCAAAACATAGGCAATGAAATTGTCGGGAGACGAGCGACTGGATTCTCTGCGACCGCGCGTGAATTTGTTGCCAGCGGAGTGCTATTGAGTGCAATTAATTCGTGGATATTGGCTATCATATCGTAATATAAATTTTCTGTCTGATCACGCAATTCGCCCTCCGGTGCCTTGGTCACTTGCTCTATTTCTAATTATACCTCTTCAATTTTTTGTAAAAGGGGCTCGGCATCTTTTAATATAACATTTAACCTGTTCAGTGGTGTTTCATCGTTTACTCGAGATGCACAACGCTTAAGTTTCTGAATGATGCTGCCGCAATTAAGAGTTAGGTGATCCGTTTTCGGAGTTCTAGGAGCCATTGTCTTAACTCAAATGGGAAAGAAAAAGGAAATGAAGGACTTACTGGCGCTTCTGTTGACGTTTTGTTGTGAAGATGAGTCCTAGGGATGGCCGCTATATTCGCGCCGCAGTGCAGTGATGGTGATCCTGTCTGCAGGGAATTGACGTGATCGCCTAGGGACTGCTGGGGTTGATTCCACAGTGGAGCGTCGATGGTCGAGATGTCACTTCTGGGGTTGAGGACCGGAACTTGGCCGCTGCTGGTGTCCAGAAAGTGTTGTCCACGGGAACAATGTGTTGCACTTTTATTTGGATTTACAATTCGGTTCGATTGGACCAATTTATGTTGAGGTGTGTAAGTCAAGAAAAGGCACCAGTACTATTTTGTTTGTTGTATTTAATTACGTCCCTCTTGGCCAGGGTGTATTCACAGACTCTCATCCCGGCGATATGCCGGTACAGTCTCACCCCACCAGAGCAGAGCTAGTGGGGGTGTGTTTCAACCGAGGCAAAAGCCGTAACATATTCTTTATACATGGCAACTGCGATAGAATTGTTGCTCCAACATGTAGAGTATTCAATGAAACTCATCCATATTTACCGCTGATGAATAAAACAAGATTTATAAGATTGGAATCAAATTTTGTTCAATTTGGACAAGTGAATGCAATAAGACATCGACAAAAGCCAGTTATGGAAAATGAGGAGGTGCAAGAAATAGTGTTATTCTATTTTCAAGTTAATCCACAAGCATCTATCCGCTACGCTCCAGAGGATTTAGGCGTTGACAAATCTTCAGTACAGAAAATTGTGAAAAATCATTTCATGCACAATTTCAAATTTAGTTTAGTGCAAGAATTGTATTTGGATGATAGTGCTCAGAGGATACATTTATGCGAATTTTTATTGGTGAAACAGCAAGAAAAGAACTAGTGTTTGAATAATGTGTTGTGAACCGATAAATCTAAATTTTCCCGTGAAGGCATTTTTAACAGAAGAAATAATCATTTATGGGCAAACGAAAATCCACATGCAATAATAATTAGGAATTTTAAAATTAAATTTAATTTTAATATCGTTTGCATTTTGATGAACAATCGTGTAAAATAGTTTACATACGATGGAAATTTAACTGGTGAGAGATATTTAAACATTCTAAGGACTGTGGTACAAGCCTTTTTAGATAAACTACATCTGAACATAAGAAGAATATGTTGGTATCAACTCGATGGGGCCCCGGCTCATTGCTCCCAGGAGGTATCTCACCAACTGACTAATATGTACGAGGATATATGGATCAGGAGAATAGGACAATGGAACTGGCCACCAAGGTCTCCTGATATTACTCCTCTTGATTTTTATCTTTGGGAACATATAAAAAAATTTAGTTTATAAAAAGTTTACGCAACCGTTGTGAATACACGTGAAGAATTGGAAGAGCGGGTTAGAGCAGCATTCGCAGAATTATACCCCGCAGAAATACAACGAGCAATAACAAACGACGTCGCCTCCCGTCTGCAGCCGTGCTTGAATGTCAATGGTCAACATTTCGAACAATTATTGTAATTTAAAAATATCGTTGTTTTAGGAGTATGGTTGTCGGCAAATGTGGTTAAGTTTGATTGAATACTCTACATGTTAGAGCAACAATCCTATTGCAGTTGCCATGTATAAAGAAGAAATTGATGATTTTGATTTCTGTAATACTTTGTTACATGCCTACTAAAGTGCACTTGTGACGAAATTATACCCTGCAGAAATAGGACAAAAAAGTAATCTTCGAATTAATTCAAAAAATACTTAGTTTAGGAGTATGTTTGTATAATATTTTTTTATATTAAATTTTTCTTCCAATCGTTTTATGTGATACAAAATGGGTCATTCCATTAAAAACAAAATGAATTACGAGATATTTAAGAGGGCACTTTGATATTGACAATTTATGAACAGTTATTATCAAAATTGACAGTTTCCAATTATTTTACTCATAGAGGCATCCTCTAGGTACAATTAGAGATTAACTTATAATTTTATCTTGTTCCTAAGAGAAGTAATAGACAGATTTCAGGATACCTTTTAGAGGTCAAAATTTTAGAAAAAAATTTTTTCGTGAAAATTAGAACAGATAAGTGTACATACATTCTTATAAAATATGTTTTAATTGAAGCGAGGAATTTAAAAATATAATAATATATGGGGTGTTCCATTTAAAATAGGAAAATTAGTGTTACTTCCAGTAGAACCGGAAGTGATAGAAAGTTGAAAATATTTCACAGAAGGATAACTAATTCAAGCGAATGACTGAATATGATTTTTTTGAATTCTTTTGTACAACGGCAACCCCTTAAACTTTTAACAAACGGGTTAGCGTAGACACCCTGTATATCTATATATATATATTGCAGTGTTTTACATATGATTTGCCCCACGTTGAGGGTGCCAAATGCAATGTTATGATTGTGGTTTATAATTTTTATATTTGATTTATATTGATTATTAATAATTATTGATCTATGTTGGGCGCCAAATGCAATGCTTTTGTTGTTATGGTTCTCAGGGTCAAAAAGTGGGATCAAAATAAATTAGATGGCAGACAAAGAATATGAATTTTAATTAATATTTATTATAATATTAAATATTTAAATAACTGATAACGAAACAAACACTAATTCAACATGAAACAAAATGAACGCTTGACTAAAGAAAAGAAACACTACACTAATTAACAAACTAACACTATCAATATTTAATAACAATAATACCCTAAATTCCTAATTCGTACAATTAACTTCCTAATTGAGTAGTAATTTTAATTAATTCTACCTGGTATTCATATTCGTCTTTCTGCTGAATAGGGGTAACTCGCAGTGGTGATCGGCAATCCAGGTTGCAGATGTTGAATCAGTAAATTTGATTAATTCGGATTTAATTCCCTCAGTTCAAAGTCCTGCTGTTTATGGTTTATCCTTTTCTATGCTTGACGTTCTCGCTGAATCGTCTTTGGGGTTGAAGTTCTCGTTGAATCTTCTTGGACTCCTTTCAGCTGTTCCGTGTCGAAAATGATTCCCTAGTTCACGTCGGGTATTTATAGATGTCTCGAACACAATTGATTACCGTCCCGTATTTTATTATATCCGCGTAAACAAAACGTAAATCATACTGTTTTTTAATGACGCGTGAATGTAAATAACTATCGTTCGATGATATTTGTTTCTGTACAACTGTTTATTTCAATTCTGCTGACCGACGTGGAGGCTGCGGGATCTAGAGCGAATCTCAATGTTTATCGGCGTTCAGCCTATCAGCTATTTTAATAACGTCGGTAGAACAAGTGATTTTCATTCAAGTGAAAACAAGTGAGTCGAGTTGCTTCCCGAATCCAGTTCGTAACCACGGCAACGAATCAACAAATTATAATTATGATTATAATTATCCATATACCGGTGAAACCATAATTCCAAATCAGATTTGAATCTGATATTCGAGATCCTTGTATATTTGTGATTCTATACGAATGTCGAACGTCTTTGTACGATGAGTTTGAATTTTCCATTGAATTTTATACATATTACTGACTCGTTACAATTATTTTACGTTAATTGTGCCCCTAAATTAATCATAATTCTAGCTATACTAATCCTATTTGACTACCTAAGTAATCCTATTAATATCTAAATACCCTAAATCTAATATATTTACGATAATTATCTATAACAAAATTCTATATCCTATAAAATAACAAATAAAATCTATTAAATACGATCACGGTTATAGTGAATCCGCAACCTAATATACGACTTGAGTCGAACGCATGCTCAAGTACGGACTATACAGTGGGGAAATTAAGGAGCGGATAAATTCAGTAACTCCGTTAATGTGTATGAGAGAGAAACACTCTAAAAGGGAGATAGCGATATAAATTACTGCGCATATGAAAATATTTTTTTCGGATTTAAAAACAAAATAAATTTTAAAAGTTGTGACGTCGTCAATGTGTTTTTTAAATGACAACCTATATTTTTAATTCTTTATTTCGGTAGTATTTTTTATCTGTTTTCAACCATACAATATTTTGAACATGTTACATAAGAAAAAAGAAGGCTTCAGGTAGAGTGGACTTCGCGCCCCCAGTGCAGATGATATTATAGGCCTTGAAGTGTTTGACGAAATATTATTCCCCTGCTTAGAAGCTATTTTAGATGTAGTTGCTTCCAAAATAGGCAATGATAACAGTGGATTATAATAATGATCAAATTGAAGGAAGTCCGGTGAAGAAGACGTATCAGGTGCACTATCACTCGCATCCCAAAATAGAGAGATATCTGATTTCCGATGTGTCAGGTGCGGAATTGTTGGAAAGTTGGGTAACAACTATGTCCTCTGATACGACAGCTATCTTATTTTCAACAGTCAATCTTACCAAAAATGTATTCCTGTTCATTTTACAATGTTATGCGGAGACCGTTATGTAGAAATAATTTGTTTTACGGGTCACTGTTGTCTGTACTAAATGCGGCCACAAAATAAAAACATTGAACCTTTAACATAAGTGCAGTTCAAACTTGGAAGATAATTGCGGCAATACCGCGTGGCTACGTAAAATCAGTGCGCAATATTAAGTATATTCAGGGTGAGTCAATAGGACTGACAGGCCCGTTTACACCTACACCGTTAATGATATAGAAATAAACAAAACGGCACTGCAAACTAGAGGACAACGTGCAGTTTGTAAAATTATTTTGCTGTATACAGGGTATTCCATTTTTGCAGGGCAGCCTTGGACCTAGTTTTTTTAAATAGCACTCCCTGTATAAATTTACATATTTGAATTTGCCCTGTTTTAAGCTTTATAAATCCGTTACGTTTTTGCAAGTCGCTTTGATCGTTTAGAAGTTGTTTATATTTTTCTAAAATTCAATGCATTTACAGGCACTTATTAAAAAAATTGCAGGGCACTTGTTTTCTAGGATATTGGGTTGGTACTTTGCCAGATTCTAAACAACTGTCTGGGGTATCTTCTAGTGGCAAGATCGTCGATATGCATTGTGGCATCACCTTGATGTGGGACATTAATTTTGGTAAACTTTGAAGAGCCATAACTTGAGTTTTTAAATGGCACACCCTATATTTCATTACTTGGAGGTATTCAGCATCTCATTTTACATCTGTTTTGCCCCTTATATTTTTACTTAAAAGTTCATTGTTTGAGGAATAATTCGGATTTTCTGAAAAATTAACCCAGATCTCATCGATATAAACTTAACGTGCATTGAATACCAATTGTTTCTGTCATGTCAACGTTAAAGTTAAAGATATTTGTTGTATGACACGTTGTAATTTATGTCGTGAACATGAAATTTTTGCACGATGAAATGGTAGATATGATTTACGTACGATTTATTATTAAAATGAATTCACGAATGTATTGCACAAGAAGGCCGTCATTTTGAACACTGTATAATGTTATAATTTTTGTTAAGTTAAATGTTGTTTTTGTTATGTTGTAATGTTATAGTTTCATTCAAATGTTTTGCTATTGATTTGCTATGCCTCAAAAGATTCTAGTCACCAGCAACTGTTTGCGCTGTTACCGTATACATAAACCATATCCATCATTTTATTATGAGAAAAAAATATTAAGAAAATGCGCTAAGAAAAATAAAACGTGTCATACAATAAAAGTCACTTTGACGTTGACATGACAGAAATAAGTGATTTTCATGGCCCGCTAAGTTTATATCGATGAGATATGTGTCTATTTTTGAGAAAATAAGACTTATCTCTTAACTATCAACTATTAAGTAAAAATATAAGAGCAAAAAAGATGTAAACTGAAACCCTGAATAGGACTTAGTACTGAAATATAGGGTGTGCCATTTAAAAAAATTAAGATAAGGCACTTCAAAGTTTACCAAAATTAATGTGTCACAGCAAGGTGATGCCACAATGCAGATAGGTGGTCTTACCGGCAGAAGATACCTCAGTTACTTATTTAGGCTCAGGCAAAGTCCCAACTTGATATCCGAGAAACCAAGTGCCCTGCAATTTTTTTAATAAGTGCCTGCAAACGCACTAGTTTTTAGAAAAACGTGAAGAACTTCTGAACGGTTAAAGCGAATTGCAAAAAATAAACGGATTTATAAAACCCAAAGAAGGGCAAATTCAAATATGTAAATTTATACAGGGGGTGCCATTTAAAAAAACCAGGTCAAAGGCTGCCCTGCAAAATTGGAACACTCTGTATATGGCAAAATAATTTTACAAACTGCAGTTTAGTCTTCCGTTTGTAGTGTATTTTGGTTCATTTCGATATCATTAACGGTGTAGGTGTAATCAAGCCTGCCCGTCCTATCCGTCCTATTGACTCAACCTGAATATTCGGGCTTACAGTACAGTACAGGCTTTACAGCTTACAGTCGGAATAGTGGTAAGAACTGACAAATGTAGTAAATACGTTATGTTACATAAACTTCCACTTACATACTGTCGACTATTCTATTTAATAATAAAGCGCGTAACTATCACATATACAGCCGTAATATTGATATTAAGCCAGGGCTTCAGGTAACCTGCAGTGCATACCGGGCTTCGTATCATCCGTGAAGCACGTATATTATATATATATATATATATATAAGCTTTTTGTTTTTTGGAAAAATTGCATGGCTAACTAGATATCTCGAAAATATATATTTTCTGTAATTTTGTTCGGAGCATATGGCTCTGTTATTATTGACTTTAGAAAAAATTTGTAAACAAAAAAGTTATAGGTAATTATGTGCTAAATAATACAGTCTAACCGATTATTTTATTTAAGCTATAATTTTTGAGTTATGACACAAACTTGTGTTTTTTCTAATGGAAACCATAGTCGGTCATGTCTATATAAAAAAAGGCCTCTTTTTAACGATTCTAATGATATATCATATTACGTATGTATTTTTATAAATAATTAAATTATGGGAATTATGAGAACTATTCGAAGTAGTACGCTATAGAAACAATTGATAGATACAAACGACAATTATAGAGGTGGCCGATCTCCCGATCTCTTTGTTTTAGATGTTTATTTATGGGGAATGGTAAAAGATAGAATGTATCAAACATCGTACGTCACAGCACACGACCTTAGAGAAGCTGTACTTACAAATTACAAGTTTTTGCTAATATTGATGGACGCTTCGTTAGAAAAGCAACAAATTCTGTTTTAAAAAAGTGTGCATTAATCATAATGGTGAACCTTTTGAACATATTTTGTCTTAAATACTTTCCTAACTTTAATTACGTTGTTTTGGTACTATTTTAGTTACGTCTTAATATGCTTCTATTGTTTCTCAATTAATCGTCTGTCATTCCCTGTTTAGTAGTTTTCCAGTCCCTGTTCACCAAATACACCACAAAATAATTCAAGGCCTGTTCCAATTTCAATATCAACAAATAATACGACAAGGCCCCAAAATCAAAATATTGGCCGGTTGTTAGATGTTCACGAAGAGGCACCCAAGCATTTTTTAGAGATGATTGCCTCGGAAAACCAGTAAATAATCTCATACAATTAAATTCCCTTATTAATAACGCCAGCACGTTGCCATATTTGCCATATTTAAGAATAATATAAGAAATGATTCATTCGGTGTGGCCAGCGTACATGGCTCAACCCACGGACATTTCAGCACGGTTATTCCCTTACAGAAATGATTTAAATCACGAGAGGCAGCGAAACAATTTATTTATTTATTCGAATTCCACTCAGCATTCGATATATTATTGGGACTCGACAATTTAATTAATCTTAATGCCAATATTAATATACCTGGAAATATCCTAAGTGCACCTAGATGCGTAATAACTCTCCATCGCGGAGATATTGAAGGAATTGATAAGAAGGTGCAACGTAGACAAAAGGCTACGTATGAAGGTCATAAGTCGGTACATAATGCGAGCATTAACTATAATTTGATGTGCGCAAGGCCGTAACAATACCTTGATGAAGATAATAAGTCGAAAAGTAAGGCGAGCACAAATTTTGTACGCGCAAATTCGCAAATCTCGAATTATAAAGATACACAGGTAATTAATAAAAAAATCAATTAACAATGTAAGCAACGATACGACCATGAAGTGTATAGTAGTGGGCGCACGATCACAACAAGTTATTGAGATCGACGTATCAAATGTAAAAAATAGCAATATAATAATACCATATACAAATGTAGATAAACTCGAAGTACCCGAATGTATAACACGTGTAAAAAATGACAAAGCTTTATGCGCAATTACTAATCCCTTAGAGAAGGATGTTAAATTAAAAAAAAAACATTGGTAGCGGAATTGATCAATGAATATGATCAAAATATTTCCCCCAATTTAAATTATATTTATTTAGAAAACACTGAATTTGATATCTCCCAAGTCCGTTCAGAGAATATGAATGACGAAGAGAGAAGTATGATTAATAAATTAATTAATGAATTTACAGATATCTTTCACGTGAGTAGTAACAATTTAACTTTCACAAAGAAAATTAAAACGGAATAATCACGATTGATGAAATTCCAGTTATACAAAATCATATAGGTACCCTGAAATTTATCGGGCGGAAGTTAATAAACAAGTTCAAGAAATGCTTGAACATAATATTATTAGACAATCTCATAGTCCTTGGTCGTCCCCGATTTGGGTGGTCCCCAGAAAAATGGATGCGTCCGGGAAACACAAATGGCGAATAGTCATTGAGTATCGTTAACTAAATGAAAAAAAACTATTGGCGATCGGTACCCGTTGCCAAATATTACTGAATTATTGGACAAACTTGGTCGTTGCCAATATTTCACTACATTAGACTTAGCGTCAGGTTTCCACCAAATAGAAATCAAAGATAAGGATATTGCAAAAACAGCGTTCAACACTCAGAATGGTTATTACGAATTTCTTAGAATGCCATTCGGGCTTAAAAATACCCCACCGACATTCCAACGTGTAATGGATAATATCTTACGGGGTATTAAAAAAAATGTCTCGTTTATATGGATGACATTATTATATTCAGCACTAGCCTACAAGAATATATCAATCGGTTAAGAGAAGATTTTACTCGATTGAGAGAGTCTAATTTTAAAATACAGATTGACAAATCCGAATTCCTGAGAAAGGAAGTTGCTTATCTGGGACATATTGTGACCCCAGAGGGTGTAAAACCAAATCCCGACAAAATCAAAGCAATCCAAAATTTCCCTATACCAAAAACTACTAAGCAAATAAAAGGCTTTTTAGGTCTTTTGGGTTATTATAGAAATTTTGTAAGAAATTTCGCAGGCTTAACAAAACCTTTGACAAAATGTCTAAAGAAAGATGCTGTAATAAATGTTAATAATCCTGAGTATCAAAATTGTTTTAATACATGCAAACATGTGCTAATTAATAAACCCTTATTACAATATCCAGATATTAATAAACCGTTCATTCTCACAATAGACGCCAGTATTTTTGCGATTGGCGCGGTTTTATCACATGGAAAGATCGGTTCTGACTTACCTATCGCGTATGCAAGTAGAACGCTAAACGAATCCGAAAATAATTACTCAATGATAGAGAAAGAACTTCTTGCAATCATTTGGGCAACTAAATATTTCAGACCCTACTTATTCGGACACACTTTCCAAATTGTGACGGATCATAAGCCTCTTCAATGGCTTCAATGTCCATTAAGGAGACTAACTCAAAGCTAGTTAGATGGCGCTTAAAGCTTTCCGAATACGATTACATAATCGTTTATAAAAAGGGAACTTGAAACAAAAACGCCGATGCATTATCACGAATCGGACTCAATGTTCACGATGATTTTGATGATGTACATGATTTTTATTCCAATATTCCAAACATTGACAAACCAGTAAATATTGGAAGTAATCAAATAATAATATCAGAGGTTAATATAATGAATAATATCTGTTCAATAATAAAAAGATGCGATTGATTGTACAATTCTGCAAAACAGAATTCGAAAGCGATGCTATTAAATTTTTAAAGCAATTTATGGTACCCAAAGTAAATTACCACTTGTTTTTCGAAAGCCCTGCATATGAAAAACTGTGTACCACACTTAAAAATATTTTAAAAATTCTGATATTAAATTTATCAAGTGTACAACATTGGTAAAAGACGTAGAAGGAGAAGATAAGGTGATAGATACTATAAAAAACTATCACGAGGGAAAACCAAATCATCATGGAATAGATGAAGTAGAAGCGCAAATATAACGACGTTTTTATTGGCTTAATATGAGCCGTGATATCTAAAACTTTATTAATGAATTTGAAATTTGTTTAACCTGTAAGTATGAGAGAAAACCGTTAAAATTAAAATATAATCTAACTCCTACACCGGACAAACCGTTCGATATAATTCATATAGATAACTTCTCTTTAGAAGGAGGCATATTTCTGACTATTTTCGATTCATTTTCGAAATACGTCGAAATGTATAGATTAAGCTCTCATCAAGCAATCGAAGTTGCTAATAATTTGATTAAATTCTTCACCCACCACGAAATACAAAATGAAGTTATTACAGATAACCATCTAGAATTTAATAATAACGTAATAAAAGAACTACTAGCATTACACAAATTTAAATTACACTTTTTTAGCTCACAGCACCCGGAATCTAATGGTATGATTGAACGAATTCACTCTACCATAATTGAACATGTTAGGTTATTAAATAACCAGGAAATATTTAAAAAGGAACCGGTAGAAATTAAAATAAATTATGCATTACTCGCATATAATAATTCCATTCATTCGGTAACAAAATTAAAACCATGTGAAATAATTTCAGGACACATCGACACCGAATGCCCCTTTAATATCAATCTCGAAACCCAACTTGTCAACAACTATGTAACAAACCATAGAGAAAAAATTAAATTACTCTATGAAAATATTAATGAAACTATTTAAATTAATAAAGAAAGGATGATTGATTAGCATAATAAAACAAGAGAAGAATTACTAGAAATACCCGAAAAGGTATACGTAATGAACAAGCAAAAGCAATCCAAAGCTCAAAATAAGTTTAAACTAGAAACAGTTAATCACCATAATACTGTGTCAAAAATGCACCAATCAATTGTAAAAAGGCCCAGAGTTAAAATTAAAGGTAGTAACAATAAAAAACTAGACGTATGTACTTACGAAGGTTTCAAAAATTATTTAATTGAAGCGGATATAGAATCTGATAAAAATATAACCGAAATACAAGATGACCTATTCTTTGCACCCAAAGAATTTTCTCTAGCACACTGTGTAGCGTAGATTTACACATGAATGCCGGAATTGCCCTGGTGTTTAAATCCAGATTTGGAAACGTAGACACGCTTAAGGCACAACACGCCAAATTTACATCATTATGTTATTTAAAGGATGACGATAGATACATTATTTATCTAATAACAAAAAACAAATACTATACTAAACCAACCTACGAGAATTTATTTAAAACCTTGATAAATATGAAGAAGTTTTGAGAATAAAAAATTATTACTCAATTAGCCATTCCCAAAATTGGATGTGGCCTAGATAAACAAAAATACTAAAATATCAGATTAATGATTCAATACATATTCAGGCAATCGAATATAATTATTCAAATTTATTTTGACGCACCTAAAATTGATAATTCTATTGCAGGTTGTTCCTCGTCATGCTAACGCAGGCCAAGGAAATAAGAAATATTACCAAAAATTATGGTATACTCCCAATTATTTTAGGATCCCCAAAACTACAAAAATCGGATCATACCTTTGTACACTACTACGATTTAAAACTACTCTATCGAGAAATCGTGAAACTAAATACCCTGTATGAATTACTGGACTTCACAATTTAAAATGGGTCGAAATACGAACGTGATTTTGAAAACTATAATAAAACATTGATATTTATTCGTAGAACAATAAATGACAAAATTAATTACATTAGCAGTCATGATGCAACAAAGTTCAAATCAAATCAAATCAATATTTATTCACGAATGATGAAGTACAGGCAATACACAAATAATATTACAATGAGCTACATATATGCACATTCATTAACATGAAGGTCGTCACAAATATTTGGGGTCGTGCTGTCCCCGACAACAGAATTATTATCATTTTGACTTAGGATATATAAGACATACGCGGGAGTTTACAACTCCCTTATGTCATACAATTCCCTTTTGATAAGGTATTCAGATAACCTAATTTTAAACAGGTTTAGTTCGTTTATGTCTTGTAATTCGCGAGGTAGGTTGTTGTAGAATTTCAGCCCATTATATGTTTCCGAGACCGTTAGCCTACGTACAGGATAAGCATAGCTACGATTACTTCTTGTGTTATGGTTATGATGGAAGTGATATTGGATGAACTTGTTCTTGTATTTGAAATTGAATACTAGAGTTTCTAGTACATACAAACTGTAGAAAGTAAATATGTTTGCTAATTTGTAAAGACCTCTACAGGAATCATTATTTTTAAGTCCAAATATAATCCTCATTGCTTTTTTTTGTGTCCGAAATATTTGTATGGACTGAACGCTATTTCCATAGAATATTATTCCGTATCTTAACAACGATTCAAACATTGTCTTGTTTATTATTATTAGTGTGTGCTGATCCACAAAATTTTTGGTCACTCTTAATGCATAACACACAGACAGTAGTTTTTTGTTTAGGTTCTGGCAATGGACATTCCAATTTAATTTGTCGTCAATTAATATTCCTAGTACTTTAGCATGGGAATGGATTTCGATTTCTAGTTGTTTGATAAAATCTAAATAGACGCCAATTTTTCCGAAGTGAAACAGCATTGCTTTGGTTTTCGATTTATGTAATATCAGCCGATTTTTTTCCATCCAACATTGACATGTTTCCATTATATCGATAGTTTTGAATTCAAGACTCTGAGCGGTAGTGCCGCGAACAAGTAGGTTTGTATCATCGGCATAAGTTTTTACAATACCTTTGTCTTCGAGGTGTTGTGGTAAGTCATTGACGTATATCAGAAATAATATTGGTCCCAGTATGCTTCCTTGTGGCACCCCGATATTTGTCTCGGCTAAAGCAGAGAATTTACCATTTACATGAATCTTTTGGTATCTGTTTTTAAAAAATGTTCGAATCAAGTTCAGACACACGCCTCGGACCCCATACAGCTCCAGTTTTTCTAGCAATATATTGTGGTCCATTGTATCAAATGCCTTGGATAAGTCAAGGAAAATGCCCAATGGCATTTGTCTCTTCTTCAAGGCATCTATCACACCATCTAAATATTCAAATATTGCTGTATTCGTAGACCGGTTTCTTAGAAATCCGTGTTGTGCTCCGTTAAATAAATTATTATTATTAAAAAAGTCTATGATTCTGTTTGCTATTACTTTCTCTGTTATTTTTGAGAACAAACTTAACAGGGTTATTGGTCTATAATTTGCTGGATCGCCCGGGTTTCCACTTTTGAATATTGGTACTAGTATTCCTATCTTTAGGCATTTGGGAAATTTTCCTGTCTCTAATGTCTTATTTATCAAAAAAGTTAAAGGTGTTATGAAACTATTTATACCTTTTTTTGATAGTTCTGAATAGATTTCGTCATAGCCTGAGCTTTTTTTATTTTTTAATGATATAATGTTGTTATATATTTCAGTCGGTGTTACAGGACATAGAAATAGTGACTTTGCGTTTCTTAATATGTTCGTGACTGACTGAACGTTGGGCAAACCTTTTGTTAAATTTGATGCTACGTTTGTAAAGTAGTGATTTAGTTCATCCAGTTTATCATCCAACATATTATGTGCTGATCTGTCTGTTTTAGTAGTTTTCCTAATACATGTGTTTATTGCGTACCAGGTAGCTTTATTTTTATTATCACTGTTTAAAATTATGTTTTTAATATGATTCCATTTTTCGCTTTCCAAAAGGAGCCTGTATTCACATAATAACTGCTTATACATAGATTTTGCGTTATCATTGTAATTCCTAAGTACTAACAAATAATCAAGCACATTCTTGCATGAGACGATCTCGGGCGAGCACACTTTCCGCATACTATGTTTGGTTTTACGTGCGTGTTTAGTTACTACTGGACAACTTTGATCCAGTGCGGATCGCACCACTCGCATGAAAGCATCCCAGGCTGCATCTACACAATTTAATGAAAATATTTCATCCCATATATTGCAAGTACTTATTATATCTACAAACTTTACAACATTTTCGGTACCTAAGACACGTCCAGAAATTTTTACTGGATGTTGTCTTATGTAATTGTTAGTCTTCCATTTTAACTTTTGTGCACAATGATCAGACACATGAGCATCAAAAACACATGTCCCATAATCTTGCTCCATATTGGTAATTATATTATCTATTTTTGATGACTTATTATTTGAGATTCGTGTAGGTGTCTGTATTGCTAATTTTGCGTTATAGCTAAGGACCATGCCTATTAACTCACGACTATCTTGTGTGTTTTCCGCAATATCAACATTAAAGTCACCTGCTATGAAGTATGAGACTTCTTCATTTGTAAGCTTATCCAGTAACATATCGAGCTTACATAGAAACGTCTCCATATATTGCGTATTAGGCGCTCTATAAATTACTACGCAAACATACTTATTACCGTTTATTCTCCATTCGATACCTGCGCATTCAAAAGTGTTACATTCCGCTAAATTATTTATGTCTTTTCGAACTATACAAGTAAAGCTTTCATGTATATATATAGCTGCTCCCCCATATGCTGTGTCTCTTGTTTTATGAACCGGTCTGCTGAAGTTTGCTGCTAGCTTATAATTCTCCAGTCGTTGCACTTTGTGATGTGAAGTTTTGTGATGTTTGCCAGTGTTCAGTTAGAGTAATTATTTTACAGTCTAAGTGATGCTTTAACATATTTTGTAGTTTCAAGTTGTTGCTGTATATCGATCTTATGTTAAGATTAATGATTGCAATAATATCTTCTGTGTCCGTAGTTGTCCGTAGGTAGTTGCCTCCTTTATTTTGTATTTTATTGTAGTTGCAGATATTTGCGTTTACGATAGTTTTTCCGGTAGTTGGGGTCTGTGAAAAATCTAACGCCCTCCCGAGAATGTGTATCGTCGAAGGTGTTGCACTAGATGCTGCCAACCCTTGATTTCTCTCCGTTATGTTGAGGTATTTATATACTCTCTTGCACGAAAAAAATTGAATCGCCTGATCACCGCTCCAGAGGGCCATACATTGGGTTCTTTCAGTGAGTCTAGCATTTCATAATCCGCGCCCACTTTAAAAGATGACGTGAGTGTGCTCAGACCAACGAGTTTTTCTACGCTAAAGGTGTTATTTGGAAAACGATTCTTCAAATATTTTATGATTTCATCCGAAGTAGCCTCTAATTAAGCAAAGTTGAGAAATAAAAGAGGACATATTGACGGATTAGGAACTATTATAAAAACAGTCCCCGGAAATTAAGATTCCAGAGATGGCGAAAGAATAAATAAAATAATAAATCATTTGCAAACAAAGGAGAAATTTATCACAAATCAATTAAAATATGGTTATAGTGTAAATGCCCAACTAATTAAGAATTTTAACGATACTTTACAAAATATTGAACATAATGAACCAAATCTAAAATCGAGAATTTTACAACTCTCTGCAATATTAAAAGGCGAAATAGACCATCAGCATGTACTATTCGCTAAGGACCTATTTAATCAATAAGTTATTTTATATAGCACTATTTTAGATATACTTCAAACTATCGAAAATTCGATTACATTTTGTAAACTCGGAGTACTACACCCAAATATTATTAGACCAGATAATCTTTACTTAGAACTTAAAAAAATTTCAACTCACTATAATCAACAATTGCCATTTGAGCTAAAAAGAGAAAACATTCAAAATTTCAAATCAATTTTAAAGGTACGTTGTAAAATTTAAACAACAAAAATCATTTATTTTCTGTCAATCCCTATAAATTACGAACATTACTTTGAACTATATTATTTACACACAATTCCTACAAGGTATGAATCTGAGTTCGTAGCAATAATTCCAGACGTCAAATATCTATTAAAATCAAAGAATGAAAACAAAATTTGGCCTCAACAACGCATGTGTACCGAAGGTAATAAACATTACCAATGTCCTGACTATCTACAAAAGAAAAAAATATATATATAAACCTTTCTCACACTAAGTCAACTAAACACTCAAATAATGAACATTGTCCGAAGGACAACATACAAACTGTTTATTGTATCATTGCCCTCAGCTTAAAATATCATGAACAGATTGTCTATATTACCCTTTAAAACTTACTACAATTTTTTGGTTGGACTAAATACGAAATAATATGTTTTACCTCATCAATATTTGTAACTATGACTGTTTCAACCCTTGTGTTGATGCAATTTTTACCCCTTCCACTATTCCAGTCCTCGCAAGTTTGAAAAAGGTGCACTGTTAAGCACCGAAACGTCACTATATAATATTATTTTTTAATTTGATCAAATTTTCTGCTTTTTTATACTATCATTAAATATACATAATATGTACCTAGTACATTAAACTTAACCAGGAAATTATTTCAAACTCACCTGACCTACCTAATCCCCAAAATTAAAACAAACAAAATATTAAAGAAAAACATAAGTTTTCTAACAACTATAGAAAACAACACCATATTCTATATATATATATATATATATGTTCATGTGTATGTTTTCACGGACGAAATGTGTTTGAACATGTTCCGGGTCTTTGAACTTCCGTGTATTGTTTTGTGTGTCCTGAAAAGGACCTTTTTCACGAACCAACAGACGAATGAATGTACGCAAGGACGAGCACAAAAAAGCGGTGCAGCAAGGCGACTTGACATCTTCCCTTTTCCAGCACGTACACAACACAGGACACACCATCGATTTTGACAACACTCGATCAATAGCGAAAGCCGAAATATTTCCGCTGCGAATATTACGCGAGGCAATCGAAATTGAAAAACATCCCCACACCTTAAACAAACGTGACGACGCACAACGCCTGCCGAAAGCCTGGAAACATACCCTTGCAGGTAAAACACCGAAACCCGTGGACCTGGTCATTAAGCTTCCAAGAAGACCGACGCAACGGATTAACAACTCCTTGAATAGCTCATTCAGTCGGATTACGAAGCCTAAATCGCATCCGCACCGACTATCCAAGCCCCCCGTTGATCACGTAAACCAACAACACACAACCGGCCCCTGAGTCCACTAATATGAACTACAAGGTGTATCTTGTATATGTAAATATGTCCTAATGTCGCCCACACAAAAATGTATATTTGCGATAACATGATATTCCTACCATGTGTGGTATTGAAATAAACAACGATGCGCTGTGTAGCCCGGGACCGGGCTAAACAACGTACTTTTGGGCTGCACAATGTCGGTTAATATATTCAAAGGGCTTCACAATAACCGTGCATATGTCTATATGTATATATATATATATATATATATATTTTCAATTATTTATCTCAGCCGTATATATTATATATTTTTGTAATTTGTTCTCTGTTTTAGTAGAGAACCGGGTATTCGGCCAGGGTCAATAAAAACACAATATTTGTTTAAACTTCCAAGCTTTCGGACATATGGTTGTGTCCTTCGGCTATATGGGTGAGTTTTTTCGGATGTTTAGCATGGGGATCTCGGAAACTAGCGCAGATAGAGGGACGATTAAATGGCTAAAGAATTGCAGTTTTACGAGCTCAATTTCATAAGCTTTTTGTTTTCTGGAAAAATTGCATGGCTAACTAGATATCTCGAAAATATATATTTTCTGTAATTTTGTTCGGAGCATATGGCTGCAGAGCCATATGCTCTGTTATAATAATAACAGTATTATTGACTTTAGAAAAAATGTGTAAAGGAAAAAGTTAAAGGTATAGTTATAGTTATGTGCTAAATAATACAGTCTAACCGATTATTTTATTTAAGCCATAATTTTTAGTTATGACACAAACTTGTGTTTTTTTCTAAAGGAAACCATAGTCGGTCATGACTTTATAAAAAAGGCCTCTTTTCAACGATTCTAATGATATATCATATTACGTAAGTATTTTTATAAATATTTAAATTATGGGAATTATGAGAACTATTCGAAGTAGTACGATATAGAAACAATTGATAGATACAAACGACAATTATAGAGGTGGCCGATCTCATGATCCCTCTGTTTTAGATTTTTATTTATGGGGAATGGTAAAAGATAGAATGTATCAAACATCGTACGTCACAGTACTTGACCTTAGAGAAGCTGTATTTACAAGTTACAAGTTTTTGCTAATATTGATGGACGCTCCGTTAGAAAAGCAACAAATTCTGTTTTAAAAAAGTGTGCATTAATCATAATGGTGAACCTTTTTAACATATTTTGTCTTAATACTTTTCTAACTTTCTTTACGTTGTTTTGGTACTACTATAGATACGTCCTAATATGCTTGTATTGTTTCTCAATTTATTGTCTGTCATTCCCTGTTTAGTAGTTTTGTATTTAAGTAGTTTTGTTTTGTCAGAAATTATTTTTATATAAAATTGTAACTCCAACGAAATAAACATTTTAAACAAAAATAATAAGGTTTATAATTCCGAAAATTATATATATTATATATATATATATATATATATAAAGTTACCTGCGGTCACAAACAATCAGCTTCTTTATTATAATATAAAGAGTATTATTTAAGACGGATGCATATGAGCGCATCCCACGCATTATACCGGGCTTTTTTTTCATTTTTACCCATATGATTGCCATTGTATAACTGGTTGCCTGCATCTACCCGCAAGGAATTTCCTATGTGTAATTCTAAAAAAAAAAAAAACAACTCATTAGCGGTCGGTGCAAGCAACCTGTCAATTTTGGCATATGTTACACAGAGAGGTTATGTTTGTATTCAAGACAATACACGAGAGTATTCGTAATGTATCAAGATCAGCTGATATGTCAATAAATGATTATTTTCTTTGGGGTTACCTGAAAAGTAAAATTTTTAATGACGTACAAATACATAACGTAGATGAATTGAAAGGCCGTATACGTACTGCATGTAATGGCATAAATCCACAATACATTACGAATACTCTGCGTGTCTTCAAAAACCCTGTCGTGTATTGCCTTGAATAAAAACATAACCTCTATGTGTTACATATGCCAAAATTGACAGGTTGCTTGCACCGACGCCGCTAATGAGTTGTTGTTTTTTTTTTTTAGAATTACACAGGAAATTCCTTGCGGGTAGATGCAGGCAACCAGTTATACATTGTCCATCATATGTGTAATAAGGAAAAAAAGCCCGGTATATTATCGTTTATTGTTCATTTATAATAAAGTTATATTACTAACAGGTTGGCCTTGCCACCACACACTCTATATTCGTATTCCGTACTAACAATATATTAAATTCTAAGTTTTAAAATAAAAGTTCCTTTTTTTAAAACCTACGTTTCGGCCCGTGATACGTATTTTATATATATAAATTACGTTTTGTAAGACACGGGTTGTGTTAAAAAAAAGATTTATTTTAGTTAAAACACAATTTAGAGGAAATAATGAGATAAACACGTCAAGATTAAAATGAAAACTGACAAGGTTATACAAGAACAATGATTGTATAATATTATAATATAATGGACAATAACAGATATCATAATAATAGACAATGGAGTATGATTCACATCCGTCCATTTTACGGCGCACTTCAGTGTATACATACAAAGACAATGATCGTCTTTGTGGCGTGTTGCTTGGTTGATGCGCTGTGGACGACAGGAAACTCCTCCCCCCGCCCCCTAGATTTCGGCACCGCCTGGCAGGTAAAGATTCTGGGTTGTTGTAATTTCTTCAGTCTGGAGTTTCCGTTTCTTGGCCCATTTGGTGACAAGGTAGATCAGGATGCAAAAAGTACTACATATAGTATAGTAGTCCACATACTGGGAACGTACACGTCAGGAAATTCGGTGTAGGCCGGCATCGACCGTACAGCGGGGATCTCTTGAAGATTTAATTTCCTCCGATTAATTTTGAACTCTGTGAAGTTGGTTTCTTGCAGATATAGCTCTTTCATGTTGACGACGGACAGGGCTGCCGAATGTTGAGTCCTTGTATGCCATCCTCTGGTTTCTGTAGAAAAGTTCACAGTTTCCCTCCTTTATAAGATAGATTCCTATCAGATTCTTGGTGTCTGTTTCTATTTTGCACTTCATTTGTATTGTACCTTGTTGTGAAAATACCGCTAAGTATTGATTGATTAATAGCAGGATTTCAAGGTTATTATCGTGGATATTGACCATCGTGTATTGACATTCGTTGTTGTCCTTGCCAAGTAAAATTTGTTTTTCACATTCTGCCTTGTGACTTGTCAGTAGATAGTCAGGACATTGGTAATGTTTATTACCTTCGGTACACATGCGTTGTTGAGGCCAAATTTTGTTTTCATTCTTTGATTTTAATAGATATTTGACGTCTGGAATTATTGTTACGAACTCAGATTCATACCTTGTAGGAATTGTGTGTAAATAATATAGTTCAAAGTCATGTTCGTAATTTATAGGGATTGACAGGAAATAAATGATTTTTGTTGTTTAAATTTTACAACGTACCTTTAAAATTGATTTGAAATTTTGAATGTTTTCTCTTTTTAGCTCAAATGGCAATTGTTGATTATGGTGAGTTGAAATTTTTTTAAATTCTAAATAAAGATTATCTGGTCTAATAATATTTGGGTGTAATACTCCGAGTTTACAAAATGTAATCGAATTTTCGATAGTTTCAAGTATATCTAAAATAGTGCTATATAAAATAACTAATTGATTAAATAGGTCCTTAGCGAATAGTACATGCTGATGGTCTATTTCGCCTTTTAATATTGCAGAGAGTTGTAAAATTCTCGATTTTTGATTTGGTTCATTATGTTCAATATTTTGTAAAGTATCGTTAAATTTCTTAATTAGTTGGGCATTTACACTATAACCATATTTTAATTGATTTGTGATAAATTTCTCGTTTGTTTGCAAATGATTTATTATTTTATTTATTGTTTCGCCATCTCGGAATCTAAATTTCCGGGGACTGTTTTTATAATAGTTCCTAATCCGTCAATAAGTCCTCTTTTATTTATCAACTTTGTTGCATCATGACTGCTAATGTAATTAATTTTGCAATTTATTGTTCTACGAATAAATATCAACGTTTTATTATACTTTTCAAAATCACGTTCGTATTTCGAACCATTTTTAATTGTGAAGTCTAGTAATTCATACTGGGTATTTAGTTTCACGATTTCTCTATAGAGTGGTTTTAAATCGTAGTAGTGTACAAAAGTATGATTCGATTTTTATAGTTTTGGGGATCCTAATTTAATTGGCAGTATACCAAGATTTTTGGTAATATTTCTTATTTCCTTGGCCTGCATTAGCATGACGAGGAACAACCTGCAATATAATTATCAATTTTAGGTGCGTCAAGATAAATTTGAATAATTATATTCGATTGCCTGAATATGTATTGAATCATTAATCTGATATTTTAGTATTTTTGTTTATCTAGGCCACATCCAATTTTGGGAATGGCTAATTGAGTAATATTTTTTTATTCTCAAAACTTCTTCATATTTATCAAGGTTTTAAATAAATTCTCGTAGGTTGGTTTAGTATAGTATTTGTTTTTTGTTATTAGATAAATAATGTATCTATCGTCATCCTTTAAATAACATAATGATGTAAATTTGGCGTGTTGTGTCTTAAGCGTGTCTACGTTTCCAAATCTGGATTTAAACACCAGGGCAATTCCGGCAATCATGTGTAAATCTGCGCTACACAGTGTGCTAGAGAAAATTCTTTGGGTGTAAAGAATAGGTCATCTTGTATTTCGGTTATATTTTATCAGATTCTATATCCGCTTCAATTAAATAATTTTTTAAACCTTCGTAAGTACATACGTCTAGTTTTTTATTGTTACTACTTTAAATTTTAACTCTGGGCCTTTTTACATTTGATAGGCGAATTTTTGACACAGTATTATGGTGTTTAACTTTTAATTGACCTGTTTTCAGGAGTGGATCAATTATTTCTACTGTTTCTAGTTTAAACTTATTTTTAGCGTTGGATTGCTTTTGCTTGTTCATTACGTATACCTTTTCGGGTATTTCTGGTAATTCTTCTCTTGTTTTATTATGCTTATCAATCATCTTTTCTTTATTAATTTAAATGGTTTCATTAATATTTTCATAGAGTAATTTAATATTATCTCTATGGTTTGTTACATAGTTGTTGACATGTTGGGTTTCGAGATTGATATTAAAGGGGCATTCGGTGTCGATGTATCCTGAAATTATTTCACATGGTTTTAATTTTGTTACCGAATGAATGGAATTATTATATGCGAGTAATGCATAATTTATTTTAATTTCTACCGGTTCCTTTTTAAATATTTCCTGGTTATTTAATAACCTAACATGTTCAATTATGGTAGAGTGAATTCGTTCAATTATACCATTAGATTCCGGGTGCTGTGAGCTAATAAATTGTAATTTAATTTTGTGTAATGCTAGTAATTCTTTTATTACGTTATTTTTAAATTCTAGATGGTTATCTGTAATAACTTGATTTGGTATTCCTAGGTGGGTGAAGAATTTAATCAAATTATTAGCAACTTCGATTGCTTGATGAGAGCTTAATCAATACATTTGGACGTATTTCGAAAATGAATCGATAATAGTCAGAAATATGCCTTCTTCTAAAGAGAAGCTATCAATATGAATTATATCGAAGGGTTTGTCCGGTGTAGGAGTTAGATTATATTTTAATTTTAACGGTTTTCTCTTATACTTACAGGTTAAATAAATTTCAAATTCATTAATAAAGTTTTGGATATCACGTCTCATATAAAGCCAATAAAAACGTCGTTTTATTTGCGCGTCTACTTCATCTATTCCACGATGATTGGGTTTTGCCTAGTGATAGTTTTATTATATATCTATCACCTTATCTTCTCCTTCTACGTATTTTACCATTATTGTATACTTGATAAATTTAATATCAGTATTTTTAAAATAATTTTGAAGTGTGGTACACTGTATTTCATATACAGGGCTTTAGAAAAACAAGTGGTAATTTACTTTGGGTACTATAAATTGCTTTAAAAATTTAATAGCATCGCTTTCGAATTCTGATTTGCAGAATTTTACAATCGATCGTATATTTTCATTATTGAACAGATATTATTAATTATATTAACCTCTGATATTATTATTTGATTACTTCCAATATTTACTGGTTTGTCAATGATTGGAATATTGAATATTGGATGTTGGATATTTGAATGCGTGGTTGCATCATCATTTTCGTCATTTAGGTCGAGATTATTTGACTCATCTAAATCTCCAGTTTCAACTACACGAGATTCGTGGCTGTCATGAATTTCATCGTTATTAAATTATCCATCAAAGTTTTGATATAAAAATCATGTACATCATCAAAATCATCGTGAACATTGAGTACGATTCGTGATAATGCATCGGCGTTTTTGTTTAAAGTTCCCTTTTTATAAACGATTGTGTAATCGTATTCGGAAAGCTTTAAGCGCCATCTAACTAGCTTTGTGTTAGGCTCCTTAATGGACATGAGCCATTGAAGAGGCTTATGATCCGTCACAATTTGGAAAGTGCGTCCGAATAAGTAGGGTCTGAAATATTTAGTTGCCCAAATGATTGCAAGAAGTTCTTTCTCAATCATTTGAGTAATTATTTTCGGATTCGTTTAGCGATCTACTTGCATACGCGATAGGCAAGTCAGAACCGATCTTTCCATGTGATAAAACCGCGCCAATCGCAAAATTACTGGCGTCTATTGTGAGAATCAATGGTTTATTAATATCTGGATATTGTAATAAGGGTTCATTAATTAGCACATGTTTGCATGTATTAAAACAATTTTGATACTCAGGATTATTAACATTTATTACATCATCTTTCTTTAGACATTTTGTCAAAGGTTTTGTTAAGCCTGCAAAATTTCTTACAAAATTTGTATAATAACCCAAAAGACCTAAAACGCCTTTTATTTGCTTAGTAGTTTTTGGTATAGGGAAATTTTGGATTGCTTTGATTTTGTCGGGATTTGGTTTTACACCCTCTGGGGTCACAATATGTCCCAGATAAGCAACTTCCTTTCTCAGGAATTCGGATTTGTCAATCTGTATTTTAAAATTAGACTCTCTCAATCGAGTAAAATCTTCTCTTAACCGATTGATATATTCTTGTAGGCCAGTGCTGAATATAATAATGTCATCCATATAAACGAGACATTTTGTATTTTGCATACCCCGTAAGATATTATCCATTACTAGTTGGAATGTCATTGGGGCATTTTTAAGCCCGAATGGCATTCTAAGAAATTCGTAATAACCATTATGAGTGTTGAACGCTGTTTTTGACATATCCTTATCTTCGATTTCTATTTGGTGGAAACCTGACGCTAAGTCTCATGTAGTGATATATTGGCAACGACCAAGTTTGACCAATAATTCAGTAATATTTGGCAACGGGTACCGATTGCCAATAGTTTTTTTCATTTAGTTTACGATAGTCAATGACTATTCGCCATTTGAATTTCCCGGACGCATCCATTTTTCTGGGGACCACCCAAATCGGGGACGACCAAGGACTATGAGATGGTCTAAGAATATTATGTTCAAGCATTTCTTGAACTTGTTTATTAACTTCCGCCCGATGGATTTCAGGGTACCTATATGATTTTGTATAGACTGGAATTTCATCACTCGTAATTATTCCGTGTTTAATTTTATTTGTGAAAGTTAAATTGTTACTACTCACGTGAAAAATATCTGCAAATTCATTAATTAATTTATTAATCATATTTCTCTCTTCGTCATTCATATTCTCTGAACGGACTTGGGAGATATCAAATTCAGTGTTTTCTGAATAAATATTATTTAAATTGGGGGAAATATTTTGATCATATTCATTGATCAATTCCGCTACCAATGGTTTTTTATTTAATTTAACATCCTTCTCCAAGGGATTAGTAATTGTGCATAAAGCTTTGTCATTTTTTACACGTGTTATACATTCGGGTACTTCGAGTTTATCTACATTTGTATATTGTATTATTATTTTGCAATTTTTTACATTTGATACGTCGATCGCAATAACTTGTTGTGATCGTACGTCCCCTACTATATACTACTTGGTTGTATCGTTGCTTACATTGTTAATTGATTTTTTTATTAATTACCTGTGCATTTTTATAATTCGAGATTTGCGAATTTGCGCGTACACAATTTGTGCTCGCCTTACTTTTCGACTTATTATCTCCATCAAGGTATTGTTGCGGCCTTGCGCACATCACATTATAGTTAATGCTCGCATTATGCACCGACATATGACCTTCATACGTAGCCTTTTGTCTTCGATGCACCTTCTTATCAATTCCTTCAATATCTCCGCGATGGAGAGTTATTACGCATCTTAAATTGTCGAGTCCCAGTAATATATCGAGTGCTGAGTGGAATTCGAATAAATAAAAAAAATGTTTCGCTGCCTCTCGTGATTTAAATAATTTCTGTAAGGGAATTACCGTGGTGAAATGTCCGTGGGTTGAGCCATGTGCGCTGGCCACATCGAATGAATCATTTCTTATATTATTCTTAAATATGGCAAATATGGCAACGTGCTGGCGTTATTCATAAGGGAATTTAATTGTATGAGATTATTTTCTGGTTTTCCGAGGCATTCATCTCTAAAAAATGCTTGGGTGCCTCTTCGTGAACATCTACCAACCGGATAAAATTTTGATTTTGGGGCCTTGCCGTATTATTAGTTGAAATTGACATTGGAACAGGCCTTGAATTATTATGTGGTGTATTTGGTGGATTTTGATTGTTATTAAATCGTGAAAAATTATTGCCACCAAAATTATTATTATTCGTGCAATAGTTGGGATTTGTATAGTTTCTATTCGCATTAAATTGAGGTCGTGCATTAAAATTAAAATTGCGTACAATTTTGTGCGGAACATTATTAAATTTAGGCACATAAGTCTGTTGCGAGTTCGTTGTTTTTTTATTGATATGGTTTGAAGCGATTTCTACTTGGAAATCGTTTGTTAACAGATGGAGAGCAGTGTTTAAATCAGCGGGATTTTTGACTTGCATTTGAGAGCCAATATGGTCTCTAAAGTCGCGCAAAACTGTACGTAATGCGTTACCTCTAAAAAATTTGGATAAGTAATGTCCTTTAACTTGGTCTGGGACGTGATTTGCTTAATAAGCTATTTGCAAATTCAACAGATGTTGCAATTTATTATAAGAATCAAAAGGGGACTCAGTTTGATTCTGCCTAAGATTGGTTATTTCATTATTTAAATTAAAGTAATCGCGTTTATCGCTATACGAATTAAGTAATGCGTTTTTTAAATCTGCCCAACATGTTACGACACTTGACGAAATATTCTTGGCTGCCTTGCCCTTAATTTTGGCGAGAATATTTGACATTAAATAGTCGTTTTGGATGTCTGTCGGGTCAGCAACATTGTAAAATTTGTTTACGAGTTTTTCCCAAATCTCTACAAATCGTGGGTTTATTCGATCTCACCATGAAACTCGGGAATAATTTGAAGGTACTCTGATTTTAAAACGGTCATTGTATTTACTTTAATTTTTAGGATTAGGGACCTTGAACGACGACGATTATGGGATTGGGGTTCGGTTGAATCTAGATCTGAATCTGAGCTGTGCGATACAACGTCTGTGTTACTCATTATTTTACGGAAACCTCTAAAATGCTTGTGTACTTACAGTAGCAATAATTTGTCCTTCCGTAGTATCGTTGACTTCAGGAACGTGCAGCGCGTACTCGATGTCTGGAGGTCGCTGACGGGCCTGTTGTCGTGAAGTTGGTGGACGGGTGTGGGTTTCGGTGATGCGTGGGGAGCGAACAGCGTCCTCGATCGTGAAGTCCACAGGTTCTGTTTCGGTCAATCCGTAAAAACGGAACAACTGTAATTTTTTATATGCTCTCAAAAATTAGGCTGCCAAAAATCCGGGTTATGTTTAAAAAAATATATTTATTTTAGTTAAGAGCGGGGTTTTGGCGCGAAAACAGGCCTCTGGTTGTTGATAAATCCGCTAGGATTTTATTTAAAAGCGCTCTGTAATATGTTTTGCATTCCTTACTAACGAAATTTGCGTGCAAAAAATTGAACATGTTGCCATGTGTTTAATTTGTATAGCCAGCTTTTTTTGCGGCGGTCCACAAATAATTTTACGATGAAGCAGCGCGAGATTTTTTTCGACGCGTGCTAATTTATGAGCATAAACACTTTATTTCCGATACATTATATTATATAATTGGGTAACAATTCTCTATCAAACAAAGACAGTAACCAATTACGCCATAGGTGGAGGAGTAGTAGGGATTATTATTATTATTATTATTATTATTATTATTATTATTATTATTATTATTATTATTATTATATTATATTATATTATATATTTTAAGAGCCCTCTTTACCCAAAGGCGATATGTGGAATTGCATGTTAACGACAGCCAAGATAATTTATGAACGGGTAAACATAATTGCAATCGGAGACCTGATTTAGAAACTGCAGATTTTTATCTACAATTGAGCCGAGTAGTTTTAGGAAATAATAAAACGGTGATTTATTATGTTTATTAAAAGAATGACAGTTTAGCAGATTTGTGAAATTTTCTTCTGTATTTATTTAATTAAGACAGGGTACATAAAATGGAAATTCCCTCGGTTTCTTTGGAGCTAATTTTGTTGTGAACCACCTTCTTTTTTTTGTTCCAATATCTTGAATTATAATGTAGTATTCTTGTCTGCACATAAATCCGATTAGGTGATCAGAAATAAGTCACTTTTAATTTATTTCTTAAAACTTTGTCTAATTGTAGATAAATGTCTAAACTTTCTATATCAGTTCTCCGATTG
Organism: Othius punctulatus; assembly: GCA_951805005.1. Classification (NCBI taxonomy): domain Eukaryota; kingdom Metazoa; phylum Arthropoda; class Insecta; order Coleoptera; family Staphylinidae; genus Othius; species Othius punctulatus. Next base: position 23,572,646 of record OX638140.1, on the reverse strand, counting down.
TAATTATGTTAACCCGTTCATAAATTATTTCGCTGTCGCTTATTAATAATGCCGTATACTAGCTGGGGTAAAGAGGCCTCTTAATATCAGGGAATAATTTCTTTAAAATGTTATATTTATTTAATTAAATTCACTAAATCTACTTCATCTTCACTAAATAATTATTTTTTTTCCATAATAAGTGAGCCATTACCGATGTTTATTTTTCACAAAATAAGTTTTGCGTATATTAAGAATATCAAAATATAAATTAAAAAAATAACTAAGTGTCAATAAGTTTGAAAGAAAACTCAAATGGCTCACTTATTATGGAACAGAGGTAGTATTAAGATGGCAGTTATAAACGACCCAAGCACTTATCTCCTTATCTCCTCAGGACCCAAATTTTGTGTAAATACTAATCCCTTCTTAAAGTATTATAAGTGCGTGCATTTCGCCCTAGAGATTTCAACAACACCCCACATGCAAATAAATTCATTTACGTTTCTTTACATTCGGGTGCGTAGTTAATTTGAAAATCCTATTCAATTATGGTTGTGCTTTCTTCGTCTGTTTCTGCTTTGGTTATTGTGCGTTTTGGTTGTGTGTGTGTTTTATAAACTTCTGTCTCCCCCGTGACTATTTTTTACTTTCACCCTGTGACAACTATTGTGTCTGTATTTTGTGTACGACTAATTCCTCCCTATGACAATTATTATTGCATATTTTATATTTTTTATATTTAGTTAGACTATAAAATCTTCCTGTGACAATTTACTTGTGCATTGTGTAGTTCTTTTGCGTATTTCGAGATCTGTGTGTATGGGAAGGATATCACAAAAATTGAATGTGTTAACCCTATCATAAAAAAATATGGGAAGAGATTAAACTCTTTAAAAAATGACAAAGAAAAAATGTTTCCTTGGCTGCTAGAAAAATAGTAAATAAAAAACTAATTTCCTTATTACAGAAAATTGCACAAAAAACCCTTTTACGATAATGCCCATGGTGATGGGGCAACAATTATTGATGATTTAATTAATGGGCCTTATCACTGTTTTAATCATCATTCGCGTTGCAAAGATTTAGAATGTCCTGCATTAAAAATTATAAGAATTACGATATTTCGCGGTTTAAATGCGAAGTCCGCAAAATAATGTCGGCGTTCGTTCAAACGGCTGAGCCCCGACAGAGCTGAAAAACAGCGGTAAAAAATGACCTTTACACTTCATTCGCATATTTCAAACTTCTGTTAGGAGTGTTGGCAACATGGCTTAGCAATTATGTCATTGCTCCATCTCGTAGCGAACATATGAACCTCTAGTAGCAAATTTTTAACTATTTTCACGGCGGGATATTCAATTCAATTTCAAAATAATATTCTGTTTGTTAGAAAGAAAAATAAGGTTTTTTTATAATTAAAATAATATTCTCTTTGTTCTAAAGAAAAATATATTTTTTTAAAATAATATTGTTTGTTCTAAATAAAAATAAGGTTTTATGTATTTAAGATAAAATTCTGTTTATTCTAAAGAAAAATTAGGCTTTTTTTATACTATTTAAAATATTATTGTTAGTTATAAATTAAAAAAATAATGAAATATTGTGCATCTATTATATGTGGGTAAATTGAATAATATCACCAGAATTTCACCTTTAGTTAACACAACATTAATTACCTATCTAAAATACGCAAATTCCAAATACATTTTATTATCATATCGCCTATATCCCACTTAATATAATATTTAGTGTAGTACAGATGTAGAAGCGTTGTTGCCAATACTTGGAGCCAAACTCGAACGGTGAACGCTTGGAGTCGACCTGTAACTACATGTATCAACCACATATATATGTATAAAACCGATGCGCCACCTGGGGAAAGAAAACTGAACTGTGGTGTATATGAGTATATGTATTGAGACAATTTTTACCTCCGACCAAAAATTTGCCAGATTAAAGAGGAAGTCGAAATTCGCATAGAAAACCTAATCGAAATCGGAAAGCCTGGTAAAAAAAAGCCCGGTATATATATATACATATATATATATATATATATATATATATATATATATATATATATATATATTCGAGTTCGAGTTTGGCTCCAAGTATTGGCAACAACGCTTCTACATCTGTACTACACTAAATATTATATTAAGTGGGATATAGGCGATATGATAATAAAATGTATTTGGAATTTGCGTATTTTAGATAGGTAATTAATGTTGTGTTAACTTAAGGTGAAATTGGGGTGTTATTATTCAATTTACCCACATATAATAGATGCACAATATTTCATTATTTTTTTAATTTATAACAAACAATAATATTTTAAATATAAAAAAAGCCTAATTTTTCTTTAGAGTAAACAGAATTTTATCTTAGATATATAAAACCTTATTTTTATTTAGAACAAACAATATTATTTTAAAAAAATATATTTTTCTTTAGAACAAACAGAATATTATTTTAATTATAAAAAAACCTTATTTTTCTTTCTAACAAACAGAATATTATTTTAAATATAAAAAACGTCAGTTTTATTTACAACAAACAGAATATTATTTTAAATATAACAAAAACCTAGTTTTCTTTATAACAAACAGAATATTATTTTTATATACATATAACAAACAATTTAAAAATCAAATATAAAAAAATCCAAAATCTTTCAGGCATGTAAGGGAATTCTACTACATCTCACTTTTAAAAAATAACAAATTTATTTATTCATATTTTGTCAGTTGTATAATAATAATAAAATGTAATCTACTTCTGGTAATGACCAATATTAATTTGCAAAACTTATCGTTTTATTAATTAAGAGTTAAAAAATCCTAAATATTTTACCAGCAGGCTAGATATTTTACAAGTAATTTCATTAACTTGATTATATTTTGTCAAGTTCCTATGAATAATAAATTGAAACAAAACACTTAAACTACTGGCAAAACAATTATGGTTTATGCGCTATTATTTGATAATAACAAAATTTGACTAACTAATATTGGCAATCAGAAGTGAATCTATACGACAAGTAGCTTAAGATTTTTTTTTGAGAATACGTATTATATATATAAGTCTTCACTCGAACCCAATCTAGGTTGTTTAGGATATCTTTGTGGTCCAATATTAATTTTTCACATTCATTTTTTTTAGGAGCTCTTTTGTTTTTAATGTGATTTTTGAAATGTGACGTAACTATATTTTGTTGCTGTTGAGTCCATTTAACTCTGCAACTTACATTTTTTGTTTTCAAAAGACTCCTAGATCTTGAAGTATTTTGTTCTTCGTTATTTTCACAACTTGGTCCTGGTGTAAAATCCTCATTATTCTCTATTTCGTTTTCAGATTCGGCTAACACTTCATCGGGGTTAATGTCAACTTTCGCCAGATCCATATTTCTGTACTCCATTCCTTTCCCCTGATCAAACAAGTTCAATAACTTTCCAACTTTCGCCGTTTGATAAGCATCTTGTGTAATTTCATAAAACTGTTTATGCGTTTTCTCGGCATGTCCCATGAATTTGGCAAACTGGGAATAATCATCTTTAGGCAAATTTATTATTTGCATTAAAGTAGCAATTTGTTTTCGTAATCGGTTTGATGTCATAGCTTCTGGATTTTCAATTCCACTAGATTTCGCAATTTTTTTTAAAACAACATCTCCTCTAACCAACTGATCGGTGACTCCAGGATACACAAATAAATAATGATTTTGGTGCGGCACAATGTCTGTTATTCCTTATTTCAAGTAATAGGTGGATATATTCTTGAACAATTGGAGGAAATAAAATTACTATTGCTCTGCTACCTTTTCCACCCGCTACTACACGTTTATAACTATTAGTGTTCTTTCTGATTCTGACAACTGTTCTAGATATTCGGTTTGATTATTTGCCGTATAATTGTTTGAATAAGATTTAATTTCAACGTATTGGACATCGCCGATTCTTCTGCGATTAAAGAGAATTGTAAATGCTAATGAAGCATTAACTAGTTTCTTAAAAGCTGTTGTGTCGGCATTGTCTTGTTTTAGGAAAGTGACAGATGTATTTGCGGAATCCAAAATATGATCTCGAAATTTAATGATATCTTTTGTTAATGGCAATATTACGGGTTTATTCCATTTTTTTTCTGCTAAATCTTTAAGTGCTAGGGAAGATACTTCATTACTCCATTGAGTTTGTACCAAAAATCGAAATCTTTTTATTTCTTTTAATCTCTCTTCAAAATTTACGCATTTAAACTCAGGACATCTCTTTAATAACAAATTTGTGGTTAGTTCACATACTTGTTGTAAAGTAGTGCCCATATGTAAAGCAAGACTGGGAGCGGTATACATTTTCTGTTTGTCTTTATATCCACTTATTGCTTTAGCGGATAAAACTACGTCATCAAATAAGTTAGGAATGAGCATTTGATAAAAAGACAAATTCGGATTTCCAATACGTCGACGCATTTCAATGAGTAATCGAGAGCATTCTCTCATTTTATTCGAACAAGCTATTGAAATCTGAGCGCGTTTATGTTTTTTTAGGTAATATTCACCGAAGTGTCGAATTAATTGGTCTTTTCTTGCTAAATATCCGATTTCGTCAGTAGCCATTCTACTGAACACCTCGTTTTTTACTCTTAACGTTGTTGTTATATTCGTATGCTCACTAGCACAAGCAACTAAGGTCTGAGAAGCTGCCCGATGTCGTACATTTCTACCAGTTTCATTAATTGGCTTTACAATACATTTTTTGTAATGTCTTCTTAAATAGTTTACTGAAATGATGCGTCTACAATGAGCACATGGCAATTTTTCTGTATTAGAATTTTCATTTTGCACAAAACTTTCGAATTTTGTCTCATATCGTAATAATGCTAAAATATTCCTTCTCATTTGTTTGCCTTCTTTAGTATTACTAGGAAATTTCAAATAATCTTGAACCTCCTTTTCTTCTAGGTGGTGCCTTTTTAAATGACGTTCAAAATTGGTGACACTGATTCTACAAAATTTGCATTCTGTTATTTTCTTTTTTTGTATATTTAATGCGTTGTTTACATATTTAGAGCATAAATTCTGTTGTGCCATTTTCACTGAATTTATTTTACTACATGGATCAGAGTTTTCTAATTGATATATTTTGTCACTATTTTGTATAAAGTTATTAAAAATGGGCGGAATATATGGAATTTCTGGGCTTCCACCAAACGTCTCAACGATTAAAGAGTCATACTCATTCTCAGATGATTCTATTATCGTCAGCGTTGTATCAGTTGACACGTTTCCTTTAATATTTGAATTATTTTCTAGAGTCTTATATTCCGTTTCAATTTTGTTTGGACTACGTTCCTCTAGCGGAATTTTGTTTATTAAAGGTTTATATGGAATAATTGAACCAACTGAAGATGATATGCTACTTGCAAAACCAGCCTCATTTAATTGTAAATTGTTTGTCAACTTGGGCGACGATGCAGGTCTTCTATTGTATCTTTTAACTTTTTTGTTTACAATATTTTCTGCGTCCATTGAGTGATGATCAACTATCCAATTTTGTGTGAGTTGCCTTTTTGTGCGTTCGGGATGAAACGTTGGATCGTCAAAATCTGAGCAATCCGACCACGAATTGGATTTTTCGGTAAAAGAATTATCTACAAAAAAGTTGAAGAATGCGATAAATCCAAATATGGATAAGCGACGAAGGATAAAATAAAAGTATATTGAAAAACTGAATCCTTTTAATTGAAAATTGATAAGTTGGGCTTTCAAAGCGAAAAATAATAGAAAATTATTAATATAATATAATTATTACGTCCTGCAGTTAGAGTAATACTTACCACAATTCACTGATTTATTCTGACTGTTGCCTTTTACAGCCATCGCCAGTATTCTTAAAGAACTGAAAAATAGATAAAGCCATTTAAAGTTGCGACCAGGAGTATTGACTGGACCGTGTCAAAAATGCATACCGTTTTTTATTAATGGTTTTTAGATTTTTGTCTGTCTTGCTTGCTTGCCAATTTACATACAAGGGGATAGTGAAAAGTAATGTAACAGTAATTTATTACCTTAACTATGAACTTTTGAAATTATCTCCGGACTGGTTTATTTTTAATCATTATTACGCACTTGTTGGTATGCATAATAGCAATAAAATTGGTTATTCAATTAAATTAAGATTAAATGTATTAGTACCTCTAATCAATAATAGTTTTATCTAAATAAAACAAGAAGAATAACCTTTTTCGCAATAAACATTTATTACACTATATGTACATTTCATGTACTATATATTGCATTTAGTATAATAAATGTTTATTGTGAAAAAGGTTATTCTCCTTGTTTTATTTCAAAACTTTTACAAGCTCCAATACTTTGATTGAGTAGTTTTTTCTCTATTCAAGAAGTTCGGTTTTGGCCGAAAGAGAAAACTACATATGAGTAAACGCAAGCTACAGGGAAATGATAACCTCAAAACCGTGTTAATCGCGTTTTTAGTTATTTTATCAACTAGTACTTCAATTACCTTAATATTAATAATGAAACATTTAATTACTTACCGTGAGCTATTATTCATTATGAATAACGTACTATATTAACTCCAAGAAACTGGAAACACATGCAGTAAACCACAAACACTATTTCGCGCTTTTATAAAATGTGCACGGTAAATTTGGCAATGTGGTAGGAGGCGAAAACCACCGCTAGCTGTATTGTTTTTATATACAGTGAAGCAAATGCGCCTTTTAAATAGTAGGAGTCTCAAAAGTACGTTACATATGTTGATTTTTGTATATCATAAACTTAACCTCTTCTTACCCCTCTCTCTCTGCTCATATTTGACGCACGGAAATAATCACTGATACGTTCATTTGAATAATGTATATTTGTTTCTTCTGCTGGATAAGCGGGTGCCCTAAACTTGTACGGAGTCAGACACGATACAAATGCACATATATATATACATACATATATATATATATATATATATATATACATACATATATATATATATATATATATATATATATATATATATATAAGTTACCTGTTGTCCACAACGCATCAACCAAGCAACACGCCACAAAGACGCTCTTTGTCTTTGTATATATATACAGTGAAGTGCGCCGTAAAACGGACGGATGTGAATCATACTCCACTGTCTATTATTATGATATCTGTTATTGTCTATTATATTATAATATTATATAATCATTGTTCTTGTATAACCTTGTCAGTCTTCATTTGAATGTTGATGTGTTTATTTAATTATTTCCTCTAAATTGTGTTTTAAGAGCGCGGTTTTTCGGGCGTAAAGTGTTTTTCAACTTAAACGCTGTTAATAATTACTTTCACGTTATATTTGCTGTACCATAAATTATCAAAATAAATACTACGTGTCGCTGTGTAGTTAGCTTTTCGATTATTTACGTTTTTCTATGAAATTTCATTAAATCTTCGATTTTTGCCGTTTTTCATCTTCATGGATTGTATTTGCAAATATTTGCACAATTTTAAAGCTTTACATGAATATAGACCTGATTCTACGTGCCACTGTATAATTTATAATTAAAATTACCAATTGTTTACCATATTATTTAAATAATTTGATTCAGAGAAATTATATTTATTCGTTCCAAACATATATCCTGAAACCTTGTAAAATACTGTATCTAATAAGATATAGTACTTATTAATTAACAGATGTTTTATGGTTTTATTAATTATTTAAAATGTACCTATTCAATATCAAAATTTGACTAACTAATATTGGCAATCAGAAGTTAATCTATACGACAAGTAGCTTAAGATTTTTTTTAAGAATACGTATTATATATATATGTCTTCACTCGAACCCAATCTAGGTTGATTAGGATATCTTTGTGGTCCAATATTAATTTTTCACTTCATTTTTTTAGGAGCTCTTTTGTTTTTAATGTGATTTTTGAAATGTGACTTTTGAAATATATTTTTTTGCTGTTGAGTCCATTTAACTCTGCAACTTACATTTTTTGTTTTCAAAAGACTCCTAGATCTTGAAGTATTTTGTTCTTCAGTATTTTCACAACTTGGTCCTGATGTAAAATCCTCATTATTCTCTATTTCGTTTTCAGATTTAGCTAACACTTCATCGGGGTTAATATCAACTTTCGCCAGATCCATATTTCTGTACTCCATTCCTTTCCCCTGATCAAACAAGTTCAATAACTTTCCAACTTTCGCCGTTTGATAAGCATCTTGTGTAATTTCATAAAACTGTTTATGCGTTTTCTCGGTATGTCTCATGAATTTGGCAAACTGGGAATAATCATCTTTAGGCAAATATTTTATTTGCATTAAAGTAGCAATTTGTTTTCGTAATCGGTTGATGTCATAGCTTCTGGATTTTCAATTCCACTAGATTTCGCTTTTTTTTATAACAACATCTCCTGTAACCCACTAATCGGTGACTCCAGGATACGCAAATAAATAATGATTTTGGTGCGGCACAATGTCTGCATTATTCCTTATTTCAAGTAATAGGTGGATATATTCTTGAACAATTGGAGGAAATAAAATTACTATTGCTCTGCTACCTTTTCCACCCGCTACTACACGTTTATAACTATTAGTCAGTGTTCTTTCTGATTCAGACAACTGATCTAGATATTCGGTTTGATTATTTGCCGTATATTTGTTTAAATAAGATTTAATTTCAACGTATTGGACATCGCCGATTCTTCTGCGATTAAAGAGAATTGTAAATGCTAATGAAGCATTAACTAGTTTCTTAAAAGCTGTTGTGTTGGCATTGTCTTCTTTTAGGAAAGTGACAGATGTATTTGCGGAATCCAAAATATGATCTCGAAATTTAGTGATATATTTTGTTAATGGCAATATTACGGGTTTATTCCATTTTTTTTCGGCTAAATCTTTTAGTGATAGCGAAGATACTTCATTACTCCATTGAGTTTGTACCAAAAATCGAAATCTTTTTATTTATTTTAATCCATCTTCAAAATTTACGCATTTAAACTCAGGACATCTCTTTAATAACAAATTTGTGGTTAGTTCACATACTTGTTGTAAAGTAGTGCCCATATGTAAGGCAAGACTGGGAGCGGTATACATTTTCTGTTTGTCTTTATATCCTCTTATTGCTTTAGCGGATAAAACATCATCAAATAAGTTAGGAATGAGCATTTGATAAAATGACAAATTCGGATTTCCAATACGTCGACGCATTTCAATGAGTAATCGAGAGCATTCTCTCATTTTATTCGAACAAGCTATTGAAATCTGAGCGCGTTCATGTTTTTTAAGGTAATATTCACCCAAGTGTCGAATTAATTGGTCTTTTTTTGCTAAATATCCGATTTCGTTAGTAGCCATTCTACTGAACACCTCGTTTTTTACTCTAAACGTTGTTGTTATATTCGTATGCTCACTAGCACAAGCAACTAAGGTCTGAGAAGCTGCCCGATGTCTACCAGTTTCATTAATTGGCTTTACAATACATTTTTTGTAATGTCTTCTTAAATAGTTTACTGAAATGATGCGTCTACAATGAGCACATGGAAATTTTTCTGTATTAGAATTTTCATTTTGCACAAAACTTTCGAATTTTGTCTCATATCGTAATAATGCTAAAATATTCCTTCTCATTTGTTTGCCTTCTTTAGTATTACTAGGAAATATCAAATAATCTTGAACCTCCTTTTCTTCTAGGTGCTGCCTTTTTAAATGACGTTCAAAATTGGTGACACTGATTCTACAAAATTTGCATTCTGTTTTTTTCTTTTTTTCTTTATTTAATGCGTTGTTTACATATTTAGAGCATAAATTCTGTTGTGCCATTATCACGGAATTTATTTTACTACATGGATCTGAGTTTTCTAATTGATATATTTTGTCACTATTTTGTATAACGTTATTAAAAATGGGCGGAATATATGGAATTTCTGAGCTTCCACCAAACGCCACAACGATTAAAGAGTCATACTCATTCTCAGATGATTCTATTATCGTCAGCGTTGTATCAGTTTCCTTTAATATTTGAATTGTTTTCTAGAGTCTTATATTCCGTTTCAATTTTGTTTGGACTACGTTCCTCTAGCGGAATTTTATTTATTAAAGGTTTATATGGAATAATTGAACCAACTGATATGCTACTTGCAAAACCAGCCTCATTTAATTGTAAATTGTTTGTCAACTTGGGCGACGATGCAGGTCTTCTATTGTTTCTTTTAACTTTTTTGTTTACAATATTTTCAGCGTTCATTAAGTGATGATCAACTATCCAATTTTGTGTGAGTTGCCTTTTTGTGCGTTCGGAATGATACGTTGGATCGTCAAAATCTGAGCAATCCGACCACGAATTGGATTTTTCGGTAAAAGAATTATCTACAAAAAAGTTTAAGAATGCGATAAATCCAAATATGGATACGCGACGAAGGATAAAATAAAAGTATATTGAAAAACTGAATCCTTTTAATCGAAAATTGATAAGTTGGGCTTTCAAAGCGAAAAATAATACAAAATGTCCGTTGGACATATTTGTTATCTTGATTTTTCTGATATTACGTCCTGCAGTTGCAGGATCGGATACTTACCACAATTCACTGATTTATTCTGACTGTTGTTGCCTTTTACAGCAATCGCCAGTATTCTTAAAGAACTGAAAAATAGATAAAGCCACTTAAAGTTGCGACCAGGAGTATTGACTGGACCGTGTCAAAAATGCATACCGTTTTTTATTAATGGTTTTTAGATTTGTGTCTGTCTTGCTTGCTTGCCAATTTACATACAAGGGGATAGTGAAAAGTAATGTAACAGTAATTTATTACCTTAACTATGAACTTTTGAAATTATCTCCGGACTGGTTTATTTTTAATAATTATTACGCACTTTTTGGTATGCATAATAGCAATAAAATTGGTTATTCAATTAAATTGAATAACGTAAATTAATGTATTACTAATACATTAAATGTATTAGTACCTCTAATCAATAATAGTTTTATCTAAATAAAACATGAAGAATAACCTTTTTCATTTATTATTTACACTATATGTACATTTCATGTACTATATGTTGCATTTAGTATAATAAATGTTTATTGTGAAAAAGGTTATTCTCCTTGTTTTATTTCAAAACTTTCACAAGCTCCAATACTTTGATTGAGTAGTTTTTTCTCTATTTAAGAAGTTCTGTTTTGGCCGAAAGAGAAAACTACATATGAGTAAACGCAAGCTACTGGGAAATTATAACCTCAAAACCGTGTTAATCGCGTATTTAGTTATTTTATTCTACTTACCGTGAGCTATTATTCATTATGAATAACATACTATATTAACTCCAAGAAACTGGAAACACATGCAGTAAACCACAATCACTAGTTTGCGCTTTTATAAAATGTGCACGGTAAATTTGGCAATGTGGTAGGAGGCGAAAACCACCGCTAGCTGTATTGTTTTTATATACACTGAAGCAAATGCGCCTTTTAAATAGTAGGAGTCTCAAAAGTACGTTACATATGTTGATTTTTGTATATCATAAACTTAACCTCTTCTTACCCCTCTCTCTCTCTGCTCATATTTGACGCACGGAAATAATCACTAATCCGTTTATTTTAATAATGTATATTTGTTCCTTCTGCTGGATAAGCGGGCGCCCTAAACTTGTACGGAGTCAGACACAATACAAATGCATATATATATATATATATATATATATATATATATATATATATATATATATATATATATATATATATAAAATACGTATCACGGGCCGAAACGTAGGTTTTAAAAAAAGGAACTTTTATTTTAAAACTTAGAATTTAATATGTTGTTAGTACGGAATACGAATATAGAGTGTGTCGTGGCAAGGCCAACCAGTTAGTAATATAACTTTATTATAGATGAACAATAAAAGATAATATATAATGCGTGGGATGCGCTCATATGCATCCGTCTTAAATAATACTCTTTATATAATAATAAAGAAGCTGAATGTTTGTGACCGCAGGTAACTCCTTATCCCTCAGATTCTGGCGTCGCCTGGGAGTTGAAGATTTGGGTCCGTTGTTGATCCTTGTTGTCGTCTTCTTCTAATTTATCTTACAGCTATGTAGCTTAAGACTCCGATGATGGCGACGTACAGGAAGGTGGTCCAAATACTCGGGGTGTAGAAGTCTGGAGGTTCCAATCGAGTGGTAGCTGCTGGATTACTGGAACATCTTCTAAATTAAGTTTGTCTAAATTTATTTTAAACCCTGTATAGTTTGATTTATACAGGAGCATGTTGTTGCCGTTGATAACAACATGGCTCCCGAATGTTGGGCCGTGATGATTAATTTCTTGATTTCTAAAGAAGAGCAGACAGTTTTCTTTCTTGATTAGGTAGATTCCAGTAAGTTTTTTCACTTCAGTTTCGTCCTTGCAGCGGAATTTGAGTTCTTCTGGAGTTTGGAATACGGCCAGATATTGAATTATTATCGGTATTATCTCAACATGATTTTTGTCGATTTTGAGATTAGTGTATTGACACTTATCGTAGTTCTTATTTAAAAGAATTTGTTTTTCACATTCGGCCTTATAGATGGTAATCAGGTAACTTGGACACTAATAGTATTTTGCACCTCGAGGGCATAAATCGTTTAGAGGCCAAATGTCATCATTTGATTTCAATAAATACTTGACCTTCGGTATTATTGTGACAAACTCGGTCGATTGTTTAGAGGGAATTGGATTTAAATAGTACAATTCAAGATTAAGCTCATAATTTATTGGGAGAGACAGGAAATAAATTATTCGCATTGATTTAATTTTGCAATTAACATTAATCATGGATTCGAAATCTAGAATATTACAGATTTTAATTCAAAGGGTAATTGTTGGTTATAAAAGTATGATATTCTCTTAATTTCAGAGAATAAATCTTTCGAATCAATAATACTGGGGCTCAAGATTTTGGTTCTACAGAACAAAATTGAGTCCTCGATATTTTTGAAGATATTTAGAATAATAGTGTAAAATATGATTAATTGGTTAAACAAATCTTTTGTATAGGAGACGTGTTGGTGATCAACTTCACCTTTCAAAATTGCATTTAATTGCAGGATCCTCGACTTCAAGTTTGACTCATTGGGTTCAATACTTTTGATAGCATTATTAAAATTCTTAATTAATTGGGTACTTAGACTGTACCCGTATTTTAACTGATTTGCAATTTGGTGTTCGTTAGTTTTTAAATGATTTAATATTGCATCAATACGTTCACCGTCTCTGGCATCTAAATTTCCTGTTACAGTTTTTACAATAGTGCCTAGTCCGTCGATTAGGCCTCTTCGGTTTTTATTTCCGGACATACTATGTATGCGGAAATTATTAATTTTATTATCAATCGCTTCGCGAGCGAAATTTAATATTCTATTATAATTATCGAAATCCTTTTCAAATTGAGAAATATTCTTAAGCGTTTGTTTTAAAAATTGATATTGGGTATTTAATTTATCATATTCTTGATACAGCGGTTCTAACTCATAATGATGTACGTAGGTATGTTCTGCCTTCTGTAACTTCGCAGGTCCTAAGTAAATTGGTAGTATTCCTGCGTTATTAGTAATATTCTTTATTACAGTAGCCTACGTCAAGGACACGAGGATCGACCTGGAAGAGAATTATTCATTTTATTTTCGCCAATGTAAATGTGGACATTAATACTTGAATTTTTGAATACGTATTCAATCATAGGTTTTACAATTTCGTAATTTAGTTTGTCTAAACCGCAACCTAGTTTAGGTATAGCTAATCGGGTGATGCCCCTTAATTGACAAAACTCTTTCATTTTTATTAAGGTGTTAAATAAATATTCGTAACTTGGTTTATCGTAATAATTTTGTTTGTTATTAAATAGATTATGTACCGTCCTTCTTCTTTTAAGAAACACAGCGAATTGACCTCAGGTTTTTGGGATTTAAGTAATTCTACTCTTCCAAATCTTTCTTTAAATTGCAACGCTATGCCTGCGTTCATATGTAAATCGGTAGAAACACAGTGTGCTAGTGAAAACTCTCTTGGAGCAAGGAACAAGTCGTCTTGTATTTTATTTACATTTTTGATTACTATATTTTCTCTACCACTTCCATTATTCACATAGTTTCGACAATTTTTATAATTGATTTCTTTTATACTGATCTGATCAGTTTTCTGCTTGAATTTTAAGCGTGGTCTTTTAATATTAGATAGGTGGATTTTCTCGACGGTATTATGCTGTCGAGTATTTATCCTCGCAGTTTTTAGTTCAGGATTGATACATTGTAATTCTTCTTTCTTATATTTATTTTTCGTCTTAGATTGTTTTTGCTTATTTGCTACAAATATTTCTGTTGGTATATTAGTCAAATTTTCGCGGCTAGTTAAATACTCGATTTAACGATTTAGGTTTTTAAAAATAAACTTTTTTAAACTTGATTACACTTAACTTTAACTATTAAGTATTATGTAATAATTATGCGACTTAACGATACAACAAACAGTACATTGAGATTAACGTGCTGTGCAGAGTCTAAAGTGGAAATTTACGTACTGTGCAGAGTCTAAAGTGGAAATCAAATATTAATATTAAGGTGCTACTATTTATAATAAATTAATTCTAAGTTAACAAAAAGGAAGAATAACAAATTAGTCATTCGTTGTGAAATGTTGTGCAATGTTACTTAATAAAATCCTTTGTTTACTGACATATAACTCCCCCATTCTTAGAATAAACTTTATAATTTTGTTTTTGAAATTTAAAGTTTAATATTAATTATTTCTGGTAATTCATAAGGTATTTGTTCATCTTCCTTTTTCACAATAAATTGATTTTTACAATTATTAATTATTTTAAAATAATAAAGTACATATATAATACAAAAACTTATAATTAAACAATATAATATTATGTTCCATATATTAATACTATAAAATCTACTACTATTTTGTGGATTAATAATATTTATGTTTTCGGCGTGTTTTTGTAACTCTCGTAATTCATCTAATTTTATTTCATTTCATTTAAAGTTGAGTTTACAGTATTGGGTTTAGGATATTGATTCGTGAAATTTATATATATTAATAATACAGGTAAATTTTTCTGAATTTTCTAATTCTATCTTATTACTAAGAGTTACATCTGTCGTGGAAAAGTTACATCCTTTAGGTAGTTGCACTAAAAAGGTTCCTTTTAAATTATATAACCTTTCACTAAAACACTTTGTTTTTATTTTTGTTTCTTTCGTGAACACTCCAATATAATTGCCATTGTCAATTTCTTCTATTACATTGTTATCAATTAACACTTTTTGTGGTGAACATGTTGTATAGTTTTTTGATAATTGCATAATTTCAAATATACAATCACCTTTTGTTTGATCACTTTGGAGTTTGTTCACTTTACAATAAAATACATTGTTTGAATCCTCACATTTTTCATCAGTATACATATAAGTAGTTTTATGGGATAGAAGATATTTTTGTTTGGGAATTAATGTAACGTACTCATTATTTGAATTTAAGGTTGGTATCGAATATAAATGATAATAACTGTATGATTCGCTAAATACAATTGGCATTGACACAATAAATACAATTCTAGTATTGGCAATATATGCTCTAATGTTTAACATATCATAATAATTCTGAACAGTTTTTTCATTGACTGGGAATAACAATTGATTTTTAGGTGAATTTCTCAATAATTCATTCAATATTTTAAATAATTCTGATTTCTTTATTATGAAATAATGAGCAATGTTTATCTTTGCAAATGTTAATGCATTTTCCAAATCTTGCAAAATTTGATTTATTATATTTAATGTGGCATTGATCTGATCTAAAACATCTTTTATTTCAAAGAAATGGACACGGTTGTGAATATTTTTATTGAGTTGTTTCATTACTTCTACGATCTTTTCATTAATCAAATCTTGATTTTGTTTAATGACAAAAATCGTATCATTAAATTTTTTTATGATTTCATTTGTTAAAGATATCTGTTGATTGGAAGTTATTATTATTTGTTTTTGATTGTCTTGAATGTCTTAAAGTATCCTTTCATAATTTTTTGCATCATTTGCATCTAAATTTCCCGTAATTGATTTAACTATGGTTCCCAGACCATCAATTAGACCTCGTTTGTGTCTATTTGAGTCACTTTGAATATTTCCCAATAAATTATTATATTTCGTGTTGATATGTTTAATTTGAAATTTTAATACTTTCTCATAATTTTCCAAACCTTTTAAATATACGTTTTCCGTAGCATTTGTGATTTTACAAATGTCTCTATAATGTTTGTTTATGATTAATAATTCATCTTTAATTAATGATAATTCAAAATAGTGTATAAATGTTCTTGAGTAATGATGTAATTTTGCTTCTCCGATTTTAAAAGGTAGTATACCTGGATTTTCTTGTAAGTTGACGATTTTGACTTCTTGTCCCAAAATTTGGAGTATCGTCGTAATAAATCTAAAATAATTATTATAAATTAATCATCTTGTTTGTTAATTCATTTTGTGGGGCGTTTAGTTTCATTTTTATGAACTTTCTCTGTTTTATCAGTTTTGATAACTAGATCTTGTAAAATTTGAACTTTCTGTGGTTCATATCTATTTTTGATTTTATTTCTTTCATATTTTTTAACATAAACTGTTTTGTCTGGTTTGAGAGGAATATCATCTTTTCGCTTTTCATTTAATTTTGAAATAATATTTATTTTTTTATCATTTAATTTTTTATTTAATTCACTGTATATGATTTTTAATTGATCCCTATGTTTTTGTAAATAATCGCTCATAAGGCGTTCTTCTAAGTTTATATCAAACGGATTTTCATTTTCAAAATGTCCGTTAATAACGTCCCTCGGTTTACATTTCGTGATTGAATGAATACTATTATTGTATCCTATAATTGCATAACGTATTTTAGTAGTTATTGGTTCTCTTGAAAATTCACTGTTATTTATTATTCTAACATGTTCAATTAATGTTGAATGGAATCTTTCAACTATTCCGTTAGATTCAGGATGGTGTGGTGAACAAAAATGTATTTTTATTTTATGCAAATTTAATAAATCTTGAACCATTGCATTTTTAAATTCTGTACCATTGTCTGAAATTATTTGTTGTGGTACATTATGTTGTGAAAAGTATAATATTAAATTATTTACAATATCGATACTATTTAAAGATATTAATGGGTAAGCTTGTGCATATTTAGAAAAAGAATCGACTATCGTTAGAAATTTTTGTTTTTCAATTTGAAATGTGTCTATATGAACAATTTCAAATGGTCTACTGGCTGTTGGTGTGAAACTATATTTAATTTTAACAGGATTTCTATCATATTTACTAACTTTACAATTTTCACAATTATTAATGTAATTTAGAATGGATTTTCTCATATTAGCCCAGTAATATATTTTTTTAATTTTTTCTTCCGTTTCATTTAAACCACGGTGATTTGATTTACCTTCGTGATACATCATAATGATTTCATTTATATTGTCTTCTCCAGTAACATCAATTAATTTTATTAAACATCTTTTAAATTTATATGACTGATATTTAAATGTTTTTCTAACTATTTCACAAAATGGTTCATATGTACTTGGTTCTTCAAAAAATATATAATATGTCGCATTTGGACTTAAATATTCTTTAATAAATTTTATCACATCATCATTAAATTGATTTTTACTTAATTGAACGTATATCCGTTGTTTTTCACCAATTCTAAATATTTTTGGTTTCTTTAGGGAATATAGAACATTTTGAAATATAATTTGATTTAATCCATAATTTATAGAATTTTCTGATATAGGAATTTCATTAATTAAGTTTTCTGATCTATCTGAGTGAATTGTAATACTTTCATTGTTATCATTATTTTGTCTTGTTAATTCATCTTCTGCAATTTTCTGTTTTAATTCTTCAATAATATCATTAATCTTTTTTGTTTCATCATCATTGTCAATATTTACAATCATTGATTCATTGTCATCAAAATATTCGTCTAAAACTTTTAATTCAGCATTTAATTCTGTAGTATTATTTTCATTATTAAGACAAATTAATATTTCTATATTTGAATTACAAAATATAAAGTTTAAAATATCTTTTACGATTGGGTAATTTAATTTATCCAATCCACAAGCAATTTTTGGCATTGCTAATTTTTTGATATTATTCGTTATGCAGAATTGTTTTAGATATTCTAATGTTTTAAATATGTCTTCATAGTCTGGTTTATCATAATATTTATCTTTAGTTATTAAATAAATTATATATCTATTTTCATCTTTTAAATAACAAAATCTATGTTTTTGGGGTTTTTGTTTATTTAATTCGTTAATTCTTCCAAACTTATTTTTAAACTCCAAGGCAATTCCAGAGTTAATTTTTAAATCAGCACTAACACAGTGTGCTAAAGAATATTCGTTAGAAATATTAAAAAGATCATTTTTACATTCTAAAATATAATTGATTTTATTTATTGAATCTTCATTGTATTTGATATAATCTTTATAAGTTAAATTGGTAGAATTTAATTTTATTCTACTCAGAACATCTGCAATTTTATTTTCCTTACCTTTCTTATATTTTATTTCATAATCAAATTCTTCTAATCTTAGTCGTTGTAATAATCGTATGTTTGTATTATCATCATCATTACATTTATATTTATTCTTTATTTTATTATAATAGGAAGGGTTATTGTGATAGTTTTTCTTTTTATTATTTTTTAAATGATAATTTCTTATATATTTATTGAAATAATAATACCCTGTTAAATAATGGTAACCTTTTACATATTTATTTAAATCATTATGATAGCACGTCTTATTATTAAAACTATAATTTCTATTAGGATTAATGCGACGATTATCGTTTTTTAAACAATCATTTGACTTGTTGCGACAATTATACCTTTTTAAACAATCAGTTGTAGATCTCTTAGGATAAATATTTTTATTATCATATAAATTATACTTATTATTTGAATGGTTTATTCGATTCATTTTTGAAAAATTTAATTTATGTTTCTGATTTAATTTATCAGTTGTTTCTTGATGATTGATTTTATTAGTTTTAGATTTTCGTTTCTGGCTTATTTTATTAGTTCTTTGTTTATGATTGGTTTTATAAGTTTCAGTTTGAAATAAGAATGATACGTTGATAAAATCTTCATATTCTTTGTTTCTTTGTTGAATTTTAAGTTCGATTTCTGCACTTGGCGTAATTAGAAGAGAGATCTTTAAGTCAATTTTTGCGTTTAAAATTTTTAAAATATCCATACCTATTAATCCATCATAAACATCTTTAAATTTGAATAATTTGAATTTAAGATTAACTTTTTTTGATAAATTAAATTCTTTTGGGGCAGGTATTATTACTGCGTTATTATGCTTTGTGGTTTGATGAACTGATTTTATTACGAATGGTTCGAAAACTGTATTATTTTGATAATATTTTTCTGCAACTTCAGGATTTAGAAAAGAATTGGTCGCTGCGCTATCAATTAGGAATTTTAAATATTTTCCATCTTTATTTAATTTAATATAAGGTAAGTTGTTATTTTCATAAATATTATCGTAATTAAAATTTATTAGGTAACTCGTATTTGAGTTACAACAAATACACTCATTATTTTCATTTACATTAACATCATTAACATATTCATCATCATATTCATATTTTTCATTAGTATTATTAATATATTCATTTTCATAATTATTTTCATATTCATTATTATGTTCATTGAAATACTTATTATTATTATGTTTACGATTATTTTTATATTTTACGTTTCGTCGTTGGCAAGAGGCAGTTTGTAAAAATTTTCTTCATTATTATCACCATTGACTCCCAAATGATGTAATTCCTCTGCCGTATAATTTGGCCTTTGATTCTGATTGAATTGGTTAGAATGTTTATATACATTCCTAGTACTAGTGCTCATCGGAGTTTGTTTTGTTTGTGGCAAATTTCGTGTACGCCAAACATTTTGATTGTTATAATTATTATTTCCAAACGTTTGTTTATTCGTTGGACTTGGTTGACTTGGGAAATTTGACTGATTTTGAGAACCATCATATCTTGGATAGAAATTTTGTTTTGGATGATAAAAATTTTGTCGTTGATTTTGATAAAAATTTGAGTTTTGATAAAAATTTGGTTTTTGATTAAAATTTGGTTTTTGATTAAAATTGGCACGTTGATTAAAATTTTGTTTTGGATTAAAATTAGATTTCTGGAAGTTTTGATTTTGTAAGTATTTAATATTTTCTTCTTCTTCCACAAAGCTAATAGCTTCTGCTAAATTATTTGGACGCATTGTTCTTATTGTTTTGCCTAATGGATCTTTCAATCCAACCAAAAACGTTTTTAAAGTTAATTCAGTATATAAATTTCTTTTTAGTATGCGATTGTTCGCCAAATCTTCGTGTATGTCTATGTAAGAACATATTATGTTTAACAAATGTAAACATTTATCGTAAAATTCACGCGGTGATTCTAAAGATTTCTGCCTTAAATTAGTCAAATCCCTATTTAAACAGGATTCGTCGCGATGATCGCTGAAGTTACGAATCAAAACAATTTTTAACTCATTCCAATTGGTAATTTCATGAATGTTTGCAATGAGTTTTGCATTTCCCTCTAATTTATTTAATATTGAATTAATTAAATATGTATTTCGAAAATTGTTTGGATTTGCCGCATCATAAAATGTGGTAATTAATTGTTCTGAGACTTTCAAATATCGGTGTAACTCGTTTGAGTCGCCGTTAAAAGTGGGAATACATTTTAAAAATGATGAGTCGAAATTTACGTTGGCCATTTTTACAATAGTTTCGTCTACAAAATTATTATCACTTATTTCTTCTTCAAACAATGAGATTTGATTCAATTTATTTATTAATTCGTCTTCTGACATTAAATTTATATACTCAACCGATTTGTATACTCAACGGAAATGCTTACTCACAATGTTATTGCGAAATTCATTGAGGAATTCCCTGACTCTGCTGTTGTGATGTCCTCCGTGGGACGATACGATGCTCTGCTGAGACGATTGTACAGCGATTATGGCTGTCAGCTGGCTGCGTTGACCTGGGTTGACGCCGCTTCTCGATCAAGTGTCGACGTTCTCTAGGTCGTTCTTCGAGAGAAGATTGCTGCAACTTCACGATTGAAGGCTGCTACTTCTCGATAAGGCTCAGCTTTGGACTCCACGAAGTAGGCGATCGAAGACTCGACGTGATTCGATGAAGATACGGATACTCAGATTAATTGTTAATACAAAAGTAATTGAAACAATCAATTGGACAATTACTTCTGGGTTATCCTACCGACTGCGCCAGTTAAATACTCGATTTAACGATTTAGGTTTTTAAAAATTAACTTTATTAAACTTGATTACACTTAACTTTAATTAAGTATTAATTAATTAATTAATTAATTGATTAAGTATTATATAATAATTATGCGACTTAACGATACAACAAACAGTACATTGAGATTAACGTGCTGTGCAGAGTCTAAAGTGGAAATCAAATATTAATATTAAGGTGCTACTATTTATAATAAATTAATGCTAAGTTAACAAAAAGGAAGAATAACAAATTAGTCATTCGTTGTGAAATGTTGTGCAATGTTACTTAATAAAATCCTTTGTTTACTGACATATAACTGGCTCTAATTTCTTTTATTAATAGTTTTTTCTTTATTAATTTGTGTACGCTCATTTATTTTGTCGTACATTAATTTTACGTTGCGTTTATGATTCATAATATAATCATTAATAATTCTAATAATATTAAGGACTTCGTCCTTATCTTCAACATCATTTACCTTTTCGGTACGTCTAACAAAATTTATTTGAGAGTTCTTAAAATAAGTTTGTAAGGTTACACATAATTCCTCATAAATCGGGCTCTCAAAATATAGACAATATTTTACCTTTGGGACTATGAATTGTTTCACGAATTTAATTACATCATTTACGAATGATGATTGAGAGAATTGCACAACTAGTCTCATTTTTTTATTATCGAATAATTTTATCACTTTGGGTTTTCCGGGGGTATAATTTACTTCTGATATAAAAATTTGGTTATCTCCGATATTGACTGATTTTTCTATTACAGGGATTGTGATGATTGGATTTTCAATATTTGAATATACTGTATGATTATCATTTTCATAATTAATGTTATCATTATCAATTTCGTCTGGTTCCCCAGTTTCAACAATTAATGACTCTGTGCATTGTGCATTTTCTCCATTATCAAGCAGACCTTCATCAAATGATCTTAAGTAAAATCTGCTTGCGTCTTTGTTTTCGTCGTGAACGTTTGTCTCTAGCCTAGACAGGATGTCCGCATTCTTATTTAATACGCCTTGTTTATATACAATATCAAAATCATATTCTGATAATTTGATTCGCCATCTGGTAAGTTTTGAACTAGGGTCCTTAAGGGGGAACGCACTTTATTTTTGCTGGCGACTTTTCAATTATTGAATAATGTTTCCAACACATCCGGACGTGCATCGGACGTAGTACAAAATTTAAAATATAATATTTTTCATCTCTACCTCACTTGTGCACAGTGCATATCAATTACTTGCTTTAGATATCCTATAGTAAGTCAGATGAATAATAATTCGCTTAGAGCGACGTTATGTTTACACTTTATTGGGAATGTTGTAATAGCTATGACACTCGGACGGCATCGTATTTTTCGGTAAATACCGCCTCTTACTTTTTTTTACTAAATCAGGGGGGGGGCTCCGAAGGCGGCGGCATTTCACCGACAAACGGATGCGGCAGCCGCATTATCCACAAAGGAATTATCACTGCGCCGCACACTGTGGCGGATGGGAAATCTGACTTTACTAAATTAATAACTAAGTAATGTGAATTAAATAACCAATTCTTATTTTCGATTTTCGGCTCTGATATTACCCACTCCTGCCTAGCCACCCCCACTTTGAAGTTTTAAAAGGCACGACCACCTTGCGATACCTCATTTTAAAGCTTAAAATAACAAATGTAGAGGCGTGATAAAAATAGATTTTTGTCCATAACATTGGTAAAAAAAATATATCGAACGAATGTATCGAATGTATTATGTATTATGTATTCAATGAAACAAAAAAAAAACAAGTCGAATCAGTTTTCGCGGTAGATGTCAAAAACCATGTTACTTGAATTTTAAATATCTGAAAATATATGTTTTTTTTGTTGCATAGAAAAGAACTTCGTTCAATGTAATTGTTTTGGAATTTTTCAGGTTCATATTTTTTCCAAAACGTGTGGACGAACATATTTTATTTCACCCCTCTAGATTAGCTTTTTTCAGCTTTAAAATGAGGTTTGCAAGGTGTCGGTGCCATTTGAAATTTTAAAGTGGTGGTGGCTATGGAGGAGGGGGTGACACTCAAAATTTATTTGACTTTAAAAAGTTGTTTTTAAATTTCCCCCTCGAAAAATCAATCGATGTGTTTTTTTTAAGTTTAAAGTAATGTTTAAAATTGGCATGTTTTGAAATATACACCCGGTATGTACAGGGTGTCCCACACAAAGGATATTTGCTAGCAGGCCATATGCTCTGCTTTAGGTGAACTGCTGACGTGGTCCGGTGGTGTATCGTGGAGCCTTCATATGGGCGAGTTACATAACTCCCTGGCGCACTATTTGCAGAATTGTGTTACTTGAGAATTGTGATTTATTGTGTAGTGAATATGGGAAAGATATCCAAATTGTCTCTGTGTTCTTGGAGACGAAGCAGAAAAGTATTGTTTGCGAAAATAAGGTAGAGATATTATAAATATACTTTTTCCATTTACATTTTGAATACTAACAACCAGGGTTGGTGTATCAATTGATTTTTTTATATAAATCATTGATTTAAATCAAAATTATTATTTTTTAAATTAATCATTGCTTTTACACTGTTTATGCATTCCAATAGGTGAATAATTCAAAATATAATGTAACTATAGAGTCCATCACATTTTTTGTCCATCACATGGTACATGGAATGGTTTTGAATCATCAATTCTTGTTCATGGGATGCCAAAACAGGTCCCGTTTTTTCGCATGATTACAAAATTTGACCACGCTTCAATGTGACAAAACAAAATCAATCGATTTATTAAAAATATATATATATATATATATATATATATATATATGATTATAATCGTAATTATAATGATTTATATCGTGAAGCAAATGAATTGATTTAAATCACAGTTATCCTGGTAAAATCTCACTGATGATTTTTGTTTAAATAATTGATTTTAGATTTATTTAAAAAAAGTCTTGATTTATTCCAACCCTACTCACTTGCACCTTTTTCAATTGTAATTCGGAAAGCATCAAATGTAATACAGATTGGTCAATTGTATTTCAGAAAGCATCAAATGTAATTCAAATCAGTCAATTGTAATTCAGAAAACACCATTTTTTGTGGATAAAATCCACAAATGAAAAAAAAAACGCATTTTATCTCGAGTAGGAAATGCTATTTTTTTCTACGATATTGCAGTTTATAAAATATTAGATATTAGAGTATGTACTTTCAAGTTGAAAACTTTCAAGTTCAATTTAATTCATAATCAACTGTCACAGTCACAATGCAAATTACTGAAATTAATGTTTGTAAAGTCGTTTCCATCGAAATGAATGTATGTTTCCATTTAATTTTACGTGTTAATTTTCTTCTCTAGATGTAAAAATATTTTCACATCTACACTAAAAAAGTATCACTTTCATGAAATTCAATTTACGTTTTCTGAAATATATTTGACGCTATCTGAAATATATTTCACGCTATCTGAATTACAATTAACTAATCTGAATTACACTTGACGCTTTCTGAATTACATTTGACTGTTTCTGAATTACAATAGACTAATCAAAAATACATTTTACGGTTTTTTGAATTACAATTAGAAAAGGTATTGCTGGGTATCCTACAGTATAGGATCTCATTTTTTTGAGCAGATACGAAATTGGTAAAATTAGACCAACATTCTATAATGTAATTTATACTTTTACAAAATGTTCTGCACAGAATAAAAATAAAAATTCTGAATACCAAACATTTGATCGGCCAGAATCAGAAAATGTGTGTGGAGAAAATATTCAGTTGGAGGATCTGAGTCATTCCGAATCAAGCAATTTATATTTGTAATAATACATTTCACAATTCAATAACAATTTTTCAATAACATTGATAATTTTAGGAGAATTGAGAAATTGTAAGGACACCGAATTATGAATGTGGCGCATTTTGTAGAACAAATGCAAGCTTTTGAACATTGTGGCCTTTTCTCATGTAATTTTAAAGACATCATGATTATTAAAGAAGTAAAATAAAGACGACATTTTAAAAATATGTAGTTCTACAACAGACCAATCAGCCTGCGCGTTATGGATTGAGGAACGAAGAAAACGGATCACTGCGTCATCATTTGGAAAAATTTGCAAATTACGCAAAAATACAAATAGATAAAATACAATAAAATCGCTCCTCGGTAATAATTTTTATGCGAAAAGTACGCAACATGGAATTGATAATGAACCCATTGCTCGACACGAATTTGAATATTTCATTGGAAAAAAAATCAAACGTTGCGGACAATACATTCACATAAATGATTTTTATTTGGGAGTAATCCCGGATGGATTAATTGAGGAAGACAATATAGTTGAAATAAAATGTCCTTACAATGCAAGAAATTTAACTCCTTCTGAGGCAATTAATGAAAAAAATTATTAATTTCGCGATTTTAAAAGATGGTAAATTGATGCTGAAAACTCGGCACAACTACTACTATCAAGTTCAGGGACAGTTACATGTAGCTGAAAAACTGTTTTGTTACTTTGTAGTTTGGACTCCGTAAGGAATTTTGTTTCCGAAAATTTGCAGAAACACCGATTTCTTTAAAGAACATATGCACGCTAAATTAAAAGACCTTTATTTTATGCATTACTTGCCAGAACTATTAAAAATCGAGTATAAAGCTATACAATGGACAAATCACAGTGTTTCAGTATATTGTAATTATTGTAAAAATGTTTTTGGAAATATTATACATAATATAGATTTTAATAATAAAATGTTACTTCTTCGTTTTCGTATTGTTTTTGTGAATAATTTAGAGCTATGCCGATTTTAAATGAGGTTCAATGTGTATATTGTTTTAGATCACTTTTATACACACTATTATAGCTTATATCATTAACTATTTTCTGCATTTTTTGAAACAAATATAATTTATAACATAATTAAATAAATTATTTTTATTACAATTTCACTAAATCAAATAAGATAAAATAATATATACGTGTTAACTGCAGCATAGTTATGTGTTTTATTCATTTCTCTAAAATTTAATTAATACTCCATCATAATAAATTATTTTAATAAAGTAATCTTACACATATATACATGTACAATAACTCTTTGTTGAAATAATAATCTTAAACTGCATTTTTTTACCGTATGAAATTCGTTTTTACATATAATTATTTTTAATAAATAATAATTATAATTTTCTGAAATATGAGTTAATAATAATAATTATAAAACGAACAAGTAACTTAAATTTATGATATGTTAATTTATTTTAAAATTTAGTAGAAATTTCTAAAAAGAAAATGATCGCTGAAGTAGATTTATTAACATTTGTTTTAATGGTGGTAGCGTTAATATCGCGATACATTTTTATTAATTAAAATTAAATTAAACTATTTAAACAATTACTTCGCTACTATCACATACGATATATTAATTTGTGTAGTAGTTTCGAATGGCAACTAGTATAACTACCAATCTATAGTAGAAGAATTATTTGCTTTATTTTTTATAAGTAATATATTGTAGTCATGCGCAGTCCTTATCCGATTTTTTATTCGGTTCAGTATACAAGTATATCCGGTTACATCAGAATATCCCTACACTATATGCTATATGATTTCAGCAATGTCACAAAAAATGTTTAACCGCAATAGTACCGCTGCCAGGCCATAATATTGTAATGAAAGTTCGAGGTAAGTGTGTTCAAGAGCCGATCGTTGTCGATTGTAGTGCGAACCGTGCGAGAGGGACAATTGTAGGCGCGTCTTCCGAATGCCTAGAAACGCGACCTCAAATTACCGAGATTTTTCATGAGATATTACAGGAAAATGGCATTGTCAATTTTGCTGTTAATTATATGTATTTGTAGATAATAGATCTGCGGTGTTCCCTATAGAGCGTTTTTTGTTAATTTAATAGTTTGAAACGTTGAAATAGCATGTAGAAATACAGTTAATAATTCACAATTTTCAACATTTTTTTTTCATGCTAAAAATTTTTTTTTCAAAAATCGGCTTCAATAGGGAACTTCTCATATACTTTAGGTAGGTCATGGATATTTTTAATTTATTAAATCGAGCCTCATTGCCGCTCAATGTCTCATGAAAAATCGTTAAAAACTCCATAAGAAATGAGTAGGTGCGTTCCCCCTTAAGGGACATGAGCCACTGTAGGGGTTTATGATCCGTTATTATTTTAAAATTTCACCCGAATAAATATGGTCGAAAATATTTCGTGGCCCAAATAACTGCCAAAATCTCCTTCTCAATTGTGGAGTAATTTATTTCTGATTCATTTAATGTTCTACTCGCGTATGTAATTGGTAAGTCGCTACCAATAATTCCTTGTGACAAAACAGCTCCGACAGCGAAATTACTCGCGTCTGTAGTTAAATTAAACGGTTTAGTAAAGTCTGGATATTGTAAGAGTGGTTCGTTCGTAAGAATATTTTTACATAAATTAAAGCTATTTTTGTAATCCGAATCATTTACATTTATAATTGCATTTTTCTTTACTCTCTTAGTCATTGGTTTAGTTAATTTAGCGAAATCTTTAATAAATAGTCGGTAATAACCGAGGATACCTAAAAAGCCTATAATTTGTTTCGTAGTTTTTGGAATAGGATAATTTTGTATGACTTTAATTTTATCCGGATTCGGTTTTACTCCTTCAGGTGTAACAATGTGGCCAAGGTAAGCCACTTCTTTTCTCAAAAACTCAGATTTATCGAGTTGAATTTTAAAATTTGATTCTCTTAAACGATCGAACACCTCTCTTAAACGATTAACATGCTCTTGTAAGCTTGTGCTGAAAATTATTATGTCGTCCATATAGACTAGACATTTTTCATTTTGGATTCCTCGCAGGATATTATCCATGACTCTTTGAAAAGTAGCTGGAGCATTTTTCATCCCAAATGGCATACGCATGAATTCGTAATGCCCATTTTCAGTATTAAAAGCTGTTTTGGGAGTGTCACTTTCTTCAATTTCAATCTGATGGAAGCCAGATGCTAAATCAAGGGTCGTAAAATATTGAGAACGCCCTAATTTATCGAGTAGATCATTAATGTTTGGTAAGGGATAACGGTCACCGATTGTTTTCTCATTTAATTGGCGGTAATCAATTACAACTCGCCATTTTTGCTTACCAGATGCATCTAGTTTTTTAGGAATTACCCATATTGGCGAAGACCATGGACTGTGCGACGGTCTTATTATTTTATCGTCAAGCATTTTATTTATTTGTTTCCTAACTTCTTCCCTATGAATTTGGGGATAACGATATGATTTACTATACACGGGTAATTCATCCGTGGTTTTAATTTGATGCTTGACTTTATTTGTAAAGGTTAATTTATTATTATCGACATGAAATATGTCGGAATATTCCTTAATTAAATTCATTATAACTTTTTTCTCTTCGCTATTCATATGTTCATTGCAAATTTGAGAATTATTAAACTGTACATTATTGATTTTCAACAGGTTAAGATCGGGGTGTGTTGAGCCCAACTGCTGACAATCATATTCATTGATTGGAGCAACCACTAATGGTCTCGTAACCCAAATTTTGAGATCTTTTGTTGACGGATTAATTATTGTACAAATTGCTTTATAATTATTTACTGTAGTAATACATTCTGGAGTTTCCAGAGAATCGATTTTTGAATACGGGATTATTACATCACCGTTTTTTATTTTTGCGATATCTATTTCAATAATTTGTTTGAATCTCCCAGGTACAAGTACCTTTTGTACACCCGTAATTTCCTGGGAATTTAAAACAATTAATTTCTTCGCGAGCACCGGGCGATACTTTATACTTCTCGTCCGGATCTCCACGAATTTTACTATAATTTATTTTTATGTGGCAGTCAGGTGTCTTTATTTCACCTTTAGATAAATTAATATTTACATTTAAATATTTTAAATTAGCGATTCCAATTAATACGTCAAAGTTTGAATGAAAGTCGAAAATAAAGTATTTTATATTCGTTTCTCTTGATTTAAATAACCGTTTTAGTGGTACAGTAGTGCTAAACCTTCCTTAAGTAGTGCCATGTGCGCTGGACACTTGAAAGGGGTCGGTTCTGATTTGTGTTCGGAACAATTTGTATCCAATTTTAGGATTTACAAATGACCTGCTACTACCTGTATCAATTAATATTTTTAAATTATTTAATGGATCGGTTACATACGGGAGACGACTTTCATTATTATTTATACTATTTAATTCTATTCGGGTCGGTCGTTTGACGGACCCTCTAAGGCTAAATAAGGATGTTTGGGAACATTTGGTTCCGTGCCTGGTTCCTCGTCGATATTATATAATTCCTCCGAAATAAAATTATTTGGCCGACCTTGGTAACCTCTATTTTGATTTGGTGAATTTAAATTTTGTGTAGACACCGACATAGGTGTGGGTCAATATTGGGGTGTCGGTCTAGGTTGACTGGGGCCGACCCTCTGATTAACAAAGGTTGGTTTTGGAATATTATGATTACCATTAGGAGGTCGTGTAAAATTATTAAATTTAGGAACATTATATTTATTTCGGGGAAAATTATTATTTACATTATTATTAGGAACTCTTACGGGATAAATACTTCTAAAGTTATTGGGGAAACGTGGCCTTACTTTATTAAAATTGGGTTTATTCACAGTAATATCTATCTGAAACTCGTTAGTTAACATTCAAAGCAGCATCTAAATTAAGTGGGTTCCTTGCACGAATTTGTGCACCAATTGGTTCTTTTAAACCACGGAGGAAGACGCGCAATGCATTTTCATGAAAAAAGTTCATTAGACAATGTTGTTCTTGTGGAGTTGCGATATGAGCCCTTACATATGATACTTGCAA
Organism: Othius punctulatus; assembly: GCA_951805005.1. Taxonomy (NCBI): domain Eukaryota; kingdom Metazoa; phylum Arthropoda; class Insecta; order Coleoptera; family Staphylinidae; genus Othius; species Othius punctulatus. Next base: position 23,542,411 of record OX638140.1, on the reverse strand, counting down.
ATTCAGCAAGTGTTGAACCTTATTATAAAATTCGAATGGGGTTTCAATGAAATTTTGTTTTAAATTAGTTATTTCAAAATTTAAACTATAATGGTCTCTTTTATCGTCATACCCGTTCAACAAGGCTGTTTTCAATTCTTGCCAGGAGGTGATCCTGTTTGATGAAATATTAACTGCCGCTTCTCCTTTAATTTTCGACAGAATGGTCGACATTAAATACTCATTTTGAAAGTCTGTGGGATCTGCTGGGTTATAAAATTTATTTACCAATTTTTCGCCGATTTCAACGAAACGCCATAGTAATTCTGTCTCGCCGTAGAAATCGGGAATCATAGCCAAATACTCTGATTTCATTGTCATGTTTAATGTGGGATTTTGTGGACGATTTATTGGGGAACGGGAACGATCTCGATGATCAGATACGGGACTTGACAACTCCAATTCGATGTCCGAATTTGTCTCAACAATGTCCCGTGCATTTATTAGTCGAATGACGAAAACGAATATTAAATGGACAATTGAATTTAGGCACTCGAAACAATTTATGTACTCACAGTGCAAATATTCCGTCCATCCGGCGCCGTGAAGGTTGAATCTGCGAAGCTGGACGTGGGCGGTGTTTCAATGTTTGGAATCCTGCCTGGGTCCTCGATGCTTGTAGATTCGATGCGAAGCTGCGGTGTCTCGAAGTTCGGAGTCCTGTAGTCTTCGCTGGTTCTATCCCAATTAATTCGTAAACGAAAAAATTAACATATTTGATATTCGCTCAAATTGTTAAATTTTGGGAATCCGTTGCCGACTGCGCCAAATACGTATCACGGGCCGAAACGTAGGTTTTACAAATAGGAACTTTTATTTTAAAACTTGAAATTTAATATGTTGTAAGTACGGAATACGAATATAGAACGTGTCGTGGCAAGGCCAACCTGTTAGTAATATAACTTTATTATAAATGAACAATAACAGATAATATATAATGTGTGCGATGCGCTCGATGTGTGCATATATATATATATATATATATATATATATATATATATAAATAAACTCGTTTCATAATTCTTCTTCATGACGTCCAGGTATATTTATTTTCAGGCTACTATCGTTAGAACGTCCGGTTTTCAGTGTACTATCTATAAAACGTCCTGCGTATATTTTTTGTACAAACTACCACCATGCGGCGTCAATTTGTATATATTTACATTCAGTGAGACGCTTTTAAGAGTCCGACGGTGTTATCGACTGTTTAGATGCGCTGGACATCGCTGGATGTCTACCAATTAAAACGAAATAGGATCGCCCCGATATTCTGAGCCGCCGCGCGTATATGTGCGATGTGTGCAGCGCCCACGGGTGCTAAGGTCACAGAGCGCCAATGTTTACGTCTATAGTTTAAGCGAACTCTGCGCTGTAAAAGTCATTCCATCAGTCAGTTTATCTATCTATCCCTACTTTATAAACATACTTGTACTTCGTTCTTATTAAGTTCGTTATTAATTTTATTGATGATGTTTACACGGCGTGCGAGTAAGATAAAAATAAATAAATGATCTGTTATCAAACTCTCGTGAGCAAACGAAGCGAGAAGTGGAACGAAGTAAAAATAAGTACAACGAAAATAAAGAAGAAAATATTTTACGATTTTGCCATCATCCTATTTCAAACAATAATCCCAAAGTTTTGAGACTAACAATTCTATTGATGAAGGTATTGGTGAATAGAACTCCAAAAACGTTTCATGTGTTATACATGTATAATATAAAATCTATTTATATGTATACAGGGTGTGCCACGTAAGTTATTGGTTCAAATATTATGGGGTTCCTATTGAAATAAAAAGTAGAAAAAATCATACACATGAACAATTCCGGTTCTACAGGAAGTGGCCATCAATTTTGTTATTTAAAATTGAATATCTCGCATATTTTTACATATTCGGATACTTCATTCATTTCTAGATACATTTTGTTAAGCCTGGTAATTTCCAATATATTTGCTCGAGACAGACGATTTAATAAATCATTACTTATCTTATGAATGAAATATAAACTTAAACTTTCTTGCATATAGTAGCAGCAGGAAGGCTCTATTATAACAATAGTTCGTACATGTTGATATTTTCCCAGTACTATTTCAAAGGTCTATTTATTTACATGTACACGTTAAAGCATCTTTTTTTTAATGGAATGACATACTTTTGTATGACGGGGTAATATATAGAACAGTTTTCTACACAGAAGTATAAAAGAAACCTATCCCTAAAATGAGTGGTTTGACAGTTATTTAGAAAATTTCTTAAAAGTAATTTTTTTCCAGTATTTAATTCTATATGTGCAAGTGGCATCAAAGCAAGTAATAAATGCTTCATGTATTTTATATTTTTTACCTTTGTTTTTCTCTGTGTTTGTTTTTCCCTTCGAATATCTAAAAATTCCATGAGGTTGCATAACAAAAATTTCCAAGAAAATCGACTTAAATACCTGTTAAATACCAAAAATGTATAATATTAAAGACTGCCTTGGAGAACAAATGTAAAATAAAAGTTAAAAGTACGAAAGTTTCTCTCTGGAGCCTTTATTATTGTTTTTAGAATAAAATGGTTTTAACGGAAAATAGCCAGAATTTTTTTTAACAGCATATTATTTGCCACAATTTGACTTTTTCTTGTTTTTCTTTGACAATGACAATGTTTTAAATGGTAACATAACTGTTTCTATTAACAAAATTGATAGCATTTGTTTTCCTTTTGACGAATATCTAAAAATACTAGGAGGTTGCATAATAAAGTGTAGTGAGTTTAATGCCTGATGACAAAGTTGTGAAAATTTAAAGATTGCCTTGGGAAAAAATTATACCAGTTAAACAAATACGTTTTATTTGTGCTAGTTAGTCAAATAAAGTTGTAAAATTAACTGTATTTGAAAGTATTTCTCAATAATTATGGTATGTTTAACAGAGATAAAACGAATCGAAATTTTGATATTTGTCGGTGCGCCGAAAAAACATTTTTATTGTATTTACATGTAAATACGATAATTACGAGTAGTAGTTGTAAATGAATGTATAATTTAATTTCGATAGAAAAATACAATTTTTCTTCGGCACCCTCTGCACTCTCATCCCGTCCTGTTTTACATAGCGCTTCGCTGTATTTTTATGACCCCCTGCGGCAACGGGAACACCATTCGTAAAAAAAGGTAAAATCGTCTGGTTTTGCATGTATTTTCAAATTTCCAAAATTAATTAAAACATTTGGCTGTAAATTTTTTTATAAGACACCCTAATAGTTCACTAATAGCATGCTAAATTTAATTACGATAGAAAAATAATCAACAGGGTTGACAGATTTTTTTGGCACCCCTGCGCCTCACCCTTCCTGTTTCACTTGGAGCTTCGCCGTATTTTTTCTCAGCTTCTTTATTTTTTTCTACGTTTATCTGCAAACGATGAACCCCTTGCTACAACGGGAACCCCATTAGTCCCAATAGGTAAAATCGTCGGGTTTTAGGTGTAATTCAAGTATTTCCAAAATAATTTAAATTGCTTCCTTATCGAATTCAGGGCTGTAATTCTTTATAGGATTCCCTAAATAGTTCACTAATAGAATGTTAAATTTAATTGCGATAGAAAAATAAACATCACGACTGACATATGTTGCTCTCTCAACCCCCTCCTGTTTCACTTGCGGCTTCGTCGGATTTTTTCCCGGCTTCCTTATTATTTCTACGTATGTCTGCAAAATATGAACCCCCTGCGATACTGAGAGCCGCATTAATCACGAAAGGTAAAATAGTCCTGTTTTGGGTGTAATTATAGTGTTTTTAAAATAAATAAAAAGTACTTCCACATAGAATTATCAGTTGCATTTTTGTTAGGATTAACAATTAGTATTTCCAATTCTGTGTATTTAATTCCGATACAAAATTAAATAAACACAGGGTTGCCAATTTTTGCCTAACACCGCTCTCTCAAAATTCCTTGATTATAAAATTGTTTACAACATATAATTCTATGTGTGCGCGCCGCTTGTAGCAGACATTTTCTTCATTTTTTTAGGTTTTTTTTAACCATTATCAATAGTATTTTTAGGCGTTGCTAATCCTTTATTGCAGAGAATTGCTCAATTAACCATTAAAGTCATAATTTCATGTGAGCATCGGAACTAGTTTAAACAGGCAAACCCCATTGGACTTTTACCACGAATAAAAACTCATTTGAATATCTTTATAATGATGAATTGCGTCACACACATATGTTACATGTATTACATCAATACACATGTTACAAACATTTCATGATAATTTCATGAAACAGAAAATTGTAATTTACCCGGCCATCATTGGTTAAGGAGCTCCTGCAGAATGCTCCTGCGAGTGTGTATATGTGCGAGTGTGTGTGTGTAAACAATACCGTTCGCCATTCGTATCAATCCAAAATTTTATCGATATCGATATCAATTTTCTTCCGATGGCTCCCGGATTCCTGATAAGGATATCGGATAAAACTTCTTTGCCTTGATAGAATGACCAGGCTACCTCCGGCACCATCCGAATACTACACCGGAAAGGTAAACCTATCCAGAGCAGAAAACGGTATTGTTCCAATGGTCTCTCATCCACATAGACCCAGTTAATGTAAGACCACTTTTCCCACATTAACTTGGCAATCGTATGTGGAATTAAGCCCTGTTCTTCCAAATCCGCAATTTGAAATCGATTTTGTAAAAATTTCCCACAAACCACTTTCATCGTAATGTTTTTTAAAGACATTGGAGTGGAGGCATCCATACTGCGATAGACTGCTGGTGATTGATACATGTTTACTAAACTAAATTTATATCAGAGTGCAATTCTATTTATACTATTATCATATAACTTTCGAATCTTTGGACTACATGGCGATTCATTGAAGGTCATTTTTCAAGGTCATTTTCCAAGGTCATTTTTTTGCAAGGTCATTTTCAAGGTCATTTTTCGAGGTTATTTTTTTCGATTCAAGGTCATTTCAAGGTCATTTTCAAGGTCAACATTACAAGGTCGAGGTCATTTTCAAGGACATCACAATGTCAAGGTCATTTTCAAGGTCAACGTCACAAGGTCAAGGTCATTTTCAAGGTCAACCTTTCAATTCAAAGTTATTTTAAGGTCGTTTTCAAAGTCAACATTTTCAAGGTCAGCTATTCAAGGTCAATATTTGACCTCAAATTTTCAAGGTCAATATTTGACCTCAAATTTTCAAGGTAAGCGACCTTGGCCATTTCAAGGTCAAGGCAAGCCGATTCTAGAACCTCCTCAGACCCTCAAGGTCGGAGGAGGTTCTAGAATCGGCTTGCTCCCACTACTTGTATGATACTGCAATGGAATTAGTAACCATTTAAATTAATATATATATATAACAATCTTTATTAAGGCAATCTACCCCAGAAGGGGTCTTTCCGCCCCTAAATTTTTATATTTAACGAAAAAGGCATTTTAAGTATCAATGTGTTTATTACTTGCGTTAATTGCTTAATTATCATTAAGTCGCTTCGTTGTGAACTTGATATACAAAACCAGAGCGTTTTTCGTGAAGTCACAACCCTAACCTATAAAATGTCATTCACTACAAAGAGCCGCTACTGCTGATGTAGCGCCTTGCGATCAAAGCGAGAAACGTAATTCAGTTCTCACTCTTACAACACGATTAAATAACTATGCGGAAAGGAGCAGTCTCGATACAGTGTTGCCGTCAGTCGGAAGCTCAATGGTCGCATAGTGAAAATTTGTATATCAACTTTCCAATATATGCTTCCAACTACAGCGGCACCAATATCAATAACGTGAACTAATAAATATAAAAATATACAAGGAAAACCATGTGGTTATCTTTACCGCGTCCACGTCGATTTTCACCAATCGATTGTAAATGGTGCATACAAAATTTACAAGGCGATACATTAGAGCGTCCATATTCGGACGTTCCAAAGCAAAGGACGCCGTAAAAATAGCAAAATGTCAATGTAAGGACGGCGTAAAGATAGTGGTATATATATACAGGGTGTCTCAAAATTGACGCCCATGCTTTTGGCATTGCATTCACGGGGCTAAAAGAAATTAAAATCAGAGCGGAAAATTTTCGGTTTGTCCCCCGTTACAGAGTTATTGATAAAAATGTAAACAATAACTTTTCGACTACTATTCAAAACTCGATTTTGATTTATTTTATTTTTTTAATCTAGAGACACAACTGTCACATTTGACAATTAGTTTGACAAATGTGGTCAATATCTTGTTTTTTAATTAATATTTATTATTTGTTTTTTAATATTATTAGTTAGTACATGATTTTGATTTATTCATTTTGTCAGACCTAGAGACATAACTGACAGATTTGACAATTAGTTTGACACATATAATATTTTGTTTTTTAATATCATTAGTTAGTATAAGATGTTGCTTATTGATAATTGTCAGATTTGACAATTAGTTTGACAGATGTGTTTTACAGTTTTTGTTATCAATAACTATATAACAAAGTACAAATATCTTGTTATATACTAATTTTAGTTAGTACACGATTTTGATTGATTCATTTTGTCAAATCTAGAAACATAACTGTCAAATGCGACAGATAGTTTGGCAGATGTGTTTTACACTTTTTTCATCAAGAACTCTATAACGAGGGACAAATTAAGGTTTTATAATATTATTAGTTAGAACACGATTTTGATTTATTCTTTTTGTCAAATCTGGAGACATAACTGTTAGATTAGACAATTAGTTTGACAGATGTAGACAATAGCATAGAATATAATAATTCATTTACGTGCTATTATACTGATTACTATTATATTATTATATTATTACTATTATACAGATAATATCTTGTTTCTTAATTATTATTTGTTTTTTATTTTTTAATATTATTAGTAAGTATACGATTTTGATTTATTTATTTAGTCAAATCTAGAGATGTAACTGTCAGATTTGACAATTAGTTTGCCAGATGTGTTCACATCTTTTTTTATCAATTACTCTACAACGAGGGACAAATATCTTGTTTTATAATATTATTAGTCAGTACACGATTTTGATTTAGTCATTTTGTCAAATCTACAGATATCACTGTCAGGTTGACAATTAGTTTGACAGATGTGTTTTACAATATTCTTATCAATAACTCTATAACGAGGGACAAACGGAAAATTTTCCACTCTTAATTTTCAATTTGTTTTAGCCCCCTGAACGGAAACCCAAAAGCACGGGTGTCAATTTTGAGACACCCTGTATATATGTAACACAAGTGTATTTTCATTACATGACACTCTTACGTCATAATTGATTTACCGGCCATGAAATATGTTTGTAATTTACAAGTCTAATAGTCTCATTCAATAGAATTCCATACAGTCACATTCAACGTATTTAATTTTTTTATTTCAATTTGCAGATTTGGAGACTGAGTGCAAAGCATTTACAGGTATTTGCCCTTACAAACGCCAAGACTTAGGTCCATGTGGTGTAAAAGATTACGGGTATGGGAGCAAAATGCCTTGTCTGTATATAAAACTTAATAAGGTAACCATCAATAAATATTACTTAACTATAACAACGTTATTGCTTGTTTCTACATTTTAGTTGAAAGAATGGGATCCTGGCAAATTTAAAGTAAAAAGCGATATTCCCTAACATATTCCGAGTCAACTACAGGATATCATCGACATAAACAGAAGGGTGCGCAAATATCACAAATTATTACAACACTGCATTCATTCGATTCCCTTTATTGTTTATTATCGATACATTTTCAGACAGTGTGGGTTCATTGTGAGGGCGCAACAGCATTTGACATTGAAAAATTAGGAACACTCATGTATTTCCCCGGACAGACATTCAACGATTTATTCTTCCCCGCCTATGACCAATATCAGACAAATCTTGTGCATCCTGTAGTTGCGATTCAGTTGACGTCCATTCAACGTAAGCTTATTTTATGGATCTTCAAATTGAGTAGTTAATAGTTTTTGATTGTAGCTGGTCACACGATTAATTTAAAATGTATCATAGCAGGAAAAAATGTTGACGAAAGAAATAGTGAAGCACACACCTACCTACATATTGACGTTATTTGATATATGGGATTAATTATCGAAGATATAGATAGAAGATATAGAATATATATATTCTAGCATAAATACAGGAGAACAGTAGCTGACAATTATAAAAATTAACAATAAAAATTATACATACACTTTAAATATATTAAATATATGAATGCAGTGTTGTAATTTGCGAAATCGTTATTAGACATAACGAGCCCAAAAAGAAGCCATAAAAGCATACATGCGCGGCCGGTATTTTTCTCTCTCTTATTTTGTGCGATGACTGCCACATCGTCTGCGAAAATGCATCCAGTTAATGTTGTAGGTTTTAATGTGTTGTATCATATGGTATTATTGGCTAATAATTGATTATTAATAATGCAGGCGGGATACATGTGCCTTTATTTGTATATATAAGCCGGCGCGAGAGCATTCCATACTGAGCCCTTATGGTGTGCACATGCAAGTTCGGCGCTGGTTATTAAAAGAGGATATGTGGCCTATTGTTTTGGTGTGAGTGGATAATTATGGATTAGGTGTTGGAATGGATTAAAGGTCAACTTAAACTACAGTATATTTATCAGATTGAGGGGTACCGACATATGCAATTAGATTGTAAAATTCACATTATTAACAGGTGTGTTCTTATGATTGCATAAAGGAGGGATGTGTTCCTGGGTCATTTGTAAATATAGTAAATGCACATAAAGGAAGGATATGTTCCTGGGTCCTTTATAAATAAAGTAGGTGTACATAATGGAGGGATGTGTTCGTGGGTCCTTTGTAAATATAGTAAATGTACATAAAGGAGGGATGTGTTCCTGGGTCCTTTGTAAATATAGTAAATGTACCTAAAGGAGGGATGTGTTCCTGGGTTCTTTGTGAATATAGTAAATGTACATAAAGGAAGGATATGTTCCTGGGTCCTTTGTAAATATAGTAAGTGCTCATAAAGGAAGGATATGTTCCTGGGTCCTTTATTAGTTATTTACGTGGCAAGCTTAGTAAATTAGCCTTTATGGGCGAGCTGGAAAGTTTGCAGGGCGAGCGACTTAGGAGCGAGCCCTATAATGCGGCGAGCCCCAATAAAGGCTAATTGCAAGCGAGCCGCGTACAACATTTTATTTTCTCTTGCTGAAAATTCAAAAAAATCATTATCTTTTGACATATTCAGAAACATATACATAGTTACACATAGTTTGCTGTGGTGTAAATGGATTGAAAATTGTCATTGTTTACAAATAGTAAAGCCGTCAATAGTGAATACAGACAGATATTGTGGCCAATTAATTATGGAATTTGATAGAGATGAAGAATTCGAAGGTGATTTTGATGCAAGTATTTGTGAAATTAAAGAAAATGTCGAAGGGGCGAATGTGTGGTTGATCCCAGAAAAATCCAGAGAAAGGTATCAGCAGCAATACAACTTATTTAACAACTGGAGGAAGAAAAAAGGCTTTAAGGGAGTTAATGAAGATTTAATTATGAGGTATATTTATGAAAAGTCAATTATTTACAAGCCATCATCATTGTGGGCATTTATGTCGATGTTGAAGAGTACCTTATTAGTTTACGAAAATGTAGATATTGGAAAATTCACAAAAGTTACCTGTTTTTTGAAAAAGAAGTCATTAGGTTATAAACCGAAAAAGTCTGCAAATTTGGGAAGGCAAGACATTGATAAATTTATGAGAGAGGCTCCGGACGATAAGTACCTGATGATAAAAGTAGCGACAATTTTTGGGATAAATGGGGCTTGTCGACGTGAGGAATTGTATAAATTGCTGGTTAATAATATCGAAGACAGAGGAGAAGTCGTTGTTGTTAACATCCCGGATTCAAAGACACGTGTGCCTAGAAAATTTACAATTATTGGAGATGGAGAAGGTTTCAATCCTTTGGAACTGTATCGTCGTTATGCATCCTTACGGCCACGTCATGTCAATCTCAACCGTTTTTTCATTTCATATCTTAACGGAAAATGTAGCATTCAACCGGTAGGAATAAAATCATTTGGCATGTTCCCGAGTATGGTAGCATCTTTTTTGGAATTACAAAATCCGGAGTCTTATACCGGCCATTGCTACCGGAGATCGTCTGCGACTCTGCTAGCAGATGCTGGTGGAGATGTACTGACGTTAAAGCGTCATGGCGCTTGGAAATCGGGACCTATTGCCGAAAGTTATGTGGCAGATTCACTTAACAATAAAATAAAAGCTAGAATGATACAAAGTCAAAACGAATGTGATGCAGGTCCCAGTGGAAACATTTCTGCTTCACATATTTCTGACGTACAAGCATCGAATGCGGATTGTATTCAAGGTATTCCCGGGTCAATCTTTAACTTTAATGCTGATTCAAAATGTGTAATTAATATTAATATGTGTAATTCTAATCAATTTAATAATGTATTGTAATTATTGATTAATAAATGATGTGTTTATTAGAAGTATAAATAAATTGACACCCATCCATTGACAGAAGTGCTTTCTAAAGTTACCATAGCAACACTTTACAGGCACCGTGCCTGTAAAGTCTCATTTACCGAGTCAATCAAGATGACAGTAAACAAACTATTACATGTCAAGAGAAAATAAAAATATATTAAGTGTACATAAAGGAAGGATATGTTCCTGGGTCCTTTGTAAATATAGTAAGTGCTCATAAAGGAAGGATATGTTCCTGGGTCCTTTATAAATATATTAAGTGTACATAAAGGAGGGATGTGTTCCTGGGTCCTTTGTAAATATAGTAAATGTACCTAAAGGAAGGATATGTTCCTAGGTCCTTTATAAATATAGTAAATGGACCTTAAGGAGAGGTTCGTCCTAGTATTTGAAATAAGGAGGGGTGTGTACCTTACGTCCTTAATTAATACGTACTCGTATTGGGTATTAAGAGGTGTATGTCACTGCTTTGCACATGAAGGTGAATTAAAATAGTCGTAGAGAATAATGGTCGAAGCCGTGACTGTTAGGGATCCAGTTGGCGAGAGAACAACTGGCGGGGGAAGGGGAGATGCTCTCCCGGTAAGTCCTTCCAATTATAGTTAATATACAATACTAAAAGAATTCTCTTTATATGTGGGGAAATCATTTGAAGCCAATGCCATCTTCGGATCGAGTTCAATATATAGCCTGCTGATCCTGACCAATGAAAATACAGTATATTATGTAAGTCATTATTATTATTACTAGGTAAAAAGGCGAAAATTGATGTATTAAATATGGCGTCAAGTCAAGGCTACGATTGGAAAAAGAACTAGCTTAACACGTATCACTGTTTTCTATGTCTAGGTTTTAATCTACTTCATGATTTCATCTATTGCTATTATGAACAAAATGGGGTTTAGTTCACTCCGATGGTCTCAATCGATTTGTAGTTTTAAATTTCGTTGTAACTATGTCTCCGGTTCTGATACAATTTTCTGTGTACTTATATATAGATGCCAGACTGTTACTTTGGCCTCGTAAAATGTCATTGTACCGTCAATTCCGTCTCTTTTTTGCACTTTCGCCTCGTGTGCCAATGTTCGAGTTTATTTCAATGAACTCTTTAGCGTCGCGGTAGGCAGGACTACTAGTGGCGTACTTGGCAACTACAAATTACAGATTTAGCAAGAGCACACGGGGTGTATAGTGGGTCGCCTAGGTGAATGTGATTATATGAGCTGAGCTCCAACCACAGATTATATCAAAGGCGTTGACCTCGCGTTTTTTTGCTATAGCTGTGGGGTGACTCGTCAACTTAAGAGGCCTTAACCATCACCAATTCTTTCTTACCCAATTATACGGCCAATGTTCACAATTAAAGAATGAATTCGCGCATACAAGTCTAAAAACTAGTCATCTACAATCTCACAACGCGATATTTTCAATAACTTTATATATAAACAATTTCAATTAACAAAAAATTCAAATTTTAAAAACCCCGTTATGTGATTGTAGGGAATTATTGCTTAAACACTTTTTATTCTTTAATTTTTTTGCAAAATTTTCATTATTGACGATTAATTTGCGAAGAAAGATTGTGAAAAAAGGTTCATTTATTATTTTAATGAAGAGTATTGTGGCTCGGGGTGTTTGGCAATTGGCTCTTCATTTTCGTGCTGTGTAAAATATCCCCGCCATCCAAGCTCAACTGAAGCCTACGTCCCTTGCCCCTCCCCCGCTTGGTTTATGACCTAGTAATGTGTTTATAAGTGGGACAATGCACAATTACAAAATACATATCTCACTACATCTGATGGATTCATTGTTCGCAATGAATCAAAATTTAAAAAAAAGGAAATTACTTTCTTTTACAAAATAGGAATAAAATGTTGGCAATTTCGTTGAAATCTAATTCAAAATTCCCGGGCATATATAATTGTATATGGGCGTAAGATAATTTAAAAAAACGTTAATATTTAATTTTATTTTAACAACGTATCATAATTATACTCTATCATCAGTGGCGTAGCCAGGATGCTTGCATAGGAGGGGGTTTAGGATACTTCCATGGTGGGGGTTCAATAAAGCAATGTAGATATAATAATGTTATTACTACTTAATTTCGATTTAATGATTTTTGATGATTCGTATATAAAAATATAATATACTGTTGGTAACACCTGAAGACAAAACGAGGGTTGGCAAGAGGGTAGAGCGAAGAGAGAGCGATATGTGCGTGAACGTTGTAGAACGTCTGTATAACTACTTGTGTGTGAATAAAGTCTTTGATAGAATTACGAGCTTGAGTTTAATGTGCGACGCCCGCTCTCGTCGTAGTTAAACCCTAACAATTCAGAAGTGGCATTGTACCTTAAGGCCCAAGTGTGAACTGTTTCCCAAGTGGGAACCGCGTGGTATTAGTTAGGTTACGTGCAAAGGCCGGTCAACAAGTGAAGTCGGCAACGAGTTGTAAACAACAATGTTAAGTCAGTTACGTGTGCGGATTTGATAATTGACATCTTGACTTTTATAAATGTGAATAATGAAAAACAACGCAAAGATGAGCGACCAGGACAGTGACTGCGAACATGAGAAGTCCGGAGATATACACGACAGCATTAACGGCGAGTTGTTTAATCAGAGCGAACCGCCAGGAAGAGAGGCCGACAATATTAGCTTAAATCGGTTAATGTACATGATGTTAGAAGATAATAGACGCAGGGACACAATGATGGAACGATTACTAGCTTCTCAAAGCGCAAACAGTGTACCGCCATCGACATCTTTCCAGGTCATGCCAGATCTGACGCGAAATGTCCCCCTTTTCGACGGCAATGGCAGTGCAAAGGAGTGGATTAATTGCATAAAGGGAATGCATACGCTTCATCAGTGGCCTGACTCATTTGCATTAGAAATGGCAAGATATCATTTAAAACTAGGACCCCTACAATGGTTTATGGAACGGGCAAATTCGATCGGCACATTCAGTCAGTTTGAGATTGCATTTCAGAGGACGTTCATAGTAACAGAGGGATTGCCTGCCAAATGGAAGCGAATGGAAGCGTCGGTACAACATAAGGGCCAAAATGTAAGTGAATACTTTCACACGAAAGCGAGATTGTGCAGTGCATTAAGCCTATCCTTTGATGAGACAAAAGAGCAGATATTAATAGGAATTTACGACAAGAATACTTGTTTAACAATGAAGGCAAAAACACATATAGACTGTGACTCATTGTACCATGACATTATTGAACACGAACGTATTGACAAAATAAGACTAGAGAGAATTAAACAAGCGAGAGGTGACCGGAACGAGAAGAATAGAAATAGAATGGTTGACAAGACAAGTGAACGCAAAACTGAGAGCCCTGTTCAAAATCAAAATAACCAGTCGAATGAAAAAAAAGATTATAGACCGCCCTTGAGGAACGATAAAGGAGAAGTGAAATGCTACAATTGCTCAAAGTTTGGACACATCGCTAGAAATTGCCCAGAGCCAAAAAGAGAATTGATCTGCCGAAAATGTAATGGCATTGGACACACCCAGAAACATTGTCGATCAAAACCTAGAGAGGTCAACTGCATTAGTGCTCAACGCGTAACGAACTCTATTAGAAAATACATTAAGCAAATAAAATGTAATGATATAACTTATAGTGGCCTAGTAGATCCAGGAAGTTCTGAGTGTACAATAAAAGCATCATGTGTTATAGAAGCACGATATCAAGTAAAATTAAGTGAATGCAACTTAAAGGGATTTGGACCGGAACATTACATAGTAAAATCACCAGGAGTAATTAATGTCGAAATGGAAGTTGACGAAATTAAGGTGCAAAACGTGGAATTACGAGTAGTACCCGATGATGTGCAGAGAGTCGATGTCATAGTTGGTAGAACCTTCACCGAACAACCACAGTTGATATTTCTACGAGTGGATGATAACTTAATTTTCCGTTACCGGCATGAAGACCCATTCGCTCACCTGGAGGTAAAAGGGAACAAAATAGAGACCTTAATCACAACCAGAGAAGAGTCAATTCCAGCTCAAAGCATAGGATTCATAGAGGTACTTGGCAGCAACAGAGTTACCCTACCTGTTTTAAACTCAGGAAGTCAGGAATTTGGTATCCCGACAGGAAGCAAGATGTTTTGTGGTGAAATTTGTGAGTTGCAGAAGCAAAATTCGAGAAATAAGAGAAAAATTGAAACAATAGACATACACGTAGATGCAGAATTGGAACCTGAAGTAACAGAAGACATTGTGGGGATAATGAACGAATTCAGAGAGTGTGTAGCGACAGATATCTATGAACTTGGATGTACAACGGAACTAAAAATGAATATCGAGGAGATGACGGACAGCAAACCAGTGACTAGTAAACCCTACCGAGCGAGCGACAAGGAGAGGGAAGAGATAAAGAAGATTGTAGCTGAATACAAAGAAGCAGGGATTGTTCAAGAAACTACATCGCCTTACACAAGCCCAGTGTTATTGGTTAAGAAGAAAAATGGAGAATCCAGGATGGTGGTCGACTACAGAAAACTCAACAACCAGACCCTCCCGTCCCGATTTCCTTTACCTGATATTGACGAGCATATAGGAGCCCTAAGAAATGCTAAATACTGTTCTAGATCTAGCAGATGGTTACCTACAAGTTCCATTGGAGGAGTCAGCAAAGAAGAAGGCCGCCTTTATCACACCCGATGAGACCGGAGAATTCACACGCATGGTATTCGGCCTGATGAATGCACCCTTCTACTTTTCGAAACTCATGCAGAAGATTTTGGGTCCGTTAAGAAAAGAGGTAGTGTTGTATTACCTTGATGACATACTAATCCCAGGAGCAGATTGGCCTGATACAAGACGAAGATTGCTGAAAGTATTGGAAGCACTAAAGAGCGCAGGATTAACGTTAAAGTTGGAGAAATGTGAATTTATGAAGAAGAAAGTGGAGTACCTAGGATTCCAGATTTCGGAAAAGGGTATTGAACCGGGAAATAAGAAAATACAAGCAATTGAGAACTATCCGATTCCAAAAGACATACATCAGTTTAGAAGATTTTTAGGAATGGCCAGTTTCTTCAGAAGATTTGTAGTAAACTTTAGCGCCAAGGCAAGGCCAATGTATGAACTGCTGAAGAAAGAAAATTCATTTGTGTGGGGAGAAGATCAGAAAAAGTCATTTGGTGAAATAAGAAAGAGTCTGACGGAAGGACCAACTCTGAAGATATTCGACCCATCCGTGGAGACCCAACTACATACAGATGCAAGCTCAATAGGTTTAGGAGCTATGCTGATGCAACGGCACGATAAAAATTGGCACTTGGTGTACGCTATTAGCAGAAGAACTAGTGACGTAGAGCGGAACTATCACTCAAGCAAATTGGAGTTGATTGCGATAGTGTGGTCGGCAGAAAGGCTGAGAAACCTACTAATCAACATCCATTTCACCATAATCACCGATTGCGAAGCTCTTACGTATTTGAACGCTGCAAAGACTAAGAATCCACAAATTGCGAGATGGTATAATATGCTAAGTGAATACACATTTGATATAAGACACCGACCCGGAGAGAAACTAGCCCATGTAGATGCTTTAAGCAGAGCACCCATCGAGGAACCCATCGCAAATGATGACCATACGTGGGAGCGATTGAGTGTGTTTACTATTATGACCCGAGAAGAGGAGATAGTTATGTTCCAACAGACCGATGAGAAGCTGAAACAAAAAATAACTCTGTTAAGGCAGAAAACACTCAGCGCATCCGAGAAAAGCGAAATAAAGGACTTCTTATTAATAGAGGGTATATTGTATAAACAAGCAACGGTAAGAGGGGAAAGCAAAGTACTATATGTAGTCCCTAGCGCCATGAGAAAGAGCCTAGCGATAAAATATCATGATCTACAAGGACATTTTGGTGTGGAGAGAACGTTACGTAGAATTCAGGATTACTATTACTTTCCAAAAATGAAAAACTACCTAAAACAACACATACAAATGTGCCTGGAGTGTATACTGAGCAAAGGAGTATCAGGGAAACAATATGGTGAATTACACCCGATACCACCAGGAAGGAGACCCTTTGCGATAGTGCATATAGATCACCTAGGACCCTTTGTGACCAGTAACGCAAAGAATAAATATGTTTTAGTAATGATAGATAACTTGACGAAGTATGTAAAACTAGAAGCAGTAAGAAATACAAGCACTGACTGTGTAATTAAAAAGATAGAATTACTAATTAACCAAATGGGAGCACCGGAGAGAATTATTACAGATAGAGGAACATGTTTCATATCAGAAAAGTTTGAAGAAATGTGCATTAAATATGGAGTCAAACATACACTGAACTCACCACGACACCCACAAGCTAATGGTCAAGTAGAGCGAGTTAACCGGACACTGATACCAGTAATAAAAACTAGCTTAGAAAATGATGAGAGAAATTGGGACAAGAAATTGCGGATTATTGAAAGAAATTTGAACACAGCGGTTAGCAAAACAACTAATGACAGTCCTTTTCGGTTATTGTATGGATATACACCTAGATTTGATGACGGACGTGTTCGGGAGCTAACTCTTGCAGGAGAAACTTACCAAGAGCCGAAAGAATTACAACAAGAAGCGAGAGAGAGAATCAGGGAAGAGCAGATAAAATACAAAGCAAGATGTGATAAAAAGCGATACACAAACGTAAAATATGATATAGGAGATATCGTCTACATGAAGATCAATAAAGTCGCGACAGGTGAATCGACTAAATTGCAAGCAAAATACAGAGGACCACTGACAGTAACTAGTGTACTCCCAAGTGACACTTATCGAGTGTGCGACTTACAAAAAACGCAGGGAAGACGATATTCGTCTACGGCCCATGTTAGTCAATTGAAACTATGGAAAAATTATACAGAGGAAGAGGACATGATTCAAGTTGAAGAAGGGAACAATGAAGAAGAGATCAAAGCAACCAGAGGAATGGATCTAAGAAGAAGCAACCGAACTCCTAGAAGACCAAAGTATCTAGACAACTACACTCATCTCGAGGACGAGATGTAGGAGGATGGCCGAGTGTTGGTAACACCTGAAGACGAAACGAGGGTTGGCAAGAGGGTAGAGCGAAGAGAGAGCGATATGTGCGTGAACGTTGTAGAACGTCTGTATAACTACTTGTGTGTGAATAAAGTCTTTGATAGAATTACGAGCTTGAGTTTAATGTGCGACGCCCGCTCTCGTCGTAGTTAAACCCTAACAATACTTTGACCTTACAAAAGCTGAATATTTTATCCAAATAACATAATGAACAAAATTAATATATAAAAAACTTTAAAGAACGGACAGCTCATAATAGTTCGGCCGATATTTAATATTGGGTTACATCGCCTTTGTTAGCAATAACAGCTTTACAGCTTTAATTGTACTGGGCATTGTATCCAGAAGCTTTACACATTCTTCTAGTAGAGTGCGCCGGATTTTTTAACAAGTTTTTTGTTTTCATATTGTGCTAAAGGGTCTCGATAGGAGATAAATCTGGACTAGAAGATTTCCATTTTAACCCATTTAAACCCACTATTTTTTTTGTCAAAAATTTAATTTTTGTTGTAATATACTCATTTAGAAGCAAGTAAATAAGTGTAAAAAAGGAAAAAAAAAAGTGAATTGAACTTTTGAAATTAGAGCGTGGGTCGCTAGCGACCCACTGGGCACAACAGTCTACCATAATGTGAAAAATACATTCGGGAAAGCATTTTGTAATATTTAATTTTATTTTGAAAAACAATCTAAAACATACATTTTTTATTGAATTATTGAATTAAATTAAGTCTAATTTCTAATCTAATACAAAATATACAAAAACAAAATTATGTGTGATATGTTACGAAACACTTATCATGTAACGCAACGTTACATTTTGCGCAAGCCTTTATGGTTTTATTCTTACATACCGCACATCTTCGTCGGGGTTGGTCCATAACAATTAAATGTTGTCCTGATCTTCTTGCAGGAAGTGGAACACTTGCTGCTGAACTAGGACCAGCCCGTATTGACGGAGTTCCGAATGTGTGTAGTAGAGCACGAACTACTGCGGGACGAAAAGACAAATTGTCCATATTTTTTCCGTAAGTACGGCTGAGAGTCCAAGCATTATTCATGGCGATGTCCAACATCCATAAAATAATGGGCATATACCATTTCGTTCCTCTCATACCAATTCTATAATTTGATATATTGTTGTCCAACAAATCCACTCCACCCATATTTTGATTGTACTGCTTGATTGTATATGGTTGGGGAATTTCAATCCTTTTTTACTCTTTAGCAGAATACCTCGTTGCCTTCTGAAGTGGTTCTGTTCCATATTGATTGGATAGTACAGTGACTACAGAATTGTCTTTCCACCTTATTCCAACGATGTTATTTTCTTGTTCCACTGAACTGTTGTATTCTCCCCGATCCCTTTTTTATAGCTTTTCACATCTGGTACACTACACTTTTCCGTTCGATTTTCGCGTACAGTTCCTGTGCATCCATAACCAAGTTTTCCTATATCTGATACCAATTTTGCAGATGTAAAGAAATTGTCTATGAATAGAGAAAATGTCAAGGAATCATAATGTGTTTTTAAAACATTAGCAAAATTGATCACTACAGATTCTCCCAGTCCGTATTCTTTTCGGCTGATATTAGCTCTTTCTCGTCCTTGGTATACATCAAATTGTAGACAATATCCATTTTTCAGTGCCATTACCCAAGCCTTAAAACCAAATCTAATTGGCTTGCCGCGTATAAATTGCTTGCACCCATGGCGACCAAAATAAGGAATCATTGATTCATTAATAGATATAAAGTGGCCCAAGGGCGCAAACTTGATAAAGCACTCATTCAGCTTATCAACCATTGGCCGAATTTTTGCCATACGATCACCTTTATTTAGTTGTGCATTGTCCACAATATGCAAATTTCGAAATATCTCATCGAATTTATTTCGTCTCATAGAATTAGAAACTAACGTATTATGCACGTCATCCATTTCTTCCCAATAAAGCCTTCTTCTAGGCAAACAATTGTACCCCGATAGAAAAAGAATTTCAATGAATGTGTACAGTTCGCTATGCGATAAAATCAATTGTCTATTTCTCGTAGCCGCATATGCTACGGTTTCTGATATTAGCATATTCACGACAGTTTCATCGAAAAATAATAAAAAGAAATCCAGTGCTTCACTTTCTAAAGATAATGTAATTGGCGGCATCAAAATATCTGTCCAAGATTCACAAGATTCTTTAGGTAGATCTCCAGTTTTCCATTTTCTTGGTTCCATTTTCTTTTTCTTTTTTGGATTAGAGATGCACCATGTACTCCACTCGGACCAGAAAGTAAATCATTGTCATCTGTGTTACCCGTTCTTATCACCAAAGCTACTTCTGTTTCTAATTCTCAACGACTGAGACGGTCAGGATCACAACACTCTTCCTCACCCGAGTCTTCTGGGGTATCATTTCCTTCGTCATCCGGAGGTGTTAAAACAACGTCTAAATCTGTGTACCCGTCATTGCTGAGATTTTCGACTTCGGCCAAGAGCTCATGCATTGTGAGAGGCCGTGTCCTATAATACAATTTTATATAAGCCACAATTCATAAAATTGAAATATTTTTTTACGTTCCAAAAATCCCGATCTTTGTTTTCCATTTTGTAAATGGCAATTATTATATTCACTTCACTTGTTCACTCAACTAAATTTCTAAATGAACTGCTTAGAATATTACATACGGCTCCAGATAATGTAAATATTTGTAGTATGTATTTTTAAAATAAACATCAATAACAGCCCAGTGGTTCGTTGACGACCCTCCAGGATTTGTAAACATTTAGATAAAAAGTGTGTAACATATTTGTATCCAAGACATTATTATAGTATAAAACAAATATATATATAAAGTTAGTAACTGAAAGAAATTATAAATATATTTAGCATTTTTTATGAAAATTTTAATAATAATTTTCTATGTTATGTATTTTTAAAACGAGCATCTTTACGATTATTTTAAATACATTTTAATGAGTAATATGAATATCTTCTTGATTGATTACAGTCAACTATATCGTATAGAAGTGTAATTTGGACATGGAAGTTAAATTTTAAAAAATATGCAAACCCGAATTTATAAAACATTGTGTTGGGTCACTAACGACCCACTGGGTTTAAATGGGTTAATACTGGTATTTCATGACCATGTTCGAATAATTTCCGCCGTATGGCTTGCGGACTGTTGCGGCCGTCACTCTGCTGGTTCTGCAGAGTCCTAACCGCTTTTCTCTTGCAGGTGAAATGAAAGCCAACTTACCTATTTCTCTATTTAATTTCACCATAGGAATTACACACACACGGTTAATAATTTTACGAATGCGTTTACAATACAAATGTATTCGCCCGTATCTCTCGTTCTCCAATCCCTTTTTCCCTCCCGAAAAGGAGGCTGCCTTGCACCCTTTTCGTCTCGCTTCTTACGGGGGTGTCCACATCTGAAATAAATTTCTCTCGGTGCAGCTTTCTCTTACGCGAAGATGCGGCAGATCTCGGCCTCTGGTAACGGTTCGGTTATAAAACCCCGCTGCCCACGCAATGGCGCGATAACAAAGGGCGGCAGCCTCTGCAGAAATTCTTCCGGGAACGGAACAGGGACCGTCCTATTGGAAAATAAATTTACCTTCGGACGATTCACAATTTGAAATTGAAGGTAAAAAACTTTCATCCAGAATGTCTCTGTACTTTTGCCAATTAACTATGCCGTCAATGAAATGGAATTTAACTACACGTCTTGCAGACATGGAGCTCCAAACCATAACAGAGGCTGGGAAGTTGACTTTTTTAACTAAGCAATCATTATGATATAAGCCTCTGTTACGATTTGAGTGCTTGGACAAAACTCCTTGCTTACTTTCGATGGTGTGCTAAATGAAACACTTGTTTGTGGACTGTATTTTTAATAGGTGTTTAAGCTGCAGTGGTCAGGCAGGATCTCTCCGTCTCTACAGACTCGGTACCTCCACGAAGGGTCGGTTTACCGCTCGCACCCCGCGCAGGGGGTGGCTAGTATTTAACACGCCGCCCTCCTTGAAATGACCAAGTCTTTCAACATATAAAATTTACAAAAAACAAATATATACATACACAGAACACCTAAGTAACAATACATAATCAAATAAACATAAAACAAGAACACAAAGTTAAACAAGTAAAAAGAGAATAAAAGATAAACAATATATACAATTACAAGAATACAAAAATTAACATAAAATCCAAATTAATATTAAGTTTAGTTCAAATCTCAATCCCGTATACTGAGTTATTGAAATGACACATGGAGTGCCTAAATATTCCGTTTACTTTAGTCGGTAATCGGTAGAACACAAATTCACGCAATTGCCCTTTTAAACACTCCATTCGCGGTTTAACCGTCACTACACTCACTTGATTGTTGGTGCCGGAGTGAACTTCCGTAATCCTACCAATTAGCCATCGCAGAGGTGGCAGATTGTCGTCCTTAAGTAGAACCATTGTTCCAACTTCAATCGGCGGATCCAGGGATTGATCAGTGCTCTTCCACTTGTGTCGCACCTTACGCTTCCAAAAATGATCTTGAAGACGTTGCAGTAACTGCCATCGAGACAAACTGCCTATTTTGAGGTGTTCCAAGTTAGGGCTTGGAATTGCTGTCATCGGTTGTCCAATAAGAAAATGGCCAGGGGATAAATAGGAATAATTATTTGGATCGGAACTTATAGGGTTTATGGGTCGTGAATTAATAACCGCCTCTATCTGTATGAATATTGTATTGAGCTCTTCAAATGTGAGACGCGATTCCCCAACAATTTTAAATAAATATCGCTTAGCAATTTTTACAGATGCCTCCCACAGGCCTCCAAAATGAGGTGACCGCGGTGGCATGAAGTGCCATTCGATTCCCTGGCTTCCGCTCTCATACGCAATTTTTTCTTTTACCATTTGATTCTCAAAGAATTCCTTCAACTTTTTTAATTCGTTATTTGCGCCAACAAAATTTGTGCCATTATCAGAGTACATGTGGATACACCTACCCCTGCGCCCGATGAAGCGGCGCAAGGCTGCAATAAACGCTTCAGTCGTGAGACTGCTTACAATCTCAATGTGGACAGCCTTTGTCGCAAAACAAATAAATAATGCCGCGTACGCTTTGCTTATCTTAAGCTTCCGTGTGCCTTCTTTTATTAAGAAAGGACCACAATAGTCAACACCGCAAGTTGCAAATGGCTTACCAGGTGTTACGCGATGTGCAGGTAAATTGCCCATAATTACTGTTCTAGATTTGGGATTATTTTTGAAACAGATTATACATTTTCTAATGACCCCCTTTATGCCGTTCATACCGTCAATCGGCCAATATTTTTGGCGTACGGCGGCCAGTGTTGCCTGTGCCCCGGCATGCAAATTGTCTTTGTGCGTTTGTAAATAAATCAGTTCCGTTAATTTATGACCTTTCGGTAGCAAAAGCGGATATTTTATCTGTATGCTTAGATCGGAGTTAGCTAAACGCCCTCCTACTCGTAATAATCCTGAATCATCAATAAATGGGTTTAAACTAGTTAATTTACTTTTGCGGTCAACCTTTGACTGTGATTTGATTTGATTAATTTCTCTGTTGAATGACTCTTCTTGAGCTACCTTAACTAAAACATTAGTGGCGGCATCTAGTTCCTGTATTGTTATGCTAGATACCTGGCGATTGGTTTTTAATTTGCAGTTCTTGGCAAATCGTAAACATAACGCCGTAACTCGAATTAATTTTCTGAGTGAACTAAATTTTGCAAAAATGTCAAATTTCTCAAGAAAAGCCACTACGCAGGTAGTTATTTCCTGTTTCTTTTTCTTGGGTAAATCGTCTTTGTTTGTGGTTTGTACAGTTGTCTTTATATGTGCATCCCTTATCCAATTTGGCCCATTCCACCACAAATCATTCTGTACGAGCTCGGCTGGCGAAGCACCCCGAGACATAATGTCTGTCAGATTTTCTGCAAAACTTACGTATGACCATTCATTTGCGGCGGATAGATTTAATATTTGTTCGATGCGGTTTGCTACGAATATTTTCCATTTATTGGGGAATAAATTAAACCAACTAAGTACAATTTGAGAATCACTATAATAATATACTCTATTTACATGTAGCACTATAGTTTGGCGTGCCCGTGACATTAATTGAGCGAGATGTAATGCCCCGCACAATTTAAGCCTAGGTATAGTTTCCGTTTTTAGCGGTGCCACCCTTGATTTTGCACAAAACAACTGAACCTTAAAGTTGTCATTTTGCGAATTTCCGTTTTCTGATTTAGCAGACGCGTCGAACACCACGCGTAATTTAGTTGTAATTGATTCAGATTTTACCACCGCATGATGTGGAAGATAGAAATGAGGCGCACAGTCATTGGACGTAACCCTTTGCATGTGCCCAAGCTCCACATATTCACGCATGAATTGTACGTATTCATTTTTGAGCTTCGAATCATTTCTGAATCTTTTTTCAAGGTTGTAAATCCTTTTTAGGGTCACACATTTTGAAGACCCGAGCTCGTTACAATTTTTAACAAATGGCAACGAAACTCCAAACAGGCCGTCGCCGTTTGTTGTAAATTCTTTGAGGAATGATTGCTCACAAGCTTTCTTCTTCATTGTAAATTTTATGGGGGTTGCTAGCCCGCTGTGTATATTCCCTAACTCCCAGAATTTCTGAATGTTAAAACCCGCCAGATGACACTGGCTGGACGTTCCATGCTGGCCAAACCATGCAGCGGTAATATTGCCGCCGCTCACCCATCCTAAGTGCGTCTTAACAATTACGGCATTATTGCGATCCACTATTATCCGCCCTGAACACAAAAGTAGCCAAAACAGTTCGGTCCCCAATAAACCATCCAACGGCCGCGCACGGTTGAATTCCGGATCTGCCAGTAGCCGGCATCGCTTGGGGATTTTTACCGAATCTTCAGGTATATTTATTTCCTTAGTTGTTGATGGCAAATCAATAATAGCATCGATATGCGTTGCGCCGATATTGCGCTTATTATCGAAGGCCTCAACAAGCGTATCCCATGCAGTCTGGTAATTGGCATCGCAAATGGTGAACGAACCCAAAACCTCAGCGGCTTCGCCTTTAATGGCGGAAATTAAATAATGAAATTTTTGTACATTTGGTAGTGAATCGCGTTCATGTACGAGCGATTTAAAAGTAACATAGAACGGAAGCCACTGATCGAAACTGCCGTCAAACTTAGGCAAATCAATCCTCGGCAACCTGATTTCGCTGTTGTTATTGATGCTGCTAGCCGTCGATACATTTTGTTGACTTTTTTGTAGCCCCAACAATAAATTGTTTGCGCTGTCTATGAGTACATCATATTTATTTTCGAATTCCGTTATTTCGATATCTACGGCTACATTTTCAAGCTCGTTAATTTGGCTTTGAATATTAATAAACTCGTCGAGTGCAATGCTTAGACGATCAAGACGCATATTAATTATAAAAGGTGTGGTCTTTTCGTCCACGGTGTTTAAAAATGTCTCAAATCGCGTCATTGTTCCGCGAATACCCTTTAGGTCAAACTTAAGTTTATCTAACGTAGACATACTGACATATGCTGTTATCAAATGAACGTAGGAAGGATAAACAATGAGGATCAAACCGTTTTCTCTTCTGTGAGATGTCTGCGACTCCTTGCTCGCTGGCTGTCGGATGCCGGACACGGATGGTGATTCCCCCAGGTGCTGTCTTCTTCCTGTTCTTCCTGATGATCCGTTGCTCCTTGGCTTCTGGATACTTGATGGAGATCCAAGTCTACGGCTTGTGCCGGACGGTGCCCTTCCCACGTTGTAATGCGTGTTGTTTTGAACATACACTGTACACTTCACTTAAACACACACGGTTCGGATGATGATGTTATCCGATTCGAAGGACCATGTTACGATTTGAGTGCTTGGACAAAACTCCTTGCTTACTTTCGATGGTGTGCTAAATGAAACACTTGTTTGTGGACTGTATTTTTAATAGGTGTTTAAGCTGCAGTGGTCAGGCAGGATCTCTCCGTCTCTACAGACTCGGTACCTCCACGAAGGGTCGGTTTACCGCTCGCACCCCGCGCAGGGGGTGGCTAGTATTTAACAGCCTCTGAAGATGTACGCAAAACTCGTTTTCGCGTATCACCTACACAAACATCAAATTTTTGTTCATCACCCCAAATTACACTATGCCATTGTCTTTGATTCCAGTTTAGATGTTCTCTAGCCCAGTTTAGTCTTTTTTTTTGTAATATAGTTAATAAAGGTTTTTCTTTTGCCTATTAAAAAAAAAAAAATCTTTTAACTATTTTTCGTCCAAAAAATCAAATATATTACTTTATAGAACTTGTATCCTCTTTTTCGAATAGTTCGCTTCTTGCGGCCATCGAAACTTCTTCTCCTATACTTTCCCTCCATAGCATAGTTATTTCTTTAGTATTTAATCGCCGGTTTGTTTTTATAATTCTACGTAAAGACATTTATTTGCTTCCGTAATTGTAGATGGCCTGCGGGTTTTGATTGTTTCTTCGGCTTCACCGGTTCTTTTATATAAATTGATAATATCTTGCACTGTAGAACGCAGAACTGAATGCGATGGACAATGATGGACAAGCGCAAGTCTTTATTTAAAGATATACCGCGAGGCATTTTACTTAAATATTAACGTAAAAACATAGTGTATTATTATTATTGTGTCTCACAGCACGTATAGAACTAATATTGACAGATATGTGTTGATTTGTTCAGTATGTGTTTTGTTTTAACCGTAACGCATTAATTCCATGGCAATGTAACCCAATATTAAATATCGGCCGAACTATTATGAGCTGTCCGTTCACTAAAGTTGTTGTTATATTAATTTTGTTGATTATATTATTCGGATAAAATATTCAGCTTTTGTAAGGTTAAAGTAATAATTTTAAAATAGTCGAAACAATTTTGTCGAAATGTCTCATCATTTGTGTAAGTTTTATGATTTGTTTAGGCCTCTGCTTGAAAATGTAAAACGGCCGGACTATTATGATCCTGTGCTCATACATACATAATCCGGTCATCTTGCACCCTGTAAGGGGCCAACATATCCTCAATACTAATGAACGATATAAGCAATAAATTCACTGATGTATTACTGTGCGAATACAAACCAAATTATAAAACTAATTCATTTACAAATAATCCCAGGGTGAAATGTGAGAAATAGCCATCGCAAGTTGCGACAGAGTGTCGCCAAATATCTCAAGAGCCGAGGCCTGCATATGCACGGTTCTGGAAGATTCCATGTCGAGGTGTCACATAAACTATCTGGGTATCAGCACCCCTTAGAAATGAGCAAGCGCCAGGCACGTAAAAATCACCTCAAATGGCAACGCTTTAAGTTAAGTGTAAAACTCTGCGCTAAAAACGCATTAATACCACACGCACACTCAAGATTAATAATAACCATGATAACTAAGGGATGGGGGCGAATATTTAGCAGTAGATATGTGAGGGGAGTGGAGATTTGAAGCTGAAAAAAACCTATTTAAGCACAAGCCACACACGAGCGAGATCAGTAAGAAAGTTGCGTCGGCCACGAGCAACGCACACGACATTCGCGGTTTTGAGTATATAAATTCACGTCGGTTTATAATTAAATTAACGATTGTATATAACGTTGTAAAAAAAACGCGAAGTAGAATAAAAATTTGAATAAATCAAAAAACGTACAATTCTAGGTACAGAGTAATTTAATTTTTTTATTATTAACGATAATATTAAGTTGTTAAACCAGTCTCATTATAAATTCACGGGAGTGCTTATTCCTTTCAATCAACCCTAAGTTACCTAGCAATACCAAATATTACCGATTACCTATTCCTATCAGTAAACAAAGGCGGCTCGAACGCTATTCGTGTTTACAAACCACTAAAGGAAGCAATAACAGGTGTAATTGACGCCCACGCGCGTACTTCGTTCACACACCTGTTATTGTGAAATCAAATTCCCGCACTAGATTCAAAGTGACAGAAAATAGTGTATTAAACCAACCACAACTTACCTGGAAAAGCCAAACACCAATTACCTATTCCTATCAGTAAACAAAGGCTACTCGAACGCTATTCGTGTTTACGAATCACTAGAGCAAGCAATAACAGGTGTAATTGACGCCCACCCGCGCACTTCGTTCACACCTGTTATTGTGGAATCACCTCCTCCACTAGAATCAAATCGTTTTCAGCATCATAACATTTAAACATATAAACTCATTATACATCGGTATTGACCATAAGTATAACAACTAATCAAGGCATTCAGTGTTCCCCTCCGACATACATCGTCATATTCAAATCAAAATAATTCATAAAAATGATGGCTTCTTCATTTTAAATCATAAATGAACACATAACGTGCATATTGTTGGGCAGAGTGATTTATAATTGTATAAATAAATAAGTTGGATTACATCTGAATAATTTTAAAACATAAGGTATAAAAATACAGGTTTCGTTATTTCAAATCATAAATGAGCACACAGCGTGCATATTATTGGGAATAGTGATTTATAATTGTATAAATAAATAGGTCGAATTAAAAATCTTACAAATTTAAAATCATAATGTATACAAATAACGGTTTATTGATTTCAAATCATAAAACAAGTACATGACGTACCTATTATTGGGCAGAGTAATTTAGAATCGTACAAATAAAATAGGCTGGATTAAATCTCAATAATTTGAAGACATAATGACAATGTGTGGTTAAATATCGTAAACAAGAAATAAGTGGAATTATTAAAACTCCGTATAAACAGAGAGAATGATAAACGAGAGAATGAAGCTTGGTATAATCACAAAAGAAGTTATTAATAACCTCCAATGTTCCTGATAATAATATATTATAACATTATAATATTTCCATAAACATTTCCGATTGAGGTAGCAGAACTGTTATTTGACACAACTTGTAACATGTCTGACAGTGATGACTACTTGTGACATTGGTGCTTGCTGTGGTCGTGGGTAGAATTACTAATTTACCTGTATCAACGTAAACAATGGGGCTCCAATAATTACATTATTGTGTGGACACCGACACAACCATGAAATTGGGGAAGATCGCGAAATACCTTTAGTAATCATTCATGAATTATTGGGGATATCTCAACATCTTTAAATAGTTCGATTTTTGATCATATCACTTTCCTGTAGTTGAATGGAGTGAAAGAGCATGGTAATAAATGGTCTAAGAGAAGCACGTGCATGTATACAAACTCTCGTAAATAAACTTCGTAGTAATAACCATTTTCAAACTATCAATTGAATAAATAAAAGAATTTACACATTCATTATAAGGTTAACGAAATACATAAAATAAATCAATTCATGTCATAATCGCCAAACTGTGTTTTATTTCCCTGTACGTTATAATTATATAAATTAATTTACATCATCATCAACTCGTGTTTTATTTCCCTGTGTCTTACAATTTCAGCGTGTCTCTTATTAAATAAACAGAACAAATCCTTAAATTGGTGCTTTCCTGTATTAATCCATTATTAGTGTACGTTAATTAACACATTACCAATAGCAAAGTACCTTGAGAGTAATCATGGTAGTTAAATTAAACGTCACGACGTGTATGTACTAAATACGATCACAAATAACGAGCCAAAAATAATTAAAACATTATATAATAAATCACAAGCCAAAAATAACTAAAACATTATATAATAAATCACGAGCCAAAATAATCAAGAAATTATATAATAATTTCACGATAAAAACTACGAATAATAAAATAAATATAATAAAATAATATCGGAGCGTTACAACCCTTAAGGTGTTATTTCGTTGTGACGTCTAGTGTTCGTGGCCCGCCGCAGCGTCCAGCCGTTGAGCACTGCTACGGTGCTACGGCTGCAATGGTTTATCAATGGCAATGATTTTGTTAAAGCGGCTCGTCTTGAAGATGCAACGGCCCGCCGTCGACGGCTACATCTCGACTGCTCAAAAACAAGTCGAGACGCGAACGCCACGAGATTACATTGTGTGAGCGCATGGTAATTTGGTTTAATATAAACCTAGATAATATCGTCAAACCAAAAATGTCTAAAATATAAATCAGATATTGAATGGACCAACGACATACCATGTTTTATTTAGCTAAACAAGGAGTAGTTGAGACAGGTGTTATTTGCTGAAAAATCGTTCGTATTAATAAATAAATAAGTATCACGTTCCGGCTTAAAAATCCGTAAACATTCCTGACTCGTGGGGGCAGCCGACCCATGTACCAGTCCGGGAGAATGCTGACTACAATGGGGACAATAAAGACATTAACTTAAGTGTAACAAAAGTTTACCTGTCGGGCGAAAATATCAACAGTTCAGGGAAATATAAATTACTCGTGACCAGACAGGGGCTGTACCACTGACTGACAGTGAGCGATTCCGGGGTGTCTCAAAACCGAAAGTATAAAATTACGGCCCATAGAATCATTAACTTAAGTACCATAAAAACAGCGCAAGCTACATGCACGCGTACCGGGATTCGTGGAAGAGGGCACATTAGGCCTGGATAACTCACACCTCGAAGGGACATGATTTGTATCGGTAGTAAGCACAAACCAGCCAGCAACATATCGTATGACTTGAACATGTGGGGAAAATTATTGCGCAGGCATCGAGCGAAAATGGCACTCAGCGAGGGCAAGAGGACCACCGGGGAACCCTCGGAAACGACAATGTTTGGGCCCGGGGGCTCGGGGAGAATGTGGAGGTAAACATATAAGAATTTGCGAAAGCAGGGGGGGAGGTCACTTGATTCTCGTCGGGCGAGGGCACGAGAGAAATCGTGAGAGTGTAAACGGGGGCGCGATTAGTATAAACAGTCAGGGAAATTGATAAATTCAATTAGGGCAGTATTGATCCTGTTAGATATTTTCGGGGAGACCGCGAAGTAATTAAAACGACACCAAGGGCAAGGGCCACCACGGCATCAGCACGGCTGTCCAGTCGGCGAGAGATAGGAAGGGTTAATGAGTGAGTACTGACGCAATTGATAATCGAGTAACGCGAATCAAACCGCCAATTTCGAAGGGCACTGCGAAATATTTAGCAGACAAGTCATTACGCGTGTCAAGTAAATTAATTCGGCAATCCGCCGGAAAATATCCTGTGACAGAATTACGAAAGAACAAAACGCCCAAACTGGCGCAAAGGTGTGTAATCCTCTTCGTATAAAGAGTGATATGTGGGTTTCGCGACGCATTTTGAAACAGTGGAGCGCGCTAGAAGCATAATTACATATCACTGTAACCACTTGATATGTTCGGGTCGAACATATTAACCAATCACACACCACAACGTGCATGGTTCTCTTCGTAATATTGTCAAGTATGGTAAGTCTTACAACCTCAAACAAACGACCACCAATTACCGTTCCCAATTATCCACCTGACATATGTTTGCGCCTAAATTGGCGCCGAGGTATGGGAATATATTAAGAGCGATGTGTGGGTTTCGTGACGCATTATGAAACAGATGGGCGCACTCGAAGCTTCTTCAACCACACGTCAATTTTATCTTTGAAATCTAGTTACCATAATGGGACTATTTTACCAACCGCTTTCATTGCCACGAAACTTAAAACCAACGTGCGAAGTGATAAAATCCTGCCTACGCAACAACATTCTCGATTATCATGCGTTTTAATTATTATTTATATTTTGTTAGCAAGGGATTCGGGAAAGAGCTTAGTTCAGGAATTTATTGAAACAGATATAAACTCAAGGGATTTCCCAGGTATCGTTTGCCACGGGAACTAAAAATCGGTATCCGTGAAGGTCAATAATTTTTACAAAAATCAGCAAATATCATCATGTCATAGCAAATCACTAAATACTTGTATTCAACGTTGCGTAGTTAATATCACTAATCAATCAGCCGAGTGAGTGATCGAACTAATAAGTCGTAATTGCATGGCGGTGAAATAAAACAGCCCTCAGCATCGATAATGCGTGTGGTCAGTATTTGCATGTTTGAATTCTTGAGCGTGTGAGAAATGAATGAATGCGAGTCAATATAGTTCTGAAGCATGAGCATGTGGATATTATAGATAAATCATTGAATGAATCAAACTTATAAGTCATGATCGGGTGAAAAACAAAGTTAATAAATACGAAGCATAACAGCAAGGAAGAGTGAATGCGAATCAAGATAATTCCTGCATGAGCATGCGTATAGAAGGGATATAAATCAGTGAATGAATCAAAGTCAAAATCATGCAGAATCAGCTCAGCTAGGTGAATCCAATTGTCACAAAAACGAAGTAAAAACGAAAAAAAAACAAAAACGAAGCTTATGTTTCATACACGTCAGACGAAAGGGTTGGGGTATGAGACTCGCTATGAAATCAGATATATGTACCAGATTAGCCAGACACAACTGACCATCGTGCACAAATCACCGATCGTAATTTACCTCATGATTAGATGCATCTCAGACCAAATCATAACAAAAGAAAAGATAATATAAATAAAAAGAGTCAAAACCAAACGAGGGGCTTATGTTTCATACACGTCAGACGAAAGGGTTAGGGTATGAGACTCGCTATGAGATCAGATATATGTACTTTAGCCAGACACAACTGACCATCGTGCACAAATCACCGATCGTAATTTACCTCATAATTAGATGCATCTGATACCAAATCAAAACGAAAGAAAAGATAATAAAAAATAATAAAAAGAGTTAAAACCAAACAAAGGGCTTATGTCCCATATACGTCAGACGAAAGGGTTAGGGTATGAGACGTACGTGATAATTATTAGGGTATTATTCCTTGGTAAATGCATTGCAAAACTTTAATTAAGGTTAAATCGTCATCCTAATATTCATAATTAGCAGGGACAGATCGCATGTACTAGTAACCAGTAGAATTTCAAATACAACGTTAAATCACGTCAGAATACTACGAAATATAGTCAGAAATTACGTAAGAATTATTAAATTCATTTCAAAACTTTAATTAAGAATAAATCGTCATTCTTATTTATTTGTGTGTTATTACTTATTAAATAAACCCTTTGTCACCACATACATGTAAAGCGTATTATTTTACCATAACCAAATGAAATAGTCAGATACCACGTAATAGATATTTAAGCATTAAAAGTGGTAAGTATCTTTTACTAGTCGAGGTCGAGTTTGCGCCCGAGCGACAGCGAGGGCTAGCAATAAAGACCGAGACTGGTTAAAACATACTTCTCAAATTGTTTATAACTGTTTTTCCACTCCAAAAGTTGGTTTAATTGTTTGTGTTTGATTAATTTATTTTCGCAACATGAACAAAATGTCAGTACGGCTTTGGTTGCTAAGACTATTTTTCAAACAAAGTGTGAATGTCAGAAATTGCATTCGTTCAGTTGTAAAATGAATTCCAATGAAAATAAACAAGAAATGGCAATTGAAGAAGCTGCATATGCTGCCTGTTCCTTCCTACTGCCGGAGAAGTCGAAGGGGTGTTATCAAAAGTGTTTTAATGACTGGTTCCAGAGAAAGAAAGCTATTGAAATTATTTTACTTACTTCCCTGAGGGAAGTAAGTGATTACTTACTTCCCGTTGCTCATAGTAACCAAAGCTTTATCGGTAAGTTTGACTTACTTCCACTAAATCAATGTTATAACAGTGTACTTACCATGCAGGGAGTTGAAAAAAATCATTACTCATTTCAAAACTTTTATTAAGAATAAATCGTCATTTTTAATTAGTTGTATGTTCTTACTTATTAAATAAACCCTTAGTCACCGCATAAATATAGAGCGTATTATTTACCATAACCAAATTAACCAAACCTTACTTGCTAAATTAAAATGTAAAACCATATGAATTACCGAATGAATAAATTACTGTATGATGATATTTGTGTATGCGTATAATTTGATATTTTCCCCGTAACAGACACAATACTTGATCAACGAACCAGCGATCTTGTCACTATAACGATTCCATAAATCAAACATAGGTGAAGTACAGTCACTTAGATTACGAGCCACACTACGTTTATAAATTAATTACAATTTATAATAATACCCCGGTATTGTACCGTTACAATATTGACGATGAACTGTTAATTGATCATGTTCGTGAATTCTCTTATTTATACGACCATGAAAATATTGACTTTAATGATTGCAAAATTCGCAAAGTATTTGTAAATTGCTGCTTCAAATTTACATGAATGAGATTCAAAATAAAATCAAATTGCTCTCTGTTGAGTCTAAAAAAGCCATGAAACTCTTCATCGTCGGCATCAAGATGAGTTTCTATGGGTATCTGTAATATCTCTCTTGAGTCCTAGATCTGTATAATTCGTGGGTTTCTATTCATATGGATCAGAATATCATCATTTGCTCATATCCTATCACAATCAATGCCGCAAAGGTTTCCGGATTCATTTTTATAAGCACTTTTCATTTCATAACTTTTAAAAGCGTCACTGCCGGACGTCGAAGCGGGCCGCGAACGCTGGCCGTCGCAACGAAATCCCACCTTTAGGGTGTCGAGGTTGAAAAACTAAAAACAATGACTTATTTATCAAATTGACCTGCTTCCGTTATTTCTATTAAGATCAAATGTATGGCATTTAAGAAGCACTTAGCAATAAACATTTTAGGCAAATTACGAAAAGTTTAAAAAAGAAGTGGAAAGAAACGAAAATATGTGTAAGAGCATCAATTGGGGATTCCGTCATCCGGGGAAGTCCCTTGGCTGAGCGTGCAAAGCCGCGACCACGTGCGGCTCCGGGGGTAAAAAGCGGACTGGAATGAGGTCACGGAGAGACCTTACGTGGGATATTGGGAGTTGATTGGCATCCTCGTACTTAAGCGTACTAACCATTGATACGTTACTTTAAAATATATAAACTTGTTGTTAAATGTTCATTAGGAATAATAAATACTCTTACATATGCAAAGAGCAAAGTGCCTTCTGGCGGAGGATTTTTCAATGGTTTTCGAATTGTTTACTTGAAATGTAAATAAATGTGTGGAACTCAGATATAACATTTAATTGATTTTGATCCACCTTATTAGTGAAAAATGTCCTTGCTCAGCTACGAAATCCATTGGGACCACTGTGGGCCGCCTGCAAAAACATTGCTGCCTACAAAGGAAGTGCCGCCGTGTGAAAAAAAGGATCGCCGTATATAAAAAAGTGCCACAGTTTACAGTATTTTTCTGTATAATTAATAATTTGAATTGAAAATTGAAAACTGGGGACACTCTGCTTAAGCGTATCTTGCGGGGAATACGATATATCATGTTACGATTATTGTAAATGGGTTATTAATAAATCGATATTAGACAAAGGACTAGCTTTCACAAGATACTCACAAAATTTATTAAACACAAACAATTGCAAACGTATAATAAATGGTTCCATGCTTGTTTTCTGACATTCGTATGTTTCTCGCCTATCATTAGTTGGTATACAAAATTAAAGTCTTACATTCTCAATCTGGTCATTCCTGGTGAAACACAGTTCTCGGACCAACAAAATTATGTGATTGCGAAAAAAATTGCACAAATGTATGAAATTCATTTTCTCAATTTTTATTGCCATTAGTCACTCAGATGATTTAAGACATTCGCCTATGGTTCGTGGGCTCAAACGTCATCTTCGTCACTAATGGCTATCATAATCGCTCCTGTAATAATATACTATAATAATATATGAACCTTACTATAGGTATATTATTTCGATAATGTTCACATGTATGTACAAACTATCATAGTGACCATAGTGTACTAGTTATACTGTGGTCCATATATCTACGTCTCAAAAACTATAAGCACCTTATTTACAACAAATACACAATTAAAATGTATTCGCAGGCCGTGTAAAATAACCACGCCGGCCGCGCCAGTTTGAAAGAACTGATCTACAGTAGCGGACTGTATGTTAGGAGGCTATTGTGACATGCGCGTCTATATCTAGTATGTAAAAAATGCGCAAACAAAATGTGTACGTTCTATGAATTTCATCGGCCGCCCCGACTGAAGGTTAATAAGGCTAACGATTTTCACCCAATTGTTAAAGAGTTTAACATGTAAAACTATAAAAAAAGAGCAGAAATGCCGAAAATAGTTGGTGGCCGTAAAATTTGTTTATATACGTGTGATCAGCACAATTTACTTTGAGATAGCCAGTGTACCGCCAAAGTACCGTCAAAGAAAATAACGCCATCCGCCAGTGGTACACGCCAATAAGCGACCATTTCTTTATATGTTTAACTTTTTGATGTGCTGGCCGCATCGGCTCGACATACAGTTATAGATTCTGGGTGTTTTTTGGCCGTTCTCAGTTTGGCTGCGTTGGCGACAAAACACAAAGCAATAACAAATATGTACAGGCGTCGTGACGCCCGGAAAAATTACTGGATCAAAAATTAATTAAAGCGAACCTAACAATTATAACCTATAACCCATACCTATCTATTTTTTGGGACCAATACCAGAATTTCTGCAACATGACCCGGGCGCTGGCGCTGGGATATTGGTGGACATGATTTTACCGAATGATAATCCGACTGATTTTAGAACGAATGATAATCCTAATGATTTTCACGAATGATCAAATGATTCCGAATGATACCTATAATCGAATTATTCGATTATTATTATTCGAATTAGCCCATCACTACTGTCCGCAATTAAATCACCAATGTGACTGTGATATCCAATGATTTAGGATCATCTTCTAAAAAAATCCAACTTAAGATTTTCCTTCGGGAGTTTCTTGGTATAGGTATTAGAAACATTGTATAAAATGTCCGATACAAAATCGTGTCCGCTAAAAAAATATTAAATGGCAAAGGGCGCGAAAATAGTTTTTTTTTTCTGAAATATCTTGTAAAATTAAGTTTAAGGTTTTATCCATATTACCAGCTATTTATTTAAGGTATTATTATTTTGTACTTACTGGTAGAGTTATTTTTATTTTATTTTATTATTTATTTATTTTATTTTGCCTAACTCAGATCAAATCCCAAATATTTATGATGAAATAAAATAATATACACCGCAAAATATATATACACCGCAAAATACGTAAGTAAATAACTCTTTATATATATTCGTATGAAATAACCATACACGTATTTAAGAATTGATTTCACTTTCGATTACCTAAATTAATACCCCCAAAAAAGATAGTTTCACACATTTTAATTTATATAAACACTAAAAAATACCATAAATACTAATAATTTATATATACCACATCAATAAACACATAACAAATATTATTATAATTTATATTTAAACATATTTATACAAACTTAACGCTAATTTATATTTAACATAATTGATGGTTTGTTAAAAAACTAAAACCAGTTAGGCAAAATAATATAAATAAATAATAAAATAAAATAAAAATAACTCTACCAGTAAGTACAGAATAATAATACCATAAATCTTGTGAAATATTGGTTTTACGAAAATTTTGGTAATTGTAAAATTTGTTTATTATCAAAATATGCACAAAAACGGATATATACAATTTACGATGGACCAATAGTTTTCGAGATATGAGGCTAAGAAAACTTGGCGTTGCGACGCATTCGTTTCTGTACCACTTCTGACCTCCGTTTTTTTTTCAACCTTTTTACACTCTATGGGCGCAAACATAATCGATGGATAACACATTTTTAGAATATTTTATTTGTCATGGGTCTTTTCTTCTACTTCGTCTTAGGTCCAGTCATTTTTGCATTCATCTTCTAAACAAATCCAAGTGAAGATTTTCCTTCGAGATTTTCTATGTATCGCTACCAGAATCTCTTTGTAAGAAGTCCAATGCAAAATTGTGTTAGCAACATAAAAATCGTGAAAGTAAAATGTGGCGACGAAGTAGAAGAAAACATCCTATAACCAATCAAATATTCTAATAATTTGTAACCCGTGGATTAGGATTAGGCCTATTGAGAACACAGCCCTTGCATTCTACCTCAGAAATGATGCAGAAACGAATGCAAAGCAATGCCCAAGTTTTTCTGGCCTTGTAAGGACCTAATAATATTAAATTCCATAATTATACGAGTCAAAACAAAACGGCGTAAATATCATTCATTTTGGGCGCGCATATATTGAGATCACGCTGACTTCTAATTTTTGGGTAATTTAAATTAGCACACGATCGAATGATGATCCATAAATAGGTCAAGGGAATTCAACGGGAACTCAAAAGAACAATTGCGTAATTCGAGAACTCATGTGGGATTGCGTCACTTTGCGGTAGAAAATAGATTTAG
The DNA here is from genome assembly GCA_951805005.1 of Othius punctulatus. Lineage (NCBI taxonomy): Eukaryota > Metazoa > Arthropoda > Insecta > Coleoptera > Staphylinidae > Othius > Othius punctulatus. The sequence goes on along the minus strand of OX638140.1, from coordinate 23,504,511 downwards.
CAAGGCGCCGCTTACTGTGGCGGATGGGGAATCTGACTTTACTGACACTACGGGAAACTATTGTTTTCGTGAAAATTTTCAAACCCGAGATTTCAACTGATATATCAGTTTTGGGGTCCCACAAGTCCATTAAAACGGTTTTTGAAAAATGTCTGATCGTCTTTGTGTGTGTGTGTGTGGCTGTATGTGTATGTATGTGTGTTAATTTGTGGATGTGTGTGACAACTTATTTGTGTACACTCAAAGTCAAAAACGGCTCAAGATAATTGAATAAAATTTTGAAATTAAGATTTTTAGCACAAAATCTACCTTTGGAAAGGTTATGGAAAAGAATCGACAATTGGAAGTGGGTGTTTAATCTTATTTTTTTGTTTTGTTTTTGATCAATTGCTTAGAAAATAGTACAAATATCTGATAAATATTTCAATAAAAGTTGAAGACAAACTGCTTTTGTAGAAAACAAAATTTCATAGCACTCTTGCTTTTCGAAAAAAACTTCGCTGAAATCTAATGTTTACCATTTTGTACATTTTGTACAATATGTTTATCAATAATTTAGTATTTTGTCTTTTATTTATATTTTAACTATTCATTCCTATTAATATGGAGAAAGTCGTATGTTGCCCACGTCAGATTTTTTTATTTTGGTTAATCCACTTACAATATGGTTCATATTGTATAGATATATTTACAATTACAATTAAACAAATAAAAGTAACTTACGGCTTTTATCGTTAGACAACATGAAATTAGAAATATGTCATTTCTAATTAACAGAAACTAATATAAATAAAAAAAAAAGTATATGTAGCAAGCATGTAAGCATAAAAACAAAACAAAACTTATATTTAGTCGCTTTCATCTGAATCCACGATATCTTCTGTCTCACAATCTTTATTGACCAAGAGATCTATCACTTCCGGACAAAAACTAGAAGTTTCCTTCGTACTTCCACTGTAGTTACTAATTACATGATCTGATGATATAATCAATATGTTTGATCAGTATTAGTATCTTTCCGCGAAGTTTTTCTGTTGAAAAATTGTCAATAGTTTCTATAATCTTTATTTTTAGCCTCTTGGGACTCTTCATTTTCTTCAAATTACATGTGATTTTCGCCGCTTTTGCGCCCGATTTGGCGCCACCGACCCACGATGACGTTTAAATATATAATTATTTATAACACAAATATAAATAAAAGATTTCTTTTTCGAAAATCGAAATATGCAGGGAGTTTCACCTTGAAAGTGTGCAAATTCTAAACAAATTTCTAGATGTACTCACACTAACGCATATACGTACTAACTGACATACACATACATACTTTTATATGTGACAAAAAATGATTACTAAATACAGAAAATAGGCGTATGAACTTGTATAATAGTAATCATGTCAAAAACTTGCGAAGGGGAAAAAATTGTAACTTTTGAAATTGCAGGCTGACGCACCTAAATTATATCTATTTTCTTAAAGGAATGTTCAACCTTTCATGTTCATAAGTTTAAAAAGGTGTATCGATTGGAACTTTTGAAATAATCTACTTTGAAATTGAATTTCACTCAAATTTGACAATATGCGATAAAATAATATTTTTTTTGCATTTCACAATTCCTAATTGAATTTATAGTTATGGATTGTTAACAATCAATGTTTGATAAATAATTTTTATATTTACTTTTGCTCTTTTTCTTTTTATAGGGTTGCAATAAATTAGTGAAAATGCAGCAGAAACCTGTTAAAATAGCTACTTATTTCAAATTTCAACTATTGAGCCTTATCACAGCCACGAAAATAAACATATAGACTTTTTTTAAGTGGGATCATAAAGTTCAAACATATTTGATCAATCTTTTTGAGTTAAGATTGGGAAACCGTATACATATTACTGCTAAATTAAATAAAAGCAGTTAGAATATTGAGCATTAATTTCTTGGGAGATTACGAGGGCGGTTTGACGGAAGAGTGACTTTTCAAAGGTTGGTAACACTTTCGCTACAGTCATTATGTTGCTAGCTCCTGAGGTCTTTCGGAGGTCTACTGTCAAAATTTGGCACCAATCTGACAGATAGATTATGTTTTATACTTTTTTAAAGAAAACTGTTTTCGTTGTTGTATAAAAATGGAGAAAAAATAATTTCGAGTGTTGATTAAACATTATGTTCTACGTGAAAACAAATTAAAGAAACTGAGGAAAAGTTACGTAAATATTATTCAGAATCTGCTCCGTCCCTTGGAACGATTTGTAAGTGGTTTCTGCTTTTAAAAGTGGCCATATGAGCACGGTTGATGCAGATCGTCCGGAACCATCATTTGCTGTAACTACTCCAGAAATGGTTAATAAACTCCATGGCCTTGTAATAGGCGATCGTCGAATAAAAGTTCGTGAGATAGCTAATGAAGTAAACATCTCAACCGAGAAAAAGCTATCCGAGAGATGGTTGCCGCATTTGCTTAAGGGTGATCAAATGCGCGCCCGCATTAAGAATTCAGAAGAATGTTTGGCCCTCTTCAACGTAATTCAAAGGAATTTTTCCGTCGATATGTCACAGTAGATGAAACTTGAATACATCATTATACTCCAGAAACAAAAATACTGTCTAAATAATGGATTTCTCCATGCGAACTTGCTCCCAAGAAGGCAAAATCACATTTTTCGGCCAATAAGGTCATGGTCACAGTTTTTTTAAGGATTCAAAAGGTGTAATCTTTATTAATTGTTTACAAAAAGAAAAAAACGATCACTGGCCAGTATTATGCTGATTAGCTGGCACGTTTTGATGCCGAACTTGAAAAACAACGACCGCATTTGATGAAGATATAAGTACTGTTCCATCATGATAATGCGCCCTCTCAATCGTCTTCAATTGCTTCAACTAAATTGTCTGAATTGCATTACGAATTACTGCCTTATCAGCATATTCGCAGATCTGGCACTCAGCGATTTCCATTTATTTCCAAATTTTGTGGAAAAAGATTTCATACAAATGAAGAGATGATAACCGAGACAAATGCATATTTTGAAGACTTTCCGAAAGATTACTTTTTAGAAGGTTTAAAACAACTGGAAACTCGCTGGGCTAAGTGTGTACAGTTGAAAGGGTGTTATGTTGAAAAATAAAATATATTTTTAACAGAAAAATAACGTTTTCATTAGAAAATCACTCTTCCGTCAAACCGCCCTCGTATATACGCAACGAAATCAAATGTACACCACACTAACCAGTCAAGTCAATTCCATAATAATGTCACATAACCTATCAGGTTCCTAACGCCAAACAATGCGTAGTGGATAGAGGATACAAAATATATTGTGGGGGAGGTGAAAAGGGAAAAGGTTTTTGTCACAATTTATTTTAAAATGTGAAAATTGCAAAGTAAAACGAATAATTAATAGTGACAAATCTGATTAATAATAAACACAAACGGCGCTGCTGTATCAGGAATTGTTAGTATAGGATGTCCGTCAAGTTATATAGAAAATTTGAAAATAACTTGCAAGACTTTATTCGCGAATGTTCTTTAGATTCTATATTACAAGCTGGACGTGAAGAAACAGCATTAGCCATTGAATGTGGAAACGAAGATATAGATAATATTCCTGTAATTACGGTAATGGCCGATGGTGCTTGGAGTAAAAGATCCTATCGAACAAATTGTGGTGCAGCATGTATTGTGGGGCAAAAAACGGGAAAACTATTATTTTTGGGAGTTCGAAATAAATGTGTAATTTCTATACAGAAAAATAACATGTTTTCTTCAAAAATTGGGTCGGTTCTTCAACAGCAACGGAAAGCGACATTATTGTTGAAGGATTTAAAGAAAGTATGGCAATGCATGGAGTTAAATATGCTTATTTAGTAGGCGATGGTGACAGTAGTGTGTACAAAAAAATATCAACAGCAAAACCTTATGGTGAATTTGCAATTGAAAAAATTGAATGTTCAAACCACCTTCTCAGGAATTATTGCTCTAAATTAAAGGATCTGGCCCAAAAAAGATTTTCTTCAAAAGATAAAGAGGTAAATGTATACCTAAGAAAATCTCTGAAAAACAATATTCAGAGGCTTCGTATGACAGTTAATTGCGCTGTGAAATTTCGGAGATCAGAGCAGACGACAATTGATCAGCAAATTTTTAATTTAAAAAAGACATAGACAACAGTATCGATCATGTGTTTGGGAATCACTCAAAATGCGATGAATATTTTTGTAGGGGACCAAAACAGAATGAAAAAAATATTGTACATGAGATGAAAACTTGCGGGATCTATAACGACATAATCTCTTGTGATAATAGATTGATATAGCATAGCTCAAGTTTAATTAAAAATATGAGGAATAATAGTGCAGAAAATTATAATTCCGTATTAGCTAAATTTATAGGAGGTAAGCGAATAAATTATTCAAAAAGAGGCAGTTATGAAATGAGATGTAATGCTGCAAGTCTTTCATTAAATTCTGATGGAAATTTTTATTCGTCCTTGCATAAAAAAATTACAAACAGAAGTCCAGCTTTTCATTCAAAGAATTTGCGACTGTAAAGACAAAAGCAATATGTAGAAAAAGACTATTTAATGAAAAGCCTAGCAATAAACGGAGGATTACGGCCCTGATGCTCATATTGAAGAGATTAGCTCACTTCAACTAGAGGAAAGAAAATCCCAATTTTTTAAAAAACTGTACAAAACTGAATGTGAAATTATTCAAATAGGATACGAATCTACCAAAGACCAAACATCTTCCATGTTGTGGATCGAGGAACGAAAAATTAGATTAACATTTTCCTCGTTTGGAAAAATATGTAAAATGCGAGTGACCACAAGTCCAAAAAACGTCATAAAGTCACTAATAAATAATTGCTTTTTCTCCGTAAGTACCCAGTATGGTATTGATCATAAACCTATAGCTAAATAATAATTTGAATCTTTTGTCGGAAAAAAAAATTACACAATGTGGTTTCTTTATAGATTCTAAAGATTGTTATTTGGGAACGACGCCAGATGGTTTAATTGACGAGTATGGCATTGTCGATATAAAATGTCCCTACAATGTACGTAATTTAACTCCGTTGAACGCAATGTCTAGTAAAATAATGAAGTTTTCGATCATTACAAATGAATATTTTGTTCTGAAAACAAACCATAATTATTATTATCAAGTGCAAGGACAGCTACATGTAACTCAGAAACATTACTGTTATTTTGTGTGTTGGACCCCAAAAGGATTTATTTCTCAAAATATATTTAGAGACGATACGTTATTTGCAAAAAAATATTGCCGAGAAATTGAAAACATTTTATTTTTCACATTATTTACCTCAGTTAGTAACAATGCAACACAAGACGATGTAAGTTTTATTGGACCGGTATTTCAAAATCATTCACTACTATTTTTAAGAATATTTGTCTATGTAATAATTTTCTGTGTTAAATTTGAATTTGTATAAATACTGGATTGAATTACATATAATTTTTTTTGTCATTAATAATGTATCGAAATTATTTTCCCTCCCATAATAGTAATATGTATTAAAATAACAAAATCTTACTAACTAAAAATATAGGTCAAATAGATAGGCCGTCGTTAAGAGATATAAAAAAAGTCAAGGTGTAAAGGCATAAACTCTTAATCGTTCTTTGCGTGGGACACCCTGTATATACCGGGTGTATATTTCAAAACAAGCCAGCTTTAAACATTAGAATGCAAGTTAACTTGATTTAAGAAAAAAAAAACACGTCGATTGATTTTTCGAGGGGGAAATTTAAAAACAACGTCAAATAAATGTTTAGTGTCAGAGGCGTGAAATAAAATATGTTCGTCTACACGTTTTGTAAAAAATATAAATCTGAAAAATTCCAAAACAATTACATTGAACGAAGTTCCTTTCTATGCAACAAAAAAAACATATATTTTCAGATATTTAAAATTCAAGTAACATGGTTTTTAACATCTACCTCGAAAACTGGTTCGACTTGTTTTTTTTTTTTGTTTCATTGAAAAGAAACTTACATTCGTTCGATATAATTTTTTCCCCAAAGTTATGGAAGAAAATCTATATTTATAACGCCTCTTCGTTTATTTTTTTAGCATTAAAATGAGGCATCGCGCTTTGAAATTTCAAAGTGGGGGTGGCTAGGCAGGAGTGGGTAATATCAGAGCCATTGATAACACCAGAGCCTAGGCCTAGTAGGCCCGAGCCTTGGGCAGCAATCTTTCGGGGGCGGCATATTTTCTAGTTTTCAATTGACACAGAAATAAAAAAGGAAGCAGTGACACTTTTTTTAAAGACGGCGATACTTTTTTACAGACGGCAAGGCGGTAATTCCTTTGTAGACGGCCGCCGCCTTACCGTTTGTCGTGAAATGCCGCCGCCTGCGAAGCCCGAGATTTAGTAAAATAAAGTAAGAGGCGGTATTTACCGAAAAATATGATGCCGTCCGAGTGTCATTGCTATTACAATATTCCCAATAAAGTTTAAACATAACGTAGCTCTAAGCAATTTATTATTCATCTGACTGACTATAGGATCTCTAAAGCAAGTAATTGATATGCACTGTGCACAAGTAAGGTAGAGATGCAAAATAATATATTTTAAATTTTGTACAACGTACCGATGCACGTCCGGATGCGTAGGAAACATTATCTAATAATTGAAAAGTCGCCAACAAAAATAAAAAGCGTTTCTCCTAAAAAGGCCTCTTTACACAAACGCGGTATAGGGAATTGCATGTAAACGACAGCCAAGATAATTCATGAACGGGTCAACATAATTACAATCGGATATCTGAATTAGAAAGTTTAGACATTTATCTACATTTGTGCTGTGTAGTTTTTAAGAAATAATAAAATGGTGATTTATTATGTTGCTTAAAATAATGGCATGTTTAGCCGATTTGTGAAATTTTCTTCTGTATTTATTTAATTAAGACAGGGTACATATAATGAAAATTCCCACAGGGAATTATAATGGAGTATTCTTGTCTGCACATAAATCCGATTAGGTGATCAGAAATAAGTCACCTTTGATTTATTTCTTAAAACTTTTTTGTCTAATTGAAGATAAATGTGTAAACTCTCTAAATCAGTTCTCCGATTGTAATAATATTAACTCGTTCGTGAATTAATTGGCTATCGCTTATTAATAATGCCGCATACTAGCTGGGGTTAAGAGGCCTCTTAACTGCATTTTATACCCTGTCCTGACAATATTTTCGACTGACCGGAGAATATTGTAAAACCCATGTCTTTCCTTCTTCGCAAAACATTTGATAATCGTTGTGTTTTCATTAATTAAAATCATTTGATGGTGTTGTGAAATTATTAATTAGCAACGTCTCCAGAGTATGGTCGTTGTGAAATTATTAATTAGCAACGTCTCCAGAGTATGGTCCTTGTGAAATTATTAATTAGCAACGTCTCCAGAGTATGGTCATTGTGAAATTATTAATTAGCAACGTCTCCAGAGTATGGTCGTCATAAAATTATTAATTAGCAACGTTTCTAGAGTATGGTTGTTGTGAAGTTATTAATTAACAACGTATCCATTGTACATTATCGATTCAGGGTTAGAGTCTTTTTCGGTTTTATTATGGGAATACATATCTCAATATAAATAATTTAATGATAGTTTGAATAATATGAATTTCGTAAATAAACTTGCTCCGCGTTCCGGTATTCAAGTAATCTCAGAATTATGAATGAATCAAATGAATGTATGCATGTGCTTAACTAGTTAGAAAAGTGGAAGTAGAATAGAGCTTCATCATTCTAATCTATAATCAATTTTGAATAACATCACCTATTAAAGTTTTTACGATCACATGGTTGATAATGTTGCTAGACGCAGATACTAGCAATATCTCGCGATGAGGAAATACATTGGGGTGCATCACTGTCTTATCCACAAGGTGGCGTTGAAATGCTGTGGTAGACACAGATGGTAGTGAATTTCTATGCAGTGATGACATGTATCAAATAACCACCTCGGCACAATTTGAAGATTTTGGTACGTGAAAACGCGAATGTGACTTTGTAATTCCAACAGTAGTATTAATTATTTACTCTTTACTCAGTCTTCAAAAAATAAAATAAATCATTAAAAGTCAAAGCATATAATAAAGATTCAATAAGTATTAAATAATATCTATTCCAAATTTTGAACAAATATAATTAATTAGCTGTATGGTTGTGGTACGTTGTGTGCTTCTTGAAATTTTAAATGTTGGGGTAGTGCATAATGTGCTGCAGCTGTACAACCAATGCTTAAAATGAGAAATATTAAATAAACATAATTAAATAAATAACGTCCAATTTGAGCAACAAAACTGTCTTTTATTAACCTGTCGCTTGTATAACCTTTTAAAATGAATAAATCACACTAAATCCATATATCTGTGTTTTACTTACTAACAAAAATTACTAACAGACACAATACCCATAAAACGAACAAAATTGAGTTGTCACGATTTTGATTTAAAAATCAAACATCACTTGAAGTACTACCACTAAATCACGAGCTAAATAAATATTACAAATTCTGAGAATTTGTAAATCACGATCCAAATAAATATTACAAATTATGAGAATTTGTAAATCACGAGCCAAATAAATATTACAAATTATGAGCATTTGTAAATCACGAGACAAATAAGTCTTGAGAATTTATAGTGGCATCATGTAAATTATCATCCGACACAATATTTTGATGAACGCCACATAAATGTCACCTACCACCGAAAAATCCCCTAGATTTAAAGTTTTCATTTTTTAATTAATAAAATAGTATGATGCGGCAAAATAGAAAAAAATTGTACAACACACTCGTTGCAAAAGGGTCCGTCACGCACTCATTTGTTCCTCAACTCGCTGCTACGCAGCTCGTTTCAGAATTTCAAATTCGTGCTTGAATAGATGCCTTCTGCAACTGGTATTTTAATATACTATTCCGACATGCTGCGTTTAAATTAATAAGATTTCAATTCACAAATTCTAACTCTGACAGATCTGTCAGATTTGTCAACTGTAAGCTAAGACAACCATACATACATAAGTTTTTGAATCACATGATACCAACACTGCGAAAGAGCTAGAGCAGCGGTCTTTAAACTGGGTTCAACGGAATCCTAGAGTTCCGCGAGATGTCTCAGGAGTTCCGGAGCAAGAATATAAATGATTGGCTAATATTATTGGCTTTTTATATATATTATGACGTTTTCGTAGTAATCACAAATTTGTTATCATACAGTTTTTAACATACGGTTCCGTAGAAAATTTCATATCAGAAACGTTCCGCGAGATAGAGCGAAAGCTAGAGAAAGAGCTAGCCCTTCATCGGTAGACATCTCGTTCAACAGCTCAGATAAAACCGATAAAAATGTCCCTACGTCTGTGGATCTTTTCATGTCTTCATTTTGCGCAATATTGTATTTTTCGCAAAGCTCCAATAATGCAGCCTACCCTTGCTTCTTGAAAATGTTGTGTATTTTGTTAACTTTATTTGTGTGCCGCTTACATTACTGTTCTGCTGGATAGATTCGGTAGATCTTCGGATGCTAAATAATGTGTAAAATAAAACGTCAATTTGCCTATTAGAGGGCGTTCACAGGAAGTCGATTTACGTGTTAGAATTTTGTTTTTTATTTAAATTTTAAAATTTAGTTTTTCCTCCTTAGTTAATGATTTCAAGCTATAATTAACAAAGAAAATTTTACATCCCTGTATCTTACTTCTCTCATTAATAAAGACAATATATATTACAGATTAATAAAAAAATCAATGTTAACATCGTATCTTTGAGGGCCTATATTTACGTAAAGATACTTTGTAGAACATTTTTATTTGCATTTTTGAGAACTAAGTGGAACGTCACACCACCCGAGTGATGGCGCGACCCTTTTGAATCACCCGGTATAATCATAAGCACTACATGAATTGTTAACGTCATTATATTGGCGTCCGCAATCCGGGGAAGTCCCTTCTTTTAACGTACGTGCCAAGCCGCAGTCACGTGCGGGGCTGAGGGGAACGGCATCCAATGTAAAATGCCCAGTGTTAGCCGGTGGCCCAGTGTGAACCGTTCCACACTCCCACAGTGCATAGCAGAGGAGACCGTAGTACAATTCCTAATGTTTTGAGATGCCGACTTCTATACAGCGGTCCATGACGAACTATAAACATGTCATCACATCATAAATTCTAGTGAGTTATTTATTACTCCTAACATCTTCAGCATTAGGGGTGGGTCGCGACTAGTCCAAAACCTACATTTTTGACCGGAGTCTTGGGTCTATTGTCGCATTGTGGGCTTTATACTCGTAATGGCTGTAGTGATAAATAGCATAAAAGGCCCAAATTTATTGCTGGTCGCCATAATTTATGACGTGCTCTCAGCTCCCGACGAATGCCGATTGCTAAGGCCGTGCGTGCGCCGTACCCAACAATATATTAAATTAATTTATATATACGCAATAATTAAATGTTTGGTGTGGATAAAAGCTTGTGCTTCATCAAAAAAACCAATCATCAAACCAATTAAAATCACGAAACAAATGGCATACGACTTTAATTAACAAATATGATTAAATTTTATTTTTTTCACATTAACAATTTACTTTAAATAATAATTTTAAAGAACAATGTAATAACTTAAATACTAAAATTTATCACAATAAAACACTTGAGTACCGTTTCCTCACTAAATTCATTATTATCTAAATGTACATTTCGATTTTTCGATCTTTTCATGAGAATGGCCTCGAACATATTGAGAGTTTTGGAGCTGGAAAATATAAATAATTTTACATTAACCAGGGGAAAATGATGTCCGGTCGAGCTGGCGTGTCCTGCTACTGCGGATTTGTCGCTGTTTAAATATCGATCTTAAATGGAGAACATCGTTTTAAATCACTATTGAACAGAGAAGTTTCATATTTTATTGAATTTCCTCTCGCTTAAATCTACAGAGCTTCCCATAGCTACAAAGCTTCCCATAAGTAATAAAGAACTTTATTGCATTTACGTAGGGAAATTAATATGATTCTGGAAACATTCGTATTGGTAATAATATAATTACTGTTACACTTATAATACTAAAATGTATACGTTCCCCCAAAATGTTGAAAATGTGTTATTTCCTAATACACATTTTTGCGATTTTAGCTAATAAAAACGGTACCGACATGCTACCGAATGCCTTAAAAATGGTCGCGCCCATGATATGTTGGTCTGTAAAAAAGATTAAAACGATTTTGTGCGTCTTAGTGACTACCAGACATAGCAAAATTAACATAGGGAAATTGTATATGGATCAACTATTGCCTTGAGCTAAATATTCTTTGTGAGTGGCCGAAACAAAATATTCAAAACAAACAGAAATTTACTTCTGTCAAATAATTTTCATATTAAATGGTGATAGTTATATTGAGTCAACAAATTCTAACAATATTAGCAATCTGACAGTAAAGTAAATTTAATTAATTCTTCTAATTACTACTTACTACCCGCTGTTTCATTTGTGACAATCACATTTTTAGATATAGACACAGCAATAGCCGATCCTTACTTAATTCACCAATGTTAATTTTGTTATGTCAGGTTGTCACTGAGACACATTGAATTTTTAAATCTTAATCCCTCTTAAGATATTATAATAAATACATATTTACTCGGATAAGTTGAAATGATTAAAATATTTTCACATATTACTGATATATGAATTATAGAATATATCTAAGGATACAATCTCCATTTCAATTAATATCAACAAAACATTGATGTTGCCCCTTACCTCGAGTAGCATTACTTTGAAAAAAATTATTGAAACTGAATTATATGCTAATTATATCTCGCAGAATGTTCATCGGATGCTTCCAATTATCATCCAACATAGAAAATTGCATGAATTTTAAATATATCTGTTCGTTATACAAAAATTACAATGTGGATGAAATGCATTGACGGGGTGATAATATCGCATAATCCCTAATGTCTGTGCAAACAATTATATTAGCCAAATGCCCAAATCTTCTGGATGGACTTCCCGAATATTTTATTGTATGCAAATAATTGCACCAAAGATTACTCAGGTAGATTTAAGGAAAATAACTTATTTGAATATAAACTAATTGCCACTTAATGAAAGCCGCCTACCGTTGTTGAATGTTACTTATTGTTTGTATATATTCAGATCCATTCTGAGTTATGTTATTAAATTGTAGATGGGACGCGGGTGCTCTCTCAGGTTAAATATAAACAAAAAAATAAGACAACATTTGTTTATTTTGTAAACTTGTGACATGTATGTTTCGGCATATTGGCTGGAGCCAGGATTGGTACAAAATCTATTTTAATAAACAAAATTTCTAAGATCGAAGTTTTACATATGTTTTTATTATATCTACAAATTACTTGGCTTAATATGTGGAGTTTTAATAAGCGCAAGCGCATGAAGGATTATATAAAAAATACTGAACTAAGTACCCTTTCTTCACTTATTTATTTCGTACTTAATACACAAAGTACAAAGTCACAAAGTGTCATTATTGTACTAAATATGCATTACACTTACAACTAGTATTTATAATAATTTGAGAGGCCCATTTATGGTACAACTCATTGAAGTCATTAATACAATAATTCTTACACAATACCTATGTACAAATTAAATCTACAATTGAATGACAGTGAATTACCTTGTTTTATGATCGCTCGTTATAATCTCATCTCGTCACCGATAATACGATTGGTATTGTGGCAAAATTATAAAGAAATTAATCTAAGTGCATTTAAATCAGAGATAATTCCTAATATTGGAGCAATTAAATGGAACCTAAGAATAAAAGAACTGAAATAAAATTAATTATGAATAGCGACATCAGCGATTACGTGAAAAATAAAATTCTTAAATATTTAGGGTTTTCCGATTTTCTGAGGACACTTGTATACTTGTATAATAGTTTGTTAAAATATTCTATTATCTTTATGTTAGGTTCAAATTTCATGAAAATAATATACGGAACAGATTTTTTACAAAGAAACATTTAATGGCTAATGTACATTTCGGCCGCAATGCAGCTATCTTCAGTAGCAAACAAGTACTGATGGGAACAATTTTGTGCATCTTCTTAAATATGAGTCGTAAATTACACATAATAGTTATTTAATAATGTACAATATTGATTATATCTTAAAATGAATGGGGATTTAAATTTTAGAATAAACACTTAATTGTAAACTAATACTATTACTAATAGTAACTAATTGTAAACAGTAGTCTGAAATGATCATTTTAACTATATATACAGCAAGTTCGCCTACTAAATGTTAGTAAGGAAGCTGGCCTTATGGTAGAGTGTACGGTCCTAAGTCCAGACATTGTTGGTTCGAGACTAGGGCGGTAGTGTACTTTTTTTAATGAATATTAATAACTTATTTTACTCATAAATTTCAAAATATAATAAATACGTATATTGAACATTTTAGAGGCAATGTTAATAAATGAGAAAATGTTTTCAACATTTATTTGATAACTATACATCGTGAGTTCTATTTCATTTTAAGCATTGGGATCTCGGAAACCATATGACATAGAGATTCGGTTAAATGAGAAAAAGGAAAGACATTGCTTTTTAAATGTGTCAGCAATGTTTTATAACCTTAAATTTTATAGTTACAAGTAAATTAAGGTTTATTTAAATATTAATTTAAAAAACACAGAATAAGTCAATCGTATATAACCATTAGGCTCGTTTGAGCTTGTGATAGGTGAAACATAATTAAAACACAAATTAACCCTTTTTCACAAAAACATTTATTGATAAATATATTAATAAATGTTTTTGTGAAAAAGGGTTAATTCGTGTATTAATTAGGCATATAACCATCTTATAGCGTGTACTAACTAAACGCGGTTTGTATTGCACACCATACAAAAAATGCTTACGAATATCATTTGCTTGCTAAAAGTTGTGCCCATTAAACTATTAATCGCTACTTCAGCGATTTCGTGAAATAAATCATTTTTTCCAAGGCCACTCGTATACTTGTTTAATAGTTTGTTAAAACATGTTTTCTTCAAACGTCAGTAAATTATGTCTTTGTCTAACTCAGTTGACTGGAAAAATGACACATTTCCTCCACCAGAAGGAAATCGCCCACCGTCAATAGAGCCATGCATTACCATAGCGATTTTCGGAAGTAAACAACACTTTAACTTTCTATAAAAATAAAATCTTTTTTGTAATACCTCTGTGTTGTTGACATTTTTCAGTACTGTCTGCTTGATCGATATGACAGGCGTAAAGGCCTTGGCCGTTATAATAACGGCCGTGGACGTTATTTAAATGACAACGCAAATTTATGAAATTTATTAGGTTTAGGCACAAGAACATCAACAAAAATTAAATAAGATAATTAGTTTGTGTGGGAACAACTAAAAAAATTAAAAATTATTCAACCAAGCCTGTTATTTGCATATCGGCCGTATGTTGCTCGATACCTTTTGTAATACCTAAATTACAAAAACTGGTCAATTTATCAATATTAAATTTCAAAATTAATAAACTAGTTATCCAGGCGCAATTTCACCCCATAGCAACATCAACGGTTCAAATACAATCAAACAAATCAAAGTGAAATTATAAAAATAATGTCAGATGTGCAAAGTTATTCGTTTTGTGGTATCCCCGAAGATGTACTAAATGAAGCAAATGCTGCCACAATCGATTTACTTCCCCAAAAAAGCAGCAGCAGGTATGAGAAAGAATATGAAGACTTTATTGCTTGGCGGAACAACAGAGGGGTTGACAGGGTGACTGAAGAGGTTTTGCTGTGCTACGTATCAGCGCTGAGCAAAAATTTTGCACCGAACAGTTTATGAAGTAAAATCTCAATGCTGAAAACATCCTTTAAGTTACATGAAAATATTGACATTTCTGGGTTAGTACCTATTAACACTTAAATAATGTCTTCATATTCTTCGATAAAATCGTAAATCGTAAATTCGTAAATCGATTGTGGCAGCATTTGCTTCATTTAGTACATCTTCGGGGATACCACAAAACGAAGAACTTTGCACATCTGACATTATTTTTCTAATTTCACTTTGATTTGTTTGTTTGTATTTGAACCGTTGATGTTGCTATGGTATCAAATTGCGCCTGGATAACTAGTTTATTTATTTTGAAATTTAATATTGATAAATTGACCAGTTTTTGTAATTTAGGTATTACAAATAGTATCGAACAACATACGGCCGATATGCAAATAACAGGCTTGGGTGAATATAAACCTCGGCTGCGCTCCGCTCCGCTCCGCTTCGCCTCGGTTTACAAACTTCAACCCGCGCCTGTTATTTGCTACATATCGGCCTAATGGCGTTATATACTATTACCTGCCGCTAATATTTATCAAAAATTAATTATGCTGACGTTCATTTCAGCAGTATCCAGTCTCAATAAGTTGTCAATTTGATTAAAAAACCACGTCGATGTAGTTATACACATTTTACTTACACATTTATTTTTACAATCAATAAACAGATGTACCTAAATTAATACATTGATAAATATATCAATAGAAATGTAAGGTGCCAACATATACGGCTTGATATTTAATTAAATGAGTAATAAAAAGACCAATATTTTAAATAAAAGATGAGTTCGACAAAATTACAGTTATATTAAGTAAATTAGTGCCAGAATCATTTGCGACATCGCGGCGCCAACGAAGCCCATATTAAACGACGGAGATTCAAATTAACACGAAAAAGGCGTGGCAAAGCCAAAGTCTGCAGATACGCGTCGTTCAAATATTCCATAGCGGGATCACGTATGAGCACCACCCGTTAGATATATGCCCAGGCAGTTAGCTTTAACAAAAACAAGATCCCTAGAGGAACTTTTCCATTCGAGACCACCGTGAGAGAGACGCGAGAATTTTAGCTGTATGTAGACGAGGGGAGAGGTATTAGGTAACGTCCGTGAGCGTTTATAAGCGAAACCAAAAACGGGCCGAGATGAGATGTGTTACGTCGGTCCGCGAGATAACATATTCACGAGAGTTTTCAAGCCAATTCATAAGTCACGTTCGGTAATTCTCAGTTACGGTAATTCTTCGCCAGAGAATACGAGTTTATACAGTTGTACCTAAAAACACACAGAATTATAGGTACGAGACATAATAACATTGCAAAACAACCGGGGCTACATTCACAAGTCAGTTTCAGTATCAATTCACGGGAGTGTTATTCTATCCAACAAACCACCAAAATCTTAACCATTTACCTATATCCTGTAAGGGAACCAAAGTCGACGGATGTGTCACTTTCGGGTTCGACCAATTAGACGAAGCAATTACAAATGTCGTTGACGTATTGTAACAGCGCACCCCCCAAACATATGTAACTGTGGAATCGCCTCCTGCGCGTCTGCCTCATACGTATATGAGCCAATAATTTCGTGAATAAAATCAATTTCAATGTTAGAGTCACGCCGAACCCTCTCAACAACCGGCGGGTCGGAAATCGCGAGTCCACGCTGTCGTAATATCAATAACAATCGTAAAAGGTCCAAGGCTGCCAGTATGAATAACTGGCACGAGTAATCATAATTCAAACAAACACGTATTTTACGTAATAATTGGCATCGTCATTTTGGGTCGTAAAAAGGCAAAGCACATCGCATAATATCAAGTTAGATTATTATAAGTCATTAAAACCCAAAAGGGAAACAAGACACAGATCGTACTCACTTAAAACACAGATAATATA
Source organism: Othius punctulatus (assembly GCA_951805005.1). Classification (NCBI taxonomy): domain Eukaryota; kingdom Metazoa; phylum Arthropoda; class Insecta; order Coleoptera; family Staphylinidae; genus Othius; species Othius punctulatus. The sequence continues at coordinate 23,487,744 of OX638140.1, read as the reverse complement.
ATATAATGTCAAGAGTAGAAAGCTAATAACAAGTTAGATTATTAAAAGTCATTAAAACTAATAGAGAAACAAAACACAGACCGTACTCACGTAAAACACAGATAATATAATATAATCTCAGGAGTAGAAAACAAATCATATGTGGAATTATTAACTTCTTATACGGTACTTCATGAATGATCGTAGAGAAAATGAGGCATGAGTTACTGTTCAATATAGATATTAAATTACTCCAAATGTTCCTAATGATAAACTATAACAATACATAAACCTTTCCGATTGAGGTAGCAGGAACTGTTATTTGACACAACTTGTAACATGTCTGACGGTGGTGACTACTTGTGACAGGGGCGCTTGCCGGGGTCGTGAGTAGAATCACTAATTTACCTCAATCAACATAGACAATGGGCCTCCAATAATCACATTATGGTGCGAACACCGGCACTATCATGTGATTCGGGAAGATCGCGAAATACCTTTAGTAATCATGCATGCATTACTGAGGATATTTCAACATCTTTAAAATAATTCTATTTTTGAGCATATCGATTTCCCGTAGTTAAAGAGAATGAAAGAGCATGGTGGTAGACGATCTGAGAAACGGAGAGATGTATGTGCATGTATAACAATTTCACCTTCTATAAACTTTGCAGTCACAATCATTTTCGAAATAGTAATTGAATAAATAATAAAGAAAAAGATATTCTACACGCCCTCATAAGGTTAATGAATCACAGAAAATAAATCAATTCACATCATTATCGCAAAGCTGTGTTTCATTTCCCTGTCTATTACAATTTCAGCGTGTCCATAATTGAATAAATAAAACAAATCCATAAATCTGTGCTTTTTTATACTAACCCATAATTTACCTTTTCTAACACATTACCGATTGCAACGTACCTCGAAGGTAGTCACGGTAGTTAATTAAACGTCACGACGTGTATGTACTAAATACGATCACAAATCACGAGCCAAAAATAATCAAGAAATTATATAATAATTTCACGATAAAAAATACAAAGATAAATATAAGTCTTACCGGATTGTTACAGAAATAATCGGTAAAACATATTGTTATATCAATTTAAAAAATAAATGTTCAAACATAATTCCTTTTTTAAATTTAAATTTGTTGAATAGTTCCAATATGCAAGTATACATTACGTCTTGTTGGTTTTGTTATTGAATTATAAATATTAGTCTGCAATGAACATTCTAAAACATAGAGAAATTAATTTCGGTTACTAAACTTGTGAAGGAATTTAGCTCTGTGGTCGAGTGTTCGGTCCAAAATCCATAAATTATTGGAGACTGGGGCAGTAATGTATTTTTTTAAAATTAATATATTAACTTAATTTACTCATAAATTTCAAAATATAATAAATACGCATATTGAAAATTTTAGAAAACTAATATCTATAATAATTTATATCTACACCACTCTTGGTCTACTGGGTCAATTGTTACCAAATGCAACTTTGTTTCGTACGGTAACTAGATGCATTCTGCAAATTTAAAGATTTTGTAATGTAATACTGAAAATATTGTACCGTGTAAAACAGAATAAAAATTAATATCGAAATAAATAATAAAAAAATATAGGTTGCCCTTTAAAAATAATATTCTTGACGTCCAAACTTTAAAAATAAATGACACCACAAGATGAAAATGGTAATGCTAATGGTAATATAACGACATTTAATTACAATCGCCACACCTCTTCAAGTTATTTTGTAAGAAAATTAATATTAACGGTGTTGTCGAATTTATGCGTTACTTTCTTTGTAGGTACACCCGCACGGTTCTTTTCAAACCTGTATATGACACCCGAATCCAGATACACGGTGCACATAAAAAAGTGCAATTTCTGTTTGGGGTAATTGGAGAACGAACGGTCGGTCACTGTCGGGTATGGGGGCGCGTGTCGCCTACCCATGAATTGCTCGGAAAGAACCTTAATTTGACAATGCAGACCACAGATTATTGGCCCCGTAAAATCCACAAAGGAAATTCGGGTCTCAATAGTGTATAGGTTTTGGAACGTCCCCGGGGGGTTCTAGTGGCATTTAAAAGATGGTCGTATTGTACCCTCAGAACAGCAACCGACGGCCCGTAAACCGGCCGGTTTCGTAGAAATAAAAAAAATATCAACGAAAATATCAAAACGAATTCACCAGTAAAGTAGTTAATATAAAATTATTACGATTGTACTATATTAATACTCATTTTAAAACAGTTGTAAGTGGTTTGTGAAATTAAACTAATCAACGTTTTCTATCGGCAGGTGCATCGATAGTAAGTAACGGATTAAATTAAATTCCGTTAAAGTTAAAGTTAATTATATTTTAAATTATAATTTAACAAAATTCAGGAAACTAGTTTTAAATACACAGAAAACATATATTCATTTGAATTTAATAAGAAATTAGTTTTTATATTGTATTTTATCAAGTTTTTGAACTATTTTGCTTCACTTAACAATTGAAACTATCAGTTTATTATGATTTAAATTAGGGAACTATTATTTTGGTGGGAACTGAAAGATAAAATTAGAGAATAAAAATACTATTGAATTACAAAAACAAAAAATATTATAGTTATTTTTTATTTTTATTATAAATATTTATTATTAACTAATAACATTTACAGCATAATGTGCACAATGTGTTGGTTGCACTTGCAACACGTACGAAGCAATTTACATGAAAAACTACACATCCACATTATTAAACTTCGGATATACTAACATTGACATGAGTAGGTACTTTAATGTTTTAGTTTTTAAGATATAAAAAAAATGATGCTATTTTATTTAATTATTCAATTCAATGCCGATGAAAGAATGTGTAGATTTACTAGCAGTATTTGAATTTTGAAATAAAACGGTCTGCTTTAAGATTTAAACGGACAGAAAAGGTCTTTTCTACCTACACCTGTACCAAATATTTACGCGGGAACCGAAGAAACGTTTTGGCCATGTGTCAATGCTACAAGTCTGTTACACTAATGTAACACTAATGGACAATGGTATCCGAACGAAATATTTGAGAGGTGGCCTTACATTAGTATTGTCGCAAGCGATTTCCGCCCTTAAGTCCTTTAAATTTGCCCAACAACTTTATAATACTACCTGCAATAGTGTTTAAAGAAGCCTCCGCGATTTTATTCTGGTGGTGAATATCTCACATTGCTACAAAAATATACACCTTACACCGTGGTGTAAGAAACAAGTGACTGCGGCATGGTAGCCAAGAGAGTATTTGTTTGCTATCTGAAATGACAAAACTCGTAACGATGATAAGAATTGATTAATAAAAAAAAATACGTGTTCACGTTTTCAGAAATAGAATATTCTACAGTCGATTCTCGATTTGTAAGTTTATTACATTACACATGTGGACATGTTTGTTGCTATAAGGGGTTAATTTTAAGAGAACACCGGAGCCCTACTTTCTAGTTTTATAAATATTGCAAATCATTTATTTAAAAATTGAAATTTGAATCATGTGTGATCGTGATATCTTTAATAATAATTTATTAATTTGTGGAAATTTAGATAATGTATATTATTAACAGAAAAATTTACGCAACGCTAATTATTTAAATTGTAAAACGCAAAATTTAATTTATTTATTATCCAGGTATAAAATATTTTATAGTAGTATAATTTAACTTTAAATTTTGTATTTCATTATTATTACAAAAACATGATTAACATTAAGAAACAGAGTATAATACAAAATTACAATAACAAAGACATACCTATATCCAATACCTAAATACTATAAAATGTTGTCAGAATCAACCAAAAATATTAATTAACGAGACATTAAAGTCAAAATAAATAAATTTTTCCAAGCGCATTTGCATTGCGCAGTCATCAAATGTGAGGCTGTATGAAACAATAAAACGTTGAATACATAAAATACATTTTATCAACCGCTAGTTTGGCTGACAGGTTAGAACGCTTGCTTAGCATGCACGAAGACCTGGGTTCGAGCCCCAGTTCGAAGGGTTCGAGCTCATTAACGGCGCTCTAGAGATCGGGGGCGAATTTCTAGAGTAACAAAGCCCTAACTCAATACACAAACTTACACAAAACACACGGCAGAAGGATCCCCGTTGGTCGATAGCCAGTTAGGGATAATATCCCTAACAAATACAGTCACTACTACATTTTATCAAGAACACCACTTAATAATACGTTGTAAATTAATATAAATGTTAGATGTCAAAAAATGACGTTATTTCTTTTTTTTTTAACAATATAAAATCTATTTTTGCGCGTATGTTTGTTTCATTAATATTTTGTGTATAATCCACCACTTTCGATTACTTGTTCAAATCGAGTGGCATAGTGTTCACTAATGAGGCATAAGTCAGGCCACCCCAAATTTGTGGAATAACCTCCTCTCGTCCTTTCTTTGCTATGATTTTGACTCGAATCCCACTGACGGGTCATCGCAGACCATAAATTTTCTATTGAATTCAAATCAGGCGACTTTAAAAACACAAACAGAAAACGATAGAAATACGACATTTTATAAATCATTCACATTTCAAGGAAACTTAAGCAACAAAATTAACCATTTAAAATAGACAAAACTATCAATACAGAACACAACATACAATACCTTAATAACCAAACTCAATTAACATTTAAACCTCTTTATAAATTGTTAAATAATCCATTTAACACATAAAACAACAAAAACAATTAAATATAACTTCATATTAGACATCTATCAAATTAAAATTACATTTCAAATAAATTCAAGATATATAAAGGTAAGTAAATAATTCTAAATATATACATATAATATAACCAAAATACTTGTATTGAAGAATTGATTTTACTTTCTATTACCAAAATTAATACCCCATAAAAAATAATTTTCACACATTTAAATTCTTCCCCATACTAACAAATTACATAAACACTAAATCATTTATACACACTATAACATTAAACACATAACAAATACTATTATAATTTATATTTAAACATTTTGTATTAAACTTGACTTCAATTTCATATTTAACTTAATTATTTTTTTGTATTCTCGTAGATATGCCCCTGACGGTGGATGTTCATAACTGAAAATAGTCGGGCGAAAGAAATAAATCATGAAATAAAATAAAAATAAATATTATTACCATTAAGTAGTCACGTACCCACAAATCCTCAGAGAAGACTACCGCATAATGATATTGTTTGAAACTTGGTAGACCAATTTTACGGAATGTCATTAAGAAATACTGAGAAATATCGTCGATTTAGTACACATTTAAGAGGCTTAGGAATAGAAATTAACTCAAGACGTTGGAGACTATTAAGTTTATTACACTTGTTATTTAGAAAATGAGCCGCTTCGAGTTAAATGTATATAACTAATCGAAACTGTCGATATTTTTTTAATTAATATACCAACCTATTAATGCCAAGTGTATTATTGTCAATTGTCATTGTCAACCTCGCATAATGTTCTACAATTACTTATTATTAATACTAAATAATATTAAGTTGGGGAAAAAGTAGTTGACAACCATCATTTTTTGTGTGTTCAACGAGGTTCCTGGAAGGTGGATCGGTCGGGGTAGTCCAAATGCCCCTACGATCGTTCCACCTCAATCCACCCGATTTTTATTTTTGGGGTCATATAAAAACAATGGGACCTTACCGAAATTAACACCGAAGAAGAGTTGCGAAATCGTATACAAACTGTTGCCGAGGTAGCCTGATTGAGATCGCGCATATAGGCTCATTGATGGGAGCTCAATTATGCATCGAAAATGTAGGAAATATCTTCCAACAGTTGCTATAACGACTTATACATTGAAATCCCATTCAAGCCAAACCGGCAATGGTGGGACATGGGGCGTTGTTTCCTTGGATGGTCATAACTGTCAGGTTCGAAATCAGGGGTGCTGACATATTCGACATATTTATGGCTTGTAAACACATTTTTCTCGCTGGGAGATTTTAGGTGATATGCACCGGCACCATCGCAGAGGTTCATCCTAAATTCCTAATCAGAGCGTAGTGGATAAGTGTTTGCGCTCTACCTACATTGTTACCCGTGTGTTGTTTACGTGTATTTGCGTTGATTACTTGCATTGGTTTCCATTGTACAAAATCAAAATTGTAGGAAAATGTTTTCGCTTATTCGATTTGAGGGAACTCCAGAATTGGCCTTTTACAAAACAAGTATGATTAACAAGAAAAAAAAACAAATCTACGGTCAAATGCAAGAATACAGGGACTTATGAATGTAACATTGTTATGAGTTCTAATATTCGAGAAGAATTAGAGCAAGCTTTATTATTACATTCATGCAATATACAGCAAATTAAAGTTGTGATAGATAACATACCTAATATTAAAAAAAACTAGGTACAGGAATGGAAATAGTTCATGTCGACAAAATAGAAGAGAATATATGGAATGTTCAAGATAGCATGATCTGTGTAGAAAATAATAGCCAGGAATTAATTGACCCAGAGCAAATTAAGAACCTGTCAATTCATGTAATTGAAGCTGTCCACCTTGAGGATTCAAATCCAAGTAACAATGAAAAAACTGATAATTTATCAGTAATTCCTGAAAACCCTGAATTAACAACAAAATCTAACAAAATCAAAACAAAATTAATAACAAAATCTATATCAAGATCATCGTTAAAAAATAATTTACCTGATTCAAATGTATTTGCTGAGAAAATAGAGCAAGCCATAGTCAGTTTAGAAATTAAAAGGCAAGAGTCAATTGAGGAAATACAACATGAACAAAATAACCTATCTGTTTCATATATTGCAAATGCTGCCAACGACTTAATCTGTTAATTTTGATAAAAGTCACATCTGAATCAGCTATGGATATTAATGAGTTCCCGATATAGAAGTGGCCGGGGGTTTAATAATTTGGATCGTTTGGATCATCGGATATAGGGGTGATTGGACGTGCATTTATGATGGCCTCAATTTGTACAAGCAGCGTATATAGCTCCTCAAATGAGAGTATGCAATCACCCAGAACTCTCTTTAAATGAAATTTAACATTTTTTACGCTAGCCTCCCACAACCCTCCAAAATGGGGTGATCTGGGTGGTATGAAATGCCAGGTGATTCCCTCAGACGCAATTTGTTGAGTAATCTCATCCCTAAACTCATCGGTGTGTGTTAATGAGAGCAACTCGTGTAGCTCGCCACATGCTCCAACCAATTTTGTAGCATTGTCTGAGTAAAGATTTGAGATTTTCCCACGACGGCCTACGAAACGACGAAGCGTGGATGCGGATAAACGCTTCAGATGTTATTTTTTTAATTTTTTTTTTGTTGAGGAGAGGAAGTCTTCTGAAAGACACCCCTTATAGGGATAGTGTCGGATTCCTATCGACTAAGACCTCTCCGTACTCAGGACACCAGAGGGCGTCCATGAATCAACAATGAGGTACCGGTTGTTCACCATGACCTGCCGTATCATATTGATCATCAGAAATGTTCAGCATTCAGATATGAGCATTTAAATGAGACCCGAAGGTTTGAATCTTTTAGGTTCAGCCAGCGTAGCTCCGGATTAAGTTAATAACCCCTTATGCCCGTACTAATAGTCGGAGATCACGCCGAGATTGAGGATTAATTCTCGGATCCACCGAAAATGCATCCAATAGTCGTCATAATCCTAGATTGACTCGCAAACGATCCTCTCCCACTCCTTTCACAAACAATCTTACCGCTACCCAAGATTAATCCCAGATCTCGGATTGTCTTGTCAATTGCGTAGTGGACGTTTGACGTGATTTTTGTGATTTACTTCGAAAATGGATGATGCTGCATTTCGTGACGATTTTTTTTATTATCTTGATGAAGTGATAAATCAACGATTGCCCAAAAGGTACTGAAATATAGTGAAATATTTATAAACACTAATCAAGGTCAAATATTATTTTTGGTTATAATTTATATATTTTTGCTAGATACATTAGAGTTATTAAAAATCCTCTGGGATTTTATGGTGCGGAAGAATTTCGGAGAAGATTTCGATTTTCGAAAGATCTGACAATCCATATTCTCCTACCATTAATAGCAGAACAATTACAAAAACCGACTCGTCGCGAACTGCCTTATACACCCAAAATGCAGCTGCTAATTTGTTTAAGATATTATGCAACAGGTAGTTTTCAGGTACAGTGCCCACAATATTATTACAAACCGACATGAACACATTTTTTACAGGCTGTGTGTGGTGATTTGCGAGGAGCCAGTCAACAAAGTGTTTGTAACATTATTAGAAGATGTTCAACATTGTTGGCTCATAAAGTTAGCGACCACATATAATTTCCAAGGACCTATGCAGAACAACGGTCAAATATAAATAAATTTTATATGTGCGCAGGGTTTCCAACGGTTTCTGGATGCATTGATTGTACCCACATTCGGATACATTCTCCAGGTGGTGATGTTGCCGAAGTGTACCGCAACAGAAAATGAATCTTTTCATTGAATGTGCAGGTAGTGGTAGATATAATGATTTTGCATTTTTGTTGCGTTTACTTGTTCTATGCATAGGTAGTTGCTGGCCCATCGATGGAAATATTAGATATTGTTGTGTGACACCCAGGATCTCACCATGACAGTATGATATTTGACAGAAGTGCTACTAGAGTATTACTCGAAGAACATCGGGTACCTGGAATTTTATTAGGGGACAGTGGTTACCCGTGCAGACATTATCTGCTAACTGCGGTTTAACTACCCGGTACTCAACATAAATGTATTTACATCAATTATTATTAACAGTAATTTTTCTTTTAGGCAATGCCCAGGAAGTGCGGTATAATACTGCACAAATACGAACAAGGAATATAGTAGAAAGAGTGCTCGGAGTGTGGAAGAAATTATTTCCATGTTTACACCGCACACTAACAATTAATTTGGATAATTGTGTTACTGTGATATGTGCTTGTGCTGTATTATACAATATTTATGTAAAATACAATCAAGCTGTGAACGAGGAACAATATGTTGAACAACAGGAAGTTGAAAATGCTCCCGATAACGTTATTGGGTTAGCATTTCGCCGGGAATTTATACGACATCACTTTTAAAGAGCTTTAGCCGATGCAAGTGGCAGAATTGAAATCAGTTGTAATTTGTAAATGTTATAACGAATTTACCGCAAAAATGTGAATTTGAATTTAACGCATTTGGTAGCATGTTGGTACCGTTTTTATTAGCTAAAATAGAAAAATGTGTAATTGGAAATAACACATTTTCAACATTTTGTGGTACTCTGCTATGACGAATAACATTCAAAATGCACTTTTTCTATGAACCCTGACGAGCTTTAGCCGATGCAAGTGGCAGAATTGAAATCGGTTGATATTTATAAATGTTATAACGAATTTACCGTAAAATGTGAATTTGGAAATAACACATATTCATCATTTTGGGGTACTCTGATATGACAAATAACGTTTAGAATGCACTCTTTCTATGCGCCTTAAAGAGCTTTAGCCGATGCAAGTCGCAGAATAGAAATCTGTTGAGATTTGTAAATGTTTTAACGAATTTACCGAAAATAAGCTCCATTCAACGGCTTAGAGCACATTTTCGGTAAATTTCTTCGTGACGCAGGCGAGAACGATAAATCGTTTAAATCTTTTTTACAGACCAACATATCATGGGCGCGACCATTTTTAACGCATTTGGTAGCATGTCGGTACCGTTTCTATTAGCTAAAATCGCAAAAATGTGTATTTGGAAATAACACATTTTCAATATTTTGGGGTACTCTGATATGACCTATAACATTCAAAATGCACTTTTTCCATGCACCCTGACGATCTTTAGCCGATGCAAGTGGCAGAATTGAAATCAGTTGTAATTTGTAAATGTTATAACGAATTTACCGCAAAAATGTGAATTTGGAAATAACACATTTTCATCATTTTGGGGTACTGATATGACAAATAACGTTTAGAATGCACTTTATCTATGCGCCTTAAAGAGCTTTAGCCGATGCAAGTCGCAGTATTTAAATAGGTTTAAATTTGTAAATGTTATAACGAATTTACCGAAAATAAGCTCCATTCAACGGCTTAGAGCACTTTTTCGGTAAATTTCTACGTGACGCAGGCGAGAACAATAAATGGTTTTAATCTTTTTTACAGACCAACATATCATGGGCGTGACCATATTTAACGCATTTAGTAGCATGTTGGTACCGTTTTTATTAGCTAAAATCGCAAAAATGTGTATTTTGAAATAAAATATTTTCAACATTTTGGGGTACTCTGATATGACAAATAACGTACAGAATCCACTTTTTCTATGCGCCTTAAAGAGCTTTACAGGTCGCAGAATTGAAATCGGTTGAGATTTGTAAATGTTATAACGAATTTACCGAAAATAAGCTCCATTCAACGGCTTAGAGCACATTTTCGGTAAATTTCTTCGTGACGCAGGCGAGAACGATTAATCGTTTTAATCTTTTTTACAGATCAACATATCATGGGCGCGACCATTTTTAACGCATTTGCTAGCATGTTGGTACCGTTTTTATTAGCTAAAATCGTAAAAATGTGTATTTGGAAATAACACATTTTCATCATTTTGGGGTAGTCTGATATGACCAATCACATTCAAAATGCACTTTTTCTATGCACCCTGACAAGCTGCAGCCGATGCAAGTGGCAGAATTGAAATCGGTTAATATTTGTAAATGTTATAACGAATTTACCGCAAAAATGTGAATTTGGAAATAACACATTTTCATCATTTTGGATTTCTTTGATATGACAAATAACGTACAGATTGCACTTTTTCTATGTGCCTTAAAGAGCTTTAGCCGATGCAAGTCGCAGAATTGAAATCGGTTTGATTTGTAAATGTTATAACGAATTTACCGCAAATAAGCTCCATTCAACGGCTTAGAGCACTTTTTCGGTAAATTTCATCGTGACGTAGGCTAGAACGATAAATCGTTTTAATCTTTTTTACAGACCAACATATCATGGGCGCGACCATTTTTAACGCATTTGGTAGCATGTTGGTACCGTTTTTATTGGCTAAAATCGTAAAAATGTGTATTTAAAAATAACACATTTTCAACATTTTGGGGTACTCTGATATGACAAATAACGTTTAGAATGCTCTTTTTCTATGCGCCTTAAAGAGCTTTAGCTGATGCAAGTGGCAGAATTGACATCGGTTGATATTTGTAAATGTTATAACGAATTTACCGCAAAAATGTGATAATGGAAATAACACATTTTCATCATTTTGGGGTACTCTGATATGACATATAACGTTTAGAATGCACTTTTTCTATGCGCCTTAAAGAGCTTTAGCCGATGCAAGCGGCAGAATTGAAATCGGTTGTTATTTGTAAATGTTATAACGCATTTACCGCAAAAATGTGAATTTGGAAAAATCACATTTTCATCATTTTGGGGTTCTCTGATATGACAAATAACTTTTAGAATGCACGTTTTCTATGCGCCTTAAAGAGCTTTAGCCGATGCAGGTCGCAGAATTGAAATCGGTTGAGATTTGTAAATGTTATAACGAATTTACCGAAAACAAGCTCGATTCAACGGCTTAGAGCACATTTTCGGTAAATTTCTTCGTGACGCAGGCGAGAACGATAAATCGTTTAAATCTTTTTTACAGACCAACATATCATGGGCGCGACCATTTTTAACGCATTTGGTAGCATGTCGGTACCGTTTCTATTAGCTAAAATCGCAAAAATGTGTATTTGGAAATAACACATTTTCAATATTTTGGGGTACTCTGATATGACCTATAACATTCAAAATGCACTTTTTCCATGCACCCTGACGATCTTTAGCCGATGCAAGTGGCAGAATTGAAATCAGTTGTAATTTGTAAATGTTATAACGAATTTACCGCAAAAATGTGAATTTGGAAATAACACATTTTCATCATTTTGGGGTACTGATATGACAAATAACGTTTAGAATGCACTTTATCTATGCGCCTTAAAGAGCTTTAGCCGATGCAAGTCGCAGTATTTAAATAGGTTTAAATTTGTAAATGTTATAACGAATTTACCGAAAATAAGCTCCATTCAACGGCTTAGAGCCCTTTTTCGGTAAATTTCTACGTGACGCAGGCGAGAACAATAAATGGTTTTAATCTTTTTTACAGACCAACATATCATGGGCGTGACCATTTTTAACGCATTTAGTAGCATGTTGGTACCGTTTTTATTAGCTAAAATCGCAAAAATGTGTATTTTGAAATAAAATATTTTCAACATTTTGGGGTACTCTGATATGACAAATAACGTACAGAATGCACTTTTTCTATGCGCCTTAAAGAGCTTTACAGGTCGCAGAATTGAAATCGGTTGAGATTTGTAAATGTTATAACGAATTTACCGAAAATAAGCTCCATTCAACGGCTTAGAGCACATTTTCGGTAAATTTCTTCGTGACGCAGGCGAACAATTTGGGGTACTCTGATATGACCAATAACATTCAAAATGCACTTAATCTATGCACCCTGACGAGCTTTAGCCGATGCAAGTGGCAGAATTAAAATCGGTTGATATTTGTAAATGTTATAACGAATTAACCGCAAAAATGTGAATATGGAAATAACACATTTTCATCATTTTGGGGTACTCTGATATGACAAATAACGTTTAGTATGCACTTTTTCTATGCGCCTTGAAGAGCTTTAGCCGATGCAAGTCGCAGAATTGAAATCGGTTGAGATTTGTAAATGTTATAACGAATTTACCGAAAATAAGCTCCATTCAACGGCTTAGAGCACATTTTCGGTAAATTTCTTCGTGACGCAGGCGAGAACGATTAATCGTTTTAATCTTTTTTACAGATCAACATATCATGGGCGCGACCATTTTTAACGCATTTGCTAGCATGTTGGTACCGTTTTTATTAGCTAAAATCGTAAAAATGTGTATTTGGAAATAACACATTTTCATCATTTTGGGGTAGTCTGATATGACCAATCACATTCAAAATGCACTTTTTCTATGCACCCTGACAAGCTGCAGCCGATGCAAGTGGCAGAATTGAAATCGGTTAATATTTGTAAATGTTATAACGAATTTACCGCAAAAATGTGAATTTGGAAATAACACATTTTCATCATTTTGGATTTCTCTGATATGACAAATAACGTACAGATTGCACTTTTTCTATGTGCCTTAAAGAGCTTTAGCCTATTCAAGTCGCAGAATTGAAATCGGTTTGATTTGTAAATGTTATAACGAATTTACCGCAAATAAGCTCCATTCAACGGCTTAGAGCACTTTTTCGGTAAATTTCATCGTGACGTAGGCTAGAACGATAAATCGTTTTAATCTTTTTTACAGACCAACATATCATGGGCGCGACCATTTTTAACGCATTTTGTAGCATGTTGGTACCGTTTTTATTGGCTAAAATCGTAAAAATGTGTATTTAAAAATAACACATTTTCAACATTTTGGGGTACTCTGATATGACAAATAACGTTTAGAATGCTCTTTTTCTATGCGCCTTAAAGAGCTTTAGCTGATGCAAGTGGCAGAATTGAAATCGGTTGATATTTGTAAATGTTATAACGAATTTACCGCAAAAATGTGATAATGGAAATAACACATTTTCATCATTTTGGGGTACTCTGATATGACATATAACGTTTAGAATGCACTTTTTCTATGCGCCTTAAAGAGCTTTAGCCGATGCAAGTGGCAGAATTGAAATCGGTTGATATTTGTAAATGTTATAACGCATTTACCGCAAAAATGTGAATTTGGAAAAATCACATTTTCATCATTTTGGGGTTCTCGGATATGACAAATAACTTTTAGAATGCACGTTTTCTATGCGCCTTAAAGAGCTTTAGCCGATGCAGGTCGCAGAATTGAAATCGGTTGAGATTTGTAAATGTTATAACGAATTTACCGAAAACAAGCTCGATTCAACGGCTTAGAGCACATTTTCGGTAAATTTCTTCGTGACGCAGGCGAGAACGATAAATCGTTTTAATCTTTTTTACAGACCAACATATCATGGGCGCGACCATTTTTAACGCATTTGGTAGCATGTCGGTACCGTTTTTATTAGCTAAAATCGTAAAAATGTGTATTTGGAAATAACACATTTTCAACAGTTTGGGGTACTCTGGTATGACCAATAACATTCAAAATGCACTTTTTCTATGCACCCTGACGAGCTTTAGCCGATGCAAGTGGCAGAATTAAAATCGGTTGATATTTGTAAATGTTATAACGAATTTACCGCAAAAATGTGAATTAGGAAATAACACATTTTCATCATTTTGGGGTACTCTGATATGACAATTAACGTTTAGAATGCACTTTTTCTATGCGCCTTAAAGAGCTTTAGCCGCTGCAAGCCGCAGAATTGAAATCGGTTGAGATTTGTAAATGTTATAACGAATTTACCAAAAATAAGCTCCATTCAACGGCCTAGAGCACATTTTCGGTAAATTTCTTCGTGACGCAGGCGAAAAGATAAATCGTTTTAATCTTTTTTACAGATCAACATATCATGAGCGCGACCATGTTTAATGCATTTGGTAGCATGTCGGTACCGTTTTTATTAGCTAAAATCGTAAAAATTTTTATTTGGAAATAACACATTTTCAACAGTTTGGGGTCTTCTGATATGACCAATAACATTAAAAATGCACTTTTTCTATGCACCCTGACGAGCTTTAGCCGATGCAAGTGGCAGAATTGAAATCGGTTGATATTTGTAAATGTTATAACGTATTTACCGCAAAAATGTGAATTTGGAAATATCACATTTTCATCATTTTGGGGTACTCTGATATGACAAATAACTTTTAGAATGCCCTTTTTCTATGCGCCTTAAAGAGCTTTAGCCGATGCAAGTCGCAGAATTGAAATCGGTTGAGATTTGTAAATGTTATAACGAATTTACCAAAAATAAGCTCCATTCAACGGCCTAGAGCACATTTTCGGTAAATTTCTTCGTGACGCAGGCGAAAACGATAAATCGTTTTAATCTTTTTTACAGACCAACATATCATGGGCGCGACCATGTTTAATGCATTTGGTAGCATGTCGGTACCGTTTTTATTAGCTAAAATCGTAAAAATATTTATTTGGAAATAACACATTTTCAACAGTTTGGGGTTTTCTGATATGACCAATAACATTAAAAGTGCACTTTTT
This sequence comes from Othius punctulatus, assembly GCA_951805005.1. Classification (NCBI taxonomy): domain Eukaryota; kingdom Metazoa; phylum Arthropoda; class Insecta; order Coleoptera; family Staphylinidae; genus Othius; species Othius punctulatus. Next base: position 23,472,539 of record OX638140.1, on the reverse strand, counting down.
CTATTCACCCTGACGAGCTTTAGCCGATGCAAGTCGCAGAATTGAAATCGTTTGATATTTGTAAATGTTATAACGAATTTACCGCAAAAATGTGAATTTGGAAATAACACATTTTCATCATTTTGGGGTACTCTGATATGACAAATAACGTACAGAATGCACTTTTTCTATGCGCCTTAAAGAGCTTTAGCCGATGCAAGTCGCAGAATTGAAATCGGTTGAGATGTGTAAATGTTATAACGAATTTACCGAAAATAAGCTACATTCAACGGCTTAGACCACATTTTCGGTAAATTTCTTCGTGACGCAGGCGAGAACGATAAATCGTTTTAATCTTTTTTACAGACCAACATATCATGGGCGCGACCATTTTTAACGCATTTGGTAGCATGTTGGTACCGTTTTTATTAGCTAAAATCGTAAAAATGTGTATTTGGAAATAACACATTTTCAACAGTTTGGGGTACTCTGATATGACCAATAACATTCAAAAAGCACTTTTTCTATGCACCCTGACGAGCTTTAGCCGATGCAAGTAGCAGAATTGAAATCGGTTAATATTTGTAAATGTTATAACGAATTTACCGCAAAAATGTGAATTTGGAAATAACCCATTTTCATTATTTTGGGGTACTCTGATATGACAAATAACTTTTAGAATGCACTTTTTCTATGCGCCTTAAAGAGCTTTAGCCGATGCAAGTCGCAGAATTGAAATCAATTGAGATTTGTAAATGTTATAACGAATTTACCGAAAATAAGCTCCATTTAACGGCTTAGAGCACATTTTCGGTAAATTTCTTCGTGACGCAGGCGAGAACGATAAATCGTTTTAATCTTTTTTACAGATCAACATATCATGGGCGCGACCATTTTTAACGCATTTGGTAGCATGTCGGTACCGTTTTTATTACCTAAAATCGTAAAAATGTGTATTTGGAAATAACACATTTTCAACATTTAGGGGTACTCTGATATGACCAATCACATTCAAAATGCACTTTTTCTATGCAGCCTGACAAGCTGCAGCCGATGCAAGTGGCAGAATTGAAATCGGTTAATATTTGTAAATGTTATAACGAATTTACCGCAAAAATGTGAATTTGGAAATAACACATTTTCATCATTTTAGATTTCTCTGATATGACAAATAACGTACAGATTGCACTTTTTCTATGTGCCATAAAGAGCTTTAGCCGATGCAAGTCGCAGAATTGAAATCGGTTTGATTTGTAAATGTTATAACGAATTTACCGCAAATAAGCTCCATTCAACGGCTTAGAGCACTTTTTCGGTAAATTTCATCGTGACGCAGGCTGGAACGATAAATCGTTTTAATCTTTTTTACAGACCAACATATCATGGGCGCGACCATTTTTAACGCATTTGGTAGCATGTTGGTACCGTTTTTATTGGCTAAAATCGTATAAATGTGTATTTAAAAATAACACATTTTCAACATTTTGGGGTACTCTGATATGACAAATAACGTTTAGAATGCTCTTTTTCTATGCGCCTTAAAGAGCTTTAGCCGATGCAAGTGGCAGAATTGAAATCGGTTGATATTTGTAAATGTTATAACGAATTTACCGCAAAACTGTGATAATGGAAATAACACATTTTCATCATTTTGGGGTACTCTGATATGACATATAACGTTTAGAATGCACTTTTTCTATGCGCCTTAAAGAGCTTTAGCCGATGCAAGTGGCAGAATTGAAATCAGTTGATATTTGTAAATGTTATAACGCATTTACCGCAAAAATGTGAATTTGGAAATATCACATTTTCATCATTTTGGGGTTCTCTGATATGACAAATAACGTACAGAATGCACTTTTTCTATGCGCCTTAAAGAGCTTTAGCCGATGCAGGTCGCAGAATTGAAATCGGTTGAGATTTGTAAATGTTATAACGAATTTACCGAAAACAAGCTCGATTCAACGGCTTAGAGCACATTTTCGGTAAATTTCTTCGTGACGCAGGCGAGAACGATAAATCGTTTTAATCTTTTTTACGGATCAACATATCATGGGCGCGACCATTTTTAACGCATTTGGTAGCATGTCGGTACCGTTTTTATTAGCTAAAATCGTAAATATGTGTATTTGGAAATAACACATTTTCAACAGTTTGGGGTACTCAGGTATGACCAATAACATTCAAAATGCACTTTTTCTATGCACCCTGACGAGCTTTAGCCGATGCAAGTGGCAGAATTAAAATCGGTTGATATTTGTAAATGTTATAACGAATTTACCGCAAAAATGTGAATTAGGAAATAACACATTTTCATCATTTTGGGGTACTCTGATATGACAAATAACGTTTAGAATGCACTTTTTCTATGCGCCTTAAAGAGCTTTAGCCGATGCAAGCCGCAGAATTGAAATCGGTTGAGATTTGTAAATGTTATAACGAATTTACCAAAAATAAGCTCCATTCAACGGCCTAGAGCACATTTTCGGTAAATTTCTTCGTGACGCAGGCGAAAAGATAAATCGTTTTAATCTTTTTTACAGATCAACATATCATGGGCGCGACCATGTTTAATGCATTTGGTAGCATGTCGGTACCGTTTTTATTAGCTAAAATCGTAAAAATATTTATTTGGAAATAACACATTTTCAACAGTTTGGGGTCTTCTGATATGACCAATAACATTAAAAATGCACTTTTTCCATGCACCCTGACGAGCTTTAGCCGATGCAAGTCGCAGAATTGAAATCGGTTGATATTTGTAAATGTTATAACGAATTTACCGCAAAAATGTGAATTTGGAAATAACACATTTTCATCATTTTGGGGTACTCTGATATGACAAATAACGTACAGAATGCACTTTTTCTATGCGCCTTAAAGAGCTTTAGCCGATGCAAGTCGCAGAATTGAAATCGGTTGAGATGTGTAAATGTTATAACGAATTTATAACATTTATATGACCAATCACATTCAAAATGCACTTTTTCTATGCACCCTGACAAGCTGCAGCCGATGCAAGTGGCAGAATTGAAATCGGTTAATATTTGTAAATGTTATAACGAATTTACCGCAAAAATGTGAATTTGGAAATAACACATTTTCATCATTTTGGATTTCTCTGATATGACAAATAACGTACAGATTGCACTTTTTCTATGTGCCTTAAAGAGCTTTAGCCGATGCAAGTCGCAGAATTGAAATCGGTTTGATTTGTAAATGTTATAACGAATTTACCGCAAATAAGCTCCATTCAACGGCTTAGAGCACTTTTTCGGTAAATTTCATCGTGACGCACGCTAGAACGATAAATCGTTTTAATCTTTTTTACAGACCAACATATCATGGGCGCGACCATTTTTAACGCATTTGGTAGCATGTTGGTACCGTTTTAATTGGCTAAAATCGTAAAAATGTGTATCTAAAAATAACACATTTTCAACATTTAGGGGTACTCTGATATGACAAATAACGTTTAGAATGCTCTTTTTCTATGCGCCTTAAAGAGCTTTAGCCGATGCAAGTGGCAGAATTGAAATCGGTTGATATTTGTAAATGTTATAACGAATTTACCGCAAAACTGTGATAATGGAAATAACACATTTTCATCATTTTGGGGTACTCTGATATGACATATAACGTTTAGAATGCACTTTTTCTATGCGCCTTAAAGAGCTTTCGCCGATGCAAGTGGCAGAATTGAAATCGGTTGATATTTGTAAATGTTATAACGCATTTACCGCAAAAATGTGAATTTGGAAATATCACATTTTCATCATTTTGGGGTTCTCTGATATGACAAATAACGTACAGAATGCACTTTTTCTATGCGCCTTAAAAAGCTTTAGCCGATGCAGGTCGCAGAATTGAAATCGGTTGAGATTTGTAAATGTTATAACGAATTTACCGAAAACAAGCTCGATTCAACGGCTTAGAGCACATTTTCGGTAAATTTCTTCGTGACGCAGGCGAGAACGATAAATCGTTTTAATCTTTTTTACGGATCAACATATCATGGGCGCGACCATTTTTAACGCATTTGGTAGCATGTCGGTACCGTTTTTATTAGCTAAAATCGTAAAAATGTGTATTTGGAAATAACACATTTTCAACAGTTTGGGGTACTCAGGTATGACCAATAACATTCAAAATGCACTTTTTCTATGCACCCTGACGAGCTTTAGCCGATGCAAGTGGCAGAATTAAAATCGGTTGAAATTTGTAAATGTTATAACGTATTTACCGCAAAAATGTTAATTTGGAAATATCACATTTTCATCCTTTTTAGGTACTCTGATATGACAAATAACTTTTAGAATGCTCTTTTTCTATGCGCCTTAAAGAGCTTTAGCCGATGCAAGTCGCAGAATTGAAATCGGTTGAGATTTGTATATGTTATAACGAATTTACCGCAAATAAGCTCCATTCAACGGCTTAGAGCACTTTTTCGGTAAATTTCTTCGTGACGCAGGCGAGAACGATAAATCGTTTTAATCTTTTTTACAGATCAACATATCATGGGCGCGACCATTTTTAATGCATTTGGTAGCATGTCGGTACCGTTTTTATTAGCTAAAATCGTAAAAATGTATATTTGGAAATAACACATTTTCAACATTTAGGGGTACTCTGATATGACCAATAACATTCAAAATGCACTTTTTCTATGCACCATGACAAGCTGCAGCCGATGCAAGCGGCAGAATTGAAATCGGTTGATATTTGTAAATGTTATAACGAATTTACCGAAAATAAGCTCCATTCAACGGCTTAAAGCACATTTTCGGTAAATTTCTTCGTGGCGCAGGCGAGAACGATAAATCGTTTTAATCTTTTTTACATATCAAGATATCATGGGCGCGACCATTTTTAACGCATTTGGTAGCATGTCGGTACCGTTTTTATAAGCTAAAATCGTAAAAATGTATATTTGGTAATAACACATTTTCAACATTTAGGGGTACTCTGATATGACCAATAACATATAAAATGCACCTTTTCTATGCAACCTGACGAGCTGCAGCCGATGCAAGTGGCAGAATTGAAATCGGTTGATATTTGTAAATGTTATAACGATTTTACCGCAAAAATGTGAATTTGGAAATAACACATTTTCATCATTTTGGGGTACTCTGATATGACAAATAACGTACAGAATGCACTTTTTCTATGCGCCTTAAAGAGCTTTAGCCGATGCAAGTCGCAGACTTTAAATCGATTGAGATTTGTAAATGTTAAAACGAATTTACCGAAAATAAGCTCCATTCAACGGCTTGAGCACATTTTCGGTAAATTTCTTTGTGACGCAGGCGAGTACGATAAATCGTTTTAATATTTTTTACAGACCAACATATCATGGGCGCGACCATTTTTAACGCATTTGGTAGCATGTTGGTACCGTTTTTATTAGCTAAAATCGTAAAAATATTTATTTGGAAATAACACATTTTCAACTGTTTGGGGTACTCTGATATGACCAATAACATTCAAAAAGCACTTTTTCTATGCACCCTGACAAGCTTTAGCCGATGCAAGTCGCAGAATTGAAATCGGTTGATATTTGTAAATGTTATAACGAATTTACCGCAAAAATGTGAATTTGGAAATATCACATTTTCATCATATTTAGGTACTCTGATATGACAAATAACGTACAGAATGCACTTTTTCTATGCGCCTTAAAGAGCTTTAGCCGATGCAAGTCGCAGAATTGAAGTCGGTTGAGATTTGTAAATGTTATAACGAATTTACCGAAAATAAGCTCCATTCAACGGCTTAGAGCACATTTTCGGTAAATTTCTTCGTGACGCAGGCGAGAACGACAAATCGTTTTAATCTTTTTTATAGACCAACATATCATGGGCGCGACCATTTTTAACGCATTTGGTAGCATGTCGGTGCCGTTTTTATTAGCTGAAATCGTAAAAATATTTATTTGGAAATAACACATTTTCAACTGTTTGGGGTACTCTGATATGACCAATAACATTCAAAAAGCACTTTTTCTATGCACCCTGACGAGCTTTAGCCGATGCAAGTCGCAGAATTGAAATCGGTTGATATTTGTAAATGTTATAACGAATTTACCGCAAAAATGTGAATTTGGAAATATCACATTTTCATCATATTTAGGTACTCTGATATGACAAATAACGTACAGAATGCACTTTTTCTATGCGCCTTAAAGAGCTTTAGCCGATGCAAGTCGCAGAATTGAAATCGGTAGAGATTTGTAAATGTTATAACAAATTTACCGAAAATAAGCTTCATTCAACGGCTTAGAGCACATTTTCGGTAAATTTCTTCGTGACGCAGGCGAGAACGATAAATCGTTTTAATCTTTTCTACAGATCAACATATCATGGGCGCGACCATTTTTAACGCATTTGGTAGCATGTTGGTACCGTTTTTATTACCTAAAATCGTAAAAATGTGTATTTGGAAATAACACATTTTTAACATTTTGGGGTACTCTGATATGACCAATAACATTTAAAATACACTTTTTCAATGCACCCTGACGAGCTTTAGCCGAAGCAAGTGGCAGAATTGAAATCGGTTGAAATTTGTAAATGTTATAACGTATTTACCGCAAAAATGTTAATTTGGAAATATCACATTTTCATCATTTTGGGGTACTCTGATATGACAAATAACTTTTAGAATGCCCTTTTTCTATGCGCCTTAAAGAGCTTTAGCCGATGCAAGTCGCAGAATTGAAATCGGTTGAGATTTGTAAATGTTATAACGAATTTACCGAAAATAAGCTCCATTCAACGGCTTAGAGCACTTTTTCGGTAAATTTCATCGTGAGGCAGGCGAGAACGATAAATCGTTTTAATCTTTTTTACAGACCAACATATCATGGGCGCGACCATTTTTAACGCATTTGGTAGCATGTTGGTACCGTTTTTATTAGCTAAAATCGTAAAAATGTGTATTTAAAAATAACACATTTTCAACATTTTGGGGTGCTCTGATATGACAAATAACGTTTAGAATGCTCTTCTTCTATGCGCCTTAAAGAGCTTTAGCCGATGCAAGTGGCAGAATTGAAATCGGTTGATATTTGTAAATGTTATAACGAATTTACCGCAAAAATGTGATAATGGAAATAACACATTTTCATCATTTTGGGGTACTCTGATATGACATATAACGTTTAGAATGCACTTTTTCTATGCGCCTTAAAGAGCTTTAGCCGATGCAAGTGGCAGAATTGAAATCGGTTGATATTTGTAAATGTTATAACGCATTTACCGCAAAAATGTGAATTTGGAAATATCACATTTTCATCATTTTGGGGTTCTCTGATATGACAAATAACTTTTAGAATGCACTTTTTCTATGCGCCTTAAAGAGCTTTAGCCGATGCAGGTCGCAGAATTGAAATCGGTTGAGATTTGTAAATGTTATAACGAATTTACCGAAAACAAGCTCGATTCAACGGCTTAGAGCACATTTTCGGTAAATTTCTTCGTGACGCAGGCGAGAACGATAAATCGTTTTAATCTTTTTCACGGATCAACATATCATGGGCGCGACCATTTTTAACGCATTTGGTAGCATGTCGGTACCGTTTTTATTAGCTTAAATCGTAAAAATGTGTATTTGGAAATAACAGATTTTCAACAGTTTGGGGTACTCTGGTATGACCAATAACATTCAAAATGCACTTTTTCTATGCACCCTGACGAGCTTTAGCCGATGCAAGTGGCAGAATTAAAATCGGTTGATATTTGTAAATGTTATAACGAATTTACCGCAAAAATGTGAATTAGGAAATAACACATTTTCATCATTTTGGGGTACTCTGATATGACAAATAACGTTTAGAATGCACTTTTTCTATGCGCCTTAAAGAGCTTTAGCCGATGCAAGTCGCAGAATTGAAATCGGTTGAGATATGTAAATGTTATAACGAATTTACCGAAAATAAGCTCCATTCAACGGCTTAGAGCACATTTTCGGTAAATTTCTTCGTGACGCAGGCGAGAACGATAAATCGTTTTAATCTTTTTTACAGACCAACATATCATGGGCGCGACCATTTTTAACGCATTTGGCAGCATGTTGGTGTCGTTTTTATTAGCTAAAATCGTAAAAATGTGTATTTGGAAATAACACATTTTTAACATTTTGGGGTACTCTGATATGACCAATAACATTTAAAATACACTTTTTCAATGCACCCTGACGAGCTTTAGCCGATGCAAGTGGCAGAATTGAAATCGGTTGAAATTTGTAAATGTTATAACGTATTTACCGCAAAAATGTTAATTTGGAAATATCACATTTTCATCATTTTGGGGTACT